>OY728143.1:1324733606-1325358606 GCA_963277665.1 Viscum album
GAAAACACTTATAAAGCCTAAAAATTAGCCCATAACACAATCAAAATCTTATACTATAGAATACAAGAAAAGTAGGTAATCAATAGGTCTAAAATGGTAAACATGCAATACCCCATTCATGGTTATTGGTGGAATTTTCACAAAATACTCAAAGAATTTCTACAAAAAGGCACAAACCACCTACCTTGATGTTATTAGATCAATATACTTGAACCACATGGATTGAATTGCCTTAGAACACCGAATATCTACAAAAATGTATAAAACATTCAACCCATGATAAATTGGAAAAGAGAAGGAATTGGGAAATGATGCTCTAGGAGAAGAGAGAACTCACCGTTGAGATTCCAATGCACCCGACGGAGTTTAAATCGGAGGACGGACAGAGGTTCGATGGCTCGTTGAAGATCCACGGCCGTTCGGGAGCTCTCGGCTGAACGAGACTTAAAATGAGATGTTTCTGGTGATTAGACATGAACCCAGTGCATTTAATGAAAAAAATAAAGTGCACGGTGTGTACTTTTGGAGTACATGGCGTGTACTCTCTTTTTTCATACTCCGCTTTAGGTGACCTTCATGTAACCCCTACATGGCCGTGTGTGTGGCCATGACACAACCAACACACGACCTCCAGCAGCATTGCAGTACACGACATGTACTTATAAAGTACATGACATGTACTTTGAAAATTTACTGATTTTCCTCTTTTCCTAAAAAACAACCAGAAAAGTAAGAACATACCCGAAAAGAAGATCTTGGTTCTTACAAGGTGTTCATTAAGTTTGAACTTCATGATACTTAGGAACATACATTGGTCGAGAGGATGGGAGGTCAAACTCATCTCCCCCTTTTGGGGGAATTACTTTCTACTCCGGGACTCTCTTTGAAATTTTAAGATATTTTCATGAATCCTTATTAATTTACCAAGCATAACATAAGTTTCCCTTGGAATTTACAATCACTTATTAACATCTATAAAATTTAGAATCATCACTATCCATTCAAGGTTCTTCATTAATGGAGATATCCGTATGTATTTGAGATTCTCCCTTAATGGTATCCTCTAATATACTATTTCAATATTATTTTAATCATCATTATGATTATATTGGTTTTTATAAGCCACTAGTGGGGAACTCTAGAATTTATTTTCATCCAAGGAGATGAAGGTTTGTTTTGATCTTGGGATCATGTCGATAAAATCGGCTACCTACACATCTTTGTGAAAGGAATCAGAACCCTCGAAGTTCGGCGCCACTGAATGGGACACATCATACCTTTTAAGCTCATGTGACAAGGGCCTAGCTGTACAGTTTAATGTCATGTGGTATGAACATATAAGTGAAAGGTGCTTATTCATAGTTTGGTGTGAGACTTATGCAGAAACAACCCAATGAACTTGGAAAGGATATGGGTTTCCAAGTTATATTATAACCTATTGGGAATATGGACCAAGGAGAACAAGGTTGGTTTGATGTGTTGGGTTTGAACATCTAGGAGGCTTCCTACGTATCCCTTGTGGAGAATCAAAGCCCACGTAGTTTGATGAGTCTCATAGGAGAGTATAGTACTTTGAGAGAAATGAGTTTGGGCTTACTTCCTAAAAAAGTGCCTTGATAATTTGAAGATTTAATTTGGGGATTATTCCTAAAGGGGATGCCCAAATTAGAGGAATTAGGGTTGGATTTCTGAAGAGGACATCCAGTGAGATCGGGCCCTGAGAAGGCTTCAAACGTATCCAGATTATGGTGGGAATCATGGTTCTCATAGTTCATTACATTACTAGTTTTTGTGCACATGTTTTAATCATCATGAATCTCTAAGCCCATGTGAGTCATGATCGATGTGAGAAACAAGAGGATGTGAAATATTTCAACAACGAAACATGCAATTTTCCTCCTCCGCTGGTGGAAGAGGGCACACCTATGGCGGGGAGGGTGGATGAGGACGAGGTGACCCGGGAAGAGGGCGAGGTGATGGGCCTTCCCTCTGTTCACTTTACATTGGACAAGGGTCCAATGAAAGAAGAAAGGGATGAAGGTTAGGGGCTTGCACGAGGATGGCTGCCTATGGTGACAATGCCCAAAAGGAGAGGGAAAGGGTAACAAAAGTCCCTACATCCATATCCCCTCTAGTCTTTGGCACCAAAGAAGAGGGGAGAATCAATGATGCCGCCTCCTACAAGAAATTCTAGGGGATTATGCCCAGATGGTTGCCCTAAAATTGATCCTAATATGGGAGGGATACTTCTCCATTATTTTTAAAAGGAAAATAGATATGAACCGTACTTTGCCCTAGCAGAGACTTGAGGTTCCAGGTCATCTCTTTGAGAAGGGAGAGGCCAGGACCCAATCTTCCTCTAAACTGGGAACTTTCCAACACTGTTTCGGGGAGAAAGGTCCATGTGACTATGGATATACAAACCCAAAGACATTCCATGTATCCTAAATCCCTTATAAAACAAATATGGGAAACTTCTGATTGTGGAAATACAAACCCAAATAGGAGACAAGCTGATGTGAATTTCCCAAAGGTTTGATAAGTCATGAGGTTTTGGTGGAGGCTTAAACTTAGTCCCTTTCAGATAAAGGAACCATGGAAGGAGATACCCTACCATGAATGGATTTTAAATATGGTACATGAGTCGGTATGTAGGATTTATACCAAGCTCTTCAGTGTAGGTACCTCGTGCAAGTATTCCGTGTAGGTACCCCATGTTGATGTACCACATATGTATACCGCGTTGGTGTGGTGCATAGGTATGCTGCATAGGTGTAGATGATAACTGAAGAATGTGTTTCACACATGAGAACCAAACCTATGTAAAAAATGTAAAATAATTTCAAAACATTCTTACACCATTCAATTATCTATTCTCTCATGTTTTAGAGAGCTACCTGAGACAATTTGAGGGATCTAGGTGAAAGAGCTATGTAATGAGAACTTCAAAGAGTCTTTCAACTTTTTCAGTCTCTGAAATAAGGAGACCAAGGGTTCTATTTATAGGAATGGATGGGGCCTGGTCTAAGGGACGTTTCCTATGAAGGTCCTTCATGCAGCTACTCCCCGTAGGTACTCTGCGTAGGGGTACAAAAATGATTCTAGAGCATAGTTCTACCACACAGGTCTACCTCATAGATCTTCCACGCAGGTCTATCACGTAGCTCTGATACATAGGTTTGTCATGTAGCTCTGCCGTATAGGTCTTTTGGAGTATTTAGCTTTCCTTTGAACTCTTCAAAGCTTGCCTCAGGATTTTGAAATATCTAGGACCCTCTTCATAGAGTTTTTGTTTTCTTAAGTGGTGTCAACACCTCCATAAACATATTTATCCCAACTAAATATCATATCTTGGGTTTTATAAAGTTTATGATTTTAATGATTTAGAGTTCATTAGGATTCCTTTTATTTTGATAAGGCTTCTTAAACTATTTCATTGTGGATTACCTCTACAGTCACTAAAATAGGTGATAATTGTTGTTGGTGTCCCAAAAATATCTCTTTAAAATTAAATATATGATTTTTTGTTATTTTATTATGAATTTAAAATGATTCCTTGATGTCACCCCTTAAATTTTGGTATTGATATCATATGATTATCATTTTTCTGAGTTTTTAAAACATGAAAAAATGTGAATTGTTCCTTAAATATATTTGAAATGTTTAATCATTATTTTGGAAATTAAAATTCTTGGTTAGAACTTTAATGGTTCCATATTTCATTTAAAAATATTACTAATTTATATGTTTTATGGAAAATCATTGTTTGATGACTCTCAAGCATGTTTGGATTTTTTTTAAATTATTTTAAAATGAGTTTCTATTTAATTAATCAAAAGAAGGATCATTAATTTGGTTTTCCAAAGGGATGTTAATTTATTTTATCCTAAATAATGATCTCCAGTTCTGGTTTACACTTTTAATGATTTATTCAATATGAAAAATCATAGTCTATTTTTCATTTCACGTGATTAAATTTAAGGATGTTTGGATTCTTATATTAAGTATCCTTATTAAGGGAAGTTGAATTGTTTTTTATTCATGGATAAAGGGTATGTTTCTATGTGTATTTTTAGATGTGTGATTGAGAATAATTCATATTTTTCAATACAGTTATATAGAATAATTATTATTTTGAAATGATTACCTCATTTTATATCTCATAGAAATATCCTAATGTCTATTTGGTTAGTATTTTTACACTTGTGTAGTAGTTATGAATTATACTATTGCTAGCATCCTTGTGTTTGGACTTGGGTTATCCTAATAGATGTTTCCCCTCAGTTTGGCCAGCCTGGGTTAGACCATGAATTTGGTTGGGAAATTAGTTTGTTGTTACTTTTTGGTGTATTAAAATTATATTATTGACAACTATGTTAGATTTGTATAAAATAGTTCTCCATGAGCACCTTGGATTCAATGAAAATGTTACATTTTCCTAGTATAGATAATTTTAATCACCAGAAACAGTATTTTGATCTATTTATGTATTTTTTAAAACTATTTTAACTCTAATTTATAATTATTTTGTGAATGGAATATAAAAAGAAGTTCATCTATAAATAATATTAGATTTTCAAAATTGGGTTTTTTTCAAGAAAACAACATGAAACGTTTTTTAAACGGGAAAAGTAAAAAAACAATTTAGTGTCCTTATTTTTAAACTAGCATGTTATAGATTTTCTATTAGTGGATTGCAGATTAGGTCACTAGGTGGAGAAATAATGGTTAGTTTAACTCAAACCTATATTTTTATAGTTTTATAAATAATCTAAAAAATAATGGATGATTTTAGATCTCTTAGTTATAATATGGGGGAGGTGTGTGTGGAGCTTTCTGACCTATACATCAAGACTCGATAATATTGATTGTTCTTATTTAATTCATCTTGTTTTTGTCATTATTTTCATATTACTTATAATACCTTATCAACACTCCTGTCATTTCCATTATTTTGTATTTGGATCTATCTTATCATATTGTATAACTATTTGGGATATTATATTATTTATGATATATCTTGGTTGTTATTTATTCCCCTAAAATGATAGATCCAAGTTTTATTATTTTTAATATTGAAATTATTAAAAATAGTAGTTTATGGATTCCCAGGTGGTTGTCCCAATCTTATGGGGATTTGAAATTCCCATTTGACCATTTCATAGGGTGGATCAGGTGCCAGGTTCAATGGTGACCCGAGATGGTTGGTGATAATTTTTTATTAAAGGAGGTTTGTCTTGTTACTCATTGAAATTGTTTGATATGAGATAGATTTTTTTGATCTTGGGAGGTTGACCATGAATGAATGCCTGATCACTACCTTTATTGATTATACCCGAGTTTCTATGGTTGTCTGGAATGAGTCAGTATATTGATTGTTCATGGTTATAAGTTGTTTGAGAAATTTGGCCTTTAATTTTTGGTTATTTATGAGTTTTAATGGAAATAAGAATGTAGTTAGGGACATTTGATACCTAGGTATGGTTTAGAAAACCATGTACAATGTGTGTGACCTATGTGACATCAATTAGATTTCTTATGGTTACAGTACAATTATCTAGACCATACGGTTAATCCTTGCATAGCCGTGTGATTCCATGATCATGGAATTTGTTCATTATTTTATAATTATGATCTATTTACATCTCCTTTATGATTTAATTATAATTAATTATGGTGTTTTATAAGTGTTTATATTTTTTGGGGTTTAATTTAAATGATAATTTAAAAGGTTTATCTTTGAAAACTATTTTTAAATATGGTGATTTATAAGTTTTTATATTACCAGGGATTAATTTAACTAATAATTTAAATAGGTCATATTTGGAAAAAAATTTTTGTTCTTAAAAAAGGTGAATATTTTATAAATTTTGAGATAATTTCAAAATGTTTTTAATTCAAAATGATATTTGGTTTTATTAATTCATCTAAAATATTGTGAATTTAAAATGATTATTGATTTTATAAAAATTTTCTTATAAATTTAGAAACATGGTGGTTTTAATTATTTTAATGGTCTTTAAATGATTTTAAGAAAGTTTAATTGAGATATTTTAATTTTTTTATGTTGTAAATGTTTTAAAATTTATGATTTTGTGATATTTTTATGTTAATGAGTTTTTAAAAAATCTACCAACTAGTTCAAATGGTTATTTAATTCATGTGAGGGATTTTTGAAACTAGTCTTGGTAAAACAATCTTGGGTCAATATGGTTAATTTAATTTAGAATGGGATTGTTGGTTCATATGTTAATTTATAATGTTTTGAATTTGATTTTCATGTAAATTTATCTTTGAGACTTATTATTGATTCATTTTTTATCTTATGGGTTTTTATATTTGGATTTTTTCTAATGTATACATACTTAATTTTTTATAGTACTCCTTAATTTATATTTAATAAAATATTTGATTGATAGAAATTTTCTTGGGATGGTTGTTCCATATGATCACATATTAGAGGTTAGAGATCTTCCTCTTTTCCCCATCATGAGGATCTCATTTGATAGCTCTATAACATAAATCTCAATCAATTATTTGGGAAATATAATTCTTAGGAAGTAGTGGTGCTGCTACGTAGTGTTCAAGATATTTTATTCTAGCTTATTCTTGATGAATCTTGTAAGGATATGTTTTTAACATTTATGAAAAATTTCATGAGTTAGAAGTTGTGGAAGTCTATTATTCAAACTAATCCATAGGAGGAACTTTATTGCGATCTTTTTAAGGGTTGGTTCATTTAAAAATTATTTTCTAATGTTACAAAGGTACTGAATTCTATGTAATTTTATTACCCTAAAAAGGAGATAAATCCATGTTAGAAATGAAATTCATTTTGTTAAGTTGGTTTCATTCTTTCCTAATCATACATTAAATGATTATTTAATGTATTAGGGTTTTAGGGAAGGTCTTAAAATGGATATGTTACTAACAATGTTATCCCATAGCCTAAACTCCAATGTTGTTAGGGTAATTATGATTATCAAAGTTAAATTAGAACTCAAAAGAGAACTATATTGGTTAACAGTTTCTATAATTCTAAGTCTTAGTTTCTGAAACTCCAATAAGGGAATGAAGAAGAATGAAAAGAAAAAACTTTTGAATAGTGGTATCAAAATACCTTCTTGTTTCTCTACACATATCATTATAAGAGTAATCATTTGGTTTTATATTCGTATAGGTATGCAAGACATATGAAACTAGAATTTTTAGGAGAAACATAATATCTATCAATATTTTGGTCATTTGGGTTATCTGGAATGGTTTCAAAAAGGAGTTTCTAAAATTAAATTTATAGAGAAATCTATTCCTTTTGAAGATCCTCTGATTAAACAAGTTTAACTCGAAAAATATTTTAATTCTAGTTAATTTTTCTCTTGATATAATATGTTTCCTATACCTGGACTTATATTTTTGTAAGCTCTATTTTGGTTGATTCTAGAACATCAGTGGTGAAATTTTAAAATATATCATTATAATTGATTGATTATATCTTGGTGACATAAATTTATAGATTAAATATATTCTCATGTAATTTTTATCTTTTTTTATTTATATATTGTTATTGAAATTATTTTTAAGAGTTAAAATAAATATAGTTACAATATTTGATTTAGGAAAAGAGATGGATTCCTTAGGGTGATGAAAAAGTAGATATATGTTATGTCTGATTTTATATCTTGAATATCCTATTTGTGATGTTTGTTTCATTGGTAATTATTTTTATTACATGATTTATTATTGTTAACTTCACATAGTGTGATGTGTTCCATATTTTAGACCATTTTTTTAATGGTATTACATAAGAAAGTTTGGGAAAGTGTCAGGGAAACCAGGAGTCGATGTTACTCATGATTTAATGATTTCTTGTTTTCATAGGGAGTTGATGTTTTGGAATCACTTACCCAAGTTTCCCTCAAAATACATAAGGCTATATAATGTAGTTATTGTTAAAGAATTATTCATTGTGATTAATTTTAAATTATTATCTTTTATTATATGACATGATCTATATCAATTTCTTGGTTTTATGTGGTAATAATTTTAGGTCTCCTTTTCTTGTATGATGTTTGATAATTATTTAGCATAGCACTTGAGGAGTCATTCAGTTGTGGTCTAATGAAATGATTAAATAACCATAATTTTTATATGATGGATGATAAATTAGTGAATCATCTTTTATTTTTTTGCCATATTTATTGAGTTTTATCATTTTTATATTGATTGGGAGAGTCTAGCGGTTTTTTGAGGATCCAATATTTTAGTTTAATTTTAATATAGTGTGGATATCACTATTAGTGAGTATCTCACAGGGAAGTGTTTTATTACTCTCTTTTTCAAGGATCATTAAGTATATAATGGTGGACCCTGAATTGAATATTGTTTGTCATTTTTCTTTTTTATTCCTTGTTTTTTAATTAATTATGGTTGTTATTTCTTGAACTAGTTCTATGATTACTTCCATGGTTCAATGACTTAATTGGTTTTAAGGCTATATTGTATAGATAGATCCTTATTCCTTTCTTTCATTAGAGCTATTATATAATGCTCATATATAATTCATTGGTTAGTGTATAACATCCTTCAATTACCATATTTCAGAGTTGAATGTTTTGAGTGTCATGGGTTTTGGAATAGTTGTTGGGTTCATTTGTGTTGTCATGATTCCATTATCGGTTGACCTATACTATTATCCTTCATCAGTTCAATAATTTCCCTTGATACTTTATTTTAACAAAAATACATATGGTTTGGAGAATTTCTATATCCCTAACTCACATTTTTTTAAATTTTTTATGAGTTTTGTACCCCTATAACCTTATTATATTTAAGTTTCCAAGAGATTCAGTTGGATCATGTGAGGTTTCAGTGATGGAAACTGAATACTATAATATTACACATCATGAAACTTGGATTCATGCCATAAAACACTCTTACACAGCTCTCGTCAGTCCCATATCAAACCCTTCTTGATTTTGGAATGAATCTATTAGCATCATGAAAGTGAATTTAACAATGTGATTATTCCGGGTGATAGACCTTTCCCACCCCAAATAGTGATTCATTTAAAGTGGTTGGTCAAATTAGTTTTCATTTTTTACACCTTTTACCCTACTCAATTTTAACCCCTTTGGGGGGTTTTCTCCCTCACATTTGACACCCATGACTCTATATAGTGCATAATTTGTTTCTCTCATCGTCTATTGTGGATCGTTGTTATTACTTCAAGTCTTAATGTTGTATATTTTATGTAAGATATCCCCTAGTATAATATCATGTTCCTATATCTTCCTTAACCATAACATTATTTGTGGATGAATGTCATATCTTAGGTTTTACCTAATTGGGGGATATTGATGTTTTAGAGTTGGTCTGGATCCCTCTTTTTTTTATAAGGCTTCTTCAATTATGTCACACTAGATTACATTTATATTCATTAAAAGGGATGATATTTGAGGTAGGTGTCCTATTTAGGTCACTTTAAGTTTAAATGTATGATTTTATATTCATTTATTATAAATGTAAAATTCTTCTTTAACATTAATTATTATATTTATATAGTTATATCGATGGATGTTTTTGGTCATGAGTTTTCAGAAAATGTGTAAATGATAGTTTTTCATGTGAATTGGTCACTAAATAGATTTTAAATGTTCAAGAAATATTTAGAAAATTTAAATTCCCAGTTGGATGTTTGAGGGAAGAATCATTAAATTAAATATGATTTTGATTTATAAAAAGATTAAAAAGTGTTGTCTTCGAAATATCCGGTGTATTTGTAGCATTTTTTTTAAGAAAATAATTAATTTTTTTTATTTAATTAATCAAAATATAGATTATTAATTTGGTTTTACAAATGTATATTCATTGTTTTATGGTTAAATAATAATCTGAGGGACTGATTAACACTTTTAAATTATTATTTGAAATGAAAAGACATAGGTCATGCCAATTTATTTTTGATAGAAATAATAGTTGTTTTAATGGTTGAAATAAGTATCCATATTGGGGGAATTTTAATTGTTTTTTTATAATTGGATATAGGGGATATTCCTATGTGGATGATAATAGGTGTCAGCAAGATAACTATTTATTTTTTGATATGATTATATGGTATGATTATTACTTTTAAATGTTAACCTCTTTTTATATATCTTTGGAAGTCCTAGTTCTATAAGTAGAAAATCAAGGTAAACATAGGTACCAGTTATGAGTTATACTCTGCCAAATGGCCCTAGGTGTGGAATTAGGTCAACATATGGGATTTTTCACTCGGTTAGTCCATTTAAGGTAAGACTGGGTGTTTGGACAAGTTAATTATTATGTAATTATTTTTTAGAACATAGAATTTATTTCATTGGTGTACATGGTTTATCTATTATAAATATTACTCCTAGATCCCCTTTAATTAAATAATTTTGTTATTCCTTTAATTTATGAATATATTATTTTATGAGAAATATTATTTTGATCTATTTTAATTTTTTACATAAAACTATTTTAATTATAATGTATAATGATTTTTTAAAGGAATATAAACCATGGTTTAGATATAATGAATCTAGGATGAGTGAAAATGGGATGATTACATTAAAATATTTTGACACTTTCTTTCTTTGATAAAAACTAAAAAACAAATTTTATGTCTTTATTTTTAAACTATCATGTTATAGATTTTACTTTAATGGATTATACATTGGGTCAGTGGGAAGAGATCTATTGAGATATTTTTCTCATGCTTATATCATTACATTTCTTGCATGATTCAAGAAATTAGTGGATGATATTGCATATCTGTATTCTACTACGGTGTAGGTGCATGTGAAGCTATATTTATAGCACTTGGAGACTTGGTAGAAGTGATTTGTCAGAATTATTTCATCATGTTATAAATGTTTTTTTGGAATTATCTATATCTCCTCAACAACACTCATGTCCCTTAATTTGTATCAGGATCTATCTTGTAATGCTGAATTTTTGATCAAGATATTATTTTACTTTTATATGTCATCAGTTTTGTTTATTCTAGGATATTAAGTGATATACTTTTATTATATTTTGTGTGAAATCATTTATAAGGGTAGTTTTTAAATTCTAGGTTATTGTTGCTATCTCAGGGGGACCAAGAAATCCTTTTATCCTTTCTACAGGCTAACTCAGGTTTTTATTTCATGGGTGATCCAGGTTGGTTTGTGATAATTAAAATCGGATATATTAACAAGGATATATAAATTACTTATGAAAAAGGATCCCTTGACATGATACCATTAATAAATTTGGTTCTTTTATTAGAGAGACCAGTTGTCCACATTTTATTCTTAGTCATTTGTGAATGACCATTTTGTATTTTCATTCATTTTAAATTTCTATTTTGTTTCATTGAATATAATATAAAATGTAAAACGTGGAATATAAAAGTGTGAATATAGAATAAAATGATACAAGGGATAATCTAATGTATATGAAAACATAGTTTACAAAAAATAATATAAACTATAATTAATTCTCATATATGTATTTAGAAGAGACCAAATATTCATTATACTATTATGAGCCATCAAATTAAAAAAATTAAGTTTATTATTTTGGATCAAAACATTTTCCAAGGATATAACTATCATTACTAGTATCTCTAAACAAGTAAGAAGAAACTACCATAACCGTTTAATTGTTTTATGATATGTTATGTAAATAATAAAAAATATATCAAATCAAGTAATCAAATATATGAATGGATAATTGGAATAATTTACCTCTACTATATATGAATGTATATTATAATGATTAGATCTGCCAAAATAAGTAGAACTAGAGCCTATTAAATCCAATATTGATGTGGTGGAGGTAATGAATGAATAATGTATTTCAACACCCATTATAAGTGAAGGGTTTCTATGAGGATAACATTTATTCAAATTAAATATAAAAAATATGAAAACATTCTTCCCTAAGATCCTATATACATATTGAATTAAATAAAGAATTAAGAAAAAATTGGAACCATTCACCTTACTGATCCAACCTTTACAGGTATCAAATAATTGTTTAATCCAGACTTATAAGGAGAAACAGAAGGATTCCACCCTCTTAGAGAATCCATGGATTGATGGAATATCCTAAAACTTGAGAACTAAATTTCTCATGAGCATCATATGGTAGGAACTTTTTTTAATGGTGGGAGAAAATGATGTCTTGAAAAAAATATAATTTATTGTGACTAATAGTGTAAAAAATAGAACATGATAATCAAATTAGATTTATAAAGGCCTCATGAACACAAATGTTTCAATACACAATGATGAAAATGGCTCACAATTGTCAATCCATTATAACTCAATTATAATGTTGGATTTAACTTTCATGATGACTGCTTAACATTTAAACATTAATGTTATTAATTAAATTTCCTCATGATCATATTAATATGAATATTGACTAATTATGTTATCTTTTAGAGTGGGAGGCATAAAAGATTTAAGTTTTATCAAATATCATGATAATCTCATTAAAATCACTATAAAATATTTTCTTTCACTATATCATAGAGAATGATTATATAGACATGACATACACTATGTTTTGGTCTATTACATTTTAGTATATATACCTAGAATCTCTTCCATTTTCAAAAAGCCTCATATTCATTACATGAAGTAACCATATTTTACATCAAATACAATATCTTTTAAAATCATATCTAAAACCCATTTTTTATATTATTTCACAACTTGATGAACATAAGTTTATATATGTTGAAAGATTCCTTTTTCCATGTGGCTTCTAGTGAGACTAAGAGAATATTTAAATATGATGTAAAATGTCCTAGACCATTAGGAATATGTGCTAAAATATGATACTGACATGGGAGATAATAATAATTTTGATTAATATTTTTTAATATTTTTTTAAAAAAAATTTATTTTATAAACATCATTATAATAATAATATAGAATTACAAAATGTATTACTTGAACTAGGTGATAAAAAAGTGGCTATAGAGGAGGTGTAAAATTTTTAACAAAATTTGAGGATTATTATATCCTTACCACAAAGTATGATGATGGAAATATAAGAAAAATATAGTAATATGGAGAATAATTTGATAATGGTAATAGAATAAGATCCTTTACCAAAATTTGGGATCCTATATGTTGTGGAAACCCCTATAATACAAAGATAACTTTAATATGAATATGAACTTATATCATTTTTCTAACCCCTTTAGATTTAAATTACATTAATGAAAGTAGGGTGGATATATAGTCCCCAAAAAATAAGAACATCTATTTTTTTTGATAATTTAGGGAGACACACAAAAGTTGTGGTTCAATTCAAAGAAACCCAAACTTATAAATTGGGGAGGAAAAAATCAATTATGTCATTATAAAAAGTATAAATCTATCAAATTTTAGCGATTTATCCAAGTATTTATTCCATAAAATATTAATTTCCTTCTTTATGTTATAATGTTTTAAATTGAATTATATCTTTATTATTAGCTAGTAGAAGATGCATCTAGGTAACAGATATATACAGATATTTCATTTGAAATAAGCTCATATTTTATTCTTCCCTTTTACTCATTTTCACCACCTTACTATTATTTTTTTCTATAAAATCCATGGTCAAAAATGAAATTTTATGAGGATTATATAAATATATGTATGGAGTGAATAATAATAAAAAAAATGGATTTTCTTACCTTTGGGTTTGTTTCAGTAAATAATTCATAAGAAACATAAACAAATGAGTTGAATTGGATGTCAAATTCAATTTAACTAATTGATAAAACCATGATAGACTAATTCAATTTAAACATATAATCAATAAAAAAGTTAATATTATTTTTTATTCTTTAATTTTATTTTTTGATTGTTGATATACCATTAAATATTTAATCCCATGACATAAGTATAATCTAATGTTAAAATTGGTAATCCTATGTTGTTTCTAGTTCATTTAACATTTTCTTAAAATTCCCACCTACTTAAGATTCATGATTCACTTTATTATAAACATAAATTTTTTATGTGTTTTAATTGTTTTGGAATAATTGATATTTTTTAAAGACAATTGATTAATCCTATTGAAATCCATTTCTTTAATACCCTCTTGAAACCACCTTATATATCAAACCTTTCATTTTAATTATCATGAATTAATGTACATTATGAGACATTGAAACCTTAAATTCCTATAATCCATAGATATCCTACTAATGAGTATTTTTTTGGGTTAAAATTGAAATCATTATTCAATGGGGTTGTTTTAGGAGGTTCCAGGGAGGAAGCATGCAATATTGGAATCCTATATAGTGATTCATAATTCATTTGGGATGTAGAGTTATGAAAAAAATAATTTCAATTCAAGTACCCTTGTATTAATGAAATGGAAAGATTATTTATATGTATATATATATATGTATATATATTTATGTATGTGTTTATATATATAAATATTACATATAATAAAATGTGTAAAATTATTTATTATAGTGGTTGATGTGTGAACCAATAAAAAAGGATGGAAAGGCCAAATGGGTGAATTATATTTATAATGGGATGTATAAATATAATTTAGTTAGGTGATTAAATATTAATAAAGTATTTTACTTTAATGAGGAATACCTTACAATTTAATCCTTAAAATTCCGTTAATACTAAGAAATGTTTAACCGCAAAACTATATTTGGATGTTCTCATGATTGAAACATATATCTATTTTATATGTATATATTTATGATATAGAACAAGATTATAGTGACACATGTATAACTATATTAATGAAAAATACATTTAAAAATACCACAATTATATGATGGGGAAATAAATCTAGGAAAGTTGGTACTAATGTGTATTAGTGAAAATAAAGGTCAATAAATATGATTTATGAGTTGAAAATAAATTTAGGAATTGAGATCATTTGAAATTAATGATAACTATGATAGTAATTACAATTATATATGGTTTATTAGATATGATTTTTGAAATTGTGTTCGAATTGGGGATAAATCATTTTCATTGTAATTCATTTACAATAATTTCTTTATATTGAAATGATTATGTTTTTATGGAGTGATGAAACATAAATGTTTAAAATATTTATTCCATAATTTTGTAATTATTACGCACATATTTGATAACATATGGGAAACCTCTTTTTATTATATATTTTAAGATAATACAATGAATAAATGTGAAATTAACATAATAATATATATATTTTATAATTCATTGAACATTTTTATCATTGTAAAACATATTTATGTTTTTAGATGATTTTAGAAAAAATGTTCATGAAAAAAATTTCGTTGGGATAAATAATAATATGTGTTGTTTATGTTGACATATATATATAATATTTTGTGACTATAAGAAAATATTAAACGATGAAAAAACTAGTTTATAAAAGTAACATACATTATAAGTAGTAACAATGGAATGACTCTTCCTACATTATGATATATTCATATGATATCAAGAAATCACTAGGTAAAGATGATATCACCTATATGATATGTGGGAATAGACATACATGACATAGAATATCAAACATTTAATTTAATATCACCCTTATAGAATTTATATATTAGTTTAAATATAGAAGTTACCCATTTTGATAAAGATATATTTGAACCTAACTACAGATCTATATTTTTACGGTTTAATTAAAAGTGTCTGTGAAATATATTAGCATATAAATATTTTATATAATGAACGATGATATATGGGGATGGAAAATTCACCTATTATGATATTTTTTCGTTCGTATAACATGATGGTAAAAGTGGATTAAAATTAAAGAGATGATACAATAATACTCAATGAAAGAATTATATCGACATGAATAATATTTAAGGACACATTGTTATAGTATATGATTTTCTATAATACCCAACAATCATAAGTTTAGATAATAACACACACATATATTTATATGATAGTTTTTTAATCTCATAACCTATAAAAACACATCATAATACCATCATCCAATATCCATCCAATTCTAATTGAATATTTATAACAACTTAACTATATATTGAAGATATATTCTTATAATAGGGGAATTATGATCTATCATGGATGTTTTAGACATTGATATAAAGAGATCCATTGTATATTAAATGCATACTAAAAAATACAAATTATAATTACATATAATATATTCATAGGAAAATCATGAAATTGAGTAACTATATATATATATCCCAATGGAGGAAGGAGAAAAAGGAGATTATAAATATTATTTTTAATGGTTGGTATACTCATAGGTATGTTCGGATTTATTTTTTGTAAATTCATGATTTTTTTAAAAAAGAACAATTTAGAAGTGGTTGAAGGAGTATTTGGATTAAAAATAATGAGAAAGGGTTTGGTTTTGGAAATATATCTAGAAGTATATTTTCCACCAGAATTCTCATGGGACACCATAACACTACTAAGGTCTTATAAGGTTTAACAAACCCCACAGCAAAAGGTTTAAAGGTTAGTATGAAGACCATAATGTCCCAAGGATGATTTAGTGGGGATATAATATAATTATAAAGTTGTATTAAACCAAGTATTATTGATGGGGAATTTTGGTAATTTTTAAGTTTGATTTTTTATTTTAACATCCTTCCATTATTTCATGATTAATTGAGTAAATAGTAACCATTACTCCTTAGATCCTTGAAGTATTTTGGCCTCTTATAAGTAATAATATAATCATATTTGAGCATCATCTATTGTATTTGGTATCTAGAGTTAATTGTGACCTCTTATGACATCTTATTTTAGTTTTAATTCCCCAAACCCCAACTCTCAAACTAAAATCCTTTAATTTAGGATTTTTATCAAGATTATGGATTTCATTTGGTTGGGGAAATTTTATTTTAAATTTTTCAATTGTTGTATGTATTTGATCACAAGTTAGGTTATCCCTAAGTTATTCCACAAATTTTTGGAGTTCTTTGTGTTTTATGTCATGTGATCATTGATAAGTGTGTAATAATGACCCAAAATAGAACAAAACATGGGTTTATTATCTCTCGAGGGATGAGCAATAGCTATATATCCTATGATAGAGCCTATAAAACCATTATATTTTTATCCATGTTCACTCATGTTCATGTTTTTCGGGAAATATATAGAGAAATTTCAAAATTTTAACCCAGACGAGGTGCCCATATCTATGATTTGTTTTATACAGACTTGTGTAATATCCTTGAGTATTCCATCATTATATGAGGCAAATTTATTTGTTATCCCGATAGTTTATTACCCTCATAATGGTTCCCTGATACAAATTGTTTTAAAATTAGTAAAACTATTATGAGGGGTTTATTTTGAGAAATAAATATGTGAAAAAGGTGAAATGTCCTGAGATTTTAGATCCTTGAAATTTATACTATATTTGATAGCTATTTTCACACAAAATAAAAAAACCAGCGAGACACCTGAAGAAATGAACTATGAAGTTTTAAAACTAAATGAATAATATAATTATTAGAAAATAAAATTATAATAATCAATTAAAATAATATTATATTATTATTTTTCTTTGATTAATATTTCAAAATAAAAAATGCCTTTCGAAGAATCATTTTAATAAAGAGAATTTTATTTTACACAATTAATTAAATTGATCATAGATAAAATTTTAAAATAATATTTAGTATTTATATTTCTAAACTAGTATTTCAATATTCAAATATTTTTAAATTTATAAGAAATAATATAAAAAATAGTTGAAGTTAAAAAATTTTATTTTTTAATTAATGTTGTTTTTTCAATATATTTCATTTTCAGTTAAAAAATAATTTATAAAATTTAGAAAATAAATTTGAAAAAAATAAATTCATTTTTGTATTAAATATTATAATATTATGTTATTATGAGTTTTTGGTATTCTTCTAACAGACTTATTTTTAGGTGAATATTAACAAATACTATTTTTTTTAATATAACAGGATTTGTAGGACATTATTAGTATATAAGTATGAATATAAAATTAATGAAATGATTTTTTATAAGACCAAATATGTTATTATAAGTGAATTTATAATTTTGAAAATGATATTTTAAATTTACAAACCCATATTTGATATTTTATAACTTCAGTTATATTTTTCAAAATATTTGTTTTATATAATATATACATTAATTATTTTAAAATATATATATTTTTAAATTAAATAAATTGAACCAAATAAAATGGATTTAAAATTTATAATCAGTATGTATATATTATTAAATATGGGATATTTTAATTTACTTATAAACAAAAATTTTCAATGGGTAAAAACTAGTAACTATAGTAAAAGATAAAGTGGTAAAAGTAAAAAATCTTGTAGTAGAGGACCTCAAACATGTTTAATTTTTTTAGAATGAATTTTTTAGGAATTAATATAAATTATCACTTCCACTCTATATTATTGTTTTTGAGCTACCATCATTGTGAGTTACTTCCCATTATTGGAATGTTTTGGGTATTTTAAAAACTACCATCCCTTTTCACTTATTAAAGGGGAACTCTTATCCTCACTTCCTCTCACACCACAACCCACATATTTCAGAAAAAAATATTCCCAAAACTATAATAAAAACTTCTATACACCTTTAAGATGTTTCAATATTCTTAATATACCATGTTTTAATTGCTTAACCCCCTTCATAAAAGAGATAACCCAAGTAGTGAGGTACAAAATTTAATTTTCTTAATTCTTTTTTCATTTATTTATGTGCACTTTTCAACCTCAAATTCCACTAAAAAATATAAAAATGATAAAAAAGTATCATTATAAAACTATTATGTTATTATAATGATGTTACAAGAACTAATTTATTTTTCCTTTTATTTTTATAAAAATGAAACATTTACTCATTGTTTGTGAAAACTGCAATCTCCATGTAGTAACAAGTTCATCTTCGTTAAATAAATAAATTAGATGAAAATATTTGGAATTTAGTATATAAATATGATATTAATGTCATAGTTTATGCTGTAAAATGATAAAACATGTCACTCCTTTTCCCGATTCTATGAAAAATGAACTCATTTTCTATGCATTCATGTGGGCTACCGCCTTCATGGAACAATGTGTTACATCAATCATGACCACTATTAATATATCATGATAATAATGTTTTTAAAGGATAAATTATATTTTAATAAAATTAATAAGGTTATGGTAGTAGCAATTGAATATCCCATTAATTATATGAACATTAAACGATCATTAAAAAATTATTCATCCAAATTAAATGAACGGAGTAGTATAAAATTTATTTATAAAATGAAATTTTCCCATATCCATACGTTTTTATTATAAATATTTATAATTCTCATATATCACAATAATAAGACTTAAATGATATCATTATTATATTGGTATAATACTATATTACTTTAATCACCTCAAAATCATCCATTAATAAAGGTATGCTCATTTCTAGGTCGGTTAAACCACTTACTTAAACAATGCCGTGAAATTATATAATGGATAATTATGAAAAAATAAATACTAGTATAATATTTTCTAACTATATGTATAATTATGTTTTTGGTATTTAAAATTTACAACATTAGTTAACTCATTAATTTAGAAAACATTATTCATATATTAAAAATCACTGAAAAATGTTCACTATTGATTTAATCTTCTGGAATAAATAATAAATTAATTATGGAATGAAATTTAAGCTTAATAAATAATTATAATTAAACAATTATATAAAAATTAATTAACATAGAGTGATAAATTTTTTGAGAAGAACAAATAAACACACTGCTATTATAAAAAAAGTCCAAAACAATAATGATTACCCACATCGACATCAAAAATAGGTAATAACTAACATAAATATTGATAATTATAACAAATAAATTTTATAAAAGTTTATGTATATGAAAAATATTCTAAAACAGATGATATGTATATTTAATTTTTTTGTAATGGTGCTTATTGTGCATTCAACTAAGAGAGGAAACAAGTTAATGGGTTCTTTATCTAAAATTTAATTTCTTAAGATTATTAACTTAAGTTGAACACTGATACATTTAATATGGTTTTATTAATATGTAATTAATTTATTTTACCACATTCAAATTTATTTGAGATCCATATCATATAATTTCTTTAAATTGACTTTGATTCAAATGATACCCAACATGAAAGTGTTTTTGATCAAAATTTTATTTAAACTATAAGGGTTTCATTAGAAATATTATTTTCAAATAAAGATTTTATTTGAATAAAAAACATGAGTATAATATGTATTGAATATAAAACCCCTCATAATTTTCATTTTATATTCATGGGATTTTATATGTTCCCCCAATATATCATTTCCCCTGAATCTTATTTTACCCGAAGTGTTTCTTTTAAGTGAAACTGACCCCAAATATTATTTTTTTGGATGGGATCCTACATTATTAAATATTACAATTAATTAAATAATATTTTAAATGTATTTATAACTGAATATATTCCTTTTGTACTACTATTTATTGTTAAAAATATTTTTAAGAGAAATCTGACATCAAATGTATGGGTCCTTTTGATCAAAGTGTAAAAATAAATAGTTTTTAAAATTTGACATGTGAACACCTCTTCCTCCATCTTTTTTTTATTTTCAATGGTACTTATATTATATTATATAGTTATTTTTTAAATAAAATATTATTTCCCCTTATTTAAAAATTATTTCTATCTAAAATGTTTGCTAAGAGATCATAGATGCCTCTTATTTCTAAAGTGAATTTTTCTAATGCTCCTAAAAAATGTTTTTATATAAATCTTTTTCCTTTGATATAAATTATTTTTTATCAAGGATATTGTTATAATATAACCATATAACTTTTTTCCATGTATTCA
This sequence comes from Viscum album, assembly GCA_963277665.1. NCBI lineage: Eukaryota > Viridiplantae > Streptophyta > Magnoliopsida > Santalales > Viscaceae > Viscum > Viscum album. The sequence goes on from OY728143.1 coordinate 1,324,754,464, forward strand.
CTATTTAATTTCATTCTATTTTTGTGTAATTACCCATCACTACCTTTCTCAAGCCTAATCATCCACTAGGTGTGAGACTAATATTTCACCCAAAGTCTTTACTTTATGAATACACTATTTTTTTATTCCTTTAATTGAATTGTGTTCACCTAGATAAGATAAATCAATTGATTTAGGTAAGGTATTGAATTTATCATGTACCCATTATATATATGGTGTGAATAACATTTTATTCATTATCTTCATCGAAAAGAATGTTTCTATAAAGTTAATTTATTTAATTGGATAACCATTCATTTTACATTAATTTATCATTTTATTATTATTAATGGAATTATTAATTATTTCCTTATATTTATCTATATGAATCCTATTATATTTTTATGGTTAATTTATTATTTATTGACTGAAACCCATTTTATTTTCATATGTTATTTATGATGTTATAAGGGATTAATTTCAAGTGGCCTACTTAATTGTGGATGGTGATGGGTGGGGTCCTATATCGCCCTCTAATGAATTGGTTAAGAGTTTATATCTCATGAGATAAGTATTCACAATTAAACATTGAATGCTTGTAATCATGAGAGATGATGGCGTGGATCATGAAAGTAATGATCACTATAATAGTGTATCTTCCATATTTTAAATAGGTTTCAATGTTTTACTATTATTCCCAAGAATATTTTATTCTCTCATGTTTCAACATTGTTAAATCACTCTTTTTATTCAAGTATTATTTTATGAATGATATATTCCATGTTTTATTTCATAATTTTTTTTGGGTATGATTTTTTATGTATGTTGATTATACTTATGTTCTCATGTTATGAACACTAATGATCTTTGATTTTTATCATTTATATTTTTCATTACTGACAATATGTAAAATTCTAACCCATGTCAACCAATAATGTCACTTGAATTAGTCTTCAATAAGTCCCGAAGCAGGTTCTCAATCACCATTGGATAAAACAAAGATCAAGGGAAATATAAAAAATTATCCTTGGAAAAATTTCATCCTAAACTGACATATAAAAATATAGAACAAACAATTTGACATAAATAGATAACAAAGATATACCATTTTTTAAAACAAGTAATAAAAAATGATAACATCCAATGAGGAAGTAATATGGTCCAGAATAACAAGATACAAGAATGAAAACATGAAACCTGAAGCCACACAAGGTTCTATCTCCATGTCATCACATGTCACCACTTTCCCAACCCACCGAATTATAACATGATATAGGAGTCCCATCCTATACATGATGCTCTTCCCTCTACCTGTATCCTATAAAACTGATGATCCAAATTCCCAAAGGAAAAAGTAGGGTGTAAGAACTAAATCCCAGTAGGATATTACTAAAAATATATAAAATGTATATCCACATAGATCAATTAGTTTTTATATGAAAGATATTTAAAAAATAGAGAAATAAATTCTTTTTATTATAAAATCATAATTTGGTTTTCTTATAAAAACATTCCATATCCTGATAAATCACTAATAAGAAATAACATTTATCCATGAGGATTATGAAGTTGTATAAAACATGATTTAATCATTAATAACCATATTCAGTTATAAATATATAGATTAAATGAATATTTATGTAATGTATCCCTAAACAAACCATGGGGACAATCATAATACAATGGTGTACACAAATAATATCAATAAAAAAAATACTAGATGAGATAAGTGAAATATAATGTTTTGGTTCCTTGTTCCCCTAAAAAGGCTACCTACTTGAAATCTATGGCATCATGGGTAGATTCCCAAGTGATAGATAACTCTACTAGGTCTCATATATGCGTAGTTATTCTATATACTCCAAGGGTTTCCAAATGTGTTAATACATTATCTATCTATTCAAGTTACCATATATCACATTTCATTAATGATTTTACAAGTAAAATACATTTTCATTTTCATTCATGTTTTCATAAATAATTTTCTAAAATGATGAAACAATGCTTCCATTTCCTGAAAAACAATTTCAAAACCATTATTGATCCATTACATTATTTAACATCAAGAAATAAACTATCAATGAAAATTCATTTTGAATAAAATTTTATAGCCCTCAAAGACAAATTTTACATCTCACGGATTTTGAATCATCAATTTCATAAACCAAAAACAAAATGGAAACAAAATATCACTATACATGATAGGGGATAGACCATAGGATATATATACCTACCTAAAGATGAAATGAAACATTTTTCCATTGATATAGGTCATTCAAAAAAAGTACATATGGTCTTCAAAATACAAGATCCACAATGATCATGCCCAAAAATAAGGAAAACACCAAAAATACTATTTGGAAGAAGATGAGTTCCGAAAATACATTACTAAAATACTTGATCAAAAATTTGACAAAAACATGAGTGATATTTTAGTTTATTATAATAAAACCAATCCAAATGGGACATTAAAATTGTCAATTAGGCTCTCATGTAGTTTGACTAACAACCCTTAGAATATTAGGTGACAAATGTGCATTTTGAAAAGATAGAAGATCCACCACCACACTTGGTGCTACCCACAAGGGCATGGTGGACTCACCCATTAGACTGACAACATGAACTAACCAAGCCCTAACCTCAAGGACTAGGTATTTTTGTTTTTTCTAAGGCCTCCACCATGCTTGTGGTGAGGCATGTTTTCGATGGTATATATGGAGACCAAAAACATGCCACTCCTTAGACTAAGACCAACCTCAACAATTTCAACAGTAACCATTTTATAATAGAGGCTCAATGGATCACTATGTCTTTTATAATGATGATGGTCCTATTCATTCTGAACTAGAATTCCCAAAAAAAACTTTATTAACACCCAATGCACTTCCAATTCTCTAAAAATAAAAAATGTACAGATATGCGAGGCTCCATAACTGATTACATATGTCATGATGTCATAATTCAACCCACTATAAAAGCATTTGATCCCCATAAAGGATCATGAGAATGAACCTAAAAAATATATGGACATTTTTACATCAGCAATGAATTATGGTCCCATATATCCAAGATCTACCTACTACAATTTTATATCACTCGAACAAAAGGGATCTTTTTGCCAAAAAATACCTTACTCCATTGCTGCACTATCTGAATAATGCCTTTCAACCATTGAGGTGTTATGATCAATGTTAAAATCTCTAACACAATCACATGGTATGGATCCAATTTATATTTATTCAATTAAGAAATATGTAAAATTTAATGGATTGGAGTTAAATAAACAGGTATGTCTAATCGATAAGGAAACATTATGATTCATTATGCTATCTCAAACTGGCTTACATAACGAGGTGATAACTTACCCTAGTTCGCCAAATGTCTATGCCCCAATAGTGGTGTAACTCTAATAAAAACCCAATCACCTACCTCAAACAAAAAAAGATGATTAAACTAATAAAAATATTATTTCTAGAGACTTTAAGATATTTTCAAACTTTTTCTAATCAATTGAATGATATCCTACGTCCCCTAGACAATACTCGGTGCATCTAAGGACCATTCCGAAACTTCTTACCAACAAGTGGTGATCTACAAGTCATACCATACAACACATTAAATGGTGTCATCCAGATTCAATATTGATAGATTTTTTATAAGTAAAATACACTGTGGTATGATGTTTCTCCCATAATCCATCAAAGTTAATAACACATCCCCCAAAAAATGTCTTTAAGAATCTTGATGGATCACTCAGTCTGGACACCAATCTTGGGATGATAATTCGTGACCAAATTCAAATGAGAAACCATCACTACCTGCAATCTAATACAATATTGGTATGTGAAGTTATGGTCCCTATTAGAGATAATATCGATTATAAAACCATTAATTCTAATGATCTTTGACCCATATAGGTATGGAAGATCATTTACCTTGTTAAACACCTTCATTATCTTGAAATTCAATGATATCAAGTGTCATTGAACGATCAACCATATTGTATACGTACCATTATGATCATAAGGTATCCAAATAATGAAGTCCATGGATATCTTATCCCATTTCCATACTAGAATAAGTATGGTTTTAAAAAATTAGTATGCATATGCTGTTCAACATTAATCCTCTCACAAATGAAGAATCAAAATAAAGAACTCATTATTGATCACCTCATTATTAGCCACCGGTAATGATGTATTAATTAATGGTGGATATTGTTATCTCTAGGGTGAACACACTGATTCGATCAGTGAATATTATATATCATCTCCTATAATAGGATTTAAAAAAAAACCGAAATTCATTAGAAGTGAAAAACACCATTATAAGTCTAAGAAAACTCACATTAGATCTCCCCACCATAATTATTCTTAAAAAATACTTGAAAATCCACATCCTTAGACTATTTAAGTCAAATGTGATAATATATAAATGATCTTTTCTGAGAATAATCTAGGAATAACTATGTGGATACCCTCCCTAAATCCATGTTGATCTCAGTAACAAATCCCATCAAGAACAAATATTCCACACCTTCCTTCACAATCCAAGTTAGTGGTCTCCAACTAAAAATGTATACTACCACGATTCCTTTTCCTAGAGTGTATGAAATATCAAAATCAAAGGTCTAATGGAACTTCACGCAGTTTAATTTACTAATGTTTAAATCCCTCTAGATAAAGATATACATCAATAAATTATGTTTTGAATACATTATAAACCACACCCTGAAGAGGTAGTGGAAACAAGTCTTAATAAAATTAATGACTATTGAAAACTAATTATTATGAATGTGGTAGATATTATCAGGTGGAAATAATTAATGAGAGACATAAGATACTATCTATCTCCCCAGAAATATAACACAAATCAATCATATTCCTAAGGCATTACAGTAAACATCTGATCCAACACATGCCTCAATAAGATTCAAGAGGGGAGCCAAAGTTAATCTCACTTTAAATTATTCAAATGATCCATGTAACTGATCAATCCCAAATATCTCACACCCTTATAGGTTAAATCTACCATATGACATGAATTATTGAAGAGGTCCTAAAAAAGTTCATACAATAACAAGATAATCCCAACAAAATCTAGATATGAAACACATTTCATAGATCACTCAAGACATCACTACTCAAATATTCTTAGGATCCACTAAGGAACCCTTCTAAGATACCACCCGACGTTGAAAATTTACCTCTTCAATCCAAAAAAATGAAATTCGGATATCTTTCCTTATAGAAAAGGTTCTTTTAAGATCATAAAGATAATATGTCACGACCCGTCCTCGGTGCCCATGCCGTGACTACGCCAAGCCCACCTTCCATAGGCCAGGGGCTGGCGACTAGCACCAAGGCATAAATCCTGGTTAAAAGGGAAGGAATTGCATTTGTAAAGTAAACAAATACCACAGAGCAAGAAAGCATTAGAAGTAAACACTAAGTAAAAACTGAGTACAACAGTAAGTGCAGAAAAGTAAGTGGGCCAGAATACAAACCCAAACTGAAAGTAAAGTACAACTAAAAAGGGAAAACAATAATTGAAAGTAAAGCCACTGCCACGAGCCATCCACTGGAAGTCCCACCTGAAGGGTGAGTACAAATATCCTCCACAGCTTCTCGGGTCCAACCGTCCGCCCCGAGTACGTCCCGCCCAGTGGTCCACCTCCAGGTACCGTCCTGCTCCGCAAGCCTCAACCACGATCAGCGCTGTCCATCGTCTGTAACCAACACAATGTAGTGCAGGAATAGCCCGTGTAGGGGTGATTATAAGCTACTCAGTAGGGACCCTGAGATCCCTGAAGTGTAGGATCGAAATATAATATGAGATGCTCAATATACAAGAGGGGGGGTGAATTGTATACTTTAAAAATTCCTTTGGAACCTTTAAAGTTAGTTATGAATAACTAGAGTTTCCTTAAGAAAAGGAAAGAGCTAAGTTTAACAAAGTTAAACTAAGTAAATTCACAACACCTCTAACACCGAACTGAACTTGGAAAGGGATTCCAAAAGTAGGTTCCGGAAATATGGTTCCGGAAATGAAAACTTAACAAAAGTTACAATATGAGATTCTACCTTAAAGCGTATAGAATCTAAACTAATCAGAGTAAGTAAGGAAGTATAAGAAGGTTATACTTTCCTTAAGATACAAATTGCAGCGGAATAGAAACAAGTAGTAAAACTACTAGTAACAAGATAATAGTCTTTTAACCCAAAGTGAAGGGTATCCAACAACCTTGGATAAAGGTCCCTTGATTTATACTTTCAAGCAAGTCTGTCTTACCCACACCAGGGTAAGACCTCGATACGAAGATCGGAGTCTCTGTCTTGCTATCCCCGCAAGCCCTCAACTTCAAGGTAGTTAGCAACCTCTGTCTTTCTCAGCAAGAAAGCCCTCGATCTTTAAGGTAGTCGGCACCTCTGTCTTTCTTAGCAAGAAAGCCCTCGATCTTTAAGGTAGTCGGCACCTCTGTCTTCCTATCCCCGGAAGCCCTCGAATGTAATCACCAACATTCGGAGTCGCACAAAGCTTTGAGAGTTAATAAGAGACGCTCTCTCTAGAAATCACTTCAACAGCATGTAGGCACAAAACTCAGTTGTTTTTTCAACAGCACCGAGCTCTTTCAAATGAGATCCTATTTATAGGTAAGGTCGGCTCCTTCTCCAACGGTCATATTTTCCTTAAAGTTCGGAGGGACCTGTACACGTGTCACTTAGACAACAGTTAGTTTATAACAAAATGGACGACATCGTTTTATAACAAAACAAGTGTAACAGAATGTACGACATCGTTTTAAACTCTAACATAAAGGTTCGGAATAGAAACTTCGGAGTGAAGGTTCGGAGTGAATAAATTCAGAGTGTATAAAACAATGATAATCAGATTCTGTTTAATAGGAGAATTCGGAATGAGAATTCGGAGTAGGAATTCGGAATAGGAATTCGTCATCAGAATTCGTAATGAGAATTCGTCATCAGAATTCGTAATGAGAATTCAGAATGAGATTTCTTCATTAGAATTCGTAATGAGAATTCTTCATTGGAATTCGTAATGAGAATTATTCATTGGAATTCGTAATGAGAATTCTTCATTGGAATTCGTAATGAGAATTCTTCATTGGAATTCTTAATGAGAATTCTTCTTCAGAATTCGTATCCTGAATCTGGAATAGAACTTAGTCAGAGTTCATATCCAGAATTTGGAATGAAACTTCCTTATAGTTCTTGTCCAGAATCTGAACCCTAAAACAGAATGCTTTTATATCAAAGTTTTAATGACTCCGAGAAAACGAATCCGAAACATATACTTAAGAAAAATATTGATGAAAATATGATAAGGATAATTTTCCTTATAAAAGCGATTTTCCTTAAGAAAGCAAATTTCCTTATAAAAGCAATTTTCCTTAAGAAAGCATTTTTCCTTACAAAAGCGATTTTCCTTAAGAAAGCAATTTTCCTTACAAAAGAGATTTTCCTTAAAGATAAGGTGTTTGTGATTTTCAAAACAAGAAGGAATGGAAAAGTCATAAGGAAAACCTTATTGACTCAACAATCTCCCCCTTTTTGGAAAGCACAAACATCCTTACGAAAAAACTATTCTAATAAGAAAGAAACACATTAAAGCTTATCTCCCTTGGTTTAAGAATATAGATGAATACGACTAACTCCCCCTTAGGCTTTGAAAATATAAGTATCGTATTCATATTTCCGGAGTGATGTTTCTTTAAGAAAAACTCCCCCTTAAACAAACTCTTATTAGAGTTCTATTTCCTTGGGTATTTTTCTTTCTCCCCCTTTGATAAACTCTTATTAGAGTTTCTCTTTTTCTTAAGGATCTTTTCCTTCTCCCCCTTTGTGATTTTCAAAAAGAATTGGAGGGAATGGAAAAACTTAACAAAGTACCTGAAAAATTAGTAATGAAAACAATAGAAACAACAACCACAATTCTCATTATATTTGAAATGTCAGCAACAAAAACAGATTACAACAAAAAGATCGGATTGGTTTATTTCGGATCTTTCTCCTTTGACATTAGCCCCTTGAGAATCGTCTTGATCTTCTTTAAGTCTTTGTGATCTTCCTCTGCTTGCTTCTCTAAGACGACTATTCTTGCTGACTGAGCTTCAATGATTTCTTCCTGAGCCTTCAACTTTTCTTCCTGAGCTTTCATCTTCTGTTCCCGAGCTTTCATTCTTTCTAGAAAATCAATCCGATGATCACTTTAAAATTTCCAACTCTGATTAACGGAGTTGAGATTTCCATTCAGATCTCTCACTTCCTGAATCCGAATGTTCTTTTCCTCTGTCAATTTCTCTTCGAATGATGCAGTCAGCTTATGAAACTTCTTGTCCTCAGTTTCAAATGTATCCTTAACATTATCCTGAAACTCATCCAGCAACCTCATATCTTCCACAGTTTTCTTAGACCAGCTTGTCATCATCTTGCAAGATCTTTTATGTGCTTCGTAACCAACGAAGAAAGTTTTGAACTGGGCTTCAATCTCAACACACTTATCCATTACCATGGATACGGAGTCAGTTTTCTGATTCAGCGCATGTTGAAGCATCTGGCATCTAGAGTCAATGCTAGAGAAGGTCGGAATGGTTCCCAACAACTTCTTCAAGGACTGAACAACAAAATCGTGCCCCAACGATGATGACTTCGAATCTGAAATCTTGCTAGGAGAATTTTCTTCCTCAATAAGCTCCAACTTCCTCTTAGAAGAACTACCAGCTTCCTTCCTCATAGTCTTTTCTGAACTCGGGGTATCAGCAAGAATTTGTTTCCCGTTATCTTTTTCCGGAATAGAAACCTGTTCCAGAGATTTCTTCTCGCTATCAGACACTTGAACAACCAAATCTTCCTCATCAGCAACTTCTACATTTTCCTTCTGAGCAGCATCAAGTAAAAGATGTTCTTCTTCTCTCAGACAAGAAACTTCTTCTTCGCCTTTCTCTTCTTCCATAGTCGGAGTAACAAGCTTCGAATATTGAGCTTCAGATGTTCGGAGAGACAAGTGTTCCGAAGGATTTCCTTTATATTCATCTACTTGTTTGAGCACATCTCCTGTCTCACCACTTCCTTCGGCAGCTTCTTCAACTTCTTCCACTTGCTCTACTTCCTCAGTAGCAACAGCCTCTTCCGGAGTAACAAGATTTCTTCCTGGAGTCTCAGGTAGAGATTCCAGAGAGAAAGATCTCGGAACGGGAATGGTTGCTGAAACCATTTCGTTGAACTTTAACAAGGCCTGAGCTACCTCAGCCTCGGACATTTTCTTCTTCAGTTTCTTCTCCTTTGCTTGTTTCTCGAGCTCATCAGCAGCCTTCTCTTTCAGAGCTTTAGCCTCTGCAGGATCCAATCCGAACTGCGGATCTCCTTCCTTCCTCTTCTCTTTATCAGCTCTCCACTTTGCTGCAACCTCATCAGTATAGGTTTTCTTCTTCTTAGACTTAGGAGGTGTGGAGTGGACTTCCTTAGACTTGGGTTCCTCAGCTTCGACAACCACTTCTTTCAGCTTCCTCTTCCTTACCGGCTTAGATGATTCCGGATCAGCCACTTTCGGAGTCACTTCTACTTGTGGAGGTAGATCAATGAACTTCCCAGACTTCTTGTCAAAAGCTATATTCATCCTTTTAAGAGTGGCATCACTGAGCAACATGATCTTGCAAACTTTCGGCTTAGAACTGCAAGCTACCTTGAAAGATTCTAGGCACCGAACTATGAGCTTTGACAATATTGCTGGGTACATCACAATCTGAGCTCTCAGATTCCCCTTCTTCAAATTCTCAATATTAAGAAGGATATGCTTCATCAAGTTAAACTTTCTTAGATTTATCAGGAAATCTAGGATATATATCTCACTTTTCTTCAGACTATCCTTATCTCCTTTTCTCGGTACGATAAGCCCTTGCACCCATAACTCCAGAATCTGGAAGTTTGTAGATAGGCTTGCAATTTTCGGAGCCTTGTCATCATCCAATCCGAGAATTTCTAATGCCTTTTCCTTGTTGAAACTACCCAAAGAGTCTGGCAATACGTGGGAAATAAACTCAGCTTCCCCTTCATAACTTAGCCCTACCAAGCTTGCAGCCTTGGTGTATGAAAGCTTATATGTCTTGCCATACGATTTGAAAGAAAATTTTTCTCTATTATCTTCCTCGAAGAAAGCAACCGACTCATAAAACTCGACAAGCAAGTCAGAGTACACTTCATCTTGGTTGCCGGTTTTTGATACCGCAACACCTTCCCAGCCATTCAGCTTGATATTCTTTGAAATAATAGAATCGTAGTTGCTGAAGAAATTCGGATGAACTAACCTCTCTCTGTAGACTAACCACTGAGAAATGGGTTTGGTTGAAGACATTTCTTGAGAAGCTAACTCTGCAGACATTCGGATTAGAAGTCCTCTGAGATATTCGGAACAGAGAAGACTGAAGTTCGGAACTGAGAAAACTGTGGTTCGGAACGGCCTTAAATCGGAGAGTCAGAGCTTCAGCACGCAAAAGCTTGAAATCGATGTGGGACGAGAAAATAGGGTCCCCTTTATATAGGCAATGGGATGACGGTTCAACTTCCTCGGTTGATCTAACGGTCTAGAATGATCTGAGATCAGATCTAACGGTTGAAAGCTTGAATCCGATCTTTTTGAGGTTTTATTAAAGTAAAGAATTAAGAAATCCAAAAACCAAAAACAAACTATAAGAAATTGCCAGCAAGTAAAATATGATTACGAAAACTTCAGTAAGGAAATCATACCTTTCGGATTAGCTTAGGAAAGTTATTCGTAATGGGTAATATAAAGACGACTACGAAAAACTCAATACGAAAAAGTAAATACGAAAAGCTCAATACGAAAAAGTAAATACGAAAAGTCAATACGAAAGACTCAATACGATAAAGTAAATACGAAAAGTCAATACGAAAGACTCAATACGATAAAGTAAATACGAAAAGTTTGTTATGGAAAATTCAGTACGAAAGTTCCGTTATGAAAATACCAGTACAAAAGTTTTCTATTCCGGAAATTTTCAATACAAATACTTCCATTCCAGAAGTATTCTGTGCGAAAATATCCTTTCTGGAAAATTGTAGTTCCGGAAGTTCCATTCCGGAAATTTTCGTTCCGAAAAGTTTGAAAACAAATTTTGAAAAACTTTGTTAAACAAACAATCAAATGTACTCCCCCTATGAAAAGGAGTTTATTACTGTAAGGATATTTTTTCAACAGAAAGTTAATTAAGGAAGATTACCTTATGGTTATCATTCCAAGCTTCTGTTTAATATATTCAAATCTATCAGAAGGCAAGGATTTTGTGAAAATATCAGCAAGTTGATCTTGCGTTCCGATAAACTGAAGAATAATATCTCCTTTGAGTGAGTGATCCCTAAGAAAGTGATGCCTAATATCTATGTGTTTTGCACGAGAGTGATGTGCATGGTTTTTACTTAGGGCAATGGAACTTGTGTTATCACACAAAATTTGAGTTTTAGTAAAATTCAAGCCATAGTCTGTGAGTGTGTGTTGCATCCATAACACTTGTGCACAACAACTTCCAGCTGCTACATATTCAGCTTCAGCAGTGGAAAGTGCAACAGAATGTTGCTTCTTGCATGACCAAGAAACTAATGAATCTCCTAAGAAATGACAAGTTCCGGATGTACTTTTCCTATCCATTCTACATCCACCAAAGTCAGCATCAGAAAAGCTTTTTAGAACAAAATCATTTCCAGAAGTATAAAATAATCCTAGATCCATGGTTCCCTTAAGGTAGCGAAAAATTCTTTTTACTGCCTTTAAGTGAGATTCCTTAGGATTGGATTGATATCTTGCACATAAGCATACAAAAAACATTAAGTCTGGTCGACTAGCTGTTAAGTAAAGTAGACTTCCAATCATACCTCTAAAAGATGTTTGATCTACTGGTTTCCCAGCTTCATCAATATCTAAAGAGTTTGAGGTACCAATAGGAGTACTTATACTCTTAGTGTTGTCATAACCATACTTTTTAAGAAGATCTTTAACATACTTATGTTGAGATATGTATGTTCCTTCTGGTTTTTGAGAAATTTGAAAACCAAGAAAAAATGTTAACTCACCCATCATACTCATTTCAAACTCAGATTTCATTAGACTAGCAAAAGAGTCAGTCAAAGATTGCTGAGTTGAACCAAATATAATGTCATCAACATAAATTTGAACAATCAAAACATTTTTCTTATCTTTCTTTATAAAAAGGGTTGGATCTGCATTTCCCTTAACATAGTTATTTTGAAGCAAAAATCCAGTAAGTCTATCATACCATGCTCGTGGGGCTTGTTTAAGGCCATACAAAGCTTTGGTAAGTCTAAAAACATGATCTGGATATTTTGTATCTTCAAAGCCAGGAGGTTGTTCAACAAAAACTTCCTCTTGAAGATAACCGTTAAGAAAAGCACATTTCACATCCATTTGGAAAAGTTTGAAATTAAAGAATGCTGCAAAAGCAAGTAGAATACGGATAGATTCAAGTCTAGCTACTGGAGCATAGGTTTCTTCATAGTCTATTCCTTCTTGCTGATTATAGCCTTTAGCAACAAGTCTAGCTTTATTTCTAACAATGACTCCATTTTCATCACATTTATTTCTGAAAACCCATTTTACTCCAATAACAGAAGTTTCCTTAGGTCTTTCAACCAAGGTCCAGACTTTATTCCTTTCGAATTCATTTAGTTCATCTTGAATTGCTTTGATCCAATCATCATCACCTAAAGCTTCATCAGTGCTTTTAGGCTCTAATTGAGAAAGAAATGCTAGATGTTCTACTTCATTTCTTAAGGAACTTCTAGTCCTTACAGGTTGATTTACATCACCAATGATACTATCACTGGGATGATTCTTAAGAAACACCTGATTTGGGTTTTGTAAAACCTGTTCATCAACATAGGGTAGAAAGTCTTCTGGGGTAAATGTTTCAGAAGAATCTTCTAAAACAATTTCCTTATCAGAAGGTTCTTCTATCAAAGGTTGACAATCAGTTTTTGAAAACACATCCGAAGATGTAGGTTGGGAGGTTTTAAAAACAAAAGGATCTGACTCATCAAATTTCACATGTACTGTTTCTTCAACAGTACAAATATTTTTTATTACAAACTCTATAAGCCTTAGAGGTTGTGGAATAACCTAAGAAAATCCCTTCATCTGATTTTGGTGCGAATTTATGTAAGTTATCTTTAGTATTCAAAATGAATACTTTGCAACCAAAAACCTTGAAGTAGGAAAGTCTTGGTTTTCTACCATTCCATAACTCATAAGGAGTTTTATTAAGAAAAGGTCTAATCAAAACTCGATTTATAGTATAACAAGCAGTACTTACAGCTTCAGCCCAGAAATGTCTAGCAATAGAATATTCACTCAACATGGTTCTAGTTATTTCTTGAAGAATTCTATTTCTTCTTTCAACTACACCATTCTGTTGAGGAGTTCTAGGTGCTGAAAAGTTGTGAGTAATACCTTTCGTACTACAAAAAGTTTCAAAATCAGAATTTTGAAATTCTCCTCCATGATCACTATGAATAGTTTTCAATGGAAGGTTTTTCTCATTTTTAACTTGGGCTCTAAAACTTTTGAAATAAGAAAAAGATTCAGATTTCCTTGCTAGAAAATAGACCCAAGTAAATCTAGTGTAATCATCAACTAGAACAAACACATAGTATTTTCCTCCAATGCTTCCAGTTTGTGTTGGACCAAAAAGATCCATGTGCACTAACTGTAATGCATCGGTTGTTGAGACTTCACCGATTGACTTAAAACTAGATTTATGTTTCTTGCCATATTGACAAGGATCACAAACTTTAGAAGAATCAAATCTAAGCTCCGGTAGATCCTTAACAAGTTTCTTCTTAGAGAGTTTACATAGGTTCCTAAGATTACAGTGTCCTAATCTTCTATGCCATAACCAAGAATGATCTTCCATTGCACTTAGGCAAGGTAAATCTTGGCTTCTTAGGTCTTATAAGTTTAAGGTGTAAACATTCTCTTGCCTGTTGGCTGAGAGAATAAATTCTTCCTTGGAATTGTGAACTAAGCATTTATCATTCCTAAAATTCACAAGGTAACCTTCATCACATAACTGACTTATGCTAATGAGGTTGTGCTTAAGACCTTTAACAAAAAGAACATTTGAAATCAAAGTTTTACCCAAAAGAACTATATTACCAATACCAACAATCTCTCCCTTAGCATTGTCTCCGAAAGTTACCTTTCCTCCTTTCGTTTTGATAATCTTTTCAAAAAAACTTTTGTTACCAGTCATGTGCCAGGAACATCCACTATCCATGTACCAAATATTGTTGCTGGAACTTTCTTTATTTTCCTGAAATTAAGAACAAAGTTAGATTTTCGGAATCCAAACTTGTTTGGATCCGAGATTTCCAGACAATAAAATTTTAGGTATCCACATTTTCTTATAAAAGTAAGCTTTATGAAAACCTAAGGATTGGGTTTTGTTTAAGGAACAATTTTTTGCCCAGTGACCACCACATTGACATTTAGTACAAAATGGGGCACTTTGAGGAACAAAATAATTGTTACTGAAAACTGGTTTTGCATGGGTATAACCAAATCCGGATTTATTTCTTAAAGGTCGTATTTGAGAATACATCTTATCAAAATTTTCTTTACCATGGGTAAAGTTTGATAAACACTTCTTTAAGGAAAAAATTTCGGACTTGAGTTTTACAACCAAGTTTTTATCCTCAAAATCATTAGTTTTGGAACTAGAGTTAGGCTCGAAAACATTTTTCTTAGAAATTACTTTTTCTAATTCTTTAGAAAGTTTATTCTTCTCAGAACTTACTTCCTCAAGATTTTTTGAAATACTTTCAAAATCAGCATTTTTCTTATCAAGATCTTTAGAAAGATCTGATATCTCTTTAGTAAGAATAGAATTCCTAGAATTTGCCTTATCAAGTTTCTTGTTGAGTTTGGAATTCTCAATCTCAAGAAGTTCAGCAAATCTAGAGACTTCTTCAAAAGTAGGTAAAGTATTTTCCTCATCGGAAGATGATTCTTCATCAGAAGAGTTATAATACTTACTATCATTAGGATTTAGAGAAACATTGGTCAAAGATTCAGCATTTCGTACCTTAGCCATAAGACAATGATTATCAATAGGCAATCTGGCTATAAGACCAAGATTCTTCTGTCCTGAAGATTCATATTCAGAAGATTCATCTGAAGAGTCACCACCACTGGCACTCCAGGTGTCATTAGCTTTTAGAACTTTCTTAGCTTTGGCTTTGTAATACTTCTTCCTGTTCCTTTCTGAATGTCTTTCCTTCATTTCTTTCTTTTTGAGCATAGGGCAATCTGGTCTAATATGTCCAGCTCTTTTGCATTCATAACAAGTTACTTCTCCATCTTTCTTATCTTTCCTGTCCTTCTTCTTATACTTGGATTGAAAGTTTCTCTGTCCAGCTATCTTGTTCATCCTTCGAGCAAGATTGGCTAATTCATTTTCTGAAACTTCACTTTCACTAGATTCGGATTGGAAAATGACTTTCTTTGATTTTGATCTGGTTACTCTCTCAGGAGTCTTAGCTTTCATCTGATTTGAAGTTGTAGTAAAAGCAACAGTACCATTTCCATTCTTCTTCTTGATGTTGTCAGCATCTCTCTTCATTCTGGTCTCATGTTGTAGAAGAGTTCCAAATAATTCATCAAGAGTAATTTGAGTGACCTTCATGTTCTCATCTATAGCTGTTATCTTGGATTCCCACTCATTGGGCATAATGTCAATTATCTTGTCCACAAGAGCTTCATCATCTAAACCTTTTTCTCCCATAGATTGTAGACTGTTGACGATAGTCATAAATCTTTGTTGAACTTTACAGATAGGTTCTCCATAAGGAAAATTGAAGCCATGATATTCAGCTCTAAGCATAGCTCTTCTAGTCTCAATCACCTTAGAAGTCCCAAAGTGTGTAACCTCTAACTTCTTCCATATACAGTTAGCTGCTTCACAGGAAGAAATTTGGCTATATATATTTCTAGTCATTGAACATAGTAAAGTATTGCGTACCTTATAGTTGAGTTGATATTCTTGCTTCTCCTGGTTAGTAAAGGTTCTGACTTCCTTGTCAGGAATTTTATAATCACCTGTAAGCATCACAAAGTTATCTACTCCAGTATTGATAACAAAAGTCTTCATACGATCTCTCCAGTATTCATAATCATTACCATCGAATATTGGTGGCCTTGTAGGATTCAGATTGTCAATCGATCCAACATTAATTCCTTCCATACTAAATAATAACTTGGATACAAACTTGTTAGTAGCTTAGAATCGTAATAACAAGGTTCGGAATGGGAAGAGTTCGGAATGGATAATCCGGAATGACAAAGTTCGGAATAGAAAAATGATCAAGAAAAACTTGTATGTGAGTACAAGTATTTCAGTAACCTTGGCTCTGATACCAAATGTAAGAATGGTATAGAGTAAGAGGTTTCCAACCTCTGATACCAATTGTAGGATCGAAATATAATATGAGATGCTCAATATACAAGAGGGGGGGTGAATTGTATACTTTAAAAATTCATTTGGAACCTTTAAAGTTAGTTATGAATAACTAGAGTTTCCTTAAGAAAAGGAAAGAGCTAAGTTTAAAAAAGTTAAACTAAGTAAATTCACAACACCTCTAACACCGAACTGAACTTGGAAAGGGATTCCAAAAGTAGGTTCCGGAAATATGGTTCCGGAAATGAAAACTTAACAAAAGTTACAATATGAGATTCTACCTTAAAGCGTATAGAATCTAAACTAATCAGAGTAAGTAAGGAAGTATAAGAAGGTTATACTTTCCTTAAGATACAAATTGCAGCGGAATAGAAACAAGTAGTAAAACTACTAGTAACAAGATAATAGTCTTTTAACCCCAAGTGAAGGGTATCCAACAACCTTGGATAAAGGTCCCTTGATTTATACTTTCAAGCAAGTCTGTCTTACCCACACCAGGGTAAGCCCTCGATACGAAGATCGGAGTCTCTGTCTTGCTATCCCAGCAAGACCTCAACTTCAAGGTAGTTGGCAACCTCTGTCTTTCTCAGCAAGAAAGCCCTCGATCTTTAAGGTAGTCGGCACCTCTGTCTTTCTTAGCAAGAAAGCCCTCGATCTTTAAGGTAGTCGGCACCTCTGTCTTCCTATCCCCGGAAGCCCTCGAATGTAATCACCAACATTTGGAGACGCACGAAGCTTTGAGAGTTAATTAGAGACTCTCTCTCTAGAAATCACTTCAATAGCTTGTAGGCACAAAACTCAGTTGTTTTTCCAACAGCACCGAGCTCTTTCAAATGAGCTCCTATTTATAGGTAAGGTCGGCTCCTTCTCCAACGGTCATATTTTCCTTAAAGTTCGGAGGGACCTGTACACATGTCACTTAGACAACGGTTAGTTTATAACAAAATGGACGACATCATTTTATAACAAAACAAGTGTAACAGAATGTACGACATCGTTTTAAACTCTAACATAAAGGTTCGGAATAGAAACTTCGGAGTGAAGGTTCAGAGTGAATAAATTCAGAGTGTATAAAACAATGATAATTAGATTCTGTTTAATAGGAGAATTTGGAATGAGAATTAGGAGTAGGAATTCGGAATAGGAATTCGTCATCAGAATTCGTAATGAGAATTCGTCATCAGAATTCGTAATGAGAATTCGGAATGAGATTTCTTCATTAGAATTCGTAATGAGAATTCTTCATTGGAATTCGTAATGAGAATTCTTCATTGGAATTCGTAATGAGAATTCTTCATTGGAATTCGTAATGAGAATTCTTCATTGGAATTCGTAATGAGAATTATTCATTGGAATTCGTAATGAGAATTCTTCTTCAGAATTCGTATCCTGAATCTGGAATAGAACTTAGTCAGAGTTCATATCCGGAATTCGGAATGAAACTTCCTTATAGTTCTTGTCCAGAATCTGAACCCTAAAACAGAATGCTTTTATATCAAAGTTTTAATGACTCCGAGAAAACGAATCCGAAACTTATACTTAAGAAAAATATTGATGAAAATATGATAAGGATAATTTTCCTTATAAAAGCGATTTTCCTTAAGAAAGGAAATTTCCTTATAAAAGCAATTTTCCTTAAGAAAGCATTTTTCCTTACAAAAGCGATTTTCCTTAAGAAAGCAATTTTCCTTACAAAAGCGATTTTCCTTAAAGATAAGGTGTTTGTGATTTTCAAAACAAGAAGGAATGGAAAAGTCATAAGGAAAACCTTATTGACTCAACACGAAGGTCTCCTAGAATCCACAAAGAATAATCCACAAAGGAAAGATACAATCATGAAGTAACATTCGACACTTCTTTGGTATATGCCGATACATATACCTAAGTCATCAATTCTAGTACGCTCCAACTTCCGAGCCCATGTACAACCCAGTCCACATAGGAAAGCAAAACGTAAATCCACACAGGATAGCACAATACAATCCACATAAGAAATCAAAACAAGATTCAGCTCACATAGGTATACTTTTTCGTAAGATGATAGAGATGATCAGATATTTCCACTGATTCATCTAAGCCATCGGACCCACAAAGGATCGATAGGTAATAACCCCTGAAATAACCCACAAAGGATCTGACCCAGAAAGGATCGATAGGTAACTAACCCCCACAATGACCCACAAAGGATCTGACCCACAAAGGATCGAAAGGTAACTAACCCCCGCAAAGACACACATAGGATCAGACCCACACATGATCTGTAGGCGCTGGCCCACATAGGACCGCTGAGCACTGACCAACACAGGATCGGACCCACACAGGATCGGTAGCACTGATCCACGTAGGATCGCCGAGTGCTATAGTCGTCGCCGTCGAATCCACTGGGGATCTCTCTAAGTCATCATCGTCATCGCAGTCGCAGCCAACTCTAGGGTTCCCGCACACAGCAAGCTCCTTCGGGAGGGTCCGCTGCACGAGCTGAGAGGCTGATACATCAACTAACACATAGCCCGGAGTTGATGTATCCAAAAGCTTCGTATCGTCAACAGGAACTCAACGTCGTAGACTGCGTGTTAATCAGACGCTCGGTCTGAGAGTTATTGGCTTTTTCGTCCCAGGGGCCCGGTTGGTTTTTAAGTCAAACCATCCCGACCATACTCCACCTATGTCCAAACCTCGGGCAGAGTAAGTCAAAAGATCTATCTCACTAAGTGGAATCCATCAAAGTCGACGTCACGTCGATCGGACGTCCGTAGTTCAAGTTATGAGCATTTTCGCTCCGAGGGCCCGGTTGGTTTCGTGTACGAACCAACCCGACCGAACCGAAAGTATTCCGAAACCTTGAGTGAGATATACCGAAACGACCGTCTCGATCCAAGGATCGCATTACAACTGACGGTGCGTTGATCGGAGGCCCATAGCTCACGTTATGGGAAACAGAACAAAAAAGGTTTGGTAATAGGGGGTTTGGGCTCGGTCCGACCCGGCCCGATACCCCCAGGGTCGGTCCGTACCAGGTCGACCCGAACTGGGTCAGGGTCCGGCCCGCATGGGGGCGGCCCGGCCCGGAGGCGCGGCGCGGCCCGGCCCGGCCTGGGCACGACCCGGCCTGGGTGCGGCCCGGTCTGGCGGACCGGCCAGGCAGCCGGCCCGGCGCGCGGCGAGCTGGCCAGGGGCTCGGCCGAATGGCCAAGCCGTTTCGGTGCGGGGGGCACGCTGCCCCCGCGTGGAGAAACCGCGGCCCCTTTATGGGGCCACTCAGCTGGCCGGTCGGGGGTTACGACCCCCATCATTTTCCGCGAACCGGCTGCGCCACCACGGGACCGGAAAGGGCCGGTCCCCTTACTCCGATGCTGGCGGCCCGATACCGGCCGCCGGTTCCGCTGCCCCGCCGCGGCCTTGGTTCGTCCGGCGCAGCGTGACATCGCCGCACCCCTCCGCAGCAGCCCCGCTCCGGCCACGGTGCTTTAGTGGTTCTCCAGTGCGGCGCGACAGTGCCACATCTTTGGTTCGTTTTCAACGGCGCGGCGCGACGACGCCGTTTCTTGGTTCATCTTCAACGGTGCGGCACGACGGCGCCGCGCTTCTCCCCCTTTTCCTTATCCAAATTCTGCACGGTGCTTCGGCACCGTGTTTTCCTTGATCGCCGCAACAAAACCAACAACCAAAAAAAGGGGAGGAGTGTCGGCCATGTTCATGCGGTCCTACCTCCTCCCGTTATCACGATAACATGCGGCTCAATGAAAAGGAGAAAAGCGACGGAAGATTTCACGATCTAACAAATAAAATAAAACCCTACCTCAACGCTGTCGTCGAACGAGCATTCATCGCGGAATTAACCATCGAGGAAGAAGAGGATCGCCGCGGAAGAAGAAGGTCATCGCAGAAGAAAAGAATCATCGTTGGCGTTAGGTGATCTCCGAGGAAGGCGTCACTCGCCGTCGTCCGCCGTCGGAGATTGGCGTTCTTCGTCGGTGGTGGTGCGTTCTTCGTCGAAGAACGAAGAATCTTCTCTTTTTCTCCCAAAGTTTTAACACAACACAAACCCCAAAAATAATAAAATAAGTCCTCCTCTTATTTTATTATCAATATAAGAATTTGAAATTCAAAAGATAAGAAATGAACAATTAATTCAAAGAATTAATTGTAACAATTTAACTGCCCAATTTGATGGGGTGTTTCTTAACCAGAAAAATGTAAGGTTTGACTTTCATTAAAAAGGGGGGTTGCAGGTGCGTTACTTAGGAGGGAAGAAACGGTGGGGCTCGTGCGGGCCCCACCTCACAAATATCATACCAAGTGGTTAGGATATTGTGGGGTTAACCATATCATCTTAACTTAGCTTAAGCGACTTTAAGTGAAATAAAATAAAATTTGTCGCACCCCTTTTTATTTTATTTTTTAACCTAACCCCAAAAATTAGAAACCACACCCGAGAAAACACAACTCCAAAAAAGGTGATTCTAAGAAAATACCGTCACTATGATTCCATCAGTGCCCTCAGAATTCGATTCCAAGCACCGGTTTAAAAGTTAGAAAATCCCGCTCGTTCGTTCCCTAAACGTACTTGAGCTAAACTTCGAAAAATGATTCTGGGAACACCGGGCCTCGAAATCAGGTGCCATTAGAAACTGAGTTCTTGTAAAATTCCAAAGAAAATTAAGAAAAAAAATTTCCTTGAATTTTACGGGTCTTTACATCACTCCCACCTCAGGGATTTACGTCCCCGTAAAGATACATCATAAACTAGGGAAACAAATGTGGGTACTGAGCACGCATCTGAGCCTCCCGCTCCCAAGTTCTCTCCTGGAGGTTATCGTGCTGCCATCTGATGCACACTAGAGGAATCAATCGTCCACGTAGGACCCACTCCTGTCGATCCTCGATCTCCACCGTGACCTCCGCAAAAGTCACCCCATCAACAACGTCCAGCTCCCCATGGTCAATGATATGCGTTGGGTCATGCACGTATCCCCTCATCTGAGATACGTGGAAGACGTCGTGCACCCGGTGCAACTGAGGTGGTAGATCCAGGAGATAAGCCACCTCACCAATCCTGCTAAGGACCTAGAATGGTCCGATGAAGCGTGGAGACAACTTGCCGCCTCGACCAAATCTCCGTAAACTACGTCGAGGTAAGACACGCAAGAAGACGTGGTCGCCATTCTCGAACTCTAGTGGCCTCCGCCTCCAGTCAGCATAAGACTTCTGCCAGCTCTGAGCTGTCATCATCCGCTCCTGGATGACCTGGACCTTCTCTGTCGTGGCCTGGACCATCTCCGGTCCCACAAGTGCTGACTCCCTGGGGTCTTTCCAGCACAAAGGAGATCAGAAAGGTCAGTCGTACAACACCTCGTATGGTGCCATCCTGATGGTGGAGTGGTAGCTGTTGTTGTACGCGAACTCCACCAAGGGTAGGTGGTCCTCCTATCTGCGACCAAAGTCGAGGACACATGCGCGGAGCATGTACTCAAGAGTCTGAATGGTTCTCTCATTCTGACCATCTATCTGATGGTGAAAGGCGGTGCTTTGATGTAGCTACGTCCCGAACGCCTCCTGCAACCCCTTCCAAAGTCGGGAAGTAAATCAAGCATCTCGATCGGAGACGATATTTGATGGCACACTGTGAAGCCGTACAATCTCCTGGATGTAGAGACGTCCCAAGCTCTCTATTGAGCCCTGCTCTATCATGGGTAAGAAGTGAGCCGACTTGGTGAGTCAGCCGAAAATCACCCAAATGGAGTCGTGACCTCTGGAAGTGTGTGGAAGTCCAGTCACAAAGTCCATAGATAACCCATCCCACTTCCACTCCGGGACCTCCAAGGGATGTACCAAACCTTCTGGTACCTGATTCTCTACCTTCACCTACTTGAAGGTGAGGCATCGAGAAACGAACTCTGCCACAACCTTCTTCATGCCCGGCCACCGGTGCTGTCGCCTGAGGTCCTAGTACATCTTCGTCATTCCAGGATGTACCACCAATGGGGAAGTGTGAAACTCTCTCATCACCTCCTCCCGTAAAGCAACTGGTACCAAGGTACGTCCTCTTAAAAGGATGTCGCGCTCTGCTCCAAAGGAGAAACCATCAGGTGCCTGTCCTGAGGATATCTGTGCACGCCGCGTCTCATAGTCAGCGTCGCCATGATGTACCTCTCTACCCCGCTACAGTAGTGGAGGGGTGACTGTGAGAGACTGAAGGAAGGTTGCTCCATCTCTATCCATGAAGGATATCTGCAAAGTGGCTAGCTGCTCTGTCGCCTCCTCAAGTAGCTGAATGCCCATCCTCCTACTGAGAGCATCGGCTACTACGTTCCCCTTCCCAGGAGTATAGACTATCTTAATGTCATAGTCCTAGAGGAACTCGAGTCATCGCCACTGTCTCAGGTTCAAGTCTTTCTGAGAGAAGATGTACCTGAGACTTTGATGGTCAGAATAGACTGTAAAGCGCTCACCCATCAGATAGTGTCGCCATGTCTTCAGAGCGAAGACCACTGCAGCTAACTCCAGGTCATGGGTAGCGTAATTCTGCTCATGCGGCCTCAACTGATGTGATCCATAGGCGATCACCTCCCAGTCCTACATCAGGACACATCCGAGTCCAGTCCCTGATGCATCGTAGTAGACTACGTACCCTACTCCCTCCTCCAGAAGCCTCAAGATAGGGGTGCTGGTCAATCTTTGTCTCAGCTCCTGGAAGCTCTGCTGACATATGTTTGACCACACAAAGGGTTTCCCCTTCATCGTAAGAGCTGAGAGTGGTGTTGCAACTCTGGAGATGTCTGGCACAAATCTCTGATAGTATCCAGTTAGTCCCAAGAAACTCCGCACCTCCGTCACGCTCCTGGGTGGCTCCCAAGCTAGCGCTGCCTCGATCTTCACAGGATCCACCAAAACTCCCACCTCAGAGATGACGTGTCCTAAGAAGTGGAACTCACGTATCCAGAACTGATACTTCAAGAGCTTTCCATAAAGCTGGTTCTCTTGGAGTGTGTCTAGTACAACCCGCAAGTGGTAGGTGTGCTCCTCCTCAGTCGTCGATTAAATCAAAATGTCGTCGATGAATACCACAACAAAGCGATCGAGGTATGGCTGAAAGACCCTGTTCATGAGGCCCATTAACACTGCTGGATCATTGGTTATGTTGAATGGCATAACCAAGAACTCATAGTGGACATACCGACATCTGAAGGCCTTCTTCTGCACGTCCTCGTCCCAAACACTGAGCTAATGATAGCCTGACCTGAGGTCTATCTTTGAGAGCCACCATGCTCCCTTGAGCAGATCGAAGAGGTCATCAATCCTCGATAGCAGATAATTGTTCCTCACTTTCACCTAGTTCAGGCGACGATAGTTGACACAAATTCGCAAGCTCCCGTCCGCCTTCTTGTCAAACAATATCATGGAAGCCCAAGGTGAAACACTAGGTCAGATGAATCCATTCCCCGACAAGTCCTCCAACTGTACCCGTAGCTCTCGAAGCTCGTTGGGAGCCATCCAATATGCTGGGGTGGATATCGGGGCTGTCCTGGGGTATAAGTCAATATAAAAGTCTACCTATCTGCAAGGAGATAGTCCTGTAATGTTGTCGGGAAAGACGTCCACATACTGATCCACCACTACAGGAAAACTAGGAATCTGCACGTCAACTGCTCCTAGGATGAGGCTAGCCAACTGATGAGTGATGGGCTGTCCTCTCCTCTACGAGAGTCCATCCTGTGCTGCGAAGGTTCCCTTCTTGCCGGTGAAGGTGAACCTGCTCCCGTCAGTTTGCACACATCACACCTTGCACCTAATACAGTCAATCTGTGCATGGACTGTAGATAACCAATCCATGCCCAAGATGACGTCGTAAGGCCTCTACGCCGCTAAAAGAATATCCCATCCAAAGCTATTTCCTCCTAGAGTAAGCTCACACTTCCAGCAACAGTGCGTAATCATCGATTCTACTCCCGTAGGAGTCTCTAGCCGTAAGGATCGAGCCAACGGCTCTGTAGGAATCTCCGAGCTCCGAACAAGGGCAACTGCTATGAAATAATGACTCGCTCCTGTGTCTATAAGAACTGCATCAAGGGTGTAATAGACACAGATAGTACCTCGAATAATCTCGGGTGTGTCGTGGTCGTAGGCCTCCGCTGCCTGGAGCTGTGTCTGACTCTGCCCGCGAGCTCCCTGTGGTCGGGGTGGACCTCTAGGAGGTGGTGGTGGTAGAGCCTCAAAGCGTCGCCCACCACCTGCTGCTCGGACAACTCCTCTACCTAATCCACCATGGTCGACCCTCTGCCTCTACCTGGGTGGCCCCTCAACCGTCTACTGCTCCTCATCATGGTGGGTCAGGCAGTCACGAGCCATGTGGCCCTGCCCGCTGCATGTGTAGCACTGTCTGCCTCTCGAAAGACTGGCTCCACGTTGTGTGCCCTGCACTGCTGAGCCATTGTCCTGAGGTCGTCTTCCTGGGGGTCTGGTCTGCCTGGACCCATGAGTCATCCGTAGACTACCTACTACAGAAGACTCTACTATGTGCCATCCCGCGATAGGTCTCGCTGCTGAAGAAGGCTCAGCAAGAAATCTCTCGATCAAAAGGGCTTTCTCCAGTACTCCTGCCTGAGTCGGAATGCTAAGGGAGATCAGCGATGTACTGATCTCCTGCCTCAATCCCTTCTCAAAGGTCCGGGCCCAGAAGAATGGGTCCCATACCATGTTTATCGAGTAGCGCGAGAGATCGGTAAATCTCGCCGAGTACTGGGCAACCATCAAGCTACCCTGCAGCAGCTGTAGAAGCTCCTGGATGCGCACCGCATGGAGGGTGGCTGGGACGAACTCCGAGCGGAAGAGGCTCTCAAAGTCCGTCCAGAGGAGAGATGCCTCATCGTGCACCTGGAGCATCAAGCTCCACCATCTGCCTACTGCCGCATGCAGTAGGCTCGCAGCGAGGATCACCATGAGGTATGCTGGTGTCCTCACTAACCTGAAAACTCATACCACTACCTCCAGCCAATCCTCGGTTGCCTGGGGGTCCGTCTCCCCATGGAACCTAGGTGGTCGCTGGCACTGGAACTCGTGCAGTGCACTAAGGCGACATGTATCTTCTGCGGCTGGGGCTAGAAGTATCAGTGGCTCCGTTGGTAAAGGTACCGCCGGTGTCTCAGCTATCAAAGGGCCCTATACCGAGGCCTCGTCGCTCTATGGGCTGTCGTCACACACAACTCTCGGAACCCTAGCAGGCTGCCATCGTGGGGCCATCCTGAAAAGAAACAGGTGCGCCATGGTCAAACAGTATACCTAGTGAGATGACATAAAGTTATCACAAAGAAAACTTAAAACACACATGCAATCAATGTTTTCACGCATTAAGTTGGAAATCAGAAGTCAGGGTCCTGGTATACGGATACGTCGACCACCGCACCAACAATGGACTCCCTAGACTGATAACCACACCCAACACGCTTAATAATAATGCTTCACATAGAAAAAGATCAGAGTCCAAAGTTCTGCGGTAGAACCGAACTCCTATGATACCAATTTGTCACGACCCGTCCTCGGGGCCCGTGCCGTGACTACCCCAAGCCCGCCTTCCATTGGCCAGGGGCTGGCGACTAGCACCAAGGCGTAAATACCGGTAAAAAGGGAAGGCATTGCCTTTGTAAAGTAAACAAACACCACAGAGCAAGCAAGAAGTAGAAGTAAACACTAAGAAAAAACTGAGTACAACAGTAAGTGCGGAAAAGTAAGTGGGCCAGAATAAAAACCCAAACTGAAAGTAAAGTACAACTAAAAAGGGAAAATAGCAACTGAAAGTAAAGCCACAGCCTCGAGCCGTCCACTAGAAGTCCCACCTGAAGGGTGAGTACAGATAGCCTCCACAGCTCCTCGGGTCCAGCCGTCCGCCCCGAGTACGTCCCGCCCAGTGGTCCACCTCCAAGTACCATCCTGCTCTGCAAGCCTCAACCACGATCAGCGCTATCCGTCATCTGCAACCATCACAACGTAGTGCGGGCATAGCCCATGCAGGGGTGAGTATAAGCTACTCAGTAGGGACCCCGAGACCCCCTAAGGTATCCCAGAATACACAAAGGATAATCCACAAAGTAAAGATACAATCACGAAGTAACATTCGACACTACTTAGGTATATGCCCATACATATACCTAAGTCATCAATTCCAGTATGCTCCAACTTCCGAGCCCATGTACAACCCAGTCCACACAAGAAAGAAAAACATAAATCCACACAGGATAGCACAACACAATCCACATAGGAAATCAAAACAAGATTCAGCTCACATAGGTATACTTCTTCGTAAGATGATAGAGATGATCAGATATTGCCACTGATTCATCTAAGCCGTCGGACCAACAAAGGATCGATAGGTACTAACCCTCGTAATGACCCACAAAGGATCCGACCCACAAAGGATCGATAGGTAACTAACCCCCGCAATGACCCAAAAAGGATCTGACCCACAAAGTATCGAAAGGCAACTAACCCCCGCAAAGACCCACACAGGATCGGACCCACACATGATCTGTAGGCGCTGGCCCACACAGGACCACTGAGCACTGACCCACACAGGATCGGACCCACACAGGATCGGTAGCACTGATCCACGTTGGATCGCTGAGTGCTGTAGTCGTTGCCGTTGAATCCACTGAGGATCTCTGTATAGTCGTCGTCGTCGTCGCAGTCGCATCCAACTCTAGGGTTCCCGCACAAAGCAAGATCGTTCGGGAGGGTTCGCTAAACGAGTCGAGAGGCTGATACATCAACTGACACATAGTCCAGAGTTGATGTATCCAAAAGTTTCGTATCGTCAACAGGAACTCAACGTCGCAGATGGCGCGTCAATCGGACGCCCGGTCTGAGAGTTATTGACCTTTTCGTCTCAGGGGCCCGGTTGGTTTTTAAGTCAAAACCAACCTGACCATACTCCACCTGCATCCAAACCTCGGGTGGAGTAAGCCAAAAGATCTGTCTCACTAAGTGGAATCCATCAAAGTTGACGGCACATCGATCGGACGTCCGGAGTTCAAGTTATGAGCGTTTCCGCTCTGAGGGCCCGATTGGTTTCGTGTACGAACCAACCCGGCCAAATCCAAAGTATTCTGAAACCTTAAGTGAGATATACCGAAACGACCGTCTCGATCCAAGGATCGCCTCGCAACTGACGATGCGTCGATTGGAGGCCCGTAGCTCGAGTTATGGGAAACATACCGAAAAAGGTTCGGTAATTGGGGGTTCGGGCTCGGTCCGACCCGACCTGATACCCCCAGGGTCGGCCCGTACCGGGTCGACCCGAACTGTGTTCGGGTCCGGCCCGCATGGGGGAATCCCGGCCCGGGCGGCGCGGCACGATGCGGCCTGGGTGCGGCCCCGTCTGGCCTGGGCGCGGCCCGGTCTAGCGGACCGGCCAGGCAGCCGGCCCGGCGCGCAGCGCGTTGGGCGCACTGGCCAGGGGTTCTGCCGAATGGCCGAGCCGTTTCAGTGCGGGGGGCGCGCTGCCCCTGCGTGGAGAAACCACACCCCCTTTATGGGGCTGCTCAGCTGGCCAGCCGGGGGTTACGACCCCCAACGTTTTCCTCGAAAAGGCTGCACCACCACGGGACCAGCAAGGGCCGATCCCCTTGCTCCGATGCCGGTGGCCCGATACCGGCCGCCGGTTCCACTGCTCCGCCGCGGCCCGAAACCAGCCGCGACCTTGGTTCATCTGGCGCGGCGCGACGGCGTCACGCCCCTCCGCCGCGGCCCCACTCCGGCTGCGGTGCTTTAGTGGTTCTCCGGTGCGGCGCGACAACGCCGCAAATTTGGTTCATTTTGAACGGCGCGGCGCGACGACGCCGTTTCTTGGTTCGTCTTCAATTGCGCGGCACAACGGCGCCGCGCTTCTCCCCGTTTTCCTTATAAAAATTCCGCGCGGTGCTTCGGCACCACGTTTTCTTTGATCACCGCAACAAAACCAACAACCAAAAAAGGGGAGGAGTGTCGGCCATGTTCGTGCGGTCCGACCTCCTCCCGTTATCACGATAACATGCGGCTCAAAGAAAAGGAGAAAAGCGATGGAAGATTTCACCAACTAACAAATAAAATAAAACCCTACCTCAATGCTGTCGTCAAACAAGCGTTCATCGTGGAATTAACTATCGAGGAATAAGAGGATCGCCACGGAAGAATAAGATCACCGCGGAAGAAAAGAATCGTCGTTGGCGTTAGGTGATCTCCGAGGAAGGCGTCACTCGCCGTCCTCTGCCGTTGGAGATTGGCGTTCTTCATCGGCGGTGGTGCGTTCTTCACGTTCTTCATCGAAGAACGAAGAAACTTATCTTTTTCTCCCAAAGGATTAACACAACACAAACCCCAAAAATAATAAAATAAGTCCTCATCTTATTTTATTATCAACATAAGAATTTGAAATTCAAAAGATAAGAAACGAACAATTATTTCAAAAAATTAATTGTAATGATTTAACTTCCCAATTTAATGGGGGTGCTTCTTAACCAGAAAAACGTAAGGTTTGACTTTCATTAAAATGGGGGGTTGCAGGTGCATTACTTAGGAGGGAAGAAATGGTGGGGCTCGTGCGGGCCCCCCTCACAAATATCCTACCAAGTGGGTAGGATATTGTGGGTTCAACCTTATTCGCTTAACTTATCTTAAGCGGCTTTAAGTGAAATAAAATAAAATTTGTCGCACCCCTTTTTATTTTATTTCTTAACTTAACCCAAAAAATTAAAAACTACACTCGAGCAAATGCAACTCCGAAAAAGGCGTTTCTAAGAAAATACCGGCGCTGTGATTCCATCGATGCCCTCAGAATTCGATTCCGAGCACCGATTTAAAATTTAGAAAACCCCGCTCGTTCGTTCACTGAATGTACCTGAGCTAAACTTCAAAAAATGATTCTGGGCACACCGGGCCTCGGAATCAGATTCCGTTAGAAATTGCGTTCTTGTAAAATTCCAAAGAAAATTAAGAAAAAAAATTTCCTTGAATTTTACGGGTCTTTACATAATATTCAAGTTATTAACATGTTATTGTTTTGATTTTTAATAAACAAGGATTTCATCAACAAATACAACCTTGGAGCAATCAAATTTATGATTGAACATTTGAGTCATCAACACTATAAACACTGAAGAAGTATTAATAATCCCATACAACATAACCATATACTCATAATTCTTGTACCTTATAATTAATATTTTCTTATGAATATCTTCCTCTCAGACCCTTAAATACTGGTACCCTGATCTTAGATAAATTTTTAAAAACCACTAGGCGCACTTATACTGGTAAAAAAGATCATCAATTCTGATAAAATGATTTTTGTTCTCATTATAACCTTATTAAGTTTTTAGTAATCAAGATAATGTCAGAGACTCCCCCCCACCTTCTTTTCCAAGTGAATTAGTGATGCGTATGGTGAAATAGTAGGGTAAATAAGTCCCTTATCCTTGAGACCCTAATGGAGAACCTTTAGTTATTTTAATTAACAACATTACATATAGTATAATGGTAACAAAATGTGCCTCATTAATCGATGTATGTTTGTATAAAATTCAACATCCCCCATGTGGTGGAAACCCTAAGAAGTTATTTGAAAAATTCAGGTATAATTCATAACCATTGATAGGAGAGGACCACTATGACATGGATCAACAATATCAAGAAAATGATTTGAAAACTAGAATGATGTAATCATAAAACAAAGGGAAATGTGACCTACTCACCTTGACCTAGGATATAACTCACCCAAAAATACATGAGTGACCCCATCGGAATAACAAAACTATTTCTTATAGTGTTAGAAATAAATCTAGGATTTAAATATTATAATTTAATCCATTCCAATGATAAGATAAAATATTTAATTTTTGAGAATGAAAAAGTTCCGTATGGTTTTATGGTCTACGAGCATCACCCGGTGTCCAGGAATTCAAAAACCCTTCTCCAAATTCATTCTCGAAGGAGTGGAAAGCGGCATCATGAAAGTAATATTCTTGAAGTACAAACCCAAATCATCAATGATCTTACATGATATAAAGGAATTATTTTCAATAGTATTAAATAAATACATTATTATAGAAGATGATATAAACACCATACCTTTCATGGTAGCCGGTCATGCATATGGATCCTCTTCCATAAAATCCATGATATAGATTTGTATAACGTCATCGTTCTTATTATTCAAAACCTAAGATTTATCATTGGAAAAAGGCTGTGAACCCCACCCCTTTTATTTCATTATATATAAAATAATATCCCTTGGTTAAGGTAGATCCATGTACAATTCAATAGGATTTCCTCTCACATAATTGCTGACGACAACCAGATTTCCCACATGAGTTACATACACTAGGTGAATCTTGAGAATCATGTGTGAAGTGAACCCTTTTCCTATACACGTAAAATACCACTTACATCTAAGTTGATTTATATTATGAGCCATGGAATCCACCTCAGTGATGGTCATCCTATATAACTTTATAATGAAAAGGTGAACTCTGGCTGCCAAATGTTTCCAATAGTGCTATGAGGAGTCTGGTCTTCCTAGACATTTCCACCTCCACTATAGATTTTTTATCCACATCCTTCATGAAGGTTGGTAGGAACAAGAGAACCAGTATAGAGAAAATATCATTCCTTAAACCCATATGAATCATCCTTCCCTTTTGATATTCATTAGAAACAAGTACTGAAGATAGGTGTACCAACTCAGAAAACCAAGTAGCATACTCCATGAAAAAACAATCTCGCAATCCCAACATAGTAGACTCATAGTACATCATAGATCTCTATGTATCATGGTATAATTATTGATTATATAAATTCTTGAATTTAATCTAGGTGATTTCTTTATGAAACATGGATTATCCAATAAATTACCAACACTTCATTCCCAAACCTTTAGGCATAGAATTGGAGAATCCATCCATGGAGTCTTTCATAATGCTTTGGAAGTAGAAAACTCTAATAATCATCCTGATATATTATTCTCTATCATATAGACACATGTCACCATGAATGAATGGTGGATACTGACAATTAAATTCCAAATCATAGTTCACCATCCATTCTCGTTCAATATTTGTGACTTGGAACATTGAATAGGTGGTCCAGACTATAGTTTAACCAAGTACAAGACAACAAAAGAATTCATCTATGGTGTATAATCTATAGATTCTTATCTAGTATCCCATGATGTTTTTTTGTAAAGGATCCATAATCTATAAAATAATAGGATATAAACCATTAAGATATAGATTTTATTCATTTAACACAATTTTTTTTGAGAACAAAATCCAGAAGGATAAATATATAAATAAGGATACTAAATAACCCCAAACATCTCATGGTAACTTTCATTTCATCATGAATGTGAGTGTCCCAAATACACACAAATACCTCATAAATTTTTATTAAACACATACCTACAATCTAAAAATATATCCAAGATATAATATGGTATAAAAAATTATAAAATTGGAATTTAATTGTAACATGATCCCACTATAATTTTTTTTAATAGATCCATATATGTCAATTTATAACATCACCTGAATTCGTTCTACACAAGGCCCGATTCCTATTACTAACTTCCACAGGTAATTAGGAGATCCATTGTATCATAAAAAAGAAACAATTTAATGATTTCACACTCAACAAACATATGATAAAATAAAAAAGAGAATGATAATGAGATATCCAAGAAATACCATATAAAAAAACCAAAGAAAAAGGGTAACATTCCATGAGTGGATAATAAAGTCTAGATGAATAAGCTAAAAGAATAATAATAAGGAAGATAAAGCAACCCATGAGTTAATTACCATGTGAAAACATTTCACCATCAACCCAACCCATTGAAATGGAACATAATCAAGAAGTTCAATCCTCTACATGACACTCTTGACTTTATCTATCTCCTATAAAACCAAGGATACAAATTCCCAAGGAAAAGTATGATATGGGAAATAAATATTAGTAAAATAAAAAAAATAATATATACAATTTATATCCACATGAATCAATGATTTATTATATAAAATAGATTCAAAAAAATAAAGATATAATTTCTTTTGAATATAATACCATCCATTGGTTTTCAACAAAGAATAGTATGAAATTGTAGCTGATTTTAGTAAACCCGAATGTTTGGGAAATTTAGTTCACCGAAGAGACTAGCCACTAAAAATCCATGTAATCATGGTAACCTCCATTAGTAATAGATAAATCCACTAAGGAACTCATATTTCTAGTTTTTTCTCACACCCAAGGTTTTCCCAATGTCCTAATACATTGAAATTTAGTTCAAGTTATCAAAACCCTTGTTTTATAAAACAATTTCAATTAAAAACACCTTTTAATTTCCATACCAATTTTTAGAATACATTTTATATAGATATTCAAAACTACTTAAAATTTTTTATAAAACCATATCAATACTAACCTTGGGGAATTACATCATTTAGAATTAAGAAATCATTTTTAAAGAAAATTACTTTGGAATTAAATATATGTCTAATAAATATTAGTTACACCTCCATTGGATTGAAATAATTAATTTCTTAACTGAAAACCAAAGAAAAAAAATACCATAAGGTATTATATGGGATAAACCATAGGATTGAGAAACTTACCTCATAGTCAAAGGAAATCTTAAGGCCATTTTTCCAGTGATTGGAATTAATTATATCTCATCTTAATGGGACTAGATCCATAAGTTGCATCCTTAAGAAGAAGGAAAACATGCAAAAATACTATTTTATAGAATTCAAGAACCAAAAAACCCCTTCATGTAAATATTGACTAGAAATTATTTCCAAAAGGGAGTGGAAATTCAGTTCAATATAATAAAACTGAGTTAAAAGACACACTATAACTCCCAATTAATGTTGAATGAAGTTAGTGAAATATATCCTATAAGATATGGAGACAGATAGGCATTTCAAAAAGTTAAAACCATTTACACCACACCATGGTGCTTCCCACCATGTTGTGGTGGCCTCACCCATGAGACCGACCATGATCTCCTACCATGCCTTATCCCCGATATCCAGAATCTTTTTTTTCAAGACATAGCCTCCACCATGCTCTTAAAGAGGCTTGTTTTCTATGGAACGAAGGATGGAACCCAAAAGTAGTAACCCAAGAACACACATACCCCCATCCATTTTGGAATTGGATTTATTAGCATGGAGGTCCAAAGTCATACCCCATCCACCACTATAGTCATGGTTGCGGCTTTTTTGAAAAAGAATTCCCAAAAAACTCCTTAATACATGGTTATCTTTTTACACTTCTAAAACTAAAAGTAAAATTATAAGAGATCCTTTTTTACCTAATTCCATTTATTGGGGGTGTGATAACATTTTATCTCACCCCATTATTATGTTTCCTTTTCCTCATGTTATAAATAAAAGTAACATGTAAGATGATTCTAGAAGTGTAACCTATGAAATGAATTTTTGAGATAGGTTAAAGGAATATTATTGATTAGGTAGTTATTTATATAATAAGAAAATTTCCTTTAGTTTAAAAAGGCACAAGTTTTTTATTTACTATGTTATTTAATATATCTAAAAATATAAACATATGAGGTCTTGAGAATGTATTGTAGTGAATTGTTTTCATAATGTCATGTAATTACTGGGTGAATCAGTCTGGATTTCCATAGTTGGTTTCATAAAAAGGTATATATGATTTTGTATATTAAGATGTTATTGATTGAGGATAATTTAGAATTTATATCTTTTATTAATGTTTTATAATTTATAGTTGAATATACTTTTTATGATACATAAAACACTTTATTTTCATCTAGTTAATATTAAATATTATGGGGATTTAGATATCAGAAAATTATTGTAAACCAGTAAAACAACTAAGGGATATATGTAATTATATGACACCATTATGAATTTTTTTAAAGTAGTAGTTGTGTAGATTTCCAAGAATATACATCCATATCTAGATACTTGAAATTGAACATAGGCTCTGGAAGAATTTTACCTAGGGGTAATAACCTCATATAGGGTTTTTAGTTATTAAATCAACCCTGAACCGATGCATGAAAATGAGGAATAACTCCAAATATGGTTGGACAATCCTCGAGGATAACCATTGGTTAATCACTTTCTATTTCAGAATCATTATAAAGAATTTATTTTGTAATTAAATTAATTGATTAGGTTATCATCTATGAGGGAAAAAACATAAAGTTACTTCTGTTGAACAAATATAGTTATAGAATTAACCATGTAAGACATAGTTGAAATGAATATATCAATGGTTGAAATGAATGTATCATTATAAAATACATATTAGGAATGATATTCTATATTGATATACTCTGATTCTTTTAGATATTATTATAACCATTTTTTATTATTTGTTTAAAATAGGATCACATAAATGATGTTGAGGACTGTATATATCAAAAAACCACTATGTATTATAACTGAGTATGGGATCATAAATTTTTTTAAAGTATTAGTATATTCATTTTATGTTAGATAAGGCGAGTTTACATGTATTCCTAGGGCAATGAGTTTGATATTACAGTAGAAATTATTATTTTAGATAATCATAACTATTTGCATGAGTGAGTCATATTTAACAACTATTTTTTGTTGTATTATAAGAGTTATGAGAATTATGTGAAATATATATGGATTTTACTTTAGTAGTTAAACTTTAAAGGTTTTAAAACACATATTAAATGGATTCAATAGATTTTAAAAGTGATTTTATGATATGTTTATTTATTGGGGGTTATTATTGAATAATGCATATTTGAGTTATGGATAAACCTTAATATTAATATAAATATGATACTCTCATAATAAAGGGTTGAATTATTTAGACAAATGTGAGATATGTAGTATTGATAAACATTAAATTGATTTTTTTATTTAATGAAAAAGTGATCAATGATATATTTGGTGATATTTTTATCATTTCTAGGATTATGATATAAAATGAATGGTGTGTAACATTATGTACGATTTTTATAAATTTATTGGTTAAATATATTGTTAATTTTTATGGAACATATGATATATATATGGTTTAATGTCTCATAGATTCAAATGGTTTTGGTAAAGGTATGTAATAGAGAAGATATCATTTCTGTCTATACTTAATGGGTTACATGATTTTATAAATGATTAATTTTTTTTTCAAGAAACAAAAAAGTAACTTGTTATATCATAAGAAAGTAAGGTAGATGTCACATTGGAATTTATATCCCAAATGATAGATATATTAATATTACCCTCACCAAAATTTAAAGTTGATTAATTAATAAAACTATAAGGATGTGATTTATTTAATGGTGGTATAATGTAATGAGACAATGTTTTAAATCCTTTAAAATGATACTATCTTCAGTTGCTTTTATCACATGCAACATAAAGCCAATGAAACACCTGACTAAAATGAACCACACCATTTTAAAATAACATGAATAATGTTATAATTAGTAATTAAAAAGATAATAATCAATTAAAATAATCACATATTATAATTTTTATTTTATTATTACATTAAAAATATAGAATTCCATTCAATGAAACATTTTAGAAATGAGTATTTTATTTTTTACTTAATAAATTAAATTGATCAAAGTTAAAAGTTTATAAAAATATGTAATATTTACATTTATATATTAATATATCAAAATTCAATTAAATTAGAATCTATATGAAATAAATAAAAAAACTTGATGTTTAAAAATTCTATTTTTAATATAATTGGTTCATCATAATATATAGTATTTTTAATTAAATAAAAATATATAAAATTTAATTTTTTATATTTTTCTAAAAATAACTTCATATATGGATTAAAAATTCAATATTTTCTTAAGATGAATTATTGGAATTTTTTTATAAAAAGATTTATTTTTTAGTTGGATATTTCCAAATACTATTTTTACAAATAACATGGATTTTATAATATTATTTGTATATAATTATGAATTCAAAATTCATAAAATATTTTTTTAAAGACTAAATATTTATTTTTTAAGTGAATTAATAAGTTTAAAAATATTGTGTTTAATTTAAAAACCCATATTTTACTTTTTTGACTTAGTGTTATATTTCTAAAAAATATAATATTTATTAAAAATATAGATTTATTATTTTATTTTTTACTTTTGTCAACATTAAAAAAAATATTAAAAAATAATGATATAAAATTTTGAATAATTAGGTCCAAATTATTTTCTAATGACTATTTTATTTTTTTAATAGATGGTATATTACTTGGGGTAAAAAACTAATTACCAGAGTAAAATATGACATGGTCTAAGTAAAGAATAAAAGAGTAAAAGATATGGAACATATTAAAAACATATGTGGGGATACGTGGTTAAGGACTTTATAGGCTATATCACTTATACTATCCATTATTTCTCAAATTTGGAGAAATCTTTCTTGATAGTGACATCAAATTATTTTGAATTGTTGAATATTAAAAAAAATTTCATTCCTTTTCACTTATAAAAGGGGAACCCATCTTCTCACATCCCCTCACACAAAAACCCACTTAGTTCATTATAAACTCTAAAAAACCATCTCTTAATGAATATTATTATCCTTAAAAATATTACTACCCAGGATTTTCATACATTGATATGATATCTTTTTTGATTAACATTCATTACATTAAACAACTACACGCTTGAATACCATTAATGTATAATGCATTTGGAAACTTGGAAACAAAAAAAGCTTCATAAGAGAACTATATCATCCCCCACTAATTTATTCATATTTTTAAACATTCATAGAAATATCATACTTAATACCATTCTTAATAACATGGGGAAATGAAGCATAATAAAGGGTGACCTCAGATGCTCAATAAGGGTAAAAAATAGATACATGTAAACATAATGAGAGAATAAGTATATGGGAACATGAGAATAACATATGCAAACCCTACCCTATGTATTAAAGATCAAAATACTTAGTCATGGAATAATGTTTGTTAGTTTATAAGATAATAATCATAAGGAAGTCAAAGAACACGGACCTTGATAGTATTACATTGACATAAGACATGAAATTATGACATACATATAAGCATAGAAAATAATTTCCACAGTAGTAAAGGATCATTTCAAAGGCTATCATAGAGTAATGGGTTAACTCCCCAAACCATCATATTTTTCAACGATCTCTCTCAAGACTATCATAGTGGTAATACTCCCTTACTAAAATAGGTTCATTTCCCATTATTTTCCTATTTAGATCACGTGGTTTTAATCATTACCTAATGCATCATAGAGATATATAGTTCCAAACTATCACATAATTAAAATCATAAAGATGTGTACCACAAGATAATACAATATTCATCATATCAAAACCCATGAAATAAAATAGGTTTCATAAGAATTACATAATACCATAACCCAAGGTAAATAAATGAGGATCATAAATAGTTAATCATAGCATAACCCATGGAAAATAAATGGGTTTCATAATCATCACTTCATCATATTCATAAACCATCTAGATAAGGAATAAAGATGGTGAAACTAGATGAAATCCCTAGTAAAACATGATCAACACCATAGGTTCTTGTCATTGATGAATAAAAACTCAACAAAAAAAAATCCTTAAAACATTTTTCAGTAAAATATATTTTATAATCTGAACACACTTCTTTAAAATCTAAAAAATAAAAAATATTAAAGAAAAATTTTAATTTGAAAATAATCCTATAAATTTGTAATGGAACCTTTAAAAACATTAGTGGTCAGGATGGTGGAAAATTCCATTCATGTTGTACACTATAAAATAATGATTCCTTTCACATTTTTAGTAAATTTCAAAAGCCCAACTTTAAAAAAGTGAAAATAATATTCCTTTTAATTTTTTATGAAATTTAAAAAAAGGGTTGAAATAAATTTAAAAAATCTTAGGACATTTTTGAAAAATATATTAAAACCTTTTTTGAGATAATAGATATGGAAGAAAAATCATTTTCGACCAAAGAGAGAAATAAAATAGATTTTATTAATTTTTTTGATCCCTTGAGTGCATAAAAGATCAAATAAAATAAAAAAAGGTATTATCAAGAAAAACATAGAGGAGAATAAAATACATGAGTTTCTTGGGTGATATATCAAAATGTTTCATCATTGAAAACATAATCATAAACAACCCTAACAAACAATGAGATTGTATCAAATAATCTTTAACAATTAGTATCTTTTGAATCGTAAGCACCATTAAATATCCACATCAATAGAAACATTAAATATCATTAAAATAAATATATTCATGATATATGTAACACCCTGGTATTTTGTGAAATATGTTTTCTGAAATGAATATAATATTTTGATATTTTTTGTTACACCCAACACTGAGTTTAGCTAGAATTACACACAACACTGAGTTTCGTTTTCATTACACATAACACTGAGTTTATCTTAAATTACATGAAACACTATGTTTGGACCACGTTACACAAAATAACATGTTTTTATTATGTTACACACAACCAATTTTTTTAACTAAATGTGAAATACTATAAAAATATTATTATTTAGTATGATAGTTATCACCTAGCCATTGGAATGGTGGGAACTCATAGGATTAACTAAATTATAGATATATATGGTTTACACATGTATATATAACGAATAATTTTGTGACCAACTAATTATAAATGAAAATAGAAGAAACCTTTTGAAAATAAAGGAAATTATTTTTAAAAAAACTATTTTATATACATAAACATGTTTTACCTCAATAAAATATATGAAACACTTTTGATGAATTATTTTATTGAAATTTATATATTATAAATTCAATAAAATGTTTAACATTGATTTTATGTGTTTTTTGGATAAGAGATAAGAATAAATCAGATTTTATGTTTAAAAATGTATTTTCTAAAAATACAGTTTTTTCACCTTGGGCACACTTATTTTAAAATTAATTTTTATCAAATTTAGAAATTTTATTTGAAAAAATAAACTGATTTTTTAAATAATAATTTCAAAATTATCATCGGGTAAATTTTTGGGATTTTTCTGAAAGGTTCCATTGTCTAATGAATTATGAAAAATGATGGATTTTAATTGAAAACTAATTTTTAATTTTAATTTATTTATAAAGATAATTATATTTTAAATTGGTTTATAATTAAAATTAATTAAATTATAAATCCATTAATCTAATTTATCTAACTATAATCAATTTTATATTGAATTTTGATATAAAAATCTTATAATCTTTTTAATATTTACTCTTTATGAACCCACTTTCTCATCGCGCCAATGGGGTTATCTTTAAATTATAGTTTAACACTTATATGAATGAAATTTGGAATTTTTTTGATATATTTAATTATAATAATTTATATTATTTAATAACATCAACTTAATTTTTGACCAAAATGAATAGTAAAAATAATAAAATTATTTACCATAGTTAAGGTAAAAATGGGTTTACTAGAGGTTAAACTAAATGATCAAGGTTAAAAATAACCGAAAAAATTTACAAAACCCATTTGATAGAAATATATAAACATTATATATTATATTATCTAGAATGGTCTATTATTTAATCCTTATGATATGAAAAAATGGGGGTGGAATTCTTTCTTCTAAAAAATGACAAGTGTGCAACTCACCTCACTTATAAAAAGCTACCCATTCTCCTTTACTATTCACACCTTAAAAAAAATTGGGTTTTGATAAAAACCAAAAAATTAAATTTTGACCCCTATAATCCTAGAATCCTTTTTTATATGAATCTAACCTAGGGAGGATTTTAGTGAAAACCTAAGAAGGATACCCTAAGAAGAGGTAACATTCCTCAATAAGCATTTTTATTTTATTTCTTCATCCACCCCCATTAAATTATTTTTATACCACGGTGATATAACAGAATAATTATATCCTATATGGTATTTATTTATTTAAAGTTAATTACTTAAATTTATCCCCACTTCCATCAAATGGGATACAAAATCATCATTCGTGAATACGGTGGACTACCTCCTCGTGAACCGATGTCATTAATTTTTCTATTAACACATCTCATTGTTGGTTATAATGATGGATTAAAATTTTACATGTGATATTTATGATATTATTACACTTATTTAATTATTAAATCACACATACCTTTATACATTCTATCATGTGGGAATATGATAATGTCGCTCGTGTGTACGACAGACTTCCGCTTTGAGAAGCCGTATGATTCATTAATGCTTTAAATAGATGGTATTAAGGATAATTTTAATGAAAATATGGGATATATATGGAATAGACGTATTATTTAATGGTAATATATCATTTAACTTTCATTATTTAAATATGTTGAGAAAATCGAACTAACGTTAATGTGTATGTGTGGCATATAGTCTCAATGAATGGTGTATATCATTAAAAATATCTATCTTATATTGATTAATATTAATACATATATACTGAATTTATATTATATTTATATAATTTTTAAAATTATGTATATTATGGAACCATGATCAATGTAGGTGGAATGAAAATTAAAAATCAAAACATATATGAAACATATGGTTTTTACCCGAAACATGACTTTAACTTGGAATTTTTGATAAAAATGTAATAGAACGAAATAAGTAAATCTTTTATGATATTATATATATAATAATTGGTTTTTAATCCATGTATAATTTTTTTTATCATATATGAGGTTCGAACATGTATAATGGAAGTTGATTCTTAAGGTAAGAGATTTCTAATCTCTCTTTTAAATCTGGGAGAGATATGAGAACTAACTACTCTTTTATTCTGTGTGGTGTATATAATTAACCATTGAAATTTTATAACATCAATATAATTCTTTTAATAATATTTAAATTTTCATTTTATGTTATACTTTATTAGGTATTATGATTTAAAATATGACTAAGGAAGTAAGGGATTTTGGTCTCACTTTTTTATTTCTTTGATACACATGCAATATTCACCGCCAATTTCTTTTATGTGGTGTATATAGTTCTCATGAATAATAATTTATGATTATTATCTTGATAATTATTTGGATTTACATATCCATTTTAGTATCTATATATCATGGGGTTTACAACTCAAAAGTTACTAAATCGGTAAGGTATTTTTGTCTCATTTTTCCTTTTTTGAGTCATATGTTAGGTTATGATTCTATATTATTTTATGAGGTTTATATACATCCACGTTGACATGTAATATCATGAATTTATTTAACCTAATGATATTTTATGTTATTACTTTCTGTTTATTATGATTCAAAGTTACTAATGTAGTAATGACTTTATGTTATAATCTCATCATTTATTGGCATTGTTTATGATTATGTTTTTGATGATAAAATCTTATGATAAATATCTTAAAAAAATAATTAATTTTATTCAACTATGGTTATTAATGATATATAAAAGTAATATTACCCTTTTATAACTATTTTTTACATAAAATAATTGAATAAAACGTTTTTAATGAAATACGACATTGTTTCTCTCTTTGTTTAGAAATCTATTTTCTTCCAAAACCATGTTTTATAAAAATATTTTCAAAAATGTTTTACTACTATCATATACTTTTTAAAATTCATCATACCCATGTTTTTAATTTTAATTTTTTTTTCAAAATAATATTAATGTATTTTTCTAAATAATTCCCATTGGATTTTATAAAAAATGAGAAAATAATCATTGTTTTTAACATGCATGAGAAGAACAATATTTCTAACTATCATGAACACTCAATGATGTAAAGATTAGCTTAAAAATTATCAATGTAATTTTAAAAGAAAACAATTTCTTTAATAGTTGGGAAATTTTTATACTTTATATAAATTATTTCAATGTGAAAAAGGATTTTAAAAATTATTTAAAAACTATAATTAAAAGCATAAAAGATATTTTCCTCATGAATTTTTTTAATTATTTTAGAAGATTCATTTATGAGATTTAATGTTGATTTTAAAATAAAAGGATTTCATAAGTGTCTTATTTTTTAAATGTTATTTTCAAATAAAATTTACCTTCTTCAATAAACATTCCATGTGATTTATCTTTCAAAATAATTTTCTATCTAAGATGACATCCTTTGATGTAACTTATGATTTAATATGGATATAAACCAAGGATACCATTATTATTGTTTCTCTAAATGGTTTATAATGAAAAGATGTTTATGAAACTAGTTTATCTTACATGGGTTATACCATGAAATTTTTTATGTATCCCATTTATATTACAGGTGTTATACACTGAAAAAAACTTATAAAACCAATTTCTCTTCCATAGGTTATACCATGATGAAATATTTTATAAAATCTATTTCTTTTTAAGGTTCTAAAATTTTAAGTTTTTATAACATTGTGTCACATAAAAATATTTCTTATGTGTTGGGTGGGACCTATATCTCTCTTAGATGCATTGGATAATGAAAAATTTTCTTTGAGATCAGAGGGTACACTAGCGGTTAGCCGAAGCCTAAAAAGGAGGGTACATGGGTGGTTAGTCCAAGCCTGAAAAATAGAGTACATGGGTGGTTACCCGAAGCCCAAGGAAGGTACACACGTGGATATCCCAATCCCAATATATTATGAATGTCTTGGTTGGTAGCCTTGAGATAAGGTTTTATATAATTATGTTTCTTCCTTATTTCTATGTTTTATAAAAATGTTATAATCTCATGGATCTTGTTCCTTGATTTCCTTCAAATTCATGTCTTATGAAGTTAAAAAATTTATTCCATGACTCAAAATTATGATCTTTGATATACATGGTATGTTTTTCAAATGTTAGTCTCATACTCTCATTATATTATTCTAAGGTTATGATTATATATCTTCCTATATAACCT
This sequence comes from Viscum album, assembly GCA_963277665.1. NCBI lineage: Eukaryota > Viridiplantae > Streptophyta > Magnoliopsida > Santalales > Viscaceae > Viscum > Viscum album. Next base: position 1,324,797,804 of record OY728143.1, read on the forward strand.
TACTGAGAATATGAGATAAACCTTTCTTATGTTTCCTTTCCACAAGTTATGATGAAAGGTTTTATATATGGTATTTTTGTGAAGAGTACTAAAGGGGATCATCTTTATGGGTGATGTTGAAGGTGCTTCAACAAATTATAATATTTTTTAACTAATATTCAAGGACACTAAAATATTATGGTCCTCAAGAATGTGTTTGTAATGTAATGAATATTAATATAAAAATATGTAATATGCATATATTATAATCCTGAGTCGCTATAGTTGGTATCATAGGAATGGTTTAGTTAACATTTGGAAATTAGGATGAGAAAACCTTAGTGAGATACCTAGGAATATTTATATGTATATTTCTTGGGATATGTTTAATAATAAGTATATGGATGAGTCAAAGTATAGGAAAATGTATTGGAATTTTGTAATGGATAGAGCGAGTGGTTTCCAAGACATTACATCTCGATGTGGATACTACAAGTGGATGTGGATCTTGCAAAGAGGTAACTAGGGGTAATATCTCTATAAAGGGAATGTTGAGATAGACTCAATTATCACCCGGTGCACAAAAATGGGCCTTGGTACAAACCAAGTGTGACACTCCCAGGGATATTCATTAAAAATTCACAAAATCTCTATGAATCTTTAAGAATCATATAAATAGATAACACCCTTGAATGACCTAGGTTAATAAAAAGTTTAATTGATTAAAAATAGGGTGTCAAATTCTCTAAGTTAATTTTTAGGATTATGTGTTTTCTAACCAAGAATATAATTTCTCACATTATGCCTTTTGATTTTAGTCAATGATGGGCACCAGGAGGAATTGGGTTAACATTGAACATGACAAACAATTTTCTGATGAGAAGAAAAATGGGATGATAATTTAAGTAAAGTAATTTTGGATTATTCCTAATCATTTGTCATGATATATTATCAACAAAATTATACTTAAGAAACTCTTGAAAATATTAAAAAAGAGAAGGATAGAGTTCACTGAGAGTTCAGGTAATATAAACCATGGAGGAAATAAGATTTAGTTTCCTATATGTTGATAATGTTGGAAGAAGCAATATATGGAATATATAAAAGGAAAACGAAGATGTTTTGAGTGTAGAAATAAAAGACACAAATAATATAATTGGTAAGTGAAAAAAATTTAGTTAATTAATTGGATAGGAATATTAGTGTCATGAACTATACTAAAGGTCCATCGAACCCAACACCTAACCTGAACCGTGGCATAGCCTGAAGGGTGTTCCCTATCCCCACGGGATGGGAAAAAGTTCCTAGGTTGCAACGATGCATCTTAGGAATGATTTCACCCATGTGAATAACCATAACAACCAACTACAATACATAAACAAAAACTGAACAATCATAAACAAACATGGGATAATGATTTCTTAGATTCAATGTTTTACAGATTAAAACAAAACCCAAAGGGGATACAATAAAAAGGGAACCGAACACTACCCCTGAAACCACCATGCAACAATAGGAGGATCGTCCTCAAGCCACCAATATAACACTTTTGAGGGAAAACTACTAACATCCAAGACCACCATTTCCAAACATCTTTCCCTTACCCGTGTCAAACATAACCAAGTCTACTTACACCCAAAGGTGTAAGTAGGGTGTGAGCAAGAGCCTAGTAGGATTCCACCCAATAGAAAGATTCCATGCTATAAAAATTATAAGGAAAATTCAAAATCATGTTTCATAAAAAGGGGTAATACACTTTTATAGGGAACATTATTAAAGGAAAACATTTTAGGGAAAATACATGCCTTTATTCTAAAATAAAATACAGAGTGATCTGTATGATGATGATTAGTATGATATAAAAAAGGATCAATAAATTATGGTAAATCCCTATAGGAACTAGCTTTAGTGGGTAAATAGTATCATCGTATCTCGGTAGAACATGATATAATAACCACACTGAACAGTGTCCTCACGTACGAGACACTAGAGAGGATTACGTCCAAAATTATAGTGGTCTCTAATAATCATAGTTTAGTTAGTGTCGTAAACATCAATCTAGCTAAGTAAAATTAGGACTTTCCACATCTGAATCACTAGAGTACTAGTCTTAGTCTATCCACTAAGTCACCTTGGATTCCATATGTGCTCAATTTCATTCTATGCCTCACATTCAACATCACCTTTACATACACAAAAACCAAAAAAAATCCCCACACATGATAAATAACCATTTGTACATAAAAAACCTCTTTTGAAACCAAACACACACCCAATGTTTTTAGAACATGATTCACACCATACACCCATTTTATCTAACACCATAAAGGCATCAAACAAGGAATATGTATGAATCACACATGTAACTTATCACATTTCCTTTGGAAAACCATTTAAAAAAATACAAACCTTGAATCATTTTAAAAACACATTTATCACCTCATAAAAAACATATTGAACCTCAAAAATAATCAATACAAGCATAGAAAAATCATTAAATAATGTTTAAGTATATAACCACCTACCTCAAGTGAAGAAACTTCCAGAATCCAGTGAGAAACTTTAACCACACCTCAATCAAACCCTAAGAAGGAAATATATAACCTAAAAAATCAATATTAAACCCTAATAATCAATATATAACCTTTAAAATGACACCCTTTATACCGGATAAGTGAAAACTGAAGAAATAAGTGGGAAACCCCTAGAAAAGTGGGAGAAACCAAGAAATATAGGGACATACTTGAATAATCATGAAGAAATCGCACCAAATCCACCTTAAAATTCAAGATCCAAGAAGACCAAGAGAGGAAGGCGTGGAACCTAGGGATGGAAATATAGATTGGGGGAGAAATTAGGTGATTTGGGGTTAAATCCAGAGAGGAAAAAAAGGATAAAATACACATTTTTAATGACCTAGATAGGCCATACAGTTTTCCCGAACAGTTTAACAAAACATGTGGAAACTATGCAGTCACCATTGTCCATAAGGGAAACGTCTCACAGTTTAAAAATCATGTGTTAACCAAGTGATAATCGTTTTCCAAAAAAGACACCTTGGAACATGTTTTCTTGGACAAGGCACGTGGTTTCCTCTAACTACAGGCAAGACGTGTGCCACTACTTCCCAAAAAAAATCTAAATTTTTATTAATAAACTAAAAATAAATCTAAGGAATAAACCTAAGATAAAAATAAAAATAGTAAATACCTGAAAATGATTACATATATGTGACAATTCTCCCCACCATGAAAACTTTCCTCCCCAAAAAGTCAACCAGAAACTTGATTATAGAATAATAATGTATACTCTTTCTTAACCCATGACTTCTGCTCCCAAGTCTCACACATATCATTATCATGTTTATAAAAAATACATTCCAGAAGAATTGAATTCCTATGAATCACTTTATCCTATAAATCCACAATCCACACTGGCTTCTTAAATATAGACAAATCAGGCTCTTTTTCCAACTCTTCAAAATTTGGCACATGAGACAGATCTGGGTTGTACTTCTTCAACTAGGATACATGGAACACCTCATGAATTGATGTCAACTGAGAAGGAAAATCCAAACATTATTCAACCCTTATGATCCACTTGGTGATCTCAAAAGGTCCAATATACCTTGGAATTATCTTTCCTTTCTTTCCTAAACAAAAATGACCCAAAGTGAGGTTCCACTTTGAGGAACACTCGATCACCCATAAAAAACTCAAGCTCTAGACATAACTAATCACAATAGGATTTATGAGGACTATGAGCAGTCAAAAACCACTACATGATTATCTTTAATTTCTCATAGGTCTCTTGTGAATGAACCAGTCCCAACATTGAGGTCTCACCTACCACTACTTAACACAAAGGATACCAACACAACTAACCATAGAGTGTCTCAAAGGGATCTACTCTGATCGAGGAATGATAAATTTTTTTATATGAAAACTCAACCAATCCTTAATGACTATCCCAAGAACTTTAGAAATCCTACAAACATGGCCAAATCATGTCTTCCAAAATATGATTTATTTGTTATGTCTGAAAATACTCTTGAGGATGGTATACCACATTCAATTTGACTAAAAACCCCAATTCCCTTAGGAGGACTTCCCAAAATTGAGAGGTAAAATGGGGGTCCCTATCAGAAATAATCTCTAATGGCACACCATTAAGCCTCACAATTTCTTTAACATACAACCAACCCAACTCATCCACCTTCACCGAATCTATGATTGGAATGAAGTGGGATGACTTGGTTAGATTATTGATTACTAACCAAATTGCACTCCTTTTCTGAGATGTTTGAGGCAAGACAATAATGAAGTCCATGGAAATCTCATCCCACTTCCCAATAGGAATAGGTAGTTGCTGAAGAAAATGGTAGGGCCTTTTATTCTTTGCTTTTACCTGATGGAACATATAAGACCTTGATATGATGTCAGTTATATCTTAACTCAAACCTAGACACCAGAACTGCTAACAAACATCATAATACATCATGGTGGAACCAAGATGAATGGAACACTGAGACTGATGGTTATCCTACATAACTACCTTCCTTATAGATAATGGAACCATGAAGTGGCCCCTAAAACATAAAACTACCTTAGGGTATAAATACCAATCACATGTTTTCTCCTCACCCAGAAGAGACTACATAAACTTCCGGTACAACTCATCATTAGCCTTCTCCCACTGGATTAGCTCTAGAAGGGAAGGATCCAACTGAACACTAGCTAAGAACACACCTCTAATTTTCTCCTTTTCTCTATAGATGCATCTGAGAAGAAACCCCCATCAACATCCACTCATCACTGGACTCCTTCATTGCTTGCACTGGAATATTCTTTCTCAATGTGTCAGCCATGACATTAAGTTTTACTGGTGTATAAACTATATCTAATTCAAACCCCTAAAGGTACTATACCCAACTACAATGCCTAAGATTAATATAATTATGAGATAAAATGTAGAAAAAACTCTTATAATTATAAAAAACCATACATTTCCATCTGAAGAGACAATGGTTCCATATCTTTAGGGAATACTCACCATTACTAACTCCAGGTAATGGGTGGGGTAATTATTTTCATGTGGTTAGAGTTAGAGAGAGACATATGCCACCACATGTTCATCCAGAATAAGAACCCATCTAAGACACATAATTAAAGAATTATAGAAAACCACATATGCCTTTCGAGATTCTAGAATGATCAAAACATGAGCAGTATTCAACCGCTTATTTATCTCCTTGAAGGGCGCCTGACATTCTGGGCTCCATTGAACCTTTAACCCTTTCTGGGTAAGCACATTCAAGGGTGAAGAGAGCTGAGAGAAGTCCCAAACAAACCAATTATAATATCTAGACAATCCAAGAATGATTATAATCTCAAAAAAATTATTTGGTTTCTCCCACGAAATAAATTCATTGAACTTCTCAGGGTCCACTAAAACCCCCCATTTGAAGATAACATGAAATAGAAACTTGACCTCTTTAATCCAGAAGGTACATTTAGAAACCATCACATAAATATGATTGTCTTGAAGGGTTCCCAAGAAAATTCACAAATTATTATCATAATCCTATTCATATTTAGATTAATCTAAGATTTTGTCTATGAATACAAAAAAAAATCAAGATACTGGTAGAACACCCTGTTCACAAGCACCATAAAAACCACTAGAGAATTTTTCAACCTAAAATGCATAAGTAAGTACTAAAAGTTTTCGTACCTACTTTGAAAAACAATTTTTGGGATATTCCCCCCTTTAAAATTGAATTGGTGGTAACCAAAACACAATTCAATATCAGAGATCCAATTTTACCCCTTAAGATGATTGAAGAGGTCACCAATATAGGGAAGATTATACTTGTTCTTGATGGTATCCTTATTCAGATTCTGGTAATCAATTAACAACTAGATAGATCCATTGGACTTCTTCAAAAAAAATTGGGGAAGCCCAAAGAGAGACGATTGGGAGAATGAATCCTTTGGATTCCAAATTCTCTAGCTATACCTTTAATTCCCTCAACTCAGTGGGGTCCATATAGTATTAGGAAAGATATATCAGATTTGTTCCCAGTACCAAATCAATCAAGAGCTCCACATACCACTACGGAGGAAAAAAATAAATAAATTAGGAATTCATCCACTATAGGAGGTAACCCACCCTCAGGAAAACCACCACTATCATCTAACATGAGCAATGATAACTGAAAAAAATGTTTACCAAATTCAGGGAGTGGAGGTCCAGCACAACTCAACCAAGGATCACATTCACCGCGAGACCTGGGTTCTTATATCAGGTTCCACGAAGCTCACTCACTACCTAGAGCAATAAATATGTTCCTAGAAGTGAACCATATAATCCATACCAAGAAATACATCAAATAGGTTCATATCCAAATCTAAGAAATCCCATTTCAGCTTGACCCCTAACATGGTGATTGCACTAGTTTGACACATGATACCCTTCTCTCACTTCTTACCTAGAGGAATTACCAACTCCATCACATACAACATGATATCAGTTATAAAATTCTACAAGTTCATAAGATGAATAGAGATAAAGGAAATAGAAGCATCAGTGTCAAACAAAAAAACAACCAAGGTTGATTTAATCAAAATGGTAGATCGAATGGTTGTAGACCCTGCATCTGATGGAATGATCTGTGTTGGGATGGACACACCAACTGCCCATGTCCTGATATCCCACACTAGTGGAATAAAACTAATCCATCATCTGAAACCACTGATAATGATAGTCTAGTAGGATGGCCCAAGATACCACCACCCTTCTTCCCCTGCTCATCCCACTTCCACTACTTCTGTAATGAGCTACCATTTCCCACAACTGGCACTGCTCCCCAAAATCCATACTTTTTCTTTTTGATCAATATCAACCACAAAATCATGATCAACCACCTCAACATAGGAATTCATCTTAGATATAAAGAATTTAGAATAAATATCTGGTCACAAACCCATCCCAAACCTCCAATCCCTCATATGATCATTCAAAATGATCTCAAGTGTGTACCCCACTAACATAGTGAAGTGATTGGAATACTCCATCACTTCCCGGTATCCTAAGGAAAGATCCACGAACTTCTATGATGTCTCATTAGAAAATTCCTCAGGTCAATACTTTTTGGTTAAAATTATCTTGAAATCTTTCCAACTCATATTCTCTGTCTTCCCAGTTTGAACCACTAAGACTCAGTACTTACGACTGGGACCATCTAATATAAATGTAACAAATTTCAATCAAACCACATTAAAAGTATCAAGGGACTCAAAAATCATCTCTATCTTCTCAATCCACTCCTCTAGTTCACGAGGTTCAACATTTCTCCATAAAGAAGGAGGCTTGTTCTTGATAAACTCTTGATCTTTTTCTTTTACATGACCTGGTTCATCTTCTCTAACCAGAGCAGGGCCAGTACCCACTCCCTATCCCAAATCCTGGACATCTTGGACCACAAGTTCCACTAGTATCTAATAAATTTGTGATGGAGAACTCTCTCTAGCCTATTCCTGTGGTCATATACGAGGTCTCCAAGGAGGCATTTTTCTACCTAATGCAATAAGCACAAAAAAACCATAAATATGACCATTTTGATTTTTTTTTTCAATTAAAAAAACTCTAAAACCCTTGAATAACCCAAAACATAACCAAGTAAATAAAAATAACAATCCAATGAAGAAAAAAAACTCCACCTCCACCCAATGTCTATATACAGTCTGAAACCTGTATGTCTCACCTGGAGGTGAAGTCAAACAAAAATACCATGGTGACCTGATTCCTTTCATGAGGTGTGCAGGCCAGGTACACTAATCACAACCAGAACATCAATACCTAATAATCCTAGCTCCAGTCTATCCTAAATCATTCCAAATTTCCTGAACATAAGAGAGAGCCTCCTATTATACAATTTTTCATGAATCAAGATGGATTTTCATACAACCCAACACTAGACTGTCACGACCCGCCCTCGGGGTCCGTGCCGTGACTACCCCAAGCCTGCCTTCCATAGGCCAGGGGCTGGCGACTAGCACCAAGGCGTAAATCCCGGTAAAAAGGGAAGGCATTGCCTTTGTAAAGTAAACAAACACTACAGAGTAAGCAAGCGGAAAGTAAACACTAAACAAAAGCAGAGTACAACTGAAAGTGCGGAAAAGTAAATGGGCCAGAATACAAACCCAAACTGAAAGTAAAATACAACTCGAAAGGGGAAAACAGCAACTGAAAGGTAAATGCTGCTACACCGAGCTGTCCACTGGAAATCCCACCTGAAGGGTGGGTACAGATAGCTCTTCTGCTCCACAGGTCCCGTCGTCTGCTCCGTGCACGTCCCGCCCAGTGCACCTTAGGGTACCGTCCCGCTCTGCAAGCCTCAGCTAAGGTCAACGCTGTCCGTCGTCTACAACCAACACAACGTAGTGCGGGCAAAGCCCGTGCAGGGGTGAGTATAAGCTACTCAGTAGGGACCCCGAGACCCCTGAAGGTCTCTCAAATCCACAAAGGATATACCACGAAGAAAGGTATAATCACGAAGTAACAACCGACACTGCTTAGGTATATGCCCATACATATACCTAAGTCATCAATTCAAATACGCTCCAACCTCCGAGCCCAAGTACAACTCAGTCCACACAGGAAAGTAAACGTATTCCACACAGGAAAGAAAAATGTAATCCACACAGGATTGCACTACACAATCCACACAGGAAAGCAACAGGATTCAGCTCACACAGGTATACTTCTTCAAAGGACGATAAAGATGATCACTGATCCATCTAAGTCGTCGGACCCACGAAGGATCAAAAGGTAACTAACCCCCGCAAAGACCCACACAGGATCGGGCCCACATGGGACCTGTAGGCGCTGGCTCACACAGAACCGCTGAGCGCGGACCCACACAGGATCAGACCCACACAGGATCGGGCCCACACAGGACCTGTAGCACTGATCCACGTAGGATCGCTGAGTGCTGTAGTCGTCGTCGTCGAATCCACACAGGATCTCTGTACTGTCGTCGTCGTAGTCACAGTAGCAGTCGTAGCAGTAGTAGCCATAGTAACAGTCGCAGCCAATACTAGGGTTCCCGCACACAGCAAGCTCGTTCGGAGGGTCCGCTCCACGAGCCGAGAGGCTGATACATCAACTGTCACAAGACCAGAGTTGATGTATCCAAAAGTTCCGTATCGTCAACAGGAACTCAACGCAACAGACGGCGCGTCGATCGGACGCCCGGTCTGAGAGTTATTGACATTTTCGTCCCCGGGGCCCGGTTGGTTTTTTAAGGCAAAACCAACCCGACCATACTCCACCTGCGTCCAAACCTCGGGCGGAGTATGCCAAAAGATCCGTCTCACTAAGAGGATCACAACGCGACTGACGGCACGTCAATCGGACGTTCGTAGCTCAAGATATGAGCGTTTCCGCTCCGAAGGCCCGGTTGGTTTCGTGAACGAACCAACCCGGCCGAACTCAATGTAATCCGAAACCTTGAGTGCGATATACCGAAACGACCGTCTCGATCCAAGGATCGTGTTTCCGTAGACGGTTTGTCGATCAGAGGTCCGAGGCTCAAGTTATGGCCAAAATACCGTAAATGATTTGAAACGGGGGGGTCCGGGTGCGGGCCGACCCGGCCCGACCCCCCCCTGGGGCGGCGCGGGGGCCGCGGCGGCCTAGCGCCGCATGGTGGCCAAATGCGGGGGGCAAAGCCCCCGCTGATTGGGAAGGCGGCGCGGCCTTTGTGCCGCGCCCTTTGCAAGAAAACGGCCCCCACGTGGGGGCCGGCTTGGATTAAAACCGGGGGGGCTGCTGCCCCCCTCCCTTCATGGAAACCGCCCCCCTCATAATGAGGGGGGGTTTGAGCGTTGGCCGGGGAATTAATTTTCCCCGGTTTAACGCCTTCCGGCCGGCCAGCTGGCCGGCCGGTTTTCTCCAACGGGACCGGAAAAATCCGGTCCCCTCTTCGGCTTCCAACACCGGCGGCTCGGTCGCCGGTCTTCTCTTTCCGCCGCGGCCCGGAACCGGCCGCGGTGTTCGTCGTCCGGCGCGGTGCGACGGCACCGCGCCCCTCCGCCGTGCCTTGATTTCTTTCAACGCGGCGCGACGGCGTCGCGTTCATGATGATTATTCCTCGGCGCGCGCGTGACGACGTCGCGCAAGATAAACATACAATTATTCGCGTGGTGCGACGGCACCACGCCACCTTGCTTCCTCCCGCAAGATAAAACAACAAGAACGTTGGAGGGGGTTCGGCCGTGTTCAAGCGGTCTGGCCCCCCTCACGTTAAAAAAAATAACGCAACTTTAAATATTCAAAAGCAACACATTAGACTTGCTAAATCCACGATCAAGAATAAAAATAATTAAACAATAAACAACAACCCCTACCTTGGGTATACGTTCGAGGATTTGTCTATGTCCGCGGAAGTCGACGTCGCGTCGATCGGGCGTCGCGGTAGTCGTTCGTCAATTCCGTTGACGAAGAGATGCGTCCGATGTGATACGTCGTTGGCGAAACCTCTTATGTCGACGAAGGGAATCCGAGGAGGATGCAGCATTCCCTCTCGTTGACACGGAAGACGAAGAAGCGCGGAGCGACGTTCTTCGTCGGAGCTTGAGCGTTCTTCGTCAAGATGAGCGTTCTTCGTCAAGATGAAGAAGAAGAAGAAAATCTCCCAAAAGCTCTCAAGGTGGCCAAAGCTATTAACCAAAATAAAATAAGACACTATCTTATTTTATTAACACATCAACACAAAAGAATTTCCAAAGTTTGAAATTCAAAAGGATTAACTCCAAATTAAATAACTCATGTCATTTAATGAGGGGTTAAGTAAGTTGGGAGAAGATGAAAGGTTTAGGGGTTCGTGTGGGCCCCACCACACTTAATCCTCCCAAGGGAGGTTAAGTGGGTGTGGGTACCACTTCCAACCCCCTTTGGTAGGTTTTATCAAGTTATAATAAAATTTGTTCTTCACAAATTTTATTTAACTCAAACTAAAAACCCCAAAACTAACTTTCAACCCGCAACAAACGCAACTTCCGAAAAGGTCTTTTTAAGCGAAAATCGGTGCTGCGAGTTCATCGGTGCCCTCGGATTTCAATTCCGAGCACCGAATCAAAAGTTAAGAAAACCCGCTCGTTCGTTCACTGAACGTACCCGAGCCAAACTTCAGAAAATAATTCCGGGCACTCCGGGCCTCGGAATCAGGTGCCGTCTGAAACCGCGCTCTTGTAAAATTCTAAAGAAAATTAAGAAAAAATTTTCCTTGAATTTTATGGGTCTTTACATTACTCCCACCTCAGGGATTTACGTCCCCGTAAAGATACATCAAAAACTAGGGAAACAAATGAGGGTACTGAGCACGCATCTGAGCCTCCCGCTCCCATGTGCTCTCCTGGAGATTCCCGTGCTGCCATCTGATGCGCACAAGAGGAATCGATCGCCCATGCAGGACCCGCTCCTGTCGATCCTCTATCTCCACCGGGACCTCCGTAAAAGTCGCCCCATCGTCAACGTCAAGCTCCCCATGATCAATGATGTGCGTCGGGTCGTGCACATATCTCCTCAGCTGGGATACGTGGAAGACGTCGTGCACCCGGTGCAACTGAGGTGGTAGAGCCAGGCGATAAGCCACCTCGCCAACCCTGCTGAGGACCTGGAAGGGTCCGATGAAGCGCAGAGATAACTTGCCGCCTCGACCAAATCTCCGAATACCACGTCGAGGTGAGACCCGCAAGAAGACGTGGTCGCCATCCTCGAACTCTAGTGGCCTCCGCCTCCTGTCAGCATATGACTTCTGCCGGCTCTGAGCTGTCCTCATCCGCTCCTGGATGACCTGGACCTTCTCTGTCGTGGCCTGGACCATCTCTGGTCCCACGAGTGCTGACTCTCAAGGGTCTGTCCAGCACAAAGGAGATCTACAAGGTCGGCCGTACAACGCCTCGTACGGTGCCATCCCGATGGTGGAGTGGTAACTGTTGTTGTACGCAAACTCCACCAAGGGTAGGTGGTCCTCCCAGCTACGACCAAAGTCGAGGACACATGCGCGGAGCATGTCCTCGAGAGTCTGAATGGTCCTCTCCGTCTGACCATCCGTCTGAGGATGAAAGGCTGTGCTCAGATGTAGCTGCGTCCCGAACGCCTCCTGTAACCCCTTCCAAAGTCGGGAAGTAAAGCGGGCATCTCGATCGGATACTATAGATGATGGCACACCGTGGAGCCGCACAATCTCCTGAACGTAGAGACGTCCCAAGCTCTCCACTGAGCCCTGCTCTCTGATGGGTAAGAAGTGTGCCGACTTGGTGAGTCGGTCAACAATCACCCAGATGGAGTCGTGACCTCTGGAAGTGCGTGGAAGTCCAGTCACGAAGTCCATAGATATGCCGTCCCACTTCCACTCCGGAACCTCCAAGGGCTGTACCAAGCCTGCTGGTACCTGATGCTCTGCCTTCACCTGCTGGCAGGTAAGGCATCGAGAAACGAACTCTGCTATAGCCTTCTTCATGCCCGGCCACCAGTGCTGTCGTCTGAGGTCCTGGTACATCTTCGCCACTCCAGGATGTACTGCCAAAGGAGAAGTGTGAAACTCTCTCAGCACCTCCTCTCGCAAAGCGACTGGTACCAAGGTACGTCCTCTAAAAAGGATGTCGTGCTCTGCTCCAAGGGAGAAACCATCAGGTGCCTGTCCCGAGGATATTTGTGCACGCCGTGTCTCACAGTCAGCGTCCTCACGCTGTGCCTCCCTGGCCCGTTGCAGTAGTGGAGGAGTGACTGTGAGAGACTGAAGGAAGGCTGCTCCATCTCTATCCACGAAGGTTATCTGCAAAGAGGCTAGCTGCTCTGTCGCCTCCTCAAGTAACTGGATGCCCGTCCTCCTGCTGAGGGCATCGGCTACTACGTTCCCCTTCCCAGGAGTATAGACTATCTCAAAGTCATAGTCCTGGAGGAACTCGAGCCATCACTGCTGTCTCAGGTTCAGGTCCTTCTGCGAGAAAATATACCTGAGACTCTGATGGTCAGAAAAGACTGTAAAGCACTCGCCCATCAGGTAGTGTCGCCATGTCTTCAGAGCGAAGACCACTGCTGCTAACTCCAGGTCATGGGTAGCGTAGTTCTGCTCATGCGGCCTCAACTGTCGTGATCCATAGGCGATCACTTCCCGCTCCTGCATCAGAACACATCCGAGTCCGGTCCCTGATGCATCGTAGTAGACTACGTACCCTACTCCCTCCTCAAGAAACCTCAAGATAGGTGCGCTAGTCAATCTCTGTCTCAGCTCCTGGAAGCTCTGCTGACATCTGTCTGACCACACGAAGGGTTTCCCCTTCTTCGTCAATGCTGAGAGTGGGGCCGCAACTCTGGAGAAGTTCGGCACAAATCTCTGATAGTATCCAGCTAGTCCCAAGAAACTCCGAACCTCAGTCACGCTCCTGGGTGGCTCCCATGCTAACACATCCTCAATCTTCGCGGAATCCACTGCAAATCCCGCCTCAGAGATAACGTGTCCCAAGAAGTGGACCTCACGTATCCAGAACTGGCACTTCGAGAGCTTACCATAAAGCTGGTGCTCTCGAAGTGTGTCTAGTACAACTCGCAAGTGATAGGCGTGCTCCTCCTCTGTCGTAGAGTAAATCAGAATGTCGTCGATGAAGACCACGACAAACCGATCGAGGTATGGCTGAAAGATCCTGTTCATGAGAGCCATGAATACTGCTAGAGCATTGGTTACACCGAAAGGCATAACCAAGAACTCATAGTGGCCATACCGACTTCTGAAGGCTGTCTTCTGCACATCCTCGTCTTTGACTCTGAGCTGATGATAGCCTGACCTGAGGTCTATCTTCGAGAACCACCGTGCTCCCTTGAGCTGATCAAAGAGGTCATCAATCCTCAGTAGCGGATACTTATTCCTCACTGTCACCTGGTTCAGGCGACGATAGTCAACACAAAGTCGCATGCTCCCGTCCGCCTTCTTGGCGAACAATATCGGGGAATCCCAGGGTGAAACACTGGGTCGGATGAACCCCTTGCCCTGCAAGTCCTCCAACTGTACCCGTAGCTCTCGAAGCTCGGCGGGGGCCATCCGATATGCTGGAGTGGATATCGGGGCTGTCCCGGGGTACAAGTCAATATAAAAGTCTACCTCTCTGCGAGGAGGTAGCCCTGGTACATCGTCGGGAAAAACGTCCGCAAACTGATCCACCACTGCAGGAAAACCAGGACTCCGCACGTCAACTGCTCCGAGGATAAGGCTAGCCAACTGATGAGTGATGGGCTGTCCTCTCCTCCGCGGAAGTCCATCCTGTGCTGCTAAGGCTCCCTTCTCGCTGGTGAAGGTGAACCTTCTCCCGTCGGTGCGTACACATCGCACCTTGCGCCTAAAACAGTAAATCTGTGCATGGACCGTAGATAGCCAATCGATGCCCAAGATGACGTCGTAAGGCCTCGACGCTGCTACAAGAAGATCCCAGCCGAAGCTCTCGCCTCCTAGAGTAAGCTCACACTGCCGGCACCAGTGCGTAATCGTCGAGTCTGCTCCCGTAGGAGTCTCTAGCCGTAAGGATCGAGCCAACGGCTCTGTCGGAATCTCCGAGCTCCGAACAAGGGCAGCGGCTATGAAAGAGTGACTCGCTCCTGTGTCTATAAGAACTGCAGCAAGGGTGGAATAGACACAGATAGTACCTCGAATCATCTCGGGTGCGCCGTGGTCGTAGGCCTCTGCTGCCTGGAGCTGTGCCTGTCTCTGCCCGCCAGCTCCCTGTGGTCGGGGTGGACCTCCTGGTGGTGGTGGTGGCAGAGCCTCAAAGCGTCGCCCACCACCGGCTGCTCGTCCAGCTCCTCTGCCTCGTCCGCCTCCTCCCTGTGGACCGCCACGGTCGACCCTCTGCCTCTGCCTCGGTGGTCCCTCAACCGTCTGCTGCTCCTCGGCACGGCGGGTCGGGCAGTCATGAGCTATGTGGCCCTGCCCGCCGCACGAGTAGCACTGTCTGCCTCTCGTAAGACTGGCTCCGCACTGTGTGCCCCGCACTGCTGAGCCAGTGCCCTGAGATCGTCTGCCCGAAGGTCTGGTCTGTCTGGACCCCTGAGTCATCCGTCGACTGCCTGCTGCAGATGACTCTGCCACGTGCCGCCCTGCGGTGGGTCTCTGTGCTGGTGTAGACTCAGCAAGGAAGCTCTCGATCAGAAGAGCCCGCTCCAGTACTCCTGTCTGAGTCGGTATGCTGAGGGAGATCAGCGATTCCCTGATCTCGTGTCTCAAACCCTTCTCGAAGGTCCGGGCCCAGAAGAATGGGTCCCGTACCATGTCGGTCGAGTAGCGCGAGAGATCGGTAAATCTCGCCGAGTACTGAGCGACCGTCATGCTGCCCTGCCGCAGCTGTAGAAGCTCCTGGATACGCACCGCACGAAGGGTGGCTGGGACGAACTCCGAGCGGAAAAGGCTCTCAAAGTCCGTCCAAAGTAGAGATGACTCATCGTGCACCTGGAGCATCAAGCTCCACCATCGTCCTGCTGCTGCGTGTAGTAGGCTCGCAGCGAGGATCACCATGAGGTCTGCTGGTGTCCTCACTAGCCTAAACACTCGCACTACTGCCTCCAGCCAGTCCTCTGCTGCCTGGGGATCCGTCTCCCCGCGAAACCTGGGCGGTCGCTGGCGCTGAAACTCATGCAGTGCGCTGAGGCGACGTGCATCGTCAGCGGCTGCTGCTGGAAGCATCGGGGGCTCGGCGGGTAGAGCTACCGCCGGTGCCACTGCTGACAAAGGGCCCTGCACTGAGGCCTCGTCGCTTGGTGGGCTGTCGTCTCGCTCGACTCTCGGAACCCTAGCTGGCTGCCATCGTGGGGCCATCCTGAAAAGGAAACAGGTGCGCCACGGTCAAAACAGTATACCTGGTGAGCTGATATAAGTAATCACAAAGAAAACTTTGAAACACACACGCAATCAATGTTTTCGTGCATTAAGTCGGAAATCAGAAGTCAGGGTCCTGGTGTACGGATACGTCGGCCGCCGCACCAACACTGGACTCCCTGGACTGATAACCACACTCAATACGCTAAACATTATTGCTTCACATAGAAAGATCAGAGTTTGCGGTAGAACCGAACTCCTTTGATACCAATTTGTCACGACCCGCCCTCGGGGTCCGTGCCGTGACTACCCCAAGCCCGCCTTCCATAGGCCAGGGGCTGGCGACTAGCACCAAGGCGTAAATCCCGGTAAAAAGGGAAGGCATTGCCTTTGTAAAGTAAACAAACACTACAGAGTAAGCAAGCAGAAAGTAAACACTAAACAAAAGCAGAGTACAACTGAAAGTGCGGAAAACTAAATGGGCTAGAATACAAACCCAAACTGAAAGTAAAATACAACTCGAAAGGGGAAAACAACAACTGAAAGGTAAATGCCGCTACACCGAGCTGTCCACTGGAAATCCCACCTGAAGGGTGGGTACAGATAGCTCTTCTGCTCCACAGGTCCCATCGTCTGCTCCGTGCACGTCCCGCCCAGTGGTCCACCTCCGAGTACCGTCCCGCTCTGCAAGCCTCAGCTAAGGTCAACGCTGTCCGTCGTCTGCAACCAACACAATGTAGTGCGGGCAAAGCCCGTGCAGGGGTGAGTATAAGCTACTCAGTAGGGACCCCGAGACCCCTGAAGGTCTCTCAAATCCACAAAGGATATACCACGAAGAAAGGTATAATCACGAAGTAACAACCGACACTGCTTAGGTATATGCCCATACATATACCTAAGTCACCAATTCAAATACGCTCCAACCTCCGAGCCCAAGTACAACTCAGTCCACACAGGAAAGTAAACGTATTCCACATAGGAAAGCAAAACGTAATCCACACAGGATTGCACTACACAATCCACACAGGAAAGCAACAGGATTCAGCTCACACAGGTATACTTCTTCAAAGGACGATAAAGATGATCACTGATCCATCTAAGTCGTCGGACCCACGAAGGATCGATAGGTAACTAACCCCCGCAAAGACCCACACAGGATCGGGCCCACACAGGACCTGTAGGCGCTGGCTCACACAGAACCGCTAAGCGCGGACCCACACAGGATCGGACACACACATGATCGGGCGCCCACACAGGACCTGTAGCACTGATCCACGTAGGATCGCTGAGTGCTGTAGTCGTCGTCGTCGAATCCACACAGGATCTCTGTACTGTCGTCGTCGTAGTCACAGTAGCAGTCGTAGCAGTAGTAGCCACAGTAACAGTCGCAGCCAGTACTAGGGTTCCCGCACATAGCAAGCTCGTTCGGAGGGTCCGCTCCACGAGCCGAGAGGCTGATACATCAACTGTCACAAGACCAGAGTTGATGTATCCAAAAGTTCCGTATCGTCAACAGGAACTCAACGCAACAGACGGCGCGTCGATCGGACGCCCGGTCTGAGAGTTATTGACATTTTCGTCCCCGGGGCCCGGTTGGTTTTTTAAGGCAAAACCAACCCGAATGTACTCCACCTGCGTCCAAACCTCGGGCGGAGTATGCCAAAAGATCCGTCTCACTAAGAGGATCACAACGCGACTGACGACACGTCAATCGGACGTTCGTAGCTCAAGATATGAGCGTTTCCGCTCCGAAGGCCCGGTTGGTTTCGTGAACGAACCAACCCGGCCGAACTCAAAGTAATCCGAAACCTTGAGTGCGATATACCGAAACGACCGTCTCGATCCAAGGATCGTGTTTCCGCAGACGGTTCGTCGATCGGAGGTCCGAGGCTCACGTTATGGCCAAAAGACCGTAAATGATTCGAAACGGGGGGGGGGGGGGGGTCCGGGTCCGGGCCGACCCGGCCCGACCCCCCTGGGGCGGCGCGACGACGCGGGGGCCGCGGCGGCCTGGCGCCGCATGGTGGCCGAACGCGGGGGGCAAATCCCCCGCTGATTGGGAAGGCGGCGCGGCCTTTGTGCCGCGCCCTTTGCAAGAAAACGCCCCCCCACGTGGGGGCCGGCTTGGATTAAAACCGGGGGGGCTGCTGCCCCCCTCCCTTCATGGAAACCGCCCCCCTCATAATGAGGGGGGTTTTGAATGTTGGCCGGGGAATTAATTTTCCCCGGTTTAACGCCTTCCGGCCGGCCAGCTGGCCGACCGGTTTTCTCCAACGGGACCGGAAAAATCCGGTCCCCTCTTCGGCTTCCAACGCCGGCGGCTCGGCCGCCGGTCTTCTCTTTCCGCCGCGGTGTTCGTCGTCCGGCGCGGTGCGACGGCACCGCGCCCCTCCGCCGTGCCTTGATTTCTTTCAACGCGGCGCGACGGCGTCGCGTTCATGATGATTCTTCCTCGGCGCGCGCGTGACGACGTCGCGCAAGATAAACATACAATTA
This sequence comes from Viscum album, assembly GCA_963277665.1. Taxonomy (NCBI): domain Eukaryota; kingdom Viridiplantae; phylum Streptophyta; class Magnoliopsida; order Santalales; family Viscaceae; genus Viscum; species Viscum album. Next base: position 1,324,816,150 of record OY728143.1, read on the forward strand.
TTCGCGTGGTGCGACGGCACCACGCCACCTTGCTTCCTCCCGCAAGATAAAACAACAAGAACGATGGAGGGGGTTCGGCCGTGTTCAAGCGGTCCGGCCCCCCTCACGTTAAAAAAAATAACACAACTTTAAATACTCAAAAGCCACACGTTAGACTTGCTAAATCCACGATCAAGAATAAAAATAATTAAACAATAAACACCAACCCCTACATTGGGTATACGTTCGAGGATTTGTCTATGTCCGCGGAAGTCGACGTCCCATCGATCGGGCGTCGCGGTAGTCGTTCGTCAATTCCGTTGACGAAGAGATGTGTCCGATGTGATACGTCGTTGGCGAAACCTCTTATGTCGACGAAGGGAATCCGAGGAGGATACAGCGTTCCCTCTCGTTGACACGAAAGACGAAGAAGCGCGGAGCGGCGTTCTTCGTCGGAGCTTGAGCGTTCTTCGTCAAGATGAGCGTTCTTCTTCAAGATGAATAAGAAGAAGAAAATCTCCCAAAAGCTCTCAAGGTGGCCAAAGCTATTAACCAAAATAAAATAAGACACTATCTTATTTTATTAACACATGAACACAAAAGAATTTCCAAAGTTTGAAATTCAAAAGGATTAACTCCAAATTAAATAACTCATGTCATTTAATGAGGGGTTAAGTAAGTTGGGAGAAGATGAAAGGTTTAGGGGTTCGTGTGGGCCCCGCCACACTTAATCCTCCCAAGGGAGGTTAAGTGGGTGTGGGTCCCACTTCCAACCCCCTTTGGTAGGTTTTATCAAGTTATAATAAAATTTGTTCTTCACAAATTTTATTTAACTCAAACTAAAAACCCCAAAACTAACTTTCGACCCGCAACAAATGCAACTTCCGAAAAGGTCTTTTTAAGCGAAAATCGGTGCTGCGAGTTCATCGGTGCCCTCGGATTTCAATTCCGAGCACCGAATCAAAAGTTAAGAAAACCCGCTCGTTCGTTCACTGAACGTACCCGAGCCAAACTTCAGAAAATAATTCCGGGCACTCCGGGCCTCGGAATCAGGTGCCGTCTGAAACCGCTCTCTTGTAAAATTCTAAAGAAAATTAAGAAAAAATTTTCCTTGAATTTTACAGGTCTTTACAAGACCCTATCCGTGGCATGTCCCAAAGGGTGTTCCATATCCCCACGGGCTGGAAACAAGTGTCAGTGTATCAACAATGCAACATGAGAATTATTTCATGTAATACCCTAACCCTAGTTACCCAGAGTTAGTGAATTATATTAATACATTGGCATGATACAAGGAATCAAGTATCGAAAGACCGATTAGTTTAGCAGTCTTGGAAAATAGATTACATACATGAAGGTTACGTTGCACATTAAAAAATAAAACCCAACATAAATAATCCATTGTGAATGCCATAATTCCCCTAGATTAACCCTGCATATCGAACATAATACACCTGGTGTAATCTTGGAAAAAAATAAAACATACAAATAGGTGTGCTCTGATGCTCATTAAGGATAACAATATTGCTGAAACTTTCATAAATAAGCATAAACATTTAAGGCAATGTATACAACTAAAACAAAAGTCTTTTAAACTTTAACATCAACATAATTTGGAAAAGATAAATCAAATAATTCCATTTACTTATTCACATGGATATTCTACTAGTCGAATAATCACATGTAATATCAATAACAAAATTCATAACGATATAATGCATAATTCCGAACAACATAACCACATAGTCAAGGCGTCATGCCAAGACTACAAATATTATTTGTCAAGGCCTTGTGCCAAGACACTAGTTTATCTCATGAGACCTATCGATGCATTGAGGAGCTATAGAGGGCTCCACCCATCACTTACTAAGTCCAATGCATTCCCCATACGAAAAGGTTGAAACATAATATAAACATTCATATTAAAACTAGTATACTAAATGCCAATACCTTAACCATAAATCATGAATGGTATAAAAATATCACATTCAAAGTCAATAATATCATAACTCATTCAATACAATATTGAAGATTGTATTTATAATAAATCAAATTCAATCAAGAATAATATCTAAAAGTATGTTGACATAGTTTAAAATGATTAGTAAAAATCTTTGAGAGAAATATCCATTTTTCATGAAAACATTTAAAAGTTACACAATTTATAAAGGAAGAAATTTAAGAAAATTTTTTGAATCAAAGTATCCCATACCACTTTGAAACTTTTAAAGAATTAAAATTTTAAAACATTCATGTTCATATAAATAAATACTCTAAAAACCATTTTGAAAACATAGACATTAATTAGAATGATATAGAAGAATAAATATTTAAACTGTTAAAATGATATTTTAGTTGAAGAGTCCCTTAAAAAGAATCATTTTAAAAAGTCCTCTATCTAACATGTTCATGGATAATAAATATGTCCCAGTAAATAATTACACATAAACAATATCTAATAATAATGATATTGAGGAATTAACTCTTACCTTGTACTTTTCCTTGGTCGAAGGTACGTTAACCTCCTTTAAATCGGGTAACTCCCATTGGTTTGAACCAAAATGCTTCCTTGAAGTGTATTCTACCTATGTTAAGGCTTATAAGAGGAAGAGAGGGATGCAGGAATATTAATTAGGTATAGTTTGGACAAGACAAGGGGCTTGAGAGGTGTGAGAAATAGGTTAGAGGAGAGGGATTTTTATAAGGGATAGGAGGGGCTCTTTAGAAAAGTTTGAAAATATTATTTTATTATATAATGATTTTTGGATTCTAAAGGTCCAAAACTAATTAAATATGAAGGTAAGATGACTAAAGTTAGAAATAAAATTATCCAATAATAATTGGACAGGTTTTGGATATTGTTTTGATGTTTATAATCTCATTTATTTAAATCATTCACTAATGAGGTAAACACTACATTATTATTGTATCATAAATAATTTTATTTATTTTATGTCTAAAAATTATAAAAAAATACCATGATTTAGGAAATATTTTTATCTTATAAATGAATATTTATAGTCAAAAATAAAACTTATATAACCCATTGTACAAATTTTTTTAATAAAAGATATATGTTTTTTTTATTTTTTGTCTTTACTTTAAATTAATTAATATAAAGGGTCACTATCACTCTCAAGTGGCTCCATGTGGTCCCAAAATCGACCCAAGGATGAAAATGGTGGTAAATGTATCAACCATTAGGAATAAGACACATGTTAGGGTAATTTAATTTTATTATAATAATATTTTTTACCCGTAATTACCAGATTTACCTTTTAACCATGGTAAATAAAATATTTACTGAAGTAAATATTAATAATGTCTAAAAATAAAAGTTACCTATTTACAAAATTTGGAACTCCTGATTCAAAATATGGAATCCATTTTTCAAAATTCAAAACATATAAGTGACAGAAATTAATTTTCAATTAATTCCCGTTGTCAAAATGAAAAGCATGTTTTTAAGAAATAATTACTATCAAAAGATTGACACTTGTTTTGGTCTAGTTTAAATGTGAAATTACATATAATGACATAAATTATATTAAATGATAAAAATATAAACTACTGATACTTTAAAACCACTCAAATTTATAATTTAAACTATAAATTCTTTTGATTAAAAAAGTTGTTTTCAATTAAACATTAGTATTTTTTCCCATTCATCAAAATATGAAATTTATCAGAAAAGTACCAAAAATTTATCCAAACTAAATTTTTTATTTCCCTATTATAAAGAATAATTTAATTTCATTAAATTTAATATATAAAAGTTTCTAATATTGGTTTTAAAAAAAGTTCTCCATTAAAAGGAGGTAAAATTGCATTTTTTGAAAAATAATTCTTTTATCTAAAAAAGTGAATTTGTTTTTATATTATGTCCAAGAAACACATAATATGGATTCTAAAATTATATTGAGTATATAAAATTTAAAATAAAATTAATTTTATTCATAACCACTTTTTGAATGGCTAGTTTGGTAAGTCATGGTGTGCTCAAATTCTGTGTTGCATGTAGTGCCTATTATTGAATTATTTTGAAGAGATCACGTACTATAAAATTTTGGGGTGTTACATTATCCCCACCTTCAATAAATTGAATCCTGGAAATTTGAAAATTTTCTTTAAAAAAAAAGTTAAAAATAGAAAAATACCTTTGTGGAAAACCCACATCAAAAATTGGGTTAATGAAATTTAGTCTTAATTAGAAGGAAAGAGAAATGAAAACGTCACCACCAAATTATGATCTCGATTAGGCTAACATTGGTGGAAATTAGAGACACATAATTGTAGAAAAATTTAAATATTTATAGGGAGTGATTGAGGTCATCAATCACAAACAAGTGTAAAATTGAAGGCCTCAAATCCATCAATCTGTGATGATTTAAAATATCTTCGGTTCAACAAAAAATAAGGTTTTTGGATGACACATTTTTGGTTTTAGGATCCCTTCCCTAACTTTTAAGAATTAATTTATTCATAGAATAAGATAAAAAAATATACTTGACAAGTAGAGTTTCATCTTTCAACTAATTCTGACCACAAACTCGTTTTTCACTCCAAAAGATAATAGAATTAAAAAAATAATCTATTTATCCTAATCATATAGGGTTACAAAAATAATGAATTTAAAATTAATTTATCAGAATATTTAGAAAAAACTACACTATACAAACTAAGCTATCACGTTGGGTAGTGGTAGGTGATGTACCCTTGTCTCCCTTCAGTTGCGGGTTTAAGTCTCGTGGCCTTGCCAAATGCAACGGGTTGTCGCCCGACCTCTTGGTTGTCCTTTTTATGATAATCCAAAAAAAATATTAAGAAATGATTTAACCTTAACAATAGTATCCAATGTCAAACTTAATCTATTCTAACCTTTAGACTTATCCACACGAACTTATGTCCGAACTCACAGTCCAAAATTTATAAGGAAGGTCACATAATATACAAGTGAATACTTTCATTGTGTATTCTCTTAAAATGTGGTAATAAAATTAATTTCCAGAAAACCATATTTGAATAGGTATTTACTTAATTATTCATTTTGTAAATCATAGAATACTGGATATATTCCTTAAATCCAAAAATGTTGTAATCACCAACAATTATGGAATAAAAAAACCCATTAATTAGTTCCAAGGTAGTCAATAATATCCAATATAATTTATCCAAAACAACATTCTCTTATTCCAAAATCAATACCACAATATCAGGACCATATTAAAGTTTATCATTACTTCAACCATGTATTTTATAAAAAGGTTAAATTGCTATTGAGTCAATTTTCTTGGTACCACACAATCTCAAATCCTTAATGAAATAGTACTAAATTACAATCCATATATACTCTATAATTATTATAACCAGAACATCATTGATACAACACTCAATTGACATAATTCTTTAATATCAACATAATATCACTAGTCATTAATCTTCAGCTATGGTAACATCATAACTTGATTATTATCCAACAACATCATTTTTGGTATACTCTAATGATTGGGAAATTGATTCGCGTAGTGTCCCAAAAACTTTTAGATAAAGCATTGTAAATTTGAAACCTTTTTCTTACCCTTGAAATCACGTACTTGGTGTCGTTTTTCTCCACACATATAACAAACTCCCATTCCCTTCAAAAATTTACAAATTGATTCTTTCCATAGTTATCACATATGGGAAAATACTTCTTTCACTTATTTTCATTTAGTGAGTGTTCAACAAATCTCTTCTTCTTATTTTTTTCTTTAAAGTCATAAGACATAGAGATTTTTTTTCTCTCTTGATAGCACATGAGACAATATCTTCTTATGATGAGAAGGATTGTGAGACTAATACTCAATGGAGAAATAGTTTTAACCCATTCAAAAATCAATAAATCGTACTTCTTGGGTTATGTATATAATCTACTCCATGCCTTACTAACCTTGTAATGTTAGCCTCATACTTTGTGACATTACCATCCTCCTTTTGCCTCAGACTCAGAAATTGCCTTTCCATATTCGCTCAATTGTCACGAGGAAATTAATTTTCTAAGAAAATCCCTTTTAACTCACTATATTTCATATTTGACACTTCTTTATATTCCTTTGTGTTTTGAATTAATGCCCACCATTAATTTTCATCTCCCATGAGGCAATAAACTGCCATGAAAAAATTTTCCCTTTCACTACTCCCCAAATCATGAAATATTTTCTCTAAGGAACGTATCCATTTCTCAGAAACAAATATATTTGTAGTCCCATTGAGTGTTGGTGGTTGTTTCCTCATTAATCGGTCTAACATTTATCCTCCACATCGGGGATCAGGGTGCTCCATACGAGTATGTTTATTATTCATAACTTGAGTGAGTTCTCCCAGTGTGTTGATAAGCTGATTAACACCAATTTCATCACCATATCCACTAAAATTATATTGAGTAGGAGGGAAATCCCTACATGGATTACATGCATTGATACAATTTCTATTCCTTCCACTAGGTGCCATCTCCAAATAATGGAATACACTACATTAGTTTACTAATTGCAATAAATAATTCCAAACTTGTCAAAAACTTTACATATATTGAACTGTTTATGGATATAATCCATAATCATAATTTTTTTTTCTTTGAGGAGGTATATACTCATAAATCTTTCATAATGGTTTCTAAAGAAAATATGAATTATCCTAATAATATCCCCCAGGACTGTTGTAACCAAGAGTGAAACAAGGCCCGTTGTTGTGTACCGGGATACCCGAGGTCAAGTCCAAAACTCCTTGTCATAGTTATCACTTCTAGGTACATCTATTCTAGAACCTCCTCTACCTGCTCATATCTAGACAATGATTTATTTCTTGGAAAATACAAATAATATATACATTACCAAAATTCTAAGAATTTCTTCTATACTAATCTTAAAAGTATATCTTAGGGTAATGCTCTCTAAAAAGAGTTTATCTAAATCTAGTTTCCAAGGATTGTACTAAACTTCCTCTGATACTAACTGTAACACCCTGACCCCAGTTACACAGAGTTGGTGCATTATTTTATAAAATTGGAATGATACAAGGAATCATGTCTTGAAATAATGATTAGTTTAGCAATCTTTGAAAGTAGATTACATACATGAACATTACATTAGACATTCAAACATAAAACAAAATATAAATAATCCATTGTGAATTCCATTATTCCCCAAGATTAACCCTAAATATCGAACATAATACACTTCAAGGAATCTTGGGAAAAATAAAACATAGAAAGGGGCGAGATCAGATGCTCGGTAAGGATAACAATATATCAAAAACATTCATAAATATGCATAAACATTTATGACAATGTATAAAACTAAAACAAAATCCTTTTAAACATAAACTTCTGAATAATATGGAAAAGATAAATAAAATAATCCCATTTACTTATTAACATGGATATTCTACTAATAAAATAATCACATGTAATATCAATAGATAATTTTATAATGATGGAATGCATATTACTGGACATCATAACTACATAGTCAAGGTCTGGTGCCAAGAATACAAATAAGATTTTGTCAAGGCCTTATGCTAAGACACTAGTTTGTCTCATGAGACCTACCGATGCATCAAGGAGCTATAGTAGGCTCCAACCATCTCTTATTAAGTCCAATACATTTCTAATATAAAAACTGTTGAAACATAACATAAACATTAGTATTAAAACTAGCATACAAAATGTTAATACATTAACCAAAAATCATAAATGGTATAAAAATAGCACATTCATAGTAAATCATTACACAACTCATTCAATACAATATTTAAGACTATATTTATAATAAATCAACCTCAATCAAAAATAATACTCAATAGGATGTTGATATAGTTGAAAATGATTAGTAAAACTCTTTAAGAGAAATATCATTTTTTCATGAAAAAATTTAAAATTCACACAATTTATAAAGGAAAACATTTAAAAGAAATTTTTGAATCAAAGTGTCCCATAAAAATTTGAAATTTTTTAAAGAATTAAAATTTTAAAACAATCATGTATATATAAATAAATCCATTAAAACCCATTTTTAAAACATGGAAATTAATAATAATGATTTAGAAGAATAAATATTTAATACGTTAAAATGATATTTTAGTTGAAGCGTCCCCTAAAAAGAATCCTTTTGAAAAATCTTTTATCTAACATGGAAAAGGATAATAAATATTTCCCAGAAAATACTTACACATAACAAATCTCAAAGAATAATGAGATTGAGGAATTATCCCTTACCTTGTACTTTTCCTTGGTCGAGGGTACGTTAACCTCTCTTAAATTGGCTAACTCCCTTAGATTTGAACCAAAAGGCTTCCTTGAAGTGCCTTATTCCTATGGTAAGAATTTTAAGAGAAATATATGGATATAGGAAGCTTAATTGGGTAGAGTTTGGATGAGCCAACTGTCTTGAGAGGTGTGATAAATGGGTTGGAGGTGAGGACTTTTTATAAGGGAGAGGAGGGGCTCTTTAGGAAAGTTTTAAAATATTATTTTATTATATAATGATTTTAGGTTTATAAAGGTCCAAAACTCATTAAAGTTAAAGATAAGATGAATCAAGTTAGAAATAAAATCATCCAATAATAATTGGACAGGTTTGGGATAATGTTTTAATTTTTATAATCTCATTTATTTAAATCATTTATTATTGAGGTTAACACTGTATTTTTATTATGTCATATATAATTTTATTTATTTGGTGTATAAAAATTATAAAAAAATACCATGATGTAGGAAATTTTTTTATATTTTAAATGAATATTTATAGTCGAAAAAATAACTTATATAACCCCTTTTATAAATTTTTTTACTAAAAGAAATATGTTTATGCCATTTTTGTCTTTACTTTAAATTAATTAATATAAAGTGTCATTATCACTCTCAAGTGGCCCCATGTGGTACCAAAATCAACCTAATTATGCCCATGGCCGGACATGTATCAACCAATATAAATAGGACACATGTTAGGGTAATTCAATATTATTATAATAATATTTGTTTACCCTTATTTACCAGATTTACCCTTTAACCATGGTAAATAAAATATTTACTGAAGTAAATATTCATAAAGTATATAAATAAATGTTACTTATTTACACAATTTAGAGATCTTGATTCCAAATATGGAATCCATTTTTCAAAATTCAAAACACAGAAGTGTTAGAAATTAATTTAAAATTAATTCCCATTTTCAAAATAAAAAGAGTGTTTTCAAAAAATAATAACTATCAAAATATTGACACTTGTTTATGTCCAATATAAATGTGAAATTACATAAAATTAACTAAATTATATTAAATGATAAAAATATAATCTGATGATATTTTAAAAACCACTCAAATTTTTAATTTAATTGTATAAATTATTTTGATTAAAAATTTGTTTTTAATTAAAATTTAGTATTTTTCCCTATTCATCAAAACATGAATGTTATAAAAAAAGTAACAAAAATTTATCAAAACTAAATTTTTATGTATTTATTCTAATTAATAATTTAATTTAATTAAATTGAATATATAAAAGTGTCAAATATTTTTTTTAAAAAGTTTTCCATTAAAAGGCGATAAAATTTCATTTTAAAAAAAATACTTCTTTTATCTGAAAAAATGAATTTGTTACTGTATTATGTCTAAGAAACACATTCTATGGATTCTACACTTATATTGAGTATATAAAATTCAAAATTTAGTTAATACTATTAATAACTGTTTTGTGAACAACAAGTTTAGTAAGTCGTGGTGCACTCAAACTTGATGTTGGTGTAGTGCAAGTTATTGAATTACTTTGAAGAGACAACATTCTATGAAATCTTGGGGTGTTACATTTCACCCATTGAATAACCATAACAACAAACTATAATCAATAAACCAAAATTGAATAATCATAACGAAATATGGGATACCAATTTTTCAGATTCTAGTGTTTTAAAATATAAAACCAAACCCAAAGGGGATACAACAAAAGGGAACCAAACAATATCCAAAAAAACACCTTGAAATAAGAGAAGCATCATCGTCAAGACACCACCACAATACCTGCAAGAAAAATCCACTAGCATCCCAAACCACCATCTCCAAACATATTTCCTTTACCCATATCAAACATATCTAATTCTACTTACCACAAAAGGTGTAAGTAGGGTGTGATCTAGATCCCACTAATATTACACCCAATTGAAAGATTCCATTTTATAAAAATTGTAAGGAAAATCCACATGCATGTTTCATAAAAAGGGGTAGAACAATTTTATAGGAAACTTATTTAAAGGAAAAAAATTTTATGGAAAATACCTTCTTTATTTATAAAATAAAACACAGAGTGCGCCATATGCCAATGGTAAGTATTATATCACAAAGGATCACAAAATCATGGAAAATATTCATAGGCACTACTATAGTGGATTTCTAGGAACATAGTATCTTAGTGGAATGTGGTATAACAAACACACTGAACTACATCCTAGTGCATGGCCCAATAGAGAGGATTTAATCCAAAATTCTAATGGTGTCCAATCATCATAGTTTAGTTAGTGTTGTAAATGTCAATCTAGATAATTGAAATCAGGACTTTCTAATTCTGAATCGCTGGTGTACTAGTCCTAGTCTGTCCACCTAGTCATCTAGGATTCCCTTTTTCCTCAATTTCATTCCTCACATCACATACAATATTTCTTTCACATACACATAATCCAAACAATGCCTCACACATTATAAATAGCCATTTCCACATTAAAAACCTTTTTAAAAGAAAACACACAATAAAAAGATTTTTAGTACTTGATTTTACCATCAACACATTTTATCAAACACCATAAAGGCATCAAACAAGGAAGCATTTATGAATCACACATGGAACTTATCACATTTCCTTTGGAAAAAAAATTTCAACACACACACACAATGAATCATTTTAAAAACACATTTTAACCTCATACACAACATATAAAAATCAAACAAGAAGAATAAAAATCATAGAAAATGATCAAAAAATGTTATATCATGGAACCAATTACCTCAAGTGAAGAATCTTCCAGAATTCAATGAAAAACTTCAAACTCACCTCAATAAAAACCTAAGGAGGGATGATCGAACCTAAAACATCAATATTAAACCCTAAGAATGAATACATAAAATTAAAAATGAAACCCTTCCCATTGGATATGTGAAACCCCAATAAAGAAAATGAAAAACCCTAGAAAAGTGGGAGAAACCATGAAAGAAAGGGACTTACTTGAAGAATCAGGATGAAATCACACCAAATAATCCCCAAAATTGAAGATCCAAGGTGACCAAGAGAGGGAGGAGAGGTTCCTAGAGCTATAAATATTGATTAGGGGTGATTTGGGGTTAAATCCAGAGATTAAGAAAAGGTTAAATTCCACATTTTTAATAACCTAGATAGGTGGAATGTTTTTCCCACACGATTTTCCCAACCCTGTGGAAACCATGAGGTCAACAATATCCAAAAGGGATATGTCACACTGTTATCTCACATGATCTAATAACCATGCTATAATCATCTATCTAAAAATGACACCTTGGTGCATGGTTTCTTAGGAAAGGCACACAGTTTCCCCTACCTATGTGCAAGTTGTGTGCCACCCCCTACCAAAGCCAGATTTTACATTTTTTTCAAGAAACAAAAATAAACCCAAGGAATAAAAATAGGATCAAAATAAAGAGAGTAAATACCAAAAAATGAAGACACGAATGTGATAATTAATCTCCCAAAATTATTATCAATGGATCAATGTCTTAAATATTGAAAGTATGGGCATTATAAAAATCAATGTCCTAGGTAGAGATATCATGAAGGAAATCCGTAAGGTTTTATAAGAAAGGGTTATATTACTGAATATGAAGAGACTACAAATGACATATGAAAGGAAAGTGTTATTTAAGAATAAGATGATGAATCCTAGTTAATATATTAAGGATGAGGTAGAATAATCAAAGTATTAACGTATTTTAATTTAATTATTATGTTATATGAATCATGAAACACAAAAGAACTATTCAATATAAGTTTTTCATTAAGGATATGAATGAATACAATGAATAGTACTGATTACATAGAAAATATATTTGATGTAAATGTACTGTTTTATATAAAACTTGTTATTAAGGGAATATTCCCATAATATGTTCATGAGGATGAGAAAATGGTTTTTGGGTTTGATTTAAGAGATTATTGATTTAGATAATGTAAAATTGATAGTATTGATGGCCTCATAACTAATAAAGTATTTGTTTGAAAAAGTGGTTTATGTTACCATTGATGGAGTTTACAATATCTTTGGATTTATAGAACATATCCAATAATCTATGTTTTATGTATTCAATGAGGATTCAAGTAACTTTTCAATAAGTTTTTTTGGATGAATTCAGTTATTACCATGTTACAAGAGAATACATGGTTAAGGTATTCATATGTTTTTTATGTGATAATCAAGACTTAATTTGTGATATATGGGGTATTAATATTAATTGTATTTTGATAAATTTAGTAAACTTATAAATAAATTTTGAATTTTGGAAGGGTTATAAGGTTAAAAATTTATGGAATGATTTAAGTTGATCTTTAGATGAGTTTTTAGAGATTAAAATATTAATTCACCATATGAATATTTATCTATAATAGAAAACCAGTTATAACATTTTTTGACTATATATAAAAGAAATGACTCATCATTCTATTATGGATATTATTTTGTGCTTTCAAAATGAAAAATTAATCTATTTGAATAACATGTAATATGGAAATTGATCAAAGCACAACCAAAGGATGAAATTTTTTATATGAAAAAAGATATCATGTAAATACATTTTATAGGTTCTATGTCTAGATGGAAGATAAATTCCCCAATATCAGGAAAAGGATCTTGAAATAAAATTTTGTCATTTTATCATCGTTTTTTATGATATCAATGACCCTTTTCACAACTCTTTAGTTTGTGGTTTTGTGGTAATTAATATCTCCAAACCAAGATGTTTATCACTCTACATCAATATTTGGTTGTTATTATTATCTTATATGTCCATGTTTTCACCTCCCACCTATGTTATCCTATTTTAAAACTTAGTATGATTTATTCCAAATTACAGTATAATATCCCTTTTATATTTTTAAAGAGGATGTTTTATTAACAATTTTTACAATGTGGTATTTTATGAAGTAATTTTAAAATGTCCAACATTCGATGATAAAGTTGAATTTATAGGAAAAAAATTCATTTTACATGGGGTAGAACATAACACACTGATATTTTTTTAAATATTGTTTTGAATGGAAGCTAATATAGTTGATATTTTGTGATACACATAACACTGAGTTTAGCTTTCATTACACACAACAGTGAGGTTGAGTTATGTTATATGTAACACTAAGATTATCTTATCTTAAACACAACACTATGTTTTACTTATGTTATGAAAAATATTAAGTTTATCTTGTGTTACATTCAATAATGAATTTAAATGAAATATTACATACTATTAAAATATTATTATTTAATATGATAGTTATCAACTAGCCATTATAACTGTGGGTATTAATATGATTAACTAAATTATGAAAATATATGGTTTACACATGTATATATAATAAATTATTTGTTGATAAATTAACTAGAAATAAAACTAAAAACTTTTTAAAATAAAGGAAATCATTTTCTAAAAAAACTATTTTTATTCATATAAACATGTTTAAATTGGACCCAACTTAAAAAAAACATAAAAAAATTTACCTCAATAAAATAGATGAATCAATTTTTGTGAATTATTTTATTGAAATATATATATTATATATTAAATCAAAATTTTAGAATTTATCTTAAGTGTTTTCTTAACAAGAGATTTGAATAAATCTTGTTTTATATATAAAATTATATTTTCGAAAAAATAGATTTGTTGGTTTTGGGAAAATTATTGTAAAATAAAATTTTAACTATTTTATAAAATATATTTGAAGAAATAAATATAATTTTTGAAATAATAATACCAAAATTATCTTAAAGATTTTTTGGGATTCGTCTAAAAAGATTCATTTTATGATGAATAGTGAAAATACTAAATTTTAATTGAAAACTATTTTTTTAATTTAATTATAAATTTAAATTATTTTTTAAATTCTTTTAAAGTAATATTAGTTCAATTATAATTCCATTAATCTAATTTTGTTTATTGAAATAAATTTCATCTAGAATTTTGATATAAAAACATTGTAAACGTTTGATCATTTTCTCTTTAAAAACCCAATTTCTCATTATTTATAGGGGATTAATTTTAAATTACATTTTCCAATTATATTAATGGATATAAATTAGAATAATTTATATTATATAATAAGTTATATTTTTTTCAAAATCAATAGTAAATATATGAGAAATTATTTACCACGGTTAAGGTAAATTTTTTTACCAGAGGGTTAATCTAAAAAGATATGGGTTAAAAATAATTCCAAAATTTTAAAAACAACATTGTATGGAAATATTTCTACATTATATATTATAGTATATATATTGGTCTACTATTAAATCATTTTTAGAAACAAAAAAATTTGGTGGAATTATTTCTTTCAGAAAATTATAAGTGTGCCACTCCCCTTACTTATAAAGGTCCACCCCTTCTCCTACTCAATTCACCCATTAAGAAAATTTGGGTTCCACCAATAATTACACATATAACTTCAAAAATTCTCTCCTATAATCCTATAAATCTTTGTTTTTATATAAATCTGACCATGGTATGCTTTTGGTTCAAACCTAAGTAACGTTCATCAACAAGTGTTTTTGTTTTATTTCTTCCTCCACCAAATTCAATTATTATTATATAATTATGATATAATAACCATAGTATCTTAATTATATTTATATATTTTTATGATAATTTCATTACATACAACCATCTCTACTTCTATCAATTGGGTTATGAAATCATCATTCATGTGTACGGTAGATTACCGCATCGCGAACCGATGTCATTTACTTTTCCATTAAAACCTCTCACAGTTCATTATAATGATAGATTAAATGTTTTTATATGATAGTTTCTATATAATTACACTTTAATAATTATTATATCTCATATAAATTCATAATTTACTTTTTATTGGTATATAATAATGTCACTCATGTGTTTCACGGACTACCGCCTCATGAAGCAATTTGATTCATTCACACTTTACTTGGAAGGTATTAAAAATGGTTTTAATGATAATATGTGATATATATGAAATTAAAATTATTATTTAGTAGTAATATATAATTTACTATTCATTCTTCCAATATATCAAGAAAATGGAAGCGACGTTCATACATACGTTCGACCTTCCATCTCCATGAACAATGTATTTCATTTCATATCTCTATCATTTATAGATTAATATAAATACATATATAATGAATTTATATTATATTTTTATCATTATTAAAATTATGTAAATTATTTAACCATGATAAAAGTATAAGGATTGAAAATAAATAATCAAAACGTATATTAAAAACAAAGTGACTATTACCTGAAACACACCTTTAGCATGAAATTTATTGATAAATGAGAAATAAAAAGGACATAAATAAATAATATATTATAATATATATATATATGGTTAAATAAAATTTTTATAATAATTTATATTTATTATATAGGAGTTGTGAACATGTAAGAAGGAATTTGAGGGTTAGTGTAAGGGATTTCTTTTCTCTCTTTTAAAAATGGGAGAGATAAGAAAACTCACCACTCATTTCTTTTATGTGGTGTATATACAACCCATTTGACATGTTATATCACTAATACAACCCTTTTTATGATATTTAATATGTTATTTTTATTTTATGATTTATTTTGTATTACGATTCAAAATATTACTACAACAATAAGGGATTTTCATCTCACTTTTTTACTTTATTGAGACATATATCATATTCACCAGCTACTTATTTTATGTAGTGTATATACATCCCATTAAATTATTTTATAATTATTAACCTGAGAATTATTGTGCTTTACATATCCATTGGAGTATCTCCCTATCATGGGGTTTATAGTTCAAAAGTTACCAAAGCTAGAAGGGGTTTTTGTCTCAATTTTAATTCTTTGAATCATATGTTATGTTATGAAATTATATTCTTTTAAAAGGTTTATGTAAATACAATTTTACATATAATTTCTTGATTATATTTATCCTAATTATATTTTATGTTTCATTTTATGTTATATATTCATGGGTCTTGTGATTCCAAGTAACCAAAGTAATGATCTTATGTTAAAATGTCATTATTTATCAGGATTGTTTATGATTATGTTTATGATAATAAAATAATATGATTAATACCTCAATAAACTCTTGAATTTTATTATAAATAGTTTATTCATGACATTTGCAAGTAATATTACAATTTCCCCACGCATTAGGACTTAAAATAATTTAGAAAATAGTTTTTGGAAAAATTCGACTTTGTTACTATCTTTGGTCGAAAGTCAGTTTAATGTTTTCTAAAAATATGTCAAATGTATTTTTTTAATATCATATTATTTTTAAAAGAAAATTTTACACATGTTTGGAGATTTACATAATTTTTAAGGGAATATTCATGTGGTTTTTTAAACAATTCTCTTTTTTCATTTACTGAAAATGAGAAAATAATATTTTTTATCATGCATAACATGAACATAAACATATGGATTATAGAACTTGTTTATTTTTCATGGGTTATGAAAATGTGAAATTTTATATGAAACCATTTTATTTTTAGGGTTTTTTATATTATTAATTTTCTATGATATTATAGACTATAAACATATGGATTATGTGATGGGTGGGACCTATATCTCTATTTAATTTATTGGGTAATGATAATTATTTTTTAAGATCAGAGGGTACACAGGTGGTTAGACCAAGGCCAAAATATAGGGAACATGATTGGTCAAACCAAACCCAATAAATAGTGTACATTGTTGGTTATCCCAATCCCAAATATGGTAAATAGGTTGTTAGACAAGGAACAACATTTTATGAATGTCTTGGTTGGTAACGTTGACATAAGATTTTCTATGATTATGTGTTTTCCACAAATCTATATCCTATACCAATTTTATAATATCATGGTTTAACTTATTTGATTTCATTTCTATTAATATATTATTAAATTCAAATTTTTATTATATGTCTTGAGAATACGATCTTTGATATACATGGTATGATTTTCAAATGTTATGCTATTTTCACATACACTTATGTTCATGCTATTCTTACGTATCTCCCTTGTTTAAAAATTCCAAGCATCTATGTTCACCCTTTATTATGTTTTTTCTATAGGTTATGAAGAATGTTTTTAAATATGTTATTTTTATGAATAATACTAATGGTTGATATCATTATGCTATATGTTGAAGATCTTTCACCAAATTAGATGATTGTGTACTTAGTCTTGAAAGACTCCAAACTATTTGAATCATCAGAAATATATTTGTAATGTAATGAATATTCATCTAAAAATATGTAATATATATTTATGATAATCCTTGGTAAATATAATATAAAAATTTTAAGCTAATTATATACACATCATAAAATAATATAGGTACGTAACATATCTTATGTCTCAAAGAAAGCAATTTGAAAGAAAAATCCTTTACCATAAGTCTCGAATTCGTTTTTACATGTTAGAAAACCAATATAATAAATATAAGTTTATTTTATGTATATTAATAATCCATATTAATATGTATCATACAATATATTATTTAATTATGACTTTTTATTAACCATTTATCAATAATTCTATGTTAAATTCACATTTCGGGTAAGAACTACTTCATTTTTTATGTATGTTTTGGTTTGGTATTTATGATAAGTTTAATTTTATCTTGGTAAAGTCATCTACAGAGTTATAAAAATTATTTAAATATTATATATACTAATTATATAATTATTTATATCAACCCATTAAATTTAGATATAGAAAATGAGTTACAATATTCATGGTGACCATAAGATATACAAACACATGAACACTGTTTCCATTTTATCGATTGATAGAAATAAATCTAGGTAAATAATGTATCACAACAAATAATTAATTATTATTTTATATATATAACATATATTAATTAATTTTATCATTTTTTTATCTTCTGTGTAATGTGTTAGTGAAAACCGAATCACATCACTTTGTGGGGCGGTAGTCCACTTTACACACAGACAACATTATCATTTATTTGATGGATGGTATGATAAGAAAGTGTATGATATATTTTTCTTAAATAATGATTAATACATCATTAATATCATATATAAAAATAAATTTAGTCATTATTGTATTCCATATAAAATTTAAGTGAAAAATGAATCCCATTGCTTCAAGAGGCAGTAGTCCTCCACACACACAAGCGATATTATTGTATTCCCTACATAAGTAAAAGAAAAATGGTATATAAGATGTTAAAAATTAAAAAATTACAATTATATCATTAATATAATAAATAATAATTATAAACATCATTGCATCCATATATTCTAAGTGGTGATGGGAAACAAATTACGTTGGTTAGCAAGGTAGTAGTCCTCCGTACACACGATCAATGATTTCATTTCCCATTTGAGGGAGGATGAGATGGTTGTATGTAATTACATTAAAAAAAATATATCATTATATTTATGATTTTTTTAATTATATCACAATGGTTTAATAATATTTTAATAATGGTGAAGGTGAAATAATGTAAAATATTTGGTTATGGACGTTACATCTTATTCAGAAAACATCCTTAGGTTTGAACGAAAATAATTGAGGATGGATTTATAATAAAAGAAAATATTTTAAGATTAGGGGAGGTAATTAAGGAAGTTATTTGGATAGGTATTTTCCTATCCCAAGGGTTTTTGATGTGTGAATAGAAGAGGATAGTGGGTGGCCTTTTATAAGTGGGGGAGAGGAAACTCTTGGAATTTTTGAAAAGAATATAGTATAACCACATTTTTCACATACCGAAAGGATAATAATTCAGTCAATATAGATACTTAGTTGTGATAAAATCTAAATATGTCCATAAAAATGGGTTTTAAACAACTTTATATGTAATATGACCCCTTATAATTTATGTGTAACCCCTAAGTAAACTTGTTTTAACCTTAACCATGCTAATTAATTTTTTTTATTTTTAATTTTCATTATGGTAAAAAATTAAGTTAAAATTATTAAATAATATTAATTATAGATACCCAAAATATGGGATCTATTTTTTGAAGTTAAATTCATATAATTTGTAGAAATTAATTTTAAATTAAACCCACAGACGTAATGAAAAAGTGGTTTTCCAGAGAGAAATCATTTCGATGTCTAAAAAGTTTTTAAATCACCATTAAACATAAAATTAATTACAATGACTCATATCAAAATAATTATAATATAATTAAACAAATTTTACATTTAAAACCATTTTAATTTTTTACCTTATATATTCATTAATAAAAATATAATTATTTTTCAATAAAAATTAGTATTTTTCACTATTCCTTGACAAATTCATTATATTAAAAACCCAAAACACCACTATAAGATAATATTTAAATGTTTATTCCAAAAATAAAGATATTTTTTTTAAAAAAAATCAATAATTAATTTTATTATTTGTTTATAAAAATATATAAAATTTATTCTATACGAGAAAAAATATTTTTTTGAAACCTGTAAAGTCTTTTCTGAAAAATTAAGTTATTTTTATCAATATGTTTTATTTAAATAAATACACTATAAATTATATTTTAGACATGGTTGTTATTATTCATACCACTATGTTTAATGGATAGAATATAACAACTATGTTAAATAGTTAAATAAATAGTATATTTCATTTTGTTAAAACATGGTGTTGTGTAGACACAGGCTAATGAAGAAATTGAATTTATTAGAAAAAATTATTTCATAAAATATCTAGGTGTTACATTCTACCCACATTAAAATGAATTTCTCCCTCAAAATTCCATCACTTTTGTATTAATAACTAATGATACTTCTGCCACACTAAAACCCCAGTTTCACATATAGCTTCCATAAACTAGTAGTTTTTCTAAAAAACATTGACCTGGTGAGTGGTCTTATTTTATAAAACATAATATATATGATCCTTAATATCCCCAAGTTTTTACACATATGAAAAATATTTCTACAGAAATACAACCTCTAATTTCAGTATATTTGATGGTTCAGGTATGTACTTCTTCAAGAGAGATACATAGAATACATCATGGAATTGATAGAGGTTTGGTGGAGGAGCCAATAAATCGACTACCATCCCAATATGACCAGAAATTTGAAAGGTACTAATACATGTAGGGATTATTTTTTTCTTCTATACAAATATCATTAACTTCTTTCATGTTGAAATTCTTAGAAACATCTTATAAAAACAACATATTCCAGCTCACATTGATGATTATTAGTATAAACTTTTTATTGAATTTGTACTACCCATATGTGATGTTGAAGGTATCTATCCTTATATTCCACTTATTCAGATATCTCATGTACAAAGAGATTTCTTTCTCTAAATTAATTACAACATGTTGGAACTCTACACTTCCTTTCATAGAGGGATTCATAAGAGTCCATATTAATACTCGTGTAAAATATATTTATGTTTGAAAACTAAACTAGGGGAATGTGTTGATCCCAACCACCATTAAGATCCAATGAACAAGATCTCAAAATATCCTCTTATGTTTGAATTTTTCTTTTTGATTGACCATATGTACAAGGATGATACATAATGATAAAACTAAAATTTATATCAAGAGATTGCTAAGACTTTTCCAGAACTTCAAGGTAAACCTTGGATCCCAATCATACACAATGGAACTTGGTACACTATAAAACATTACCTATTCCTTAATTTATATCATGGAAAGATGATCCAATGATAAATACTATCTGATAGTGACGAAGTGTGATGACTTTTCATAGAATTTGAATATATCCCAAAAATAATTTTTCCCTTTAGTTATTTTAGGGAGTCCAATGAAAAAATATATAATGATTTATTCCCATTTCTATTCTTGAATGGGTAATGGATGTATCATCCCCTTATACTTTTTTCACTCTACCATAACATGATAACATACCAATAATTGAGATACAAACTCTGTGATATATCTCTTCATTACATCCCACTAAAAATAGCCTTGAAAATCTATATACATCTGTGTAATTCTAGGATGAATAGAGAATAAAGAATAATGAGACTCCCCTAACAACTCCTTATTAAAATATGGTATGGGTAGAACACATAAATAGTTCATGAAAATTATCATTCCCTCATAATCAAGTTTAATTTTAAGAACTTTTATCACCTTCTTTTGTATATCTATATCATCCTTCTATGCCTATTTAATCTCCACTTGGATAGATGATTGATCATTAATTTAATAATGTTATGATTTCTACCCTTCCTTCAATATTTATAGATCCATCCTTTTGAAATATATAAATATATGATCTTTTGTGATCCTCATCATAGATAATCTTGTATGATTATTTTGACTTAAAGAATCAGCCACCTTGTTCAGTTTCCCAAGGTGGTAATATATTGAGAATTCATAATCATTAATAATATATAGCCATATCCAATTGTGCATGTTTAAAACATTTTGTGTAAATATATACATTAAATTTTTTAGATTAGGACATATATAATAATATTTCTCCTGAAACATCAGTTTTCATGAGGTATAAGATATAAGCATGTAATTAAGTATAAGAATTCATCCTAATACATTATTCAATGAATCACCAATGATTACAAACCCTTCTCCACTAGATTGTTATTTAATTATAGGTGCACTAACTAATATTCTCTTCAGTTCCTTAAAATTTTCCTTACATTAATCTATCAAAAGTAACTTGGATCCCATCTTCGTTAACTTGGTGAGTGGATTAGATATCCATGATAAATTCTCTATAGACCATTGATAATATCCATCAAATCCAAGAAAACACTGGATCCAATTATTATGGTTGGTCTAGGCCGACACTCAATATGATCTTTCTTTGAAGAATCAACCAATATACCCTCACATGAAATTATATGACCTAGAAATAAAACCCTTTGTATCCAAAATCCACACTTTTTAGATTTTAAATAAAAAATACCCTTCATTAGGGTATTTAGAACAATTTTAAAATGATCATCATGATCATCCTTTATATTTTAATAGATAAGAATATCACATATATAGACTATAAAAAATGAATAAAGTCAATCCCTAATGACTACATTCATTAAACCAATGAAGATAAACATGGAATTAGTAATACTAAATCACATAACTATAAAATCATAGTGTCCATACCATGAATGTAATTCTATATTGGATAGATACTCCTTTATGACCCTTAATTGATGATATTTATAATGAAGGTCAATCTTTAAAAAGTATTGAGCTCCACGAAGTTGACTAAACAAGACATCATTATAGGACAAAGCGTACTTTTTATTGATTATGATCTTGTTCTACTCATGATTATCAATGCATATTTGCATTAATCCATATTTATTTTAGATAAAGAGAATGATTTCACCCCAAGGTGACACAATTTTCCAAATGAACTCTCTTTCAATATTCTCTAATATTTTCTTCTTAAATTCTGACAAATCAATGAGGGCCATTCTATAGGGAGTATTTGAAATAGGTGGGGAACCATATATGAGTGCTACAGAAAACTCATCATTATGATTCATTATATGAATAGGAAACTATTTCAAGAATATATAAACATACTCCTACACAATAGGAATATCATTGATGTTGAGTTTCTCCCCAAACACCTATGATAAATTATAATTTTGAATAAGAATCAAAACCCATACAATATATGTGATTTTCATTGTAAGTTCATGTTGATCATCTCATTGATAGATGATCATAGGTCTATTTTGAATATTAGACCTGACTTCCTGTCCTCAAAAATTAATGTGGGATTTATATAGAGAAATCTAATCCATGCCTATGATAACATCAAATTCTACCAGGGGAAGAATGAAAAGATATATAGGAACCACATTCCCAAAAAATAAATTAGAGAGAAATAATATATAGGTGATTTGGTCATCCTATCATTATGGGTTTTAAATACTAATTCTAAATCTAATTTTTTAGGTTGAATCTTGAAAACCATTTAAAATTATTCAGATATAAAATAATGGGTAGATCTAGAGTCAAATAACACATCAACGATTCTAGAGTGGATAATAATTGTAACATTCACCACATCATTATCATACCCCTAATTAGAAATATTGATCACATAAGAGTTCCCTATCCCATGGATTAAGAGGATTCTAATGTAGATCATCATCATTATCCTTTATATTTCTGAACTCATTATAATAGTCCCCATACTCCTTGAATTTGAATCATTGGAGTGTGGGTGGTGCAATATATGTAGCTTTATCTCTATTCAAATAATTAGCTAACTTATTCCCATCACTTTAGAATTTTATTTCTAGATGATCTTCCCTTATACAGCTAAATATTTTACCAATATCCTTAAAATAGTTTCCTCATTGTATCCTACCACACATTGAGCATAGAGGAAAGATCATCGTTTTTTCTCTATGTTTTTTAGGGTTTCCCTTGAACTCCATCTTTATTTTCTTATAAAAACCATGTGAGTTTTTGGTATCAATGATCTTCATTTCAAGAATGATAGCATAATGAATGACTTGTTCATAGATACCAGAGTCTATTATAGATAACACCCTTAAGAGGTTTTATTTTAGTCCACTAATGAATCAATCAATCTTAATTTCATTTTGGATGATAATTATAGAATTGTATCACATAAGTCTTGTAAAATCTTCATAGACACCATCATATTTTATATTATTATTCTTTAAATCAATGAATTCCTTCTCCACTTTCATATAAATAACTTGAGGGAAGTACTATTTAAAAATAATCTCTTAAACTCATCCCACTCCATGGAGTAAATTTCAACTTTTTTCCTCATATTATTGATGAGATTACACCATTTATATTATTATTCTTTAAAAAGATACATAGCCAAAATGATTTTTTTATATTCTGAGGACTAGAGAATGATAATATTATTTCAATGATATTAATGAATTTCTCAACAACTAGAGGACTAAAATAACAACAAAAATATATTTGAAGTCACCTCTCAAAGACTTAATAGAATGTTTTTCATTTATTTTCTCATTTTGATGTTCAACGTGATTCATATATTGAGAATAATATGTGAGAATAACAACGAGATTTTATATTCCAAATATTATAAAATTCAATTTCTCAGAAGGAAAATAATTAAATTTTATATTTCATTTAGCATTAATATGGTTCCTTCATGTTCAACCCATCGAATAAAAACAAAACGAATAGTATAATTAATAATAACCATAGTAAAAAAAACAATCATGAAGAATCATTTATTGTATGTCTAGATAAAGTCACATTATCTCAAATATGTGACATGTAAAATTTAATTTAGGTTATTCATATTTATCATCTATTATAATCCTTCATGATGGTTCATAGAGAAAATAAAAATGAACCAAAGCATACCCCTCCAGTGTCTCAAACTAGGTGCATAGTAAGGACCACTATTGTGTACTAGGTAACACTTAAGTGAAGCCTAACATGCCTTTTTTTGGAGCTGTTTTCACAAGGTACATATGTTCTAGAACCAGGTCCACTTTTAGTATCTTTAAAGAGATGTAATACTAGGTAAACCACACAATTTATTTGTTTTAGATGTTTTTATATATAAGGAACTCAATGACATAGTTATTCACATCTCTTGCCCCAAATTATGAATTTACAAAGGTGGGAAGCCTCTACTACCATGGTTTGTGATGTTCGATCCTTCATAAAAATAAGATGATGGGACCTAAGTTTTACCTTTCACGGATTCATCATTTGATCTCATAACCAAGTCCAAACCCCCCTCATATGTTTGAATCATGTTCATAAAGCTTATCCCTGATTCTATCTTGAGGTGGAAACCACTTAATTAGGATATTTATATATCAAGAGGGGAAAAACCTTCGATTGGAGAAGATGGTAATGTCGAGTATGTTTTAAATATGCAAATGTTTTATGTATTGGTAACCTATATAGTATTATCCCATTAAGGTCATAGACATGTCATATGTGAGTCATCTTAGTCGTAGAACACAAGGCATAAAGTGTTAGTCGTGAGGTAGTTGACACTTGAAGCATAAATCTTATAAGAAACATTAACTCAATCACCACATGATTATTATATGTGATAGTGATTTTAGATCATGTCATGAGTTTAAAATCATGTGGAGATGGGTCTAGGTCGAACATCAAGTGGGGACAGGTTGGGGGAAGGTTTAACATGTTGTGAGGACAAGTTGTGTGTAGGTTTAAAATATTAAAGGAATAGGTTGGGTGAATGTTTTAAATTTTGTAGGGATTGGTTAGGTATAGGTTTTACATATTTCAGGGATAGGTTGGGCATGTGTTTATCATCTTCTGATAATGATTCTCATATTTCAGAAGGAGTGCCAATGAGGGATAGTGGGGGATTACGTGTAGAAGCTTTTTGGGCACCACAAGGATCAATGATGATGTGGATGGGGCTTACATGCCCAATATGACCAAGTGAATTTATGGATCATCAACAATGTGATTGAGGATTATGCATGGGATCTAACTAGGGTGGTTTTAAGAGAAATAATTATTTGATTAGGGCTTATGTGTGGAAGCTAACCAAAGTAATTCAAGGAGCATCTATTTTGTTGTTGAGGATTATGTGTGAGAGCTTCCCAGGTGATGGGGTATCACCTCATGCATATCATATAAGGAATATCATTATTCTCACATGAGGAGTCCTAAACATAACACACATGGCATCCCATGTTCAATGCATATGGTAAGGTTACAATTTAATGTCATGTGAAATGACATGGTGTGTGGGGCTTATGGATTGAGATAACCTTCTTATATTTATAAAATCATGTCAAGAGGGTGTCCCATGTTCTTATCGTAAATAAGGTTACCGATTAGTTTCATGACAAAGGATGTGGTGTGCGAGGCTTATTTAGTGAGATACCTATCATTTCTTCATCATATAGGGTCAAGAGGGCATCCTATATTCTTAACGTAGGTTAAGGTTATATTTTAACATCATGTGATAGGACATGGTATGTGGGGGATTATCCATTTATATTCCCATCCTTTCTCCCACATGTTAGGTTAAGAGGGAATCCCATGTTCCTCAAATCGGGTAAGGTTATAGTTAAAATTTATTTTAAGGGTTTTGGTGTGCGGGGTTGATGCAATGAACTACCCATCCTTTATTCCTCTTATTGGGTTAATAAGGAATCCAATGTTCCTAGAATTGGATAAGGATATAGTTTAACATCATGTTAAACGATGTGGTGTGTAGGGATTATGTAGTGTTCTACCCGTCCTTTCTTCCTCATGTCATGTTAAGAGGTTATCCCATATTCCTAGTATAGGTTAGGGTTACATTTTAACAACATGTGAAAGGATGTGGTGTGAGGGTCTTATGCATTGATCTTCCCTTCCTTTCCTTTTCATATTGGATTAAGAGGGAATCCCATGTTCTAAGCATAATGTAATGTTATAGTTTAATTCCATTTAGAAGTACATGGTGTTTGGGGATTATGAATTGAGCTTCCAAGCCTTTATTTCTCATGTTGGGTTAAAGGGAATCACATATTCCTAGGATAGGATAAGGTTATAGTTTAATGTCATGTGAAAGAAAATGGTGTGTGGGGATTATGCATTGAGTTACCGATTCTGTCTTCCTCATGTTTGGCTATGAGGGCATCCAAACCTATTGGAGGATCAAGGAATATGATTGGGGATTACATAGGATGAGGTGTTCCATGGGGTCTATTTGGGTGAAACAGGGACACATGCAGGGCTTGAACTCTATGTATTTCTATTCATCTACCTCATGTAGTGTCATGAGAGAATATCGAAATGTGGATGGGTCAAAAGATATGATAGGGGTTTACAGATGAGAAGTCCCATAGTGGATGCTTTGGTTGTCATTTCATGATCATGGAATGATGGATTTTATGATTGATGCATAAGTCCTCTCATGTTTATCATAGGATCTATCATATTATTTTAATATAGGGTTTCCTACAATTAAATATAATATAGTGGGGAATAAAGGGTTTGTCTCAGAATCATGTAATGAGGAAGCTTATTCTTGATGAATAAGGAATCTCATGTTTATCATAGGATTCATACTATGATTTTCATATAGGTATTGCTACAGTTTAATGTCATATAGTGAACACAGAGGGGTTCATATAATGATCATTGAATAGAGAATATTATGGTTGACAAATAAATAATCTAATGATAATTACATGAGGCATCCTACATTTTTCATATAGGGTATACTGAAGTATAACATAATGTAGTGAGGACTACTTGGTTAAATATTCCAAGAAATGGGTGGTGTGGGAATTATATATGTGTATCCCTTTATTGATCAACCTAGCATGGGAGTCAGGTGATAGGCTTTCATTAGATTCTTGAGAAGTGTTTCGACTTATAGTATTTTGGGGATCTATGATTAGAATATCGATTTGTGACTTGAGGAAGGGAACAAGAGGATTATAATGATTTAGTGTATTCCAGGGAGTTTAGAAATGTATATGAACTCATGGTATTTTATGGGGTGAATGCTATGGTTGTATAGGGTGAAAAAATGTCATCAACTTGGCCATAAACTCTCACTGTGTGAGTCTCCATTTTTCTTGGGGGGTCAGTGATGGTTGTGAAGATACTATGATAGTGTCCTGAGACAACATATCAATACTAATACTAATATGGGGTGTGTGGGAACATACCTTGTTTTATAGACAAATGATAGAGTGTTTGGAAACTATTTCATGCAACTATGAACTTGGTTGTGAAACATTTCACTTTGTCAAACAACTATGCAGTTACATGAAAAAAATAGATTTCATGAGGCATTTATTACAAGAGTTATTTTTGAAAAAACTATGTCACACATCTTTGAATCTGTGTTAAAATAGGGTTATGTGAAATATTGAACTTTGCAATAAATTATGTTCCCGATGGAAGAAAGTTTCATGAAAAAAATATTAGAAGAAGCTCGTTCTTTAAGGGACCTCATCGAGGCTATTTCACAAAAGTTAAATTCTTGGGGTGTGTGTGAAGCATGAAAACCATAGTTTCATGAGAATTATATTTGGAACTCAAATCCCAGAGGTTCAACCCCAAAATGAAGGATTTATTCCACATTTATAGGCATTTTCACTGTGTTGTGCAACTTGGTCCGTGTGGAAATTTTTTGGCTGTCATTCAACTTTATGGTGTTTGATAAAAATTATTTTTTTATGGTTGGATTTTGTATGCCTGGTGATTATAAATTTTAAATTTCATTTATCATGAATAATAGTTTTGAGACCATGAAAGAGTAGCACACACATTTGGAAAGTTGTACAAGATTCCATAATTTTTACCAGAATCGACCAGGTGGGCCTTTTTCAGGATCCTAACTTTGAATTGAAATAATATTTAATCCATAAACCTGTTTGGGATCCATCAATAGTCAAATCAAAGAAGAAAAAATTATGTACACTCCTCGGCCATTTTTTTCATGATTCAGTACATCATTTTCTACATTTTTTTAGTTCTAACACTTTTACTTACCAAAAAATTTGGATGTTACAATATAGGCTTATCCTAAGGGTTTCACAAATGTTTTTTCATCCATGTTTTCAAAGGTTAACTAAACCTATCTTTTAATACCAAATATGAAATCCTAGTATTTTAATAAATAGATATTACGAATTTTTTGATGAACATTAATTTCATTAAATAACCACACGCCTAAGTATTATAAAGGAATAATTCCTTTGGAAGCATAGAAACATAAAAAACTAGTTTATAAGTGAACTAAAATATCTTACACTAAGTTATTCATAAATAAAATACTTCTTCATAATATCATAAGTGATGCCATTATTCATAACATGGGTAAATTAAGCATAATAATGGGCGATATTAGATACTCGGTAAGGGTATACAATGGAAATATATAAACATAACATGAGCATAAGGGTATGATAATATGATAATAAGATATAAGAACCATAACATGCATGTCAAAGATCAAGATACTGAGTCATAAAAAAATTATTGGAATACTATAATAAATTAACCATAAGGAAATAAAACAACATAATCCTAGAGAACATAATATTGACATAAGGCATATAATTATGGAAAAAACATAAGCATAGAAAAACAGTTACATATCAGTCAAGCATCATTTACAAGGATATCTTAGTGAAATGGGTTCACTCCCCAATCCAATATATTAATCATGATTCACTCCCAAGAATCTCAAAGTGGACACATTCCCTTACTGAAATGGGTTCACTCCCTATTCCAATCCTGTTTATCTCATGATATTTCAATCATTACCCAATTCATTTGAGAGAGATATAGGAACCATACATAACATTATGAAAACCATAAAAATGTGATCCAGAATATTATAAAACATTCCTCATATCAAAACTTATGAAATTAAATGGGTTTTATAAGAATTATATCATTTTATAACAAATGGAAGAGAAATAGGTTTCATATAAATTTCATCATAGAATAACCTATATAAATTAAATGCGTTTCATCAACATCTATTCATTATAGTAATACACCATATAGGTAAATACTAAGGATATTACAATGATATCATATCACCAGTAAAACATATACAACACCAAAGGTTATAATCATTTATGAATAGAAATTCCATAAAAAATCATAAAAACAATCCTGAGAAAAATATCCTTTCCATTTTGAACACACTTATTTAAATTATAAGAACATTACAAATACTAAATTCAATAGTTTCTTTGAAAATAATATTGGGAACATGTAATGGAATCATTAAAACATTGACTAATTATGAAAGTGGAAAATTTTGTACATGTCGTACACTTTAAAACAATTATTCCATTCAAATTATCGATAAATGTCTAAAGCCCCTAGTTCACAAAACAAAAAGAAGATTCTTTTTTAAAAAAATTATGAAAATTTAAAAATTGTTGAAATTTATGTAGAAAATATTTTAATATCTGTAAAAAAATCATTAAAACATATTCTTAAAACAAGGTAATGTGTCAAAAATCATTTTTTATTGAAGAGATAAATAAAATCAATTTTTGTTAATAAAACTTTTGATCCCTTGAGTACATAAAAATATGTAATTTAAAGAAAAAAAATAATCAAAATAAATAAAAAATTAGAATAAAATACATGAGTTTTTTGAGAGATATATAATTTGAATTCATCATTCAAAACATAATCATAAATAATCCTGATAAAAGATGAGATTGTAACATAAAATATTTACCACTTTGGTATCTTTTCAGTCATGACAAACTTTATAGATAAACATCAAATGAAACATTAAATACCAATAAAATAATTATATTTATGATATAATATTTTAAAGGTTAGTATATATACCTTATAAAAGATGATACGTCTATATCATATATTATGTCCCAAAGAAGGCAATTTGAGATAAAATCGTCTTAACACATGTCTTGAATTACCTGATACATGTTCCAAACTCATTTATAAGAAATAAATGTTTATTATAAATATACCACATAAGATTAATCATTTTTATAATACCATTTAAGAATTAATTATGGGTTTTATTACCCATTTATTAATTATTTTGTTGTTAAAATTGCATTTCAGGTAATAACTACTTCATTTTTCATGTATTTTAAAGTTTGGGATTATTGATCATTTTACTTTGATCGTGGTTATATAATCTAAAAATTTATAACCATTATATAAATATCATATGTATTCATTAAATATGTTTTAGAGTAATCTGTTAAAGTTGTATATAGAAAATGAGTGACATAGTTTATGGAGATGTTAAGTTGTATGTCGCATGAATGTTGTTTCCATTTTTTTGAAGGATTGAACTAAAGGAATTTAAATAACATATCATATTTCTAGAATCATGATGATATTTTATATATTACCTATATTAATTTAATTTAACCTTTTTTAATTTCTATGAAAAGCATTATTGAAAATGGAATATAATTGCTTTATAAGGGGCTAGTTCACCATATACATGAATGACATTACAATTTATTATATGGATGGTAATTTTGGAAATTATATGATATATTTATTTCCAATATTTAGTAATATATAATTAATAAAACAAATAAACATAAAATTAATCATTATTACCTTCCATATAAAGTGTAATTGAAAAACGAATCACATCGCTTCATGAGGCTCTAGTCTGTCACACACATGAGTTACAATATCGTATTACCTATAGAATGGAATGTTTTAAGGTATATATGATATTTTAATCCCAAAAGTACAATTATATCATTAATATAATATAAATTCAATATATACATCATTATATCCAACCATAATAAGTGGCGATGGGAAACAAATTATGTCTATTTGTAAGGTGGTAATTCGTCATACACATGATCAATGATATCATTTCAAATTTGAGGGAGGAGAAGATGGTTTTAGAAAATTAAATTTAAATAAATAAATCTCAGTATATGTATGATAATTTGGTTATTATATCATCATGCATTAAAGATATTTTAATGATTTTCAAGGAAAATAAAATAAAATGCTCAGTTAAGGATGTTACATTTTATTCAGAAAACTTCTATTAATCTGAACCAAAACCTTTCATAAGATTAATTTATTATCTAAAAATGATTATTAGATTATTTAATGGAATAAAATAAGTGAATTTGGGAGGTATTATCTGAAATAATTTGTTTTGGAAGTGTAAATAAGAGAGGATATGGGTGGCCTTTTATAATTGGGGAGAGGACACACATGTGATTTTTGAAAAGAATAAATTTTACCCACATTTATCACATTCAAAAAGGATAAATAACACATAATTTGTGTTACTAATAGGTGATAAGTTCAGAATATGGCTATACTATGTGTTTTATACATGTTTATATTTCATTTTAAACCTTATCTTTTTAGTCTAACTCCCCTGCGAACCTATTTTTACCATAATAGCTGTAATTAATTTTGTCTGTTTTCACTAGTAATCATGGTAAAAAATTTATGTGTACCATATTAGATAGTATTAATTATGCTTATTTAAAATATGTAACTCATTTGTCAAAATATAATTCTTATAAGTGGTAGATTTTAATTTAAAATTAAACCTACAAACACGATGAAAAAGTGGGTTTTCCAAGAGAAAATATTCAAAAGTTTAAAATGTTTTTATATAAAAATTTAATTTTAAATTGATTCCAATGAAATATATTGGTTTAATTATAGTATTATTAAACTAATTTTAATTTTATGAAAATTTTAAAATAATTTTTAACCTTATTAATTCTATAAATAAAAATATAGTTTTTAATAAAACTCAGTATTTTCACAATTCATCAAAAAATTAAACTTGTCAAAAAAAAAATGATAAATTAAACCTAAGATAAGTTTGAAAATATTAATCACAAAATTAATTTAATTTTTTCAAATTAATTTTCTATAATTTTTAAAAATTAATATTATTATTTTTTACAAAATGAAATAAAATAATTTTTTGAGAAAATAGAATTTTTGAAACATATAGACTTTTGCAAAAAACGATGTAAATTTTATCAAATTTTTTTCTTTATATAAAACCATTATACTATATATATATATATATATATATATATTTTATTCCTATTCATACTACCATGTTTAACAAATAGGTCATAACATCAAATTTGAATTGCAATATAAATTATATATTGCGGTTTATTAGAACTTGATGTTGCGTGCAGCGCAAGCTATTGAAGAAATAATTTTTTTAGAAAAATATTTTATCAAATATTAGGGTGTTACAATATAGGTTCTAATATTCTCCAATGAAAATCCATTACAGGCTTAACCCCCTTTAGTAATGATGATATTCTATGTAGTGAGGTATATATTTATAAATGCTCCGTTCTTTTATTTATTTATTTATGTGAATATATCCTTCCTCAAATTACATGAAACCTTCTTGAATGTATAACATAATTATTATTAGTATACTGGTATGTTATTATAAATTTTTAAATCATTGAACACCTTTATGTTTTGAATTATGTATAATGAAGTCATTACTCATGCATTATGCATACTACAACCAAGAATTAACACGTTCATTTTCCTTCACAACTTAATATATGTTTTCTTAATAGGGAATTTATTAAATAAATATTATATTTATGATGTATTCATATTTTTAAAATATAATCCATATTACATCTTATACCCGTTCTTTAAAAAATGAAATCGTCATCCACATGGCTGTCCCGACTACAACCACTATAGAATGGGGTTTTTTCTTTCATTACCATCATTCATAGATGATTTATGAACATTTTTAAATGATAAATTCGAGTTTTATTATATTAAAAATTTTATTTCGATAAAAATTTAATAATATATTAATAAAATGAATGATAAAAAATCATTATAAAATTAATCATTCTAAAAAATCAAACTAAGAGGAAACAAATTATTCATACTATAAAATTGTTTTTAATGTATCATTTTTTACATTAATTCATTATAATTAGGGTATATCGCAATAAAAAATACTATATTATAAATTAATTCTACTTTTATATAGATATTTTAACTTAATCAACTCATAATCACCCATTAATCTTGGTATGTCCATGTTTGGGCCAATTTGAAAACCTACTTGAACAATGTTATGAATTTATATCATGGATGTTTATGGAAAAATAAATTATATTATAATATGATATAAATATGTAATTAATTATTTTTTGGGTCCTATAAAATTGAAAAGAATATTTAAATCATAAATTAATAAAACACCCTTCAGAGGTTAGAAATTACTGAAAAAGTTTCATTATCGATATCGTATTCTTAGATAAAGAATAAAGTAATCATGAAAGGAAGTTTAGAAATTTATAAATAATTATAAGTCATAAATTGTATTAACATTAATGTACTCAGAATGATAAAATTTTTTATAAAACAAATATCAACGCTGCAATTACAAAACATGTTTAAAATAATCAATATTATCCACACCCAACATCAAAAATAGGTAATAACTAATTGATATAATTCTATATAATAATAATCAAATTTTCTTATAAAGGTAATTTGTGTGAAAATATTTCTAAAAAATTTTATTTAGAAATTTATTATTTTTAAAAATATTCTTAGAGTGATTCAACTAAACGAGGAAACAAGGTATTGTGTTCTTTTTCTTAAATTGAATTTTGTGAGGCATATTTCTTAACGTGCACCATGATATGTTTAATACGGTGAGATTAATAACTAATGAATATATTTTACCATATTCATGGAGTTTGAAAAGGGATTTCATGTACTTTATATAAATTTAAATCAATTCAAAATAAATCCAACTTGAAAGTAGTTTTGATCAAAATGTTACCAAAACTGTAAGGTTTTCACAAACAATATTTTTTTCAAATCAAGATGTTTTTGAAATATAATCCATATAGTGAATAATTATTCTTTGTAAAACCACTTAACATTTCCATTTTATATTTAATGTGTTTTATATGTTCCCTGTATATTTTATTTTCCCTAGAATCTTAATTTATAAAAGTGGTTCTTATAAGGAAAACTGTCCCCATCTCTTATTTTTGACCAAGAACCTCTCTTTAACCAAGTCCCAAGTCATCAAATTCCTCTTGAAATATCTATATAATTTATTTATATAATTTTATATTACTCTATATTCTAATGTTTTTAAATAAATTCTTAATGTTTTCCTTATTGGTCGTTTTTGTCAAAGTGAAAAAGAATATTATTTAATAATTCCCATAGGAACACTTCTATCCACCATCTATGTTATTTTCAATGAAAATTAATTCTTAATATTTAATAGTTTTATAAATTTAAATATTATTATCCTTTTCTATAAAATATTTCTTTTTAAAATGTTTTTTAAAATGATCACAGATGTTTATTATTTACAAATATATTTTTCATAATGGTCCTATAAGTGGATTTCTTCTAAATCAACATATGATGACATATATTATACTTGATTGAAGATATTCATCTAATGAAACCATCCACCTTATTTATCATGATTTAATATTTAATGTATTTCAGTATTATATGAAGAATCCATCACCACACTTTCTTTTCCTAATCAGTCATTATATATAGTCCTAATATTTTACCTAGTTAATTTCCTTTTTAGATGCCTTATTTTTTGTTCATTTGATTGAAGGGTGTTCTTCTAGATCCCATATATTTATTTATTTTTGAAAAATATTAAATTAATTACATACGATTTATATATATGGTGTAAATACCATATGATTTATTATATTTATTTAATGATATTTACCTAGAATGTTATTTTGTTTAATTGGATACCCATTTATTTTCCATGGGGTTTTCATATTATGACTATTGATGGGATCATTAATTATATCCCTATGTGAATCCATATGAAACCCATTTTACATCCACAATTTCTTTATGATGTGTAGAATATGACCCATTTTATTTTCATCTGTTCATTATGATGTGATAACTGATTGATTTCATGTGGAACTCATAAGTATGGATAATGATGGACAGGGTCATAATTCTTCATCTAATGCATTGTTTTTGGTTAGAATCCAATGATATAAGTATTCATGAGTAAATAATTATTTATTATCGGCATGGAAACTGATGGTGTGGATCATGATCACAATATTCCCTATACTAATACATGTTCCATATTTGAAATATTTTTTAGTGTTTTATTCTTATACAAATGACTATGTTATACTCTTATAGATCATGTAAATTGACTCACTCCTTCAATTAATGTATTTTTTATATCAATGTCCATTACATGATTTATAGGTTAAATGTTATTGAGTATTATTTTCATATTTATCTCAATTATACCCATATTCTCATATTATTATTACATATGATCTTTGATTATTATAAATTTTTTTAACCTTACTGAAAATCTCAAATAACCCTATTATTATGTTTTTATTTCCCTATGTTTTGAAGAAAAGTGAAACATAAGATGATTCTAGAAGGGTATATTATTACAATATTTTTTTTCGGTGTATAAGAATATTATTATTAATTAGGAATCATTTTATACAGTTGGAAAATTTGTTGTAGTTGAAAATTACATGAGTTTTGTTAGTAAAGGTTTTCTCCAAATTCTATAACACTCTAAAACTAAGTTATTGGGAATGTATTGTAGTGAAATATTTTCTATTAGTAATGTAATTACAAGACTATTAGTTCTAGGATATAATAAAAGGTAGTTTGGGATTATAATATATTCCATAGGTAACCAGATATGAACAATTGGAAACCTAGTTAGTAAATTATATTGGTGAGACAAATTCATACAGTAAAAATGCATTCCACCCTACACGTGTTATGTCTACTGATAATTTTCCATTCAAACATGAAATTTTATATTTATTAGTGATTATCCTTTATTTCTTGATTGTTATTAATTTATGGTTATTACATGTTAACCATTAATTATTTTTATTCTTATAGTGATAATTTCATCACATTTTTATAAAATTATTTATGGTGATAACCAATTTCACCATGTTATGTCCTTATTGAGTACTCATCCACCAATAACTGTTTTGGGTGTAGTGATATAACATTCACAAATAATCAATCTATTTTTATTGAAATTTTTTCCCCAGGTTTATATAATTTTGATACCCAATATATCATTGTTGTGTTATTGGTGATAGATTATTAAGCATGGTAGGATCGTGAATGTTGATGAATTATTCACCCAAATATGATATTTATAGCGATGACCCCTAATCCACTATTTTTCTACTGGATAGAAATGTATATATTGTTGGATAAATACAAGGGGGTGAATTTTATGTTTAAAAACGTTTTTTTAACCTTAAGAGAAACTTTTTTTAATTGAATTAAACAATCCATATTCAAAAAACCTCTTGTGTATTCAAAATAAAATCAGACTGGGTCCCAGGTTTTGATGAAAATAATATCATAATCAAGTTGATTTTTATATGTAATACATATACTTGATTCTAGTGAATAGAATCATATTAAGTAATGATCAAATACAAAAATAATCATAATTACAATGATTACAATTAACCAGAGTAATACAAGAAATGGTGATTCTATCTTAAATCATATAAAATCATATCTAGAGAAAAAAATTAATCTCTAGTGAATCTATTATGATAAAATAATTTAAAATATAACGATGAATACAAAATATCACTTTCTATTAATTTGTAGTGGAATAAAAAGAATTGTAAATAAATGGTAATAAAATTGAATAGGATTATTTTAACCCAAAGAGAAGGGTATCTATTAACCATGGATAAAGGTCCCTTGGTTTATACACTCATTAAATTATATCTTACCCACATCAAGGTAAGACCTTCATATGATTATTGGATTCTTTCTTGCTATCCCTATAAGCCCTTGACAGAGAAGGTGATCAACACCTCTATGTTCCTATCCTAGAAGCCCTCAATCCGATGGATTTGATTATGTATTTCTATCCATGTAGACCCTCAATCAAGCTGGTCATATTATATCTTCCTAGCCTTAGAATTCCTTGATATTACTCACAAAAATTGGAGTATCACAAATAAATATAACTGATTCTTAAGGTGACAGCCTATAAAGTTTTCTTGAATAAAATGAATATCTCTAAAGAAAATACATAAGCATAGGAACAAGATGTTCATGATTTTACACTTTAGAAAAATGAGAGAAAAATCACAGCGCATGCCCATTAGATAATTCATGTCAAACAATCATGAACACATAGTAAATGACCAGGTATTTATAAGCATGCCTCCCAACATTCATCTTGATCTCCAACGATCATATTTTCACTGATATTTCCACAAGGACCTAGACACCAGACATTACAATGGTTATATTCTAATTGAAACCAAGAAATTATTAATATTAACAATTATAAAAGAATACAAAAAATTGTTTTTAATGTACAATGTTAATAGTAAAATGTTTCAATATGATAAAATATTTTTTCTGTATTTGATATTAAAATAGAAGTCAACACGATGGATTTACTTAAAGAGTCTTATTAAGATTTTGTTTATGAGTGTGAATATGATGGTATTAGTTCCAATGTAAAATCTGATTAATAAATTAAGCAGTATGAATACTTGAAATAATGATTTTAAATCAGTTTGATAAGGTGAATTTGATCATAATCAAATTCATGCTCATTATGATAATTGTAATGTAAATTTCTGAACACTTTAAAATTATTTTAAATTATAGTAAAAATATATTTTTTCAATAAAAAATGTAATTGTACTTTTTACATAAAAGTATTAGATATTGTATATATAAAAATGTGTTTGTGGTATTTAAAAAAAGGAATGGAAAATTCGAAAGGAACTTTTGAATCAGCAATATCCCACTTTTTGGAAAGTAAAAAATAGAATAATTCGATAAAAAATAACTCTGAAAAACTTAAGTCCATCAATTTTTAGATACATTGTATTTTGAACTTAAACAATTGTACTTATCTCCCACTAAGATTATTAACACATCTAAATACAACATTGAATATAAATAACTCCCCTTAGGATATGAATTCACCAAAAGAATTTATTCTATTATTTAAAATCTTTTATCCCCCTTAACTAATTTCCATTTTATTTGAAATCTCCCACTTTATATAACATTCTCCACCTTGTGAATTTCAAAATGGAATAAGGAATGTCTTTAAAACACCTAAAAAGGGTACGAAAAAATCTATACAAAACAATAGCAATAGAGAACATGATCATCTAAAAATATATGAAATTAAATTAAACCAAAATAAAATGAAGACATTCAATTGAATTGATTATAGATGAAGAAGTCTGAATTTAGATTCCAAAAACAATAACAATGCAATTAGAATTTTTAGAAGGTAATTAATTCTTCAGTTGAATCAAGGATCTGATGATTGTTTTTAGTTTATTTAAATATTTTATATCTTCTTCAATATTTTCCAACAATTCCTCATAAGATTTGTTTTTCTTTTCCAAATCTAGAATCCTTTCCTCCTAAATATGAATTATTTCATTATGTTCTTTATTTTCATATTTTTATCTTGAAAATTTTCTTTCAAACGTTTAATATAATCTTCATGAGCTTTGATTATTTCTAGTAAAACATCCCAATGATTCATTAATGTATTAATGTTATCTCTTTTAAATTTGAATATACAAATCTAACTAAGTAGATACTTCATTCTTGCTTTTAAGTCTATGATATCTCCAGTATGATTTTTTATATGTGCTTTAGAAAGTTTAAAAATAATTTACCCGATTGGATATACCCCTTATGAGAATATTTAATGAAATATCAGTTTTACCCAATTATTTATTGAATCTTCATATATTCTCATCATGAATATTTATGTCTTCATCCACACTACGAGAACATTTTAGAATTTTATTACAACTCTTCCTACGGGTTTTGGCATTTTCTTTGAACACTTTAAAATCAGATTCCAAAAATATTTACCTTTCAATAAAATATTTCACTAAATTCATGCCTTTATATTGGTTTTCCACAACCAAATCAACCTTTTTTCCAACTATGGAAAGTATGGGATAGTCGTATCCAATATTCTCAATGTATGTAAAATAAAATTAATTCCTTGAGCAGTGATCATAATCTGAGATTCTGATTCTTATTGAATAATTATTTTTATTGTTACAATATCTTATTTTACTAACACTATTTTCTTTTTTTATTAAATATGAATTCTGAATTATTTGTTCAACATTATTTTCATCAGAAATTTTAATTTCCTCACCAACAACCATCTTACTTCCTTCATCATTTCTATTATTTTTTTTATCACCCCTCTTGGATGTAGATAATATTTTCTGAATTAAAGTAGGATTTTGTTCCTCCTAGTTGACTATCTTCTCAATATGATTTTCTGAGGAAGATAATATTTTTGATGAGGAGTGAGGAGTTCTTAAAGAAAGTTTGTTTGATATATTTTTCTCTTCCTTCTATTCTTCTTCTTCTTATTCTTCTTATTCTCCATCTTCATCTTATTTATCTTCTTATTCTTCTTTCTATTTTCTTATTCTTCTTCTTCTTCTTCTTCTTCCTCTTATAATTCTTCATCTTTTTCTATTTAATTTAACACATTGACTCCATCTTCAATTCCTTCTATAAATTTATTCATGTATTTAACAGACACTTCATGGATTTTTGATTCTATTATCAAATCAGGTTTTCCAAATAGAATTGACTCTTGAGAAAAAAAACTCCATTTACTTTATTTTTTGATGGGGAATCATCATGAACTATATCTATTTATTTTAAATCTATACCTGCATTCATAATTAGTAAAAAATTGGCAGAGGATAATTATAAATTGTTTTGAAAATTTTCACATATCTATTCCTCTAAAAGATTTTTATTTTTTATATTTTCTTTCACTTTTTATTATAAAATGCCATCACCATGAAGTCTTATTAAAAAAGATTCAACAAGGTAAATACCAAATTGAGCATCTCATTATTCTATTTCGGCTTTCCTATTTCTCAACTCTATAACAACAATTTCAGAAACTTTATTTTTCTTCTTTATTTTATTTACAGAAAGAGAATATGATTTTATCTTTTTCTCATCTTTCTATGTTTTCTTTATTGAGGAATGTTCTGTATCTAATATAGAGATCAAATTATTCATCAAAAATAATTTTTACTCTAGATTAATAACACTTTTCATCCTTCTGATCGTATCATCAGTAACGAACTTTAAATTTTCCCTAACATGATTAGATTTGAGTTCAATGTTGAAATGTCTCAGGATGTTTTCAATAATTTTTATAATCAATCTAGGAAACGTGATGATCTGAGACTTGATATATTTTGACATCATATTCTTTATATTCAAAAGGATAATTCCATAATATTTTATTTTTCTCATATTCACAATATAATCTAAAACAAAAACATTTGATACTTTGAGAGTATCTCTATAACCACTTCTCAGAATGATAAAACCCTACATCCAAGTACCTAACACATTGTGATCTAGGAAAATATGAGTGAACATTCTTGGATTTTCATATATTTTGAAAAATAATTTTTCATATCTTTCTTTTAAAGATGAACCCCTTTGATCTGGTAAATTTTGAGATGAAAAAACCTATCCCCTCTATCAGAAACACAAATAAAACTGGAAGAATATTTCAAAGACATATCATAAGTTATATCATAAATTCTAAAGGAAAACATATATTTTCCATTTTCCTTGTAAAACTTAATAGACTCATAGAAATCATGAACTATTACCTAATAAAATAAATCATATTTTGGATCTTGTTGTTCTATATAAAATGATTCCCATAATTGAAATTGAATCATTCTTCTAAATAATAAGTCAAAAATTTCATAGAAAGATCAGGATACTAACCTTTAATGGAAGAAAAACCACTTTCTTTAATATTTGGTTTTATCCATTGTATTCAAGATCGAGACTGAGATTTCAGACATGGAAGAAAAATCTAGACTTGAAGATTTAAGGGAAATAGTTCTTCATGGTGAAAATATGGGATTAGCGATGTGAGACTGTATAGGGGTCACCTTTTTATAGTATAATTTAAGAAATGGTCAGATTCATATCAGATCTAATAACCAGTATTTAAGCACTCTAATCTGATGAATGAGATTATATTTGAAGAAATTTTATTCTCAAAAATATAAATCATTGAGGTTTTATAAAAACAATATCTTATTGTGTGAATAAGATTTGGAATGTTAATTTTTTTTGAAAAAAAATATTAAGAATAACAACTAACAGGAATCAGACTAATAAGAATGAAATAGTGTTTAATGTATAAAAGAAATAATTTTTTTGGAGTGGAAATATTCATATGATAAATTTTTTTCTTTGTTTTATAAAAAATAGATTACTGAAAAAAGATTGATAATGACAAATTTTTAATATAAAAATAGAAAACAAGGAATTTTAAAAAATATAATTTCAATTTTTAATATGTAACCTTTTTTTTAATTCTGATTAAAAACATAAATTAGATTAACATTTAAAATTTGATTAAAAATTTGAATATGATTTTTTTTTGAATTTGATTTAAAATTTGAATATGAAAAAATATCAAATCTGATAAATTTATAAATACAAAATTCAAAATATGATTTTATAATAAATTCAAGTCTGAAAGAATTATAAAATAATTTAAATAAAAATAAAATTTTAAAATAATAAAATTTTTATAAAAGAAAACACATATAATACCCATATAAAAAGAAGTATCTTAATGTAAGGATATGGTTTAAACAATAATTATACATTAATTATTACTTTATAATGATCATTACTAGATTTTTTTAAAGTATTGAAATCTGTTGGAAAGTAATGGGTTTTTAATGATATCAATAAGTTGTTCTTTGATTATTATAACTTGTAAAATAATATCTCATTTCTATTTATGATCCCTAATAAAGTGATTCCTATTATCTATGTGTTTTTCATAAGGGAAGTGTGTAGAGTTTTTACTTAAGAGAATGGAAGTTATGTTATCAAAAAGTATTTGACTTTTTTTTAAAACTCATGCCATAGTCTATGAGTGTGCGTTGCATCCAAAATACTCTACACAATAACTTCCAACTGCCACAAATTTGTATTTTTAAGTAGGAAGTGGTAATGAGAGTTTTTTCTTACTAGACAAAGAAACTAATGAATCTCTTAATAAATGACATGTTTGTGATGTACTTTTCCTATCCATTCTACAACCACCAATGTCATTATCCAAAAACCTTTTTAATTAAAAATCATATTTAGAAGAATAGAAAAGTTATAAATTCATGGTTCCCTTTAAATAAGGGAAAATTTATTTTACAAAATCTAAATGGGATTATTTTGGATTTTATTGATACCTTTCACATAAGAATACATAAAACATTAAGTCTTTTCGACTAGTAGTTAAGTATAGTAAACTTCCTATCATACCTCTAAAAGTTGTTTGATCAACTGGTTACCCAGCTTCATCAATATCATATGTATCTGAGATACCAATTGGAGTAATAATACTTTTAGTATTTTCATATCCATAATTTTTAATAGGATATTTGATATACATATTTAGAGATATATAAGTTCATTTTAGTTTTTGAGAGATTTGAAAACCAATAAAATATGCTAACTCACCCATCATACTCATTTCAAAACATAGATTCCATAATATTTGTTAAATAATATGTTAATGATTTTGAGCTGATCTAAATATAATATCATCAACATAGATTTGAACATTCATAATTTTTTGGTTTACTTTCTTTATAAATGTTTTGGATCAACAGTTCCCTTAACATAATTTTTTTGTAACAAAAATCCCATTAATCTATTAGACCAAGCTCTAGGAGATTTTTCTGAGGATAAATAATTCTTTTCTTAGCTTATAGACATATTCAGTATGTTTTTTATTTTCAAAACCAAGAGGTTGTTTAAAAAAACTTCCACTTGAACATATTCATTAAAGAAAGTACACTTTACATCCATTTGAAAAAGTTTGAAATTAAAGAATGATGAAAAGTCTAACAGAATACAAATAGATTCAAATATAGATATCAAAGCATGGGTTTCTTCATAATCTATCCCCCATTGTTGATTATAACATTTAGAAACAAGTATTTCATTATTTATAATAATTATTCAATTTTCATACTATTTGTTTCAAAAAACACATTTTACTATAATGAATAATGTTTCTTTAGATCTTTTAACTAGGGTCCAGACTTTGTTCCTTTCGAATTCATTTAGTTCATATTGCGTAGACTTAATACTATCATCATCACATAAAGACTCATTTGGATTTTTAGGTTCTAATTGAGAAAGGAAAGAAAAATTTTCTACTTCATTTCTCAAAAAACTTCTATTCCTTACTGGTTGATTCACATCTAAAATTATACTATCACTAGGATGATTCTTATGAAACAACTGGCTTGGATTTTTTAAAACATATTCATTAACATAATATATAAACTCTTTTAGATTAAAGACTATATAAAAAATTTATTGAGTATTTTCCTTATTAGAAGAGTCTGCTATCAAATATTGAGGATCTATTTTAGAAAACACATCTGGGGATGTTGGTTGGGTTTTTATAAAAACAAAAGGAGCTGTTTAAAATATTTTAACATGTACGGTTTCTTTAATAGTACACTAATTTTTATTAAAAAATTTATATGCCTTAGAATGAGTGGAATAACCTAAGAATATAACTTCACCAGATTTGGGTGTGAATTCGTGTAAATTAGCATTAATGCTCATGATGAATACTTTTCATCCAAGTACTTTGAAGTACGAAACTTTTGGTTTTTGTCCTTTCAATAACTTATAAGATGTTTTATTCATAAAGGGTCGAATTAAAACAGTATTTATAGTATAGAAATTAATACTAAGTGATTTAACCCAAAAAAAATTATCAATTGAGTATTCAATCAACATGGTTCTTGTTATTTATTGAAGAATACAATTTCTTCTTTCAATAAAATTATTTTGTTGATGAGTTCTAGGATTTAAAAATTTATGATTAATTACTTTCTTATTAAAAAAGTTTCAAAATTAGAATTTACAAATTCTACACCATGATCACTATGGATAGTTATCAAGGGAAGTTTTCTATTATTTTTAAATTTGGATTTAAAATTTTTAAAAGA
This sequence comes from Viscum album, assembly GCA_963277665.1. Classification (NCBI taxonomy): domain Eukaryota; kingdom Viridiplantae; phylum Streptophyta; class Magnoliopsida; order Santalales; family Viscaceae; genus Viscum; species Viscum album. The sequence continues at coordinate 1,324,860,952 of OY728143.1, forward strand.
CTAAATGCTTCAAATTTTTTTAATAGAAAATAGACCCATGTATATCTAGTGTAATCATCAAATAAAAAATATATATAGTACTTTCCACTGATACTTCTAGTTTGTGTGATGCCAAATATATTGATATTCACTAACTCTAGAGAATTTTTAGTTGAGAATTAACTTATAGATTTAAATCATGACTTATATTTATTACTATATTAAAAAGGGTCAAATATTTTTAAAGAATCAAATCTAAGTTCTGATAGATCTTTAATAAACCTTTTCTTAGTTAATTTACATAAGTTTATAAGGTTACAATGTCGTAAATATCTATGACATAACCATGATTGATCTTCTATTTCACTAACACAAGGTAAGTCTTGGATCCTATAGTCTTCTATGTTATGTTTATAAACATTCTCATGCCGATGGGAACAATTAATGAATTCATCATCGGAATTGTGTACAACACATTTATCATTCCTAAAATTCACAAGGAAACCTTCATCCCATACCTGAATTACAGTTAAAAGATTATTCTTAATGACTTTTATAAATAAAATATTTAAAATTAAATCTTTTCCAAGAAGAACAATGTTACCTATACCAATAATATTTCTTGGAGAATTGTCTCTAAATGTAACTATTCCACAATTTATTTCAATAATATTTTTAAATATGTCTTTTCTACTAGTCATATTTTGGGAATAAACAGTATCCATGTACCAAGTATTCTTATTACTAGTGCATCCTTTGTTTTCATAAAAAAAATTATACTTTCAGAACCTACATATTTTTGGGTAGAGAAATATTATAAAGAAAAATATTAGGAATCCATTTTTTTGAAAAATTAAATTTGTGAAATCCTTAGGGTTGAATTTTATTTAAGGAATTTTTTTTATTCTAGTGATATCCACTGTGATATTTTGTGTAAAAGGGGGAATTATTAGGAACAAATAAGTAATTAAAAATAGGTTTTTATGAGTATACCATATTATAAAACTATTAAAATATGGAGAAATTTATTTATAAATTTTATCAAAACATTTCTTACCATTAGTAAAGTTTCATAAAAGTTTCTTTAAATATAAAATTTTAGACATTAGATTTATAATTAAATTATTATCCACATTTTTATTAGTTTTAGATGTGACTTATGTTTCTAAAATAAATTTATCAAAAATAGACTTTTCAAATTCTTTAGAAAGATTATCCTTTCAAAAATTATCTTTTTCAAGGTTTTTAGAAATAGAATAATTTTCAAAATATATCTTATCAGGAGCCTTTTAATGATATGATACGTCTTTTTTAAACATTATTTATATTATTTTACTTTTCAAGTTCCTTAATAAATTTACGATTTTCATTTTCAAAAAATTTATAAAATCTTGATACTTCATCTTATTTAGTAAAGTATTATCATCCCTGGATGAAAAAGTTTCTTAATCAGAATAAATATAATTTTTCTCATTAGGAAAGTTTTCATTAAAAGACCTATTTTTTAAGGAATCATAGGTGTGTATCTAATCCACAAGACACTGATTTTCAAAAGGTATTCTAGCATAGAGATTAATATTCTTATGTATAGAATTTTTATTATCAGAAGAATAATCTGAATAGTCTCCTCTACTAGCACTCCACGAGTCATTGTATTTCATGACTTTATTCCCTTTTGAATTGTAATGCCTTATTTTATTTCTATCAGAATTTCTTCCCTTCCTATAATTACTTTTAAACTTATGAAAATTATAGTGGATATGTCTATCTCTTTTTCATTAATAAAAAGTGACTTCAGAATCATTATTTTCAAAACATTACATGTTACATTTATAGTAATGATATTGAAAATAATTTTTGTCAACAATATTGTTCATTATTGGAAAAGATTATCCAAATCATTCTCATAATTTTTAGAATCACTTAAATCATATGGAATGACAACCTTTTCTTTATCGATTTAATAACCTTTTTAGAAGTCTATGCTTTCATTATATTTGAAGTAGAAGTAAAACCAACTCCACCATTCTTTTTATTTTCTTTCTCATCATCTTATTTCATCGTACCCTAATACTGTAAAAGTTTTTTGAATGAATTAAAAAGTTTATGATTTTTAATCTTCTTTGATTCATCAACTACAGTTCTCTTTGATTCTCATTCATTGGGCATGATATTGATAACATTTTCAATAATAATTTCATACTATAATCCATTTTCACCCATAGATTATAAACTATTAAAAATTTTCATAAACCTTTTTTGTACCTTAGAAACACGTTCACCATACAAAAATTAAATAGCTTGATAATTAGATCTTAACATAGCTCTTCTAGCCTCAATAACATTAGAAGTTTCAAAATGAGTAATCTCTAACTTCTTATAAATACTATCAGCTTCTTAACAAGAATAAATTTTTATATATGTATTTCTTATCATAGAACATAATATGGTATTCCTTACCCTATAATTTAATTGATATTCCTTTTTTCTAGATTGGTAAAATATCTGACTTCTTTATCTAGAATTTTATAATCACCAGTCATCATAACAAAATTATCAAATAAAGTGTTGATCAAAAAGTTATTCATTCTATCCCTCTAATATTAATAATAATTACCATTGAAAATTTGTTTTATGGTGGGATTGAGATTTTCTATAGAACCAATATTTAACCCATCCATCTTTAAAAGAATACAAAATTTATTTTTCCACAAAAAACTTTAGTCTAAAAATTATTTATTAAAAAATAATTTATAACACTAAATATAGATAACTTGAAAAATTAAAAGGGAATATAAATTTAAACAAGTATAAGTAGTGGAAACTGATCTAATACCAATTATTAGATTGAAATGTATATTTATATAGATAAATTCAAGAGGAGGTGGGCAGAATTGTAAGTTTAAAAACATTCATTTTTAACATTAAGAGAATTTTTTTTAATATAATTAAAAAAATTCATATTAACAAAACCCATTGTGTATTAAAATTGTAATTGGACTGGGCCCCAAGTTTCGATGAAAAGAATATAATAATCATGTTGATTTTGATATGTAATCCACAGGTTCGATTCTTGTGAATAGAATCCTATTAAATAATAATCTAATATAAAAAGAATCATAATTATAATGGTTACGATTTATAAGAGTAATACAATAATTAGATATTATATCTTAAAGCATATAAAATCATATATAGATAAAAAATGAATCTGCATTAAATCTATTAAAATAAAATAAATAAAAATAGAAATTGGAATACAAAATATCACTCTCTATTAATTTTCCATGGAATAAAAATACTTGTAAGGAAACAGATAATAAAATTAACTAGTGTTATTTTAAGCTAAAGAGAAGGGTATCCAATAACCTTGGATAAAGGTCCCTTGATTTATACTTTAAATAAAGTCTATCTTACCCACACCAGGGTAATCCCTCAATATGATGATCAGTTTCTCTATTGCTATCCCCTCAAGCCCTTGATCAAGAGGGTGATCATCTCTTCTGTCTTCCTATCTTGAAATCCCTAGATCTGATGGATTGGATTTTGTATTTCTGTCCCTAAAATCCCCCAATCAATATAATATGATTCTATATTCCTAGACTTGGAATTCCTTAACCGTAATCACATCAATGAGATTCACACAATGAAATACAACAGATTATTAAGGAGACAACCTGACAAGGTTTCCTTAAGAAAATGAATCTCTATAAAGAAAATAAAAAAGACAAGGGAAAAGTTATTCATGCTATTACACTTTATAAAAATGATAGAAAAATAAAAATTCACACGCACATGAGAATTGATGTCAACCACTAATGCACACACACTGAATGACCAGGTTTTTATTGGCATGCTTCCCATCGGTCATCCAAATATCCAATGGTTATATTTTCTCCAATAGTTCTAAATGGACCTAGACACCTAGTGCTCCAATAGTTATATTCTAACTAAAATAAAGATGTAATTCTGATTAAAACATATAAAATAATACATGCCATTTTTTAACAATATAGTCTTAAGAGTAAAATGTTTCAACATGATTAAATAGTTTTCTATATTCGGGATTAGAATAGAAGTTAATATGATGAATTTACTTATATATTCTAATTACAATTTTCTTTATGATTGTGAATATGATGGTATCAGTTCCAATTATTAATCTGATTAATGTTTTTATCAGTATGAATACATGAAATAAAAACATTAAATAAGTTTGATAAGGTGAATCCGATCATAATCAGATTCACTCACATTATGATAATTGTAATGTAAATTTGTGAATACATTAAAAATAATTTAAAGTACAGTGAAAATACACTCTTTTTATAAAAATATTGTAAAAATATTTTGGACATAAAAGTATTAAATATTATATATTTAATAATGAGTTTGTGATTTCCAAAACTGATGGAATGGAAAAGTCAAAAAAACTTTTGACTCAACATTTTCATGTTATTATGAAAAACCATTCATATTATTATGAATTATAATGATATATTTTCACCTTATTATAGGCTTTTGGGATATCACATTTACATAGTGGTTGATTGTAGTGATCGATCATTCGATAATTCACTATGAGATGAATGGCGATAACCCACTCACCCATACTCTATTATCAATGATAATGCATTATTCTTATTAATTTTATTGATTATTCTGACAACCTATTCAACTTAGTATTTAATATTATTATGACCCTTTAACCCACACATATATGCTATTTTTGAATTTAAATTCAATAATACTATTATATGGTGATGTTCCATTAACATGTGATATTATCTAAGAGGTGATAACCCATTAACTCACTTTTTGTGATTATACAATAGGTAAACATGGAATTTTACAATAGTATTAAAGGTAGGTATGATTATTTGTGATGGTGTATTTTTAGTACCCCATGATATGAAAGTTTTTATATGTATGATTATTTTGTGATTATATCAAATAGTTTGTTAACTAATTTATTTTAGAATTAATTAGGTGGAATTTTTTTAAGGTGTAGGACTATATTTTTTTTTCACCCCAAACACATGAACCATGGTCGGAATATAGAAATAATGATAATAGATGTTTGTAATGGAAACTATTTTATAGTTAATGGTTGATTTGATATGCATTTGTAAATTAGGTGTAGTGATTGAGTATATTTTCCAGTTCATTTTTTATTCAATCATTAGATTATTTTGTATCTATATTGTATATGGTCTGACCATCGAGTGATATTAAATTTAATTTTTAGATGAAATTGATATGGTATTATATTTTATTAAACAATATATTGGGTATTTATTATGGTTTCATCATATATATATTGTACATATTAAGAAGATATTATAAATGATGATTTGTTATTAATTTATTTTCACTTAATAGTTATCTGATAAAGGCTATAGTCTCCTCATGGTAGTAGAAATCCCTAATTTATAGTAATTATATTTTTATATATGGTTAGGAAAAACTAAGGTCACCTGATGACCTAGTTTGGTTGCTATTTCAGTTAAATTTATTTATTATGTTACAATGTGGTATTAAACCTCTATTTTTTTCATCTAATAATATAGAATATAGTATAAATGGATAAGAATAGACATTGGTCAAAATATATTCTTGTTCCCCGCTAATACTTGAATAATGGAAGGATATTGGTCCAGTAAATAAGATATTTTTATATAGTTTTATGATATTTTGATCTTTAGATATAAGTAAATATGGTGTGTGATTCATTAATAATGAAATATTCCATTATCTTGTGGGTAAACACAAGGAATGATTTTGAACATTATATTTAACACATATGATTCACATGATATTTATGTATTTTCATGTTTTTGATAACCTTATCGTTAAATTAATATTTTGTTATTTACTGTTTTAATAAAAATTTATATAATTTTGTATGATTTATATTTTTTATTGATCTTATATATACTATCTACCAATAATTAGAAGTGGTAGGTTGTTCTAGAGATGCACCAATTTTATATGAGACCCTTACATAAAAGTGAATGTATAGTGTAGAGTTAAAATTTTATATTTTAAATTTATATAAACTACAATATGAAGGACTGTAAAGGAAAAGTTCAAAGACTTTTGATTGTAAAATAATTTTCATTCCTGCTAGATAGGATATAGTTTATGGCTAATAGGGCATGTAATTTAATTCCCCTTTGGCCATGGAACTGAAACCACCCATTATTCTAGTCCCTCAAATATATGAAAAACTTAGAGAGAACATACAAAAATTCATATAATTAATGAGTAATGAATATATTAGAGAGGGGATATCAAAGTAACACTTATTAACAAATCTCTATAAAAAATAATTTATTATCATTGTAGTTGAGGATAGATTAATGATTGCTATATTAATTATTGAGACATTATAGACTATTTTTTGATCAGATAAAATGATCCCCAAACAAAGGGACGTAGGATGTGATATATAAGTATGGAGGATATGTGATGCACTTGTAAGTCCTGTTGATCATTGATTAATATAATGTGTGAATTTCCTGAAATGTTATTTTTTATCACTTCATTAATAGTTAATTTCTTGAGATTATAATGGTATATTTTTGGAAAATATTCAATGAATCTTCATAAAAATAATTTTTTTTGGATTTATTATACATCACACATCAAATAAATTATATTTATTTACCCAATGTTTATTAGTGATGGGACCTCTAGGGTTATATTATTATAGGATATTTTAAAGATTTTTATAAGATATTAGGTGAATAACTTCTTACTAATATAATTTTTTGAGGATGTAAAGTAGTCACTCATTACTGAGAGGTAGATAATTGGGTGTGAACCCTTTGGGTAATTTTTTTTTCTATAACCAACAGTGGGTATTTAGGATATAAGAAGTGTAAATTTTACGTATCTATCCCAAGTAGGGATATATTGATCGATCATGCAGACGATCATTTATTTCACTATAAAGGGGGCCTTTTGTTGAGTTGTATCAGTGTGGTAGGATATGGATTCTCTAACCAAATTATGAATAAAAACTAAATAATTAATGATCCTATGGTCAGATGGGGACCAAATAATGGTTCTTTAAGATATCAATAAAAACCCCTTATGAATAAAGTTTTAATTAGAAATATAGTTTATGATCATGTCTAAGAGCATCACTATAAAGTAAAATATGGGGTTTATTCGAAAATTTTAGGTATACAGGAGGATGTATTGACTTGGTTTAGTGAAAGAAACATTAGTAAAGTAATACCAAACTGATATATATATGTTTTGAGTCTAAGGAATAAAACCATGATAGCTTGTTGTGACTATGTAGGCTCTTTACAATCACTGAGAGGAAAAATTGATAGTCACATGTATGATCATTGTTTATAATACCTATGTTTTTTCATTGGATGACATGGTTTATTTATACTCATTATTTTTTATTTTTTTGTTGGGTTATATAGGTTTTATTATATAATATCTACTTGGGGTGATAACTATTAGTATACCATTAGTGGGTAAATCTTAGGGTATTCAGAGGTACCTTAGGTGCCTTATTATTGTTAGTATCTTTGGTAATCCCTACGACTACATTATTTTAGAGATTCACCTATTGAATATAATAGTTGGACTGGATTGGATAAATTTTTATCAATAATAAGTCAACTATTATCATTTATATGACTCATTTGAATCATTTAATGACCATTTAAATACTTTTTTTGGAGAGTAGAATTGGTAGATATTATATTCCTTAACCTAATATTGACAATCAAGGATGATTACAATGTAGTTTATAAGTTTTTATCTATGGTTAATTAAGGAAATATGAACATTATTCTTTAATATTGTTTATTTCAATATCAAGATGATTTTAATTATAACATTTTAGGGTCTCTAACAAAGGTAAGATATGTTCATGATCATTTTAGTAACAGATGAAACCCATTTATATTGCATCATAAAGTATGGGACAACAATATAATAAATAGATTAAGGTATAACTAGAATAAATATAGGTCAAGATAATCACTCTATCTTTTATTACCCATGGGAGTGATCTCATTTTGTTTACCAAAAAGGGAAATATTAATTGACATCTATTAGTGTGTTATTATATGTTGAATAATGTGAAGATAAAGAATCAACCAATTTTCCTAGAATAGATTACCTATTAGAATATTTGAGGGCATATAAGTGGTTCTACAGATTTATATGTTTTCTAGATATCAATAGTTATAGATGATACTGAATTATATTCCCTAAACTATATATCCTACACGAGTTTATGTTGATGCTATCCAGTTTGATGAATAAAATGAATGCATTCATTTCACCAGTAAATAGGGTCTTGTACATATATTTCGTTTTTATTTTTGTTGTATTATATTTATTAAATAATAAAATACTCATATATATAGAAGGCTTATTCTTTATGTCACTAGAGTATTTTGGGTGACTATAATAGAATTTTATTTGTGACAAGTTATTAATGAGTATTATAAATGTTTGAGAGATATGTTTCTTATGGAATATGATGTAACTTCCCCTGTCAAAGAAAACTAATTATATTCTAGATAGGTGATGGACTATGAAAATAAGATAACCTCCACATATTCTGATGGAGCACATTAGTAGTGGGGGTCTAGAGTGTTACTATGCGGAGAAAATACCCTTATATAAGAGTATCCAGTAGTAATTAAAAATAAATAATAAAACATCATCCATAATAACATATCATAGTACATAGAAGAAAAAATAATCATCACTAATAATAATGAATGTATAATCATTCCATAAATCATAATAATGGCCATCCTAGTACATAAAAATAGATAACTAATTTGATCGATCCAAAATATAGATTAAAAAATACGCAATATGATATAACACTATCCCTGATCCACTTTAGAATCTTCATCCCTAAAACAACTAGTGTTTTTGAACACATTCATGTAACTCTATGAATTTTCATACCCTTAACCTACCATTAGATATTTCTTCTTGGGTACCCATGTGTCATGGTCTACCAATCATGGTGTGAGTATAACTTGATTGGGAATCACCAATGTATCCCTATATATGACAACTAAATGTAGTGTATGTTCATGTGACATGTGAAGATTATAAAATAAATAATATAACCATAGAATCATAAATAAAATAAGAACTATAAATACTTAGGTTTTGGAATGAATCTTGGTATTGGCTACACCTACATCATCAAGTTTCAGAGTGTCTCTATGTATGTTAGATAATCATTCCAACCAATATTGGGAATATAGACATATAATACTAGCCATAAACACTAGATCATATGATGTATCCTTGGAATGCACATTATATTAGTCATTAAAATATGATCAAAGAATCATGTCCAAGGAATACCCTAATATAAAACTATACACCAATCCATAAAAGTTAATCCCAGTTGATCAAAATTCTTCCACAATCATCATTGATTCCAAGTGGTGATTTTAGGCAATGAATGGACATCAAGAACCAAGAGAATACCTATGAGGAAATCCTACACAATCATATATATTATAAATCTAAATCCCAAAATCCTATGAATTCCGTATATTTCATGAAAATCATTATATTTAAGGAGAATATATAGGGAATCCATATATACTATATCTATCTACTGACTCATGGGGGGGGGGGTAGGAAATATAGATTTAGGATTAACTTTTTGATACAAGGAGTGTGTTTAAGGAATCCTTAAGTATTAAATAATAACTATTTATTGATAATGGGTGACCCTTGATAATCAATTTAACTTCAAGAAAACAAGGAAGATCCTACACATCCTAGGAATCCTCAATATATATATATAAATATATATAACACAGAGGGGATATAATCCCACCAGGTGATATCTCATATTAGATATCCCAAGAGGGTTATAACACCATTTAGTCCTATATCACATATTCATGGTCACACAATCTAAAGGATAACCTATTATTATGTCTACAACCATAAAAAGATTACATCATAAGTTCATTCCCACATACAACCTCCCATAGGTAAATATATATCTAGGGAACCCATGAGGATCCATTTTATCTCATCATAACATGAATTCCCTTATTTGGATATTAGATCATAATTTTAATCTCTCAGGCCAAGCCTGTTACTCAATGGTCATAACATCCCTCATCATTATCATGGCAATAAAATGACCGGAAAACATAGTCCCTATTATAACCACTTCTTAGAGATTTATTAAATCCTATCTCACATCCCAATTTATCACATTTTCCCCCTCAACTAACACATTAATAGTATTCCTCATGTATACTGATCTAGATGATCACGTCTCAGGGGGGGAAACTATCACCACATTCTCATTTCTAATATCATTATGGATATAGAGCTACTCATATTTCATTTATATAAAATAACCAGTCCACCAATCCCAATTCACCACTGAACTCTACCTGGAGGTAACTAAGGGTTCCAATAATTAATGTTTCCAATTCATGTTCATTTTTTTTAAATTATTCTATTTAGACTCATATAGGTCTATACATATCAATGAATAAATCAGTAAAAAATACTCAACTATTAGTGGTTGAGATATGAAGATAACATACAAGATTAATTTTGGAATTGGAAACTTTTCATTTCATAGAGGAATATCATTTTAAATAAACAATTAATTAAGATTAAAATGGTCAACCACTAATATTTGAGAGTATGTATATCACATTTCAAAAAATATATAAATAATTATAAATACCATATGGTTATTCTCAAGAGACCAACTATATCATTCAAAAAGGAATTACCTTTTAATATAATTGATCATTATCCTCATCATCATTTTTCCATTATCATATGAAAATTCCAATATCATTTCTAAATTAATAATATCTAAAAAATATTTTTAGAGTAGTAGTAGTTAATTATTTAAAATAATTCGTTTGAATTTAAATTAATTTGGAATAATAAATCAACAAATAATCAAGTGATATAATTACACTAAAACTATAACATCTACCTGAAGAAGGGTCGAAATACACTCCTGAAATCATCAATGGGAAAACCCCATCAACTAGCACCCATTAAATAAAAATTTCATCCAATTTAGTGAAAAACACTAACAGATTTCATACAACAATATACCTCCATCAAAAATTATTATAATGATGTAAAAATACCATCTTGGGATATCCTATACCTAATGAAAATGAAATGAACATAATTATATACCACTTACATAATTCACTAGGGGAATATATACCCTATCCCTTACGTAAATATACAAAATTAGGGTGAAACCAAGAATATATGAAAAAAGATTTAGAGACTCAGCATGAATCACTAGAAAAAAAATGAATGACATAAAATCCAAGATACATATAAGGGTAAATTGGAGTATATATATGTGGATCTTATGAATATTAATCAATAAGTATAAGGTCTAGGATAAAAAATATTCAAAAGTGAAAAATTGTCATTTTACCTCTATTAAAGTGTTACACGGTTGTGCTGTTGGGTCGGATAAATCATGCACTAACCATGAATACATAAAAAATTAAGGAGAGATTTATTATATGGTTGGTATAAATGGTTATTAAATACATTATCCAACTATATAGATAACCAATTCAACAAAAAATTAGGTTATACATAGTTTGTTTGAAACTGTAAGAAGACTATGCTCTTGTCATGATCCAACCTACGCCATCCCCCTATCAGGCATATGAGTAAACTAGTGAAATCCTAAAGAATGTTATACATCACCCTAAGGTGGTGAAACTATCTTTGGTATTAAAATAAATATAAGGTTAATTATTTCTCTAAATAATTAACTAAGAATACAATAAGAAAAATAATTTGAATGTGAAAAGATTTGTTTTTCAGAAAAAACAATTTTTATGTTTATAATATGTATTTATATCAATATGTTAAATTAATCACTAATTATGAATGATTTCATTGAAATTTTTAGAAAAAATATTTATTAAAATATTCGAAAATTAGTTAGATAGTTTTTACATGGAAATTAATAAAGGAAAACTTAGTTTTATGCCTAAAAATGAATTCATCTAAAACAATTTTATTGCATATTGAGAACTTACTTTAAAATTAATTTTATAATCTTATATAAATTGAATATTATAAATTTTATTCCATATTCAGAATAATTATAATTAATATAATTAAATAATTTCAACTTACATTTTAGTCATAATGAATAATATAAATAATAAAAATTTATTTCCAAGGTTAAGATTAAAAAGGTTTTCCAAGTGATTAACCTAAGAGATAATGCTTAAAATAGAAACAACACATTTCATAAATTTAATTGGATGATTTCAATTTTACACTATCCTTTATATCATCTATGATTTGGAATTTTGGATTTTGTTTAATTGAGTAAGCCCCTTATATATGTTAATGTTTTTCAAAATTCCAAGTGTGTCCTCGCCCTCCCATATAAAAGGATAAAAAATCTCCTCTTATCCTCACACACCACTATCCTTATAGATTGGGAAATACATACCCTAATTCCTTCCTAAAATATCTTCCCACATCCTAGATTTCATGGTTTTAACATAATATCATCCTATAAAGGCTTAATGTGTAATCCAAATGAGATATGTAGATTAAGAGGCATCACTCATAACTAATTAATTTCAATTTCATTTATTCTTATAACTCTTATAAATATATGGTATTCAATATAAATACCTAATTTAGTATCTAAAATATACCTAATTATTTTTCTAATGTTAGATGAACTATATTCCACCTCATTTCTACCAAATGTGTAATGACAGTATCGGTCATGCATATGTGTGGACTATCTCCTCCACATTGAGATGTGATTAAATTTCTATCACCATCATTCATAGATGGTTATTATGATATATTTAATGTATATATATATATATATTATATTTATTACATAATTTTTCATAAGAAATTAAAATATATTATATATATTATAACCTTTATATTCTGTAGAAAATGACAAGGCCGCATGTGTGTACGTGTCGACTACCACATACATACATTAATGTGATTCGTTATTCATTACCACATTATATGAATAATTATAAATGTTTATATAATTAATAAATAATATATTAATTTAAATATTATTATCATACAAATTATAAAACCATGACCTAGTTTTATGTAATGAAACCATCGAACCGAAACATGCATCAAAGATGGGCCAGTTTTTACCCAAATGTTTGTTTTAAGGAAAAATTATAAATATAAAAGAAATTATAAATTTTAAAGTATTGGTACAAAGTAATAAATTTTCCAATATGGTTTTTTAATATATTTTTCATGAATATATTTTAAAATATAGTTCATTTAAATGTATATGAAGAATGATCAAACTTGATAAAAGTGATCTGTGTTCCAATCACATTTTTATTATAATTTTTTATTCTTGATTTAAAATTATGGGAAATTATTATATTTTTTAATTTAAAACGCATATTTTCTTTCTTTATTTTTTTTTATTTCTTATATATTTATGTATTAATATCATTTTTGTATTTTTGGAATATATAATTATTTAAATTTTTTTTAAAGAAACACCCTCATTATTTTCATGTTGGTTAATGAAAAATGTATTCCATGTCCATACTCTTCAAAACTGTCTTATGAATGTTCTTAACTATACTTTAAATGTTTTAGAAAATTTATTGTCACTAACTTTTAAATTATTTTAAATGGTTTAAAAAAGAATCTTTATAGATTTTTTAAACATATTATTTTTGAATTTTTACAAAGGTGAGAAAACAACATTTTATTTTAAAGTATACGACATGAAATTTTTTCCCACTATCATGACTATTCATTAACTTGAAGAAGTCATATTTATATTCAAATAAAAGTATCTTATTAATATTTTTGGAAATTTTTGTTTAATATTATATGAATAGAAAATGATATTTTATCATGTTTTTAATGAATGGTTCAAATTCTATTTTAATGATATTTTTCATTTATGTTAATCTCATTTAAAGACTTTTATGATTAAATGGGGATATTATATTATAATAAAATCATATTTTGTTTTTTAAAGGTGTATAATGATAATTATTTAAGGATTCTTCAATGAACCACCTTTTTTCCATGGTTTAACCTATAATTAATTAATTTTATATTTATGATTTTTTTTTATTTTCATGCGATATGATATAAATAATTTTTTATAATCTTGTTGAACACAAATTTATGGTTTTTATTATGTAATAGGTGATCCTATAATTATATAGACCAACAATACATTTGTCCATTATGGATATCTCATGGGATAATAAGGATTATAATGGAGTGTGAACCCCATTCATTGAGGGAATCTATCCATTATGATAGTTTTTGGATTGAAAATTGACAATGGAAATAATGGAATGATGAGTTAAACCAATATACTATAATGGCCTTGAGAGTAAAACTTGACTAAATAAATTTTAGAACATGGAGTGTATATAATTATCTATGATAGCTTTGGAAATGATCCATGACTAAGTAAATTATTCTTTATCCTATTGTGTAAGATTATTATTTTTTGTCTTATGCTTATGATATGTTCTCATAGATCATGATTGATTATTTATGATTGTACACACTTATTAATTCTTATTTTATGATAGATATTTATGATAATTTTTTTTATTAATTGTCTTTGACTAATTTGGTATGACTATTATTAGTTAGGATCATCTTCTCATACCCTTATACTTATCTTATTCTCACTCCCAATCATTGATTAATATTTATTATGTTTACCCTTACTGGGAATTTGAGCTAACCATTTCTAATATATCCATTCCACATGTTATGTTGAATGGTTTCAGGGAGGGTATATTAAATTAGATTAATTTATGAGAAGATATTTTTATGAAATATTACATAAATTTTAGAAAATAATATTATTATATTCCAACTCTCTAAATAATCTAAAAATTTATAGTTTCTGGGTTATGTTTCATTATGATCTATAATGAATATTTATATAAATCGAATAATCTATATTTTTCTTGGGTATCATAAATTGGTATTTGACCGGGGGAGTGTTTATTTATAGATTAGGATTTGAGAAATTTTTTGAAAACCTGGAGGATATGTCTATGAATAGGATAACATTTTGAAGCGTTGGTAAGGAATAGATTTTGTGGTTCTCCTAGATAATAAATCCTTATCTAGAAATTAGAAAGTGGATGAACTTGTGGAACAAATGAACCAAGTAATAACATATATAAATGGGATGTATTGGGTGTTAACTTGATCATCACCTATTTATGATGAGTAGACCTAGTACTACATAGTTTACTAGGAACTCCTAAGGGATATTCTTGGGTTAATTCAAATTTGTTATGATCTATTATGAAATATTAAAAATAATTAGTGATTATGAATGACCAAGTATAACAATAATGTTTCATAGTTTGGAAATACGGTATCATGATTCAAACATATCATGATTGATTTTTCATGACCACAATATTACTCACTATGATTATTGTTTCTTACACAATAACTTTTGGAATTAGTCAATGGTTGGGACCATGATAAGTCATGTTAATGCTGAGTGTTATAGGAAATGCAATGAATGTACTCATGAGAATCAAAATTAAATTTGATATGGGGTGATAAATCATGCGACTATACTCATCTGACAACCTTAATCTACGAATAGTAAAATGAATCAGTATGATATTATAAATGGACAAAGTATGTGAAAACACACTATTGAGTATTTTATGCATGAATTACCACCTTCCTTAAGTGGTTCATATCAAAAAATAATTGATCAGTAATGGATTGATACCACCAAAAAGTTAATTTTCATTATCTAGTTATTTTAATATGAAAATATTGTTATAAAAGTATATCATTTGGATAGTGAAATAGATTAATATTGTAATCCTATCGCGAATATAGGGAAAGAGGGGGACATTTAATCCATGGCATAAGAATATTATAAGAAGGTATTTTCAAAAGTTATTTTCCAAAACATTTAAAAAGAAAATGGGGAGTTAATTTCTAGATATAAGTATAAGGATGTTGAAACTATTAGTACAGATGAGGAAACATCCACCATACATTCAATGTACGCTTTTGATTTTATCTTTAATCCTCATAGATAAGTTGGATGATTCATAAATATATTGATAAGAAGTCTCTTAATGGAGGTTTTTGTAAGATGCCTTTATAGATATTAAGAAATAGTTTTATGAGCTCTGAAGAATGAATTTGAAACTAGATACTTTTAACATTCTCAGGGTTTTGGTGAAAAAATAGAAATAAGAAATTTCAATGAAATTATAAAAATAAAACAGCTAGAAGAATGGAAATTAATTTTCCTTTATTTTATAAGTGTGTATGGATGCATAATAGAATTGGATGATGGGTTATATAGAATGTTTTAATTGAGGAAATGAAGGTAATTGAGAAAATGAATGATGAGGTGATGTGAAGAGGATGGTCAATGAAAAGAATAGTGATAAATATCAATCAAACATTCCACCCAAACTCATACTTTATAATTGCAAAGATTATGTAAATTACATAAATTAGTTTATGAATTTAAGGAAGAATAATTATAACTAGTGTTAGAAAAATCTTAATCATAATGATATATGGAAATCTCATATAATAAAAATTTTTAGAGAGCATCATGAAAATGAAGTGGTGAAAGTTACACATACCATCAAATCTTTAATTTTAAATGACTTCTCTCATTTTCTATCCACTCAATAATTTACATATAATGAATTTGGTAAGGGTATCACATTAACACCCTAATGAATATATGTTATGTAAGAAGTAAAAACACATTATGGTATTATGGTCAAATCTCAAATATATATCTCCTCATAGATAATTGTTTGTGGTAATTTACTTCCTTAAAATATTATGATTCTTCCTCTTGTTGAATTTCATATGATTTTGAGAATGGATTGGCTCAAATTATATAGTTCTCATATTTTTTACCATGGAAGGGAAGTCACATTTAATATTTTGAACCATAATTTGATTGTATTTTGGAATGTGGATGAATATTAACTTCTCAGGGAAATTACATCTATTTTATGGGTATTTCTACTTATTCATGTGGGATATTTGTCTAAAATGGTGTAGGATAAACAAAAAATCAATGATATTCCAATTGTTCTCAATTATTATAATCTATTTACTGAGGTATTCCTAGTCTTACCACAAATACCAATGTTGGTTTTTCAATAGAACTCCTTCCTGGTGCCACACCTACTTCATTGACTCCATATAGAATAACCCTGATTGAGTTTCATTAATTAAAGAAGAAACTCTCAGAGAATCTTTATTATAGATTAATACATCCTAGCACATAACTATTGTAATGAATAGGCCCATTGAATCCCACTTGGCTGGTGAAAGTTTGGCCTACCACAACCCAAATATTCCCTCCAACAAGCTAGGGGCCAATGGAGAGCATCAATAAGGCATAATCTAAATGACAGATATTTACAAAGTATATGTATATGAATACCCCCAACCATATCCATGAAATAGTGAAGTGGAATAATAAAATAGGATGTAACATATAGAGTAATAATAATGAATGAAATAACCTATATAGTATACATCAACATAAAAATGAATAAAACCAATGTGTAAATGGAAAAAATACATGCGCAAAAAAAAATGAAGTCCCAAGTAGACAATAACTGGAATAAAAGAAATCTATTAAAGCATAACTCTTAATCTCTAATCACAAACACCGTGCATGATCTATGCACCCAGGTATCCCTATTATATATAGAAATTACCACCACTTTTTTTATGATCATCACATGACATGAAATATGTGAGAAAGGCCCATATAGGTGTGCTTATACTAATACCTTGTATGATGCCTTGACAATAGAATGGTGAGAAATAGAATATATGATATAAGTAGTCAAATAAAACCAAACTAAGAAAGAAATGAAACCCAGAAAACTTATATATTCTCATAAAATAAAACCAGACAAGGGAGAAAGGGAATCACCATCTCATAGATCATCTTAGGTTGACGAGTTTTCCAAAAAACTCCAAAGGGCCTGTCTCAAATGGCCAACATCTCAATTATTAATCAAGGTAACCATGTAGTGGACCCATACCTCAAAAATATGATTCAAAATTAAGGGGGAAAATTTTTCAATAGAAGAAACATTAACTAGTGTATGATGTTTTATAACTCAATATGTAGAGGACCCATATATTAGTTTTTCAGGGAGGTCCCACTCAATAGGTAGAGGAACCACATCCTAGTTTGTCAGGGGATTCTGCTCAGAAGGTAGAGTACCCACACTCTATCCCATCATGGGGGTTATAATCAGAATATAGAAGACCCAATCCATTATTCTATAGCTGTGTGACACACAAAACATCTCAAGGAGTATTTGGGACTCACACTCAAATGGAAAAGGGGGTTTCCAACCCTGACATCCCTTTGATGATTCCATATGATCACTGTTATCATTAACCATATTTTAAAGAATATTCATGCATAGAACATTTCATATCATATCTCAAAATCTACAAAAATTATAACATTGTGTTCGATGTGGAAAACTACTCAGTATAGGCTACTTGCGAGACAAAATCATAATCCAGATACGTAAGGTAGATGTTTCTCAATGGGGTAAAAAATTTATATGGGGTCTAAACGACATGTGTACCTACTTTTCTTCATGATTTGGTTCCCATATATACATAGATTTAAGTCTATGTCACCATATACAACATTTAAGTGCCCTATAAGGTGTGTCTAGAGCACTCGGTGTCAGCTCATGTGCTCCTAATCATACCCATGTTTAGCTCATTCTTGTGTAATCCAAGAGTACTTGTTGTGTCCTCCCGTACAAGGTCCTAGAAGTGTGAAATAGAAACATGACATAGACACCTGGGGAGTGTCACACATCATGTGGGACCAACCACATGGTGTGTAATCCTTATCTTCCCGAAACCACTAGCCACCATAGCGAGATGGGGCTACACGATGTGTGTCCATTGACTATAATTAGAGTAGTTTAATTTTCTATATAGTGTATAGATTCATAATTAATTCACTAGATCTGGCATCTAAACCACAAATAATAACTAATTAACACCCTAAATCAAAATAAACAAACTTTTTTCGTTGACTCCATCCATCTGGTGGCCAAAAAATGGAAACAACTTGTTCAGATGAAGCCAGAAATTGCCCGACATTCATACCATCAGATGCTATTGATACCATTTCATAGATCCATGGGATTCATCACCCGTATCCCTCAATGTAACCTAATATATCCATAAATCAGTGTACCAATCTTATTTTTTACAACCATGAACCCAGGGGTTTGATCGCGCCTGATCCCACCCCGAAAATGTTGAATTGCAACCCCGTAGGCCAACAACATAGAACACAAAGAACAACGAGGGACACAAATCAAAATAATAGAGGGTGATAAACATCATTTTTCAATAATTATTATCTTAGTATTACATATAGTGGAATTTTGGGAGAGATATTGGCATAACAAGAATAATAATTAATCCAAACAATTTATGATTTTAGAATATGCTAATGGGATGATCAAAAGCTCATAGATCAAGTAATAATAGATATAATCCTTTCTCAAAAATTTAATTATGGTTATAAAACTAAATTAAAGATTCATATCTTGAAAATTTATTGATCATTTAGAATGAATTCATTCTTCAATAATGGATAAGGCTCGTATTGTTCTATTCATCTCAATCCACATCTATTTGATTGTTGTTCATCATTCGATGTCGATTCGCCAATGGAGAACACTCTCAAATTCACCTCTAATTCCTCTTAGGGTTATTTAGGTAACCATGCTGAATTTATATTGAAGTATTTATATATAGTAAAATATGTTAATGGTATTAAGTGAATTAATTAAATAATTTAACTAATTAATCTGCTTAACAAACCTGCCAATGAATCTCTAATCCAAACTTCTGGTGCCAACATACTTTAGGTTCCACCAAGGGAAAAACCCATATTACATATTCAACTATGGACTTAGATTTATGTTCTGAGGATCCTCTAAGAATATAACCAATTATTTATTAATGACACTTGTGTACATGATACAAATATATTAAAATATTTTTATAATATCAATTTTGGGCTCACTGGGCCTCATAATCTATCACCTTCTTAACGAATTGATCCAAAAATATTTCTTAATATTTTTCAAATTATTAGAAGAAAAAAATAAGGTGACTTTATTATCCCCCCATTCAGGGGTTTTCATCCATGAAAAAAAAGTTAAAATAATTATAACACCCTGAGATTTTATGGGAAAGATTCTTTTTATTTTCTTTGATGCCTTTTGTTGTACTCTACAAAAATAATAGCTTGAAATATTTTCAACACCATATTATCTTTTAGTTAATGAAACACTAACTTGGCTTGTATTACACTCAAGAGTTACCTTCTTTGATAGCTTGCATTGTACACAATACTGAGTTCCACTAAACAACGATATATTATTAAAATATTATTATTTAATGAGATATAAACTAGATTTTATGAATAGTATCAACCAAATTTTAAATTTTATAATATTAAAATTCATATTATTTATTTTATAGAACATGATGTAAGAAAAAATATATTTTTTTAAATAAAAGAAGATTTTTTCCAAAAAATGCAGTTTTCCCGCCTTTTGATGGCGCACCCATTTTAAATCTAATTTTTGACACATTTATAAGTTAAATTTGACATAATCAAATTATTCTTTGGAATAGGGATATAAAATTGTACATTGGATAGATTTTTTATATTTTTCTGATAACTTTCATATTTTGATGAATAATAAAAATATGAAAACTTTTAATTAAAAACAACATTTTCATCGAAATAATTTATATGGTTACAATATATTATTTAATGGTTTTAATAAATAAATAGAATATATTTTTATATTTTAATACAACTTAAGTCAATTTCATTAATTTTACATTGAATTCAAATGTAAAAACATTTCAATCTTTTGCAATGATTTATCTTTTAAACAAAAACCCATTTTTTTGACAACGAGATTAATTTTAAATTAATTACTACAACTTCTATGTTTTAAATTTAAAAAAATGGATTCCATATTTGGAATCTGTAGGTACAAATTATGTTAATATACTACTTTTATTTTGGGCTTATGAATAGTAACTTTGGTAATTATTTTTATTACCTTGGTTAAAGGTAAATCGGGTAATTAAAGGTAAAAATAATATTATAAATTTACCTTAACACTTGTAAAAATCCTATTGGATGACTAAATTAAAATATTATCATTTATTTTTTGTAATGTAATATATTAATGGCCACTTACCTATGAATATGACAATAATATAAAAATATTAATGAATGTGGTAAAATGTCGCACTCGTTTTATATTTGTATATTAATTATAATATAGAGATTACAAGGGAATACAATAACCGATAGGTAGTCTCTAGAAATATAATATATTTAAATACATTATATATATATATATTTTTTTATAATTTTTAAGGATTAAATAATTACAATTAAGGATGACTCAACAGTGATGCATAAATATTTTATTAATAGAAGTATCAAATAAATGATATTATAAATATTAAAATAAATATAATTTGAGTTAATTAATGACATCCACTAATTATATGGATGGTTTTGACATGTTATTTATGGTTTAAAGCTATTTTTTCTGAACATATCTATATGAGATGATATTTCTAAAAAGACAACTAATAAATAGTGTCATAATTGACACTATTGATATTTAAAATAAATAATATATTATTAAATTGTATAAAATTCAAAAAAATGTAAACTTCAGCCAAACCAATTGGGATAAAGTTAAATATTTCACCAATGGTCCATTTATGGATCCTTTGGCCTTTTATAGTCACTATATAATCCCTTAGTAATAAAACGACATGTTGCCATGGTAAGAGTTAAAAGAATTAATTAAGGGTAAATCAAAATTATATGGTTAAAATAAAACCAAAACATGTCCAAAAAAAATTATTGGAAGAATAAGATTAAATAATTATCATAATATGATCTATTTTGAGTTGTTTAATTGACACTTGTACATGAAAATAAATTATATATTATTTAAATCAAAGATAGATACAAAATATCACTATATAGTATTTTAATATCATTTATGTTTCCACATAAGGCCAAAAACATGATATGAATGAATCTAAATGTCTATTTTGATATAAATGAAACCATTTTTATTATTTGAATTTATTTTGAATTTTTTGAACTTATATAATTACCTTAAAATTCTCTCCAATTCAAAAACAACATTTATTCAATTAATATAAAAAATAGAATAAACGATTTTAATAATATTAATTTTGTTATATGATGGATTATTTAATGTTAATAACAAATTTAAAAGATCTATAAGATAAATTATATATATTTTAAAGAATTATATTCAAATTTACACTTTTTATTATTGTATTTTAAGTAAAATAAAATGAATAGTATTAAATTTTGCAATAATAATATCTTATTGAAATAATTTATTATTAAATTATTTAAAAATAAAAAATGTAAAATAATAACAAGGGAATAAAATATTATCGAACATGTATTATAAATTTCATTTATGGGATATTTTTAATTATTTAAGTCTATAATAGTCTTATTATATTTTAATATTTTGAGAGTTTCCTAAAGTGCCCATCTCCTCTCTTATAAAAAGAAATCTCATCCCACATTTCCTCACACCTCCTTGAGCCTTCTATCAAGACCAAACCAAGCCCAATTATTATAAAAATTCTTCGTTAACTTCTGGAGGTCTTCTTTTTCAAAAAAATTCCATCCCTAGTGTCCCTAAGAAGAGATCCAAAAGAAGTCCAATGAAGAAGAGGTAATTGCTTTACCAATTCAATTCAATTTCTTTTCTTCTTCTACTACAAATTTCTTTATTGATTACATAATAATGTAATTAATACAATATATTCTAAATTATGATATGCTATTATAATTATGGGAAAACCTTATACCTCTATTTATCCATCCTACAAATAACAATATCACTATGTGTGCGTATGTATAACTTACCATCTCGACACCATTGTGTAATTTGTTATTCAAAAATAATTTATTTGGATGTGTATAATGATGAGTATAATGGATTTAATTAATAAAAATAAAATTATAATGATTATGTATAATTAATATACCATCCAATTATATAACATCTAACCATCAAGAAAATGATATCTTCGCACATGCATACGTACGGCCTACAGTCTCCATGAAACGGTGGGATTCGTTCTCCACATTAACAATTCAAGAATGATTATAAAATTTATATGATGAGAGAAAATAATAATTAGGAACTAAATTTCATGGATAAAATACATCCTATTCATAAAAATCATGACTTTCATGACAAAATAATAATGGAAAAATGAAGCAGTTAACACATGAAATAATGGTAATACTGAAATACTATTAACAAAATGATATAATAAGATCATATAAGATCATATATGATATCATAAATATTTATATGGTAATGGTATAATATAATAAAATGATTGAACCATTATTTAGGAGGTGACCAAACCATCGACTTAAGGAAAAGTACTAGGTAAGGGATACTTTTGCAATCTCATTTTTATCCAAGACTGTTTATAAGTAAGTATTTACTAGGGATATATTTATCATCCACATCAATGTTTTCTAAATTTTTTTTTTCTTAAAATGGTTACTACTATTATATATATGTTTAAATTAATTTTTACCCATTTTTTACTTTTACTACATGGTATGGAAGGAATATTTCTTTGGTTTACCATACATGGAACGTTTTGAATTTTTTTGACAAAAGTACAAGGAGAATGTATTTTTCACTGATATGGAATGCATGGATTTTTACGGTTCCATGATGAATTACTTCAATGAAACATCCTCTAAACTATTTAAAGTTTATTTTTGACTCAATTATTTTCTTTAAAATTGCCTGAAATTTTTGAGAAAAGAAAATATTTTTGAAGAAGAAAAGATATTTTCATCAAGAATTAAGTTCAAGTGTTTTATCAAAATTATTTTCCATCTAATATGAAACTCTTTAATAGGGTTATTTTTATATCCCTATTACCAAAATTATTTGACTGTGTTAATTATGTAATGATATTTTATATGGATTATGTTATGATAGAATGATGTTTAAGAAACCCATTTTATTTAATGGGTTATGCTATGATGAATGATTTATGTTTTTTCGGGACATGTAAGAATGATTTCATTATGAGATGGTTGGGACATATATCTACCTAAAATTAATTGAGTAAATATTTATATCTCATGAGATAGACATGAATTCAAGGACAAGTAAATCCGGTTTAGTAATATAGGGCTGGAACAACATGTAAATTTGGTTCACTAATACATGGCTGGAATGACATGTAGACTCGGTTCAGTAATGGACTTTGTCCACTATAATGGTCTTGGAAAAAATTCATTAGATAATATAGAAATTATATCATGTTCTTAATTTTTTCCCCACAATTACATGTTTTATACCGATTCTATTTTATCATGGTTAATGTTCCTTTATGATCTATGTCTTATATACAACCAATATTTATTTCATGGATCATGATTTTGATATTGAAACTTTATGTTCATGTTTTTACATTATAATGTTTATAGTTTGTTTTTATTCTCCATGTTTACCCTTACTAAGCATTTGATCTCACCCTTTATATGATTTTTCCCCAGGATATACAAAAAAAATTTAGGTAAGAAAAAATAGGAAGATATTTATGGGAGATATTGAAGATCTATCACCATGTTAGAAGATAATGTTCCAATTTTAAAAATCCACAAAACTAATATGGTATTTGGAGTTAGTTTGTGTCATGTATTAAGTATTCTGCAAAAGAAATGTAATTACCATGTAAGTCAAGATAGGGTTGTTATAGTTGGTATCCGAGCGAATCTTTAGTTAACCTTTGGAAATTTGGATGAGAAAACATTAGTGAGATCTCTAGAGATATTTATGAGGTTAGTCTAGAGATGTACCTAAGGTTAAGTATAACTACAAGTTAAAGTCCTAGAATTATGTTAATGATCATGAATAACCTAGGATGAACCTAAGTTGTCTTTGATTAAAGGAGGTGTTATAATTTAGACATCTTATAAGTGAATTTTTATGATTATGTGGTTCCTCATTATTTTAACTGTTTCTTAAACTATGGTTTATAATTTTAGTCAAATGAGGGAACCATAGGGAGTTGGGTTAACATTGAATCCGATGGAATAATTGATGACTATGAGCAATGGAATTGCGTAATTCCGAGAGAGAAAGATATTGTGATTATACCGGACCAGCCATTGCAATATATTATTAACAAGGTGAAATTCAGTGGTATTCCTATGTAAAAAAATAAGAGAAAGATGGAATTTTATGCATGTTTTCATGGTGAGGAACATAGAGGAAGGAAGATTAAGATTTCTAAATATCAAGAAGAAGGGAAGAAGGTATAATTCCCTGACCTTAAACCTTACTTAATATTGAATTAAATGAATAATTCACATTGAGGATCTTTTCAGGTTTATAGTTTTAGAGAATTAGGAAATAACTATTACATCTCAAAAGATTACAAAGTAGACACTTCTACTAAGTTTCCATAATATAAAAACTCTTAAAAAGAAACATGCCTAGTTCCATGTTTTAGATAGAATGACTTTTCTTTCATCCCATCCTTGACCCTATTCCACATTAAGTCCCGTGAAAAACATTTCAAAAACTTGGGAGGAGCATAAAAAGCTCAGTAGGGGATATAAAAGTACAAAATGAAAACATTAGTCCATGTATGAAATCATAATTTACTCATAAGACATAATCATTTTAACATACCTCATCAAATCATTAATAAATCATAGAAATCATAAGACATAAAGGTAACTTGAGGCATTCATAACATTCTTACATAGGGAGTAACCCTCATGGTTACGTTTGGAATACCCATCACAGTATATTCCCTAAATCTCTTCGGAGAAACCATAACATTTTCTTTGGAGAAACCTTAACGTTTAACTCCTTCGCATTACCCAATGCATTGGAGAGCTATATCGGGCTCACCCGCCCTTAGTTTATCACATAACCACCAGTCTTCATAACAATTCCCAAGAACCATAACATAATCGTATCACGTAAAACATGTATAAAGGAAACATAACATTTCCACATTTCAATCACAAGATATCAATACAACACATTGATATAACAAAAACATTATGAAAACCATTTTCAATACCAAAATAAAAGAAAAGTAAAATGTAACGCCCCAACCCCAGCTACCCAGAGTCGGTGCATTACTTCGTAACATTGGCATGATCACAAAAGATCAAGTCTCGAAAGACCGATTAGTTTAGTAGCCTTGGAAACACTAGATACATTCGTAAACGTTACATTACATCATAAAGTGAAAAATTACAATAACAAAGTCTCCATAGTCCACACTCATATCCTCTTCTGACAATCCCTGTAGGTCATTCATAAAATAATTCTTCACATCCTGGAAAATATTAAAACATTGAAAGGGGTGAGCTCAGATGCTCAGTAAGGATATCAATATTGCGGAAGCTTTCATAAATAAACATTAACATTTAAGGCAATGTATAACTAAAACAAAAGCCTTTTAAACTTTAACATCAAAATAATATGGCAAAAGTAAAATGAGATAATTCCATTCACTTCTTCACATGGATATTCTACTGGTCGAATAATCACATGCAATATCAATAACCGCTTTCATAATGAGGGAATGTATAATGCCAGACATTCTGAAACATTTTTTCAAGGCCTCGGCCAAGACGTCTAAAATGATTAAGGCCTCGACCAAAACCATAAATCAAATTGGGAAAGGGCCTCATCCAATTCCACATCTAGTTGTCTCATGAGACCTACCGATGCATCGAGGAGCTATAGCGAGCTCCACCCATCACTTATTAAGTCCAATACATTCCTCATATGAATAGGTTTAAACATATCATAAACCATAACATAATCGTATCACATAAAACATGCATAAAAGAAAACATAACATTTCCACATTTCAATCACAAGATATCAATACAACACATTGATATAATAAAAACTCTTTCAAAACTATTTTCAATACCAAAATAAAAGAATGTTAAAACTTTGTATTTATTTTTCATTAAAAAAAATGATGGCTTGTAGAGGAAGCCGAAACTCAAATAATGGTCATGGTGGCGGAGAATTCGTTGTCGCCGCATAAGTACGGAAAGAAAAACATTCCCTTTTGTCTTTTAGCAAAATGCTTTGTATAAAAAATATTCCTTTTGAATAAACGTAAAAGTCAAAGGGGTTTATACACCGTATAAAAGAAAGTTGTGTATAAAACCAAATATGCCTCAATGAAAGGGGATTGAGACGAAGTCCTTAAAAAGATCATTTTTTTAAATAAAGTACATCTATAATGTGTATTCACTATAAGTAAACATAAATAATGTAAAAATACAAGATAGGAAATAATAATATCATGACATAATTTGAAAGTAGGAGATTAACCCAAAGAATAGAAATTGGGTTAAGAAGTTCTCTTACCTCGTGTCTGACTTGACTCAACCGTTCTTTAACCTCTGGAATAATAAACTAGAGTTAATATATACCTTATTAAGAACAATTTTCAATTTCATTATTCTTTTTATATCAGTTATTACAATGATATGAACATTATTTAATTATTTAAGTTAATAACGGTCGTTTTGTCGATCTTTGGTACTTGAGTCAACAATAAACTTCTTATAATTACAAGTTGTTTATGTGGTAGAATATCCATTATCTCCAGAATTATATTCATGATTTAGATGTCATATATATCATATATATCTAGTATATACAGTCATTTATAATATTACGTAACATTTAGAGGTAAGAAATGAAATGCACCGTTCATGGAGACGGTAAGCCGTACGTACGCATGAACGCTACTTTCATTTCTATTTTGTATTTAATTGAATGAAATCATAATGATATAAATGTATAATATAATTCCAGTATAATATAGTGTATAATACCATTTACTCTATCCTTTATAAATCCCACATATGGCATTAACGATTAAAATCACTTTGAAGGGGCGGTAGTCCGCACTTCCTAAAATGAAAATACCGCGTTTACCCATAATGGAAACCATAAATTATGCCATAAATGATAAATACAGAAGCATAATTAAAACATAAACATATTATATATCATATATAAATATAGTGACATCTTAATTTCCACCTTTGAAGGTGTTATATGAGTGTTGAACAATCATCGTTTCGTGAGGCAGAAATTCGCCATCCACAGAAACCGTATGTTCTTTAATCATTAGATATAGGTGTGTGTAAGTGTAGCTCGAATACTTATTATAACAACATCCTAGTATATTGAGGATACTGGTTTTGTTACAAAATAAATGAATAAAAAGAGTTTAGGGGGTTGGAGAAGAAAAATAAAACAAAACAACATTAGAGAAGACATTACCTCAAAATAGGGTAACTCTTTTTGATTTGAGCCAAAGGCTTCCTTGGGAAGAGTTCTGCCCAAAATGATGATTCTAGGAGTAATAGGGGGAAGTTGGGAGAGTATTTGGGCAGAGTTTGGCCGAGCCAAATGGCTTGAATGTGTGAATGAGGTGGTAGAGGTGGGGGCCTTTTATAAGAGGAGAGGAGGGGCACTCTTGGAAAGTAAGGAAATTTTACATTTTTATAAAATGATTTTCGGATTCTAAAGGTCCCACACTTATATAATTTGTGGATAAGGTGATAGGGGTTCGAAATCTACCCATAAAATAGTCTTTGGACAAGTTTAAGCCTTGGATTGTACATTATCTTTTCATTTTATTAAAATCGTTAAATAATGAGGTCATCACTGCATCATAATGATGTCGTAAATAATTTAATTTATTTAATGTCTAAAAATTATAAAAAACTACTATGATGTAGGAAATCTTTTTAGCTTTCCAATGACTATTTATAGTCAAAACTATGACTTGTATAACCCCATGTAAAAATTGTTTTAGTAAAACATCTCATGTTTGTGTCATTTTTTACTTTAACATTAAATAAATATATATTAATGTCATTTTCCAACCAAAGTGGCTCCATGGGGTCCCCAAGTTGACCCATGGGTTGTATTGGTCGGCCATGGCTCATACAATAGGAGTAGGACAAGTTTCAAGCTCATCTCATATTATTAAAACATTATTTTTACCTTAAACTACACTAATTACCTCTAATTGCGATTAAGAACTTAAAAGTTACTATTCACCAAAAAATTATTTTAATCTCATTGATCCACATTTTACTTCTTAATGACAACCATGTATGTCGGATTTTTGAAAATCAAACCACATAAGTGTTAATATTTCATTTAAACGAAAAATCAGTTATTTAACTACCACTTAGTGGTTTCACTATTCATCAAAAATTGAAGTTTTTCAGAACAATGCCAAAATTTCACCCTAAGCTATAATTGATATTTAGAATTCAAAAATGATGTCTATTTTACGAAATTCCAAACATATAAGTCGCATTAATTAATTTTATAATTAATTCCCGTTATCACAACAATAGCGTGTTTTTAAGAAACAATTTATATCAAAAGACTGGCAATTGTTTATGTCCAATTTCAATGTTAAATTAATTCTAATGACCATAATTGGATAAAATGGTAAAAATATATTCTAATTATACTTTAAAACCACTAAATAGTATAATTTATCAATATAAATTATTTTGATTAAAAAAGTTGTTTTTAAGTAATTTTTACTATTCATAAAAAATTGGAAGTTCTCAGAAAATTACAAAAAATTCAATTTTGGATAATTTCGATATTACGAATACAAAAATGAAGTCCATTTTGAAATATAAAATTTCTATAATTTTAAAAAGTGGTTATTACTATTCATAACAGCTACTTTGATTAGTCACGATGTTTTAGAACTCGAAGTTGCGTACAATGCAAGGTATTGCATTATTGAATGGGAAGCGTATCGTGGAAGCTCGGGGTGTTACATACAACATGGTATTTATTTTTCATTTTAAAAATAAAGTTAGGTTATGGCTTGTAGAGGAAGCCGAAACTCAAATAATGGTCACGGCAGCGGAGAAGTCGTTGTCGCCGCATACGTATGGAAAAAAAATTCCTTTTGTCGTTTAGTAAAATGATTCATATAAAAAAAGATTATTTTTGAATAAGCATAAAAGTCAAAGGGGTTTATACATCGTATAAAAGAAAGTTGTGTATAAAACAAAATAAGGCCCAATGAATGGAGATTGAGACGAAGTCCCTTACCTTGTGTCCGACGCGACTCAATTGCTCTTTAATCTCATGAATAATAAACATGAGTTAATTTATACTTGCATAAGAACATTTTTCAAGTTCATTATTACTTTTAGATCACTTATTACCATGTCATGAACACTATGTAATTATTTAAGTTAATAACGGCCGTTTTAACGCTCATTGGTACCTTGAGTCAAAAATAAACTCTTTATAATTTCAATTTGTTCATGTATAAATTATATCCAGAGTTATATTCATTATTCAGATATCATATATATCATATATATCCAGTATATACATGCATTTATAATATTACATAACATTTAGAGGTAAGAAATGAAATGCACCATTCATGGAGACAGTAAGCCGTACGCACGCATGAACACTACTTTCATTTCTATTTCATATTTTATGGAATGGAATTATAATTACATAAAGGTATATTATAATTCCAGTATAATTTCATATATAATATCATTAACTCCATCCTTTATACGTCCCACATATGGTATTAACGACTCAAATCACATTGAGGGGGCGGTAGTCCGCATTTCCTCAAATGAAGATACTGCGTATACCCATAATGGAAGACATAAAGGTATGAAATAAATGAAAAATACAGAAGATTAAAGAAAACATAAACATATTATATATCATATATAAATATAGTGTCATCTTAATGGACACCTTTAAAGGTGTTAGAAGAATATTGAACACTCATCGTTTCGTGAGGCAGAAATTCGCCATCCACGGAAATAGTATGCTCTTTAACCATTAGATGAAGGTGTGTGTAAGTTTAACTCTAATACTTATCATAACAACATCCTAGTATATTTATGATACTGTTGTTGTTACAAAAGAATGGAATAAAAAGGATTTAGTGGGTTGGAGAAGAAAAATAAAACATAAGAACACAAGAGAAGACACTACCTTTAAAACGAGTAACTCTTTTTGATTTGAGCTCAAAGGCTTCCTTGGAAAGACTTATGACCAAAGTGAGGCTTATAGGAGTATGATAGGTATGTGTAGAGATAAAATTGGTAGGGTTTGGATGAGACAAAGGCTTGAGAGGTGTGGGTAAGGTGGTAGAGGTGGGGGCCTTTTATAAGAGGAGAGGAGGGGCACTCTTGGAATGTTATAAAAGGTTACTTTATTATAAAATGGTTTTAGGATTTTAAAGGTTCCCAAATTATATATTTCTAGGATAAGGTGATAAGAGTTCGAAATCCACCAACCCAATAGGGTTTTGACAAGTTTAGGTCTTATATTTTACATTATCTTTTCATTTTATTTAAATCGTTAAATAATGAGGTAATCGCTGCATCATCATGGTGTCATAAATAATTTAATTTATTTAATGTCTAAAAATTATAAAAAAATCATGAATTAAGAAATATTTTTATCATTCTAATAAATATTTATAGTCAAAATTATAACTTGTATAACCCCATTTAAATGTTTTATAGTAAAACAACACATGTTTGTGACATTTTTATTTTAACATTAAATTAAAAGTTATTAATGTCATTTTCCTACCAAAGTGGATCCATGGGGTCATCAAGTTGACCCATGGATTGTATTGATAGACCATGACACATCCAATAAGGTTAGGACATGTGTCAAGGTCATTTAAAATTATTAAAACATTATTTTTCTCTTAAATTATACTAATTACCTCTAATCGCGATTAATAACTTAAAAGTTACTATTCACCAAAAATATTATTTTAATCCCATTGAACAACATTTTACTTCCTAATTACAACCATGTATGTTGGAATTTTTAAATTCAAAAAACAGAGGTGGTAAAATTTCATTTAAATGAAAAATCAGTTTTTTAAGTACCACTTAGTGGTTTCACTATTCATCAAAAATTGAAGTTTTTCAGAAAAATAACAAAACTTTACCCTAAGCTATATTTGATATTCCAAATTAAAAAATTATGTATATTTTAAAAAATTCAAAACATATAATTTACATTAATTAATTTAATAATTAATTCCCGCTGTCATGACAAATAGCGTGTTTTTATGAAACAATATATATCAAAAGATGGACACTAGTTTAAGTCCAATTTCAAAGTGAAATTAATTCCAACGACCACTATTGGATTAAATGGTAAAAATATATTCCATTTTAAATTAAAAAACAATTCAAAATATAATCTAATCATATTAATAAATTAGATTACAAATTGGTTTTTAATTAAAATACAACATTTTTCACTATTCATTAAAAAAATGAATTTTATCAGAAAAATACCAAAAATTTACACAAAGTAAATTTTGATGTCCCGATTCTAAAGAAGAATATTATTTGGTCCAATATAATTTATAATAGTGACCAAAACTATATTTAATGATGATTCACCATCAAAAGGCGATAAGTGGTCCTTTAGGGAAGATTAGAGTATATATGCCTAAAATTGAATTATTATCTTATTTTAAGCCTTTATCCTTTATTGGATAAATGTAAAAACATTTAACAAACATATATAATCATATTTTAGTTATTTATATTCATTCCCTCTAATACAACAGCTACGTGTTAACTACCATTTAAAATAATATTATTTTATTACTAGTGTGCAACATAAGACTTCAAAGAATCTCTTTATTGCGTATCAGGTACGCTATAGAACATAGAAACCCCTTAAAAGTAAAATTAATATTTAATTCGCAAATATTAATAAATATGAAAATGTTTTATTCTTTATTTACCTAGGATGTTACATCCTTTCCCCCTTTTGGGAATTGCGTCCTCACAATTTTATTAACTTATCAAAATAAGTGGGGGTATTTATCCCTCATAGCATTTTTAGATTTCCACATTACCTCTTCAACCATATGGTTTTTCCACAAAACCTTTACCTGGTGAATTACCTTATTCCGCAACACTTGATCTCTATGGTCAAGAATCTGGACTGGTTGTTCTTCATAAGAGAGATTCTCTTACAACCGAACTACCTCTGGGATCAAAACATGAGATGGATCTGGCATATACTTTCTCAACATCGAAACATGAATAACATTGTGTATCTAAGATAAACGCGGAGGTAAAGCCACTCGGTAAGCAACTGATCCAACTCTCTCCAGAATTTTATATGGTCCAATGAACCTCGGACTCAGCTTTCCTTTCTTACCAAATCGCATCACACTTTTCCATAGTGAAACTTTGAGAAAAACATGATCACCTACCTCGAAAGATAGATCCTTACTCCTGTTGTCTGCATAATTTTTCTGTCATCTCTGAGCTGTTCTCATGTGTTTCTAAATCAACTGAACTTTTTATGCCATCTCTTCTACCAATTTTGGTCCCATAAGCTTCCTTTCATCCACTTCATCCCAAAAAGCTGGAGTTCGACACCGTTTACCATATAATGCCTCAAATGGAGCCATCTTGATACTGAAAATGAAACTTTTATTATAATAAAACTCAACCAAAGAAATATGTTGGTCCCAACATCCCTGATAATCCATCGAACAAGCACGTATCATGTCCTCCAAAGTCTGAATTGTTTGTTCTGACTGCCCATCTGATTGAGGATGAAAAGCTATAAAAAAATTTAATTCAGTACCCAATGACTTCTGAAGGCCTTTCCAAAAGTTAGAAGTAAACCTAGGATCACGATCAGATACAATGGAGAGGGGAACTCCATGCAACCTGACTATCTCTTTATGATACAATAGAAAAAGTTGATCTAGAGAGAAATTATCTCAAATAGGAAGGAAATGAGCAGATTTAGTCAAGCGATCAACAATAACCCAGATTGCATTATTACCTTGAGATGTCTTCAATAATCCCACAACAAAGTCCATGGATATATTTTCCCATTTCCACTCTGGCACTGGTAAAGGCTGAAGCATCCCTTTCGATAACTGCTTCTCTACTTTAACCCGCTGACAAGTCAAACACTTCACAGAAAAATCAACAATATCTCTTTTCATTCCATCCCACCAGTAATACTCTTGCAGATCTCTGTACATCTTAGTACTGCCAGGATGAACGAAAAACAGGGAACTATGAGCCTCACATAACAACTCATTCTTCAACTATGAATCACCAGGAACACATAATCTCTTCTTAAACCTCAAAACACAATCATTATCAATATTAAATTCAGGAAACTTACCCTTCTGAACCAGCTCTACCTTTTTCTGCAACCCTCTATCTTTCTTCTACACTTGCTTAATTCTGTCTGATAGGGATGATCTCACTGATACCTGAAACAAAACAGAAGAACTTTCTGCACCAACAACTTCTATGCCAAATTTCATCAAATCAAAAACCACACGATCTCTTTCCAAACGTAGCATGGTTAATGAAGCATTACTTTTTCGACTCAAAGAATCAGCCACTTTATTTCCTTTTCCCAGATGGTAATGAATTGTATAATCATAATACTTGATTAATTCAAGCCATATCCTCTATCTCATGTTCAATTCTTTCTGAGTGAATATATAATTTAAACTTTTTTTATCAGCATATATTTCACACATTACTCCATACAAATGATGCCTCCAAATTCTTTGAGCAAAAACAACAGCAGCTAATTCCAAGTCATGTGTAGGGTAAATTACCTCATGAGTTTTCAACTAATGTGAAGCATATGAAATTACCTGGTCATTCTGCATAAGGAAACAACCAAGTCTCTTCAACGAAGCATCACTGTATATAACAAACTCACCATTCCTGGAATGAAGTTCCAAAACTGGAGCATTCACCAATCTTCTTTTCAACTCCTAAAAAAAATCATCACATTCTTTTGTCCAGATAAACTTAACACCCCTCTGAGTTAGCTTAGTCATTGGACTAGATAACCATGAAAATTTTTCAACAAACCTTCAGTAGTAACCTTACAAACCAAGAAAACTATGGATCTCGGTTACATTTGTGGGTCTTGGCCATTCTTCAACAACTTTTATTTTAGCAGGATCAACATGTATGCCATTTTTTGAAACAATGTGACCAAGGAAAGAAATTTTTTTGTAACCAAAACTCACACTTACTGAATTTTCCAGACAGTTTATTTTCTTTTAAGGATTGCAAGATAACCCTTAAATGACTTTCATGCTCCTATTTACTTTTAGAAAACTCTAAAATATCATCAATGAAAACAACCAACATTTTTCACCCGAGTCAAGTGAGCCATCACTATGAAAAACTATTTAGTTCTGATTCTGACCATCTCAAGATACTGATTTAAAATGTCATTTCCCTCTATATTCCTTCCCAGAAAATCTATTCTGTTTCCTCTACGAAAAACCATTCTTAACACAGAAATATCTTAGGTGAAGCAACATGGTAATCTTTAAATGCTATATCATTTTAATCATACCATAAATTAATTTATAATTTAAGAATTTTCCAACTCCTAAAGTTGTCTAAACCGACCTCTAATACAAATTATAAGGCCCCAGCCTTAAACCTTAATTCATATTGAATTAAATGAATAATACACATTGAGGATCTTTTCAGGTATAGAGTTTTAGAGAATTAGGACCTTACTATTACATCTCAAAAGATTACAAAGTAGACACTTCTACTAAGTTTCCATAAAATAAAAACTCTTAAAAAGAAACATGTCTAGTTCCATGTTTTATATAGCATGCCTTTTCCTTGATCCCATCCTTGACCCTATTCCATATTATGTCCTGTGAAAAACATTTCAAAAACTTTGGATGAGCATAAAAAGCTCAGTAAGGGATATAAAAATACGAAATGAAAACATTAGTCCATGTCTGAAATCATACTTTACTCATAAAACATAAGCATTTTAACATATCTCATCAAATCAAGAATAAATAATAGAAATCATAATACATAAAGGTATCTTGAGGCATTCATAACATTCTTACATAGAGAGTAACCCTCATGGTTACGTTTGGAATACCCATCAGAGTATATTCCCTAAATATCTTCGGAGAAACCTTAACGTTTAAGTCCTTCGTGTTACCCAATGCATTGTAGAGCTATATCGGGGTCACCCGCCCTTAGTTTATCACGAAACCACCCATCTTCATAACAATGCCTAAGAACCATAACATAATCGTATCACGTAAAACATGCATAAAGGAAACATAAAATTTCCACATTTCAATCACAAGATATCAATACAACACATTGATATAACGAAAACATTATGAAAACCATTTTCAATACCAAAATAAAAGAAAATTAATACATGGTATTTATTTTTTATTTTAAAAAGAAAGTTAGGTTATGGCTTGTAGAGGAAGCTGAAACTCAAATAATGGTCACGGTGGCATAGAAGTCGTTGTCGCCGCATACGTACGACAAAAAAAACATTCCTTTTGTCATTTAGTAAAATGTT
Organism: Viscum album; assembly: GCA_963277665.1. Classification (NCBI taxonomy): domain Eukaryota; kingdom Viridiplantae; phylum Streptophyta; class Magnoliopsida; order Santalales; family Viscaceae; genus Viscum; species Viscum album. Next base: position 1,324,897,593 of record OY728143.1, read on the forward strand.
TCGTATAAAAAAATTCCTTTTGAATAAGCGTAAAAGTTAAAGGGGTTTATACACCGTATAAAAGAATGTTGTGTATAAAATGAAATATGCCTCAATGAATGGAGATTGAGACGAAGTCCCTTACCTCGTGTCTGACGTGACTCGATTGATCTTTAATCTCCTAAATAATAAACCTGAGTTAATTTCTACTTTCTTAAAAACCTTTTTCAAGTTCATTATTCCTTTTATATCACTTATTACCATGTAATGAACACTATGTAATTATTTAAGTTAATAACAGTCGTTTTAACTCTCATTGGTACTTGAGTAAAAAATAAACTCTTTATAATTACAAGTTTTTCATGCATCCATTATATCCAGAGTTATAATCATTATGTATATATCATATATATCATATATATCCAGTATATACATGCATTTATAATATTACATAACATCTAGAGGTAAGAAATGAAATGCACCGTTCATAGAGACGGTAAGCCGTACGTACGCATGAACGCTACTTTCATTTCTATTTCGTATTTTATGGAATGGAATCATAATGACATAAAGGTATATTATAATTCAAGTATAATTTAATATATAATATCATTAAATCCATCCTTTATACGTCCCACATATGGCATTAACGAATCAAATCACTTTGAGGGGGTGATAGTCCTCACTTCCTAAAATGAAGATATCGCGTATACCCATAATGGAAGCAATAAAGGTATGCCATAAATTAAAAATACAGAAGCTTAAGGAAAACATAAACATATTATATATCATATATAAATATAGTGTCATCTTAATGGCCACCTTTGATGGTGTTAGAAGAGTATTGAACAATCATCGTTTCGTGAGGCAGCAATTCGCCATCCACGGAAACAGTATGCTCTTTAACCATTAGATGAAGGTGTGTGTATGTTTAGATCTAATAATTCTCATAAAAACATCCTAGTATATTTAAGATACTTTTTTGTTACAAAATAAATGAATAAAAAGAGTTTAGGGGGTTGGAGAAGCATAATAAAACATAAGAACACAAGAGAAGACACTACCTTTAAAACGGGTAACTCTTTATGATTTGAGATCAAAGGCTTCTTTGGAAAGACTTATTCCCAAAGTGAGGCTTCTAGGAGTAATAGAGGGATGTGTAGAGACAAAATGGGTAGGGGTTGGCCGATCCAAAGGCTTTAGAGGTGTGGGTAAGGTGGTAGAGGTGGGGCCTTTTATAAGAGGAGAGGAGGGGCACTCTTGGAAAGTTATAAAAGGTTACTTTATTATAAAATGGTTTTCGGATTTTAAAGGTCCCAAAATTATATAATTTGAGGATAAGGTGATAAGATTTTGAAATCCACCCATCCAATAGGTTTTTGACAAGTTTAGGTTCTATATTTTACATTATATTTTTGTTTTATTTAAATCGTTAAATAATGAGGTAATCTCTGCATCATCATGGTGTCATAAATAATTTAATTTATTTAATGTCTAAAAATTATAAAAAAACTATCATGATGTATTAAATCTTTTTATCTTTCTAATGAATATTTATAGTCAAAATTATGAATTGTATTACCCTATTTAAAAATTGATTTAGTAAAATAACACATGTTTGTGACATTTTTATTTTAACATTAAATAAAAAGTTATTAGTGTCATTTTCCTACCAAAGTGGCTCCATGGGGTCCTCAAGTTGACCCATGGATTTTATTGGTCGGCCATGAAACATAAAATAATGGTAGGGTGTGTTTAAAGGTCATTTCATATTATTGAAACATTATTTTTATCTTAAATTATACTAATTACCTCTAATCGCGATAAAAAACTTAAAATTTACTATTCACCAAAAAAATTATTTTAATCCCATTGAACCACGTTTTACTTCCTAATGACAACCATGTATGTCGATTTTTTGAAATTCAAAATACATAGGTGGTAAAATTTCATTTAAACGAAAAATCAGATTTTTTTAAGTACCACTTAGTGGTTTCACTATTCATCAAAAATTGAAGTTTTTCTGAAAAATACCAAAACTTCACCTTAAGCTATATTTGATATTCTGAATTAAAAAATTATGTCTATTTTACAAAATTCAAAACATATAAGTTACATTAATTAATTTAATAATTAATTTCCGCTATCATGAAAATAGCGTGTTTTTATGAAACAATATATATCAAAAGATTGACACTAGTTTAAGTCCAATTTCAAAGTGAAATTAATTTCAATGACAAATATTGGATTAAGTGGTAAAAATATATTATAATTTCACGTAAAAACCAATTCAAAATATAATCTAATCATATTAATAAACTAGATTAAAAGGAGGTTTTTAATTAAAATACAACATTTTTCATTATTCATTAAAAAAATGAACTTTATCAGAAAAATACCAAAAATTTACACAAATTAAATTTTGATGTCCCGATTATAAAGAAGAAATTTATTTGGTCTAATAGAATGTATAAGAGTGACCAAAACTATATTTAATGACGGTTCGCCATCAAAAGGCGATAAGTGGACCTTTAGTGAAGATTAGAGTATATATGCCTAAAATTGAACTCTTTTTGTATTTTAAGCCTTTATCCTTTATTGGATAAACGTAAAAACATTTAACAAACATATATAATCATATTTTAGTTATTTATATTCATTCCCGCCAATACAACGACTACGTGTTAACTACCGTTTAAAATAATATTATTTTATTACTAGTGTGCAACATATGATTTCAAAGAATCTCTTTGTTGCGTATCGGGTACGCTATAGAACATAGAAACCCATTAAAAGTAAAATTAATATTTAATTCACAAATATTAATAAATATGAAAATTATTTATTCTTTATTTACCTGGGATGTTACAGAATAACCTTGAGGAATACCTCAAATGGAGGGGAAGATGTTATTTGTGTGGGGAAAGGGTTATAGAGTGATGAACTTTCATGGAGTTCAATATATTATATGTGGAGAACATAGGAATTACCCAACTCAATGCCATGACCTAAGAGGTTACATCAAAATCTAGGAAGGAAATATTCCATGATAATCATTAAATAGGATAGATTGAAGTGTTAATGTATTGGAATTCAAGAATAATTTTGTAGAGGTACTTTTACGGTATTATGAAATATTGGAATATCTATGGTCCATTATGGTTTTCCATAAGAATATCATACCAGTAACCATGAATGGTGATTGAAATAATTTTGGAAAGCACATGATATACACATAATTAATGGATTAAGAGATAATGAGATGTTTGATAGTATTAATGAACTCATGACTGATATAAATAAAAAGTGATATCATAGTTTTAGTATATAGAATTTTTGGTATTTTTGGTGTGTGGAAAGAGTTAATTTTGGATGAATGCATTTTTTCAATAATGTTATACGATAATTCATGTCATTACCATTTTTCAAGAGAATACATAAGGTATTCACATTTTTGGAATGTGACAACCAAGAACTGGAAAATGATATATGGGAGACAAACGTTAAGTCAATTTAGTTCACCTCATTATAAAGTTTCATATATTCAGTTTTTTGAAGGATTGAAATTTTATCCATTTATGGTCAGTATAAGTTATATTCAAGTTTAATTTTGTTAGATTAATGTTTTATCTCACCGTAGGTGGACTTATGCATATTTGATAACCTATTCTAATCTTTTTATTGAGATAGATAGAATGACATATAATTCTATCGCATGATATGATAATACTTCAATAATAAAAAATTCAACTTCATTTCATTAAATAAGAGATGGATTGGAAATTGTTCAGGGAACAACCAATGATGATATTGTACTACAATCAATTAATAATTTATCCTCCAAAAAAACTTCATCAACTTTAGGTAAAGTATCTTCATACTAAAAATGTTATCCTAGTACCTTCGTATCTGATGAATCATATGGACCCTTAAATCGTTGTAGATTTAGGGATTTTTGTAAGTTTAATTTCTCCAAACCTTAATACTTATTACCAGCCATCAAAACATGATGGTTGGATTTCTCTTTCATATCCATTTTTTCACTTCCCACCTATGTTCTCCTATGTGGAAACCCAATGATGAGTTACTTTGGGTAACATTTATGTTTCTAAATTTACTTTTTAAAACGAAGTTTTACTATTAATTTTTACAATGTGAATTTCTATGAAAGAAAAATTCAAGTAGAAAACCATTTTCAACCCTGACAAATTTCAATGGCGAAATTCATTTTAAGGGGGGTAGAATGTAACACCCTAAGATTTTATGGGAAAGATTCTTTTTATTTTCATTGATGTCTTGTGTTGTATGAAACAAAAATATTAGATTTTACTATAAAAAATACCATATTAGCTTATAGTAAACGAAACACTGACTTGGCTTGTATTACATTATAGAGCAACCTTCCTCGATAGCTTGCATTGCACACAATACCGATTTTCACTAAACAACGATATATTATTAAACTATTATCATTTAATGGGATATAAACTATCCATTATGAATTTTAATAACCAAATTTTTAATTTTATAAAATTAAAATTAATTTTATATATTTTTAAGAAAATGATATAAGAAAAATTCAATTTTTTCGATAAAATAATATTTTTTCAAAAAATGCGGTTTTGCCGCCTTTTTATGGAGCACCCATTTAAAATATAGTTTTTGACCCATTTATAAGTTTAATTTAAAAAATTAGACCATTTATTTGGTATTGGGATTTAAAATATTAGTTTGGATCGAGTTTTTATATTTTTATAGATAATTTTCATATTTTTATGAATAGTAAAAATATGATAAATTTTTATTGAAAACACCTTTTTTCATCGAAATAATTTATATGATTGAAATATATTATTGAATGGTTCTAAAATATAAATAGAATATATTTTTATAGTTTAATACAATTTAAGTGATTTTTATTAGTTTTACATTAATTCATATGAAAAAACATTTCAATCTTTTTCAATGTTTTAACTTTTAAACAAAAACCCGTTTTTTTCCGACAATGAGATTAATTTTAAATTAATTAGATCAACTTATATCTTTTTGATTTTAAAAAATGGATTCTATATTTGGAACCAGTAGTTATAAATTGTGTTAATATGATACTTTTATTTTGGTCCTTATGAATTGTAACTTTGGTATTTAATTTTATTACCAAGGTTAATTGTAAATCAGGTAATTAAACGTAAAAATAATGTCATAAAATTACCTTAACACTTGAAAAAATCCTACTGGATGATTAAATTAAACCATTATCATTTATTTTTTAAAATTTCATAACTTATTGGACACTTACCTATGAATATGACAAGAATATAAAAAAAATTAATGAATGTGACAAAATGTCACACTCTCATTTTATATAAGTATGTTAATTATAGTTTTAGGATTACAACGGAATAAAATCGCCTATATGTAGTCTATGGAAATCTAATAGAATTACCTACATCACAAAAATATATTTATAATTTTAATATAGTAAATAATTATCATTAATGATGACTCAATAGTGATGTAGAAATTAATTTATTAATAGAAATATCAAATAAATTATATTATAAATTCTAAAATAAATATAATTTTTGTGAATTAATGTCATCCACTAATTTTATGGATGACATTGACGTGTAATTTATGGTTAAATTGAGTTTTTTTCAAACATATCTCTATGTTATGATATTTCTAAAAGGTCAACTAATTAATAGTGTCAAAATTGAAAATCTTTATATTTTAAATAAAAAATATATTATTAATTTTTTTAAAATTCATGAAAATATAAAATTCATCCAAAACAATTGGTATAAAGTTAAATATGTAACCAATGGTCTATTTGTGGCTCCTTTAGCATTTTATAGTGACTATATTAGCCCTTAATAGTAAAAAGATATGTTTCTATGGTTAGAGTTGAAGGAATTAATTAAGGGTTAATCAAATTTATAAGGTTTAAAATAAAACAAAAACATGTCCAAGAAAATTATTAGATGAATAATATTCAATAATTATCAAAATAAGATCTATTTTGAGTTGTTTAATTGAAACTTTCATATTAAAATAAATAATATATTATTTAAATCAAAGATAGTTGCAAAATATCACTATCTTGTATTTTAATATCCTTTATGTGACCACATAGGGAAAAAATCAATCTATGAATGAATATAAACATATATTTTAATATAAATGAAACCATTATTATTATTTTAATTTATTTTTAATTTTTATAAGTTATATAATTACCTTAAAAGTCTATGAAATTCTAAAACAAAATCTATTCAATTAACATAAAAATAGAATAAATGATTTTAATAATTTTAATTTTGTTATATTATGGATTAATTAATGTGCCTAAAAATTTCCAAATAACTATATGATATATTATATAAGTTTTAAATCATTATATTATAATTTCAAATTTTTCTTACTGTATTTTTAGTAAAATTAAATGAATAGTATTAAATTTTGCAATAATAATATCTTATTGAATTAATTTATTATTAAATTATTTAAAAATAAAAAAATGTTAAATAATAAAAAGGGGATAAGATATAGCCTAACATGTATTATAAATTTTATTTATCGTTCATTTTTAATTATTTAAATCTAGAATAGTCTTATTATATTTTAATATTTTGAGAGTTTCCTAAAGTGCCCCTCTCATCTCTTATAAAAAGACATCTCCTCCCACATTTCCTCACACTTTATTGGGACTTCTAGATCAACCAATCCCTAAAAAAGTATCCTATAAACATTCTTATTTAACTTATGGAGGTACGGGTTTTCCAAAAAGTCCATCCTTAGTGTCCCTAAGAGGAGATCAAAAGGTAGTCCAACGAAGAAGAGGTAATTGATTTACCAATTCAATTCAATTTATTTTATTCTTACACTCACTATTTATATATTGATTCCATACTAAAGTAATAACTCCAGTATATCATACATACTATGATGTTATTATAATTATAGTATATCCTTATCCCTTCTTTTATCTATCATATGAATAACAATATCACCATGCGTGCGTAAGTATGGCTTACCGTCTCCACGCTGTGGTGTAATTTTTTATTGAAAAATAAATTATTAGAATGGGTATAATGATGAGTATAATGGATTTAATTAATGAATAAAACATGATAATGACTCTTTATAATTAATATACAATCCAATTACATACCATATAATCATCAAGAGAATGATACCGTCACTTGTGTGTATGTACGACCTACCATCTCCACAGTGCGGTGAGATTCATTTTCCACGTTGACAAGAATGATAATAAAATTTATATGATGAGTGAAAATAATAATTATGAACTTAATGTCATGGATAAAATAAATCCTATGCACAAAAAATGTGGCTTACATGAAAAAATAGGAATGGGAAAATGAACCAGTTAACACCCGAAATAATTGTAATATTGAAATACAATTAACAAAATTTTATAATAGGATCATATAAGATCATATATGATATCATAAATATGGATATGGTCCTGGTATAATTTAATAACATGATTTAACCATTATACATGAGGTGACCACACCCTCAACTAATAAAATGTACAAGGTAAGAGATAATTTTGCAATCTTATTTTAATCCAATATTGTTTATACGTAAGTATTTACTGGGGATATATTTATCATCCACATCCATGTTTTCTAAAAATGTCTTTATAAATTTTTTTCTATTATTCTATGTATATTTAAAATCATTTTTACCCATTCTTTACTTTTAATACATGGTATGGAAGGAATATTTCTTTTGTTTACCATACGAGGTACTTTGACTTTTCTGAAAAAATTACGAGGAGAATGTTTTTTAACTTATACGACATTAATGGTTTTTTATAGTTCTATGACTCATTATTTCAATGAGACTTCCTATACACTATTTCAAGTCTATCTTCAAATAAATTATTTTCGTTTAAAATTTCATGTCATTTTGAGAAAAGAAAACATTTTTTAAGAAGAAATGATATTTTCCTCAGGAATTAAGTTCAAGTGTTTTATCAAAATTATTTCATATATAAGATAACGCTCTTTAATAGGGTTATTTTTCCATCCCTAATACCACTAGTATTTGATTGTGTTAATTATAGAATGATATTTTATATGGATTATGTTTTTATATAATGATGTTTAAGAAACCCATTTTATTTCATGTGTTATGCTATGATGAATGATTTATGTTTTTTTGGAAAATGTAAGAATGATTTCATTATGAGATGGTTGGGACATATATATCCCTCCAATGCATTGGGTAAATATTTATATCTAATGTATAGAAATTACTCAAGTGTGAAGTAAATCCAGTTCAGTAATACAAGGCTAGAACGACAAGTAAACTCAGTTCAGTAATACATGGCTGGAATGACATGTAAACCCGGTTCAGTAATGGACTTTGTCCAATATGATGGTCTTAGAAACAATGACTTGGATACTATGGATATAATATTATGTTTTTAATTGTTTTCTATAATTCCATGTTTTATTCCCAGGCTATTTTATCACTGTTAATGTTTCTTTATGATCTATGACTTACAAACATCCAAGATTTATTTCATGACTCATGATTTTGATATTTTAATTTATGCTTATGTTTTTACATTCTTATGTTTATGATTTGTTTTTTGTTCTCCATGTTTACACTTACTGAGCATTTGAGATCACCCTTTTTATGTTTTCTTTTCCCCAGGACATAAAGAAAGGTTTTATATAGGAAAAAGAGAAGATATTTAGGGGAGATGATAAATATCTTTCACCAATTTAGAAGATCATGTTCCAAGTTTCCAAAGGCACTAAACTAATATGCTCTTGGGCGTTGGTTTGTTTCATGTATTAATTATTCCAAAAAAGAAATTTAATTTCCATGTAAATCAAGCTTGGGTCATTATAATAATTATTGAAATTACTACTCCCACATTTTGATCTACTACTCCCAGGAGCTCTCATGTATGCTCACGTGCTACTAGAGCACTTGAAACAAGGGAATAGTCCATCATCATAGGATGCTCTCCAACCGATACCTGATCATCACTATGTTCTCTATGATCGGGAATCCAATATCAATGTCCAACACAACCCATTAAATATATTAAACCCCTCTTAAAATACATTAATATTACTTCATTTTAGGGGAATACTTAATATATTTCAAAACATATTCCCAAATACCGTATTAGTTTAGTGCTTTCAAAAACATGGAAACATAAACTTTTGTACAAAAGTGACATACATTATCTCCCAATAGGTTCTTCATGACAATTAACCTTCTTAGAAACAACATACTCAATACATATATTTATGACCTGTGGAAAGGAAATATAAAAAGGGGTGATATCAGATGATCAGTAAGGGTAAAAAAGGGACATATGAATGAATAATCACGAGCATAAGGGTATGCGAACATGATCATGAAAATATAAGATCATACCCTATATATCAATGATCATAGACAAGAATCATGGAATAAATATTGGCATTTCATAAGACATGAATCATAAGGAAATCAGTAACATAATCCATGGAAGCATAAAATAGGAATAAGAAATCGAATTATGGAAAAAACATAAAATTGAAATATCATACCCTATAAGTCAATTCTCATTGACAAAAAATTATCTTGGAACTTCATGGGGACTTAACCAACTAGGAAGGATACACTACCATCCCCAGTCACTATCCTTTCCTAATAATGGACAGGGTTACCCTATCTTCCCATAGTGGTTTAGGTTTCATATCATCCCATAGTGGATTGTGTTTCCCCATATTCTATAGGGAACCAATATTGTTGACTTGATTCCCATCATTATCTCATGAGATATAAATCTTTATCAAATTTATTAGAGGTAGATATAGTTCCCACCCTTCCCATAATGAAATCCTATTTACATGTACCATAGGAAAATAAAACTTTCATCATATCATGACCCATAAAAGAGATAGGTTTCAAAAGAATCATATCATAACCCATGAAATGAAATGCGTGTCACAAAAATATGAAAATATCATAACCTGTGGAAGGGAGACAGATATCATAATCATTTCATCAAATCATAACCCATGAAATGAAGTAGGTTTCAAAAGCATATGACCTATGGAAGAGGAACTGCAGTCATAAACACCTTTTCATATAAAACATAAACCATTAAAATTAATAATAAGAATGGTTTCCTTGGATAATATCCATAGTAATGAATTAACTATTTTTAAATATTTCATCTTAGATGGAAAAAATCTTTTGAAAACATTTTTAAGGAAAATATCAGTTGTGCTTTGAAAAATGATTTTAAAAAAATTAATTTCTTTTGAAAAACAAATTATTTGAAAAAATAATTGAAAATCATAAATCATTATTTATTTTTTTCCCTTTAAAATCATTTAATATTGTTAATTTTTTTATAAAAATATTTTAAAACATGGTTTTTGAAAAAAACAAATTTTCTACCTAAAAGAGAAATAATGCCAGATTTTATTGAAAATATTTCATTACTTATATTAAGTAAAAAATAGTGGAAGAATTTAAAATATATATATATATATCATAAATAATTTAGGATAATAAAATTCGTTAATTTTATTGAGATATGGATCACAATATTCCATCAATGGAAGCATAATTGTAAACAGTCTCGATAAACAGTGGGATTGTAACAATAAACTCTTACCATTCTGGTAATAAAATCCCCATGAGAAAATAACATTACCTAAATCATATAATTTCATTAAAATAATATGATTTATGATATAAAATGTCAAAGGGATATTATATACACCTCATAAAAGAATATAGGTGTATAACAAAACATGTGTCTCAAAGATGGAAAATCGAGGCAAAAATTACCTAACCGATTTAGTAACCTTTTAACCATAAACCCCATGAAAGTGAGATAAAAATTCATATGTAAATACCCACAAATATAATTATAAGTATAATATAATACATTCATGGTATTTAAGTACACCACAAAAAATAAATGAGTGATGAATATGGCATAAGTCTCAGAGAAATAAAAATGAGACTAAAAATACCTTACCTTATGTCTCGAATCTCTTCATATTCGCTCAAAACACATGTATAATAAATATAATTTTATTATAAATCTGTTAAATAATAATATTAAATCATATAATACCGTATATTATTTAATTATGATCTCCAATGTCCATTTTATTAATAATTAAATGTTAAAGTTATGGTTCAGGTAATAACTGCTTTGTTTTTTACAAGTGTTTTGATTTGTTATATTTTTGGTCCTCATACTTAAAAAAAGATCTAAATAATATAAAAAATTATATAAATTTCATATATATTCACTATAAATGTATTTATAATAATCTATAATATATAGAAATATGAAATGAATCACACTATTCAGGGAGACAGTAAGCCGCATGTAATAATGAATGTTGTATCCATTTCACTATCATATTTATAGAAAGAAAGTAATTGAAATATTTTTATTAATTTATATTTGTTTATTTTAATTAAATTAACCTTATTATTTCATATATATATCATATAATTTTACCAAACCCATCCTTAATACATTCCATGTAAGTGTGAACAGATCACAGTACTTTGAGGAGACAATAGTCCACATGTCTACAAACGATGTTGTCGTATTTACACAATATATAAAGCATGAAATAATGTTTTATGTAATAATTATAGAAGCATAAATAAATCATAAATATCATATATATCATATAAACACAGTATTCCCAATATAATTTCAAACAATGAGAGGTGGTAAAGGAAAAACGAACAACATCATTTCGTGAGGCGGTAGTCCGTCATATGCACAAAAGGTAAGTTTGTTACCCATTTGATGGAAGTGTGTGTAGGTGTAGGTCAAAACATTAGAATAAAATATATCAATATATTTAAAACATTGATATTATTATATAATAAGGGAATAGGAATAATTGATGGGGTGGAGAATGAAAATAAAACAAAAGAGCTTGTGGAAGTATGTTACCACTTCTTTGGGTAACTCCTCTTGGTTTCCACCAAAGAGCTCCCTTAGTTGGATTACATATCAAAGGGAGGATTCTAATTTGAAGGTAGGAAATTTTTATGGTTATTAGGGTAGTTTTGGATAATCCAAATGGATTTATATGTGTGAATAAGTAGGGGTGAGTGCCACTTTATAGCAGAAGAGGATCGACATTATTTTAAATAAAAAAGGAAAAAACTATTGAGAGGTCTGTCTGACATCATGTTACTTCAATAATTTTACCTTTTCAATACATGATCATTATTGGGTGAAATATTTCTAAATAGTTTTCTTTAAACACGTGTCTATTTTATTTCGCACTTTAAATAAATAGTTAACCATGAAGTAATATTGTTTTACTTTAATCACGATAATTAACTTTAATTACTTTCACTAATTTTTTGTTAAAAATATATGTATAACTTATTAAGAGTTATAAATTATAATTATTAAAAATATGGAATTAATTTTTTCCAATTATAATCAAATAAGTGGTTGAAATTAATTTAAAATTAATCTTGTAGACGTGTAGTGACAATAGGGTTTTTAAGAGAAAATGTTTAAAATGTTTTATATTAAATTTAAATTTGAAATTGGTTATAATAACCTAAATTAGATTAATTGAAATAAAATTAATATAATTAAACTTTTAAACCAAATTAAAATATAATTTAACAATATAAATAAATTATTTAAAGAGCAGTTTTGAATTAAAAATAAGTATTCTCCCCTATTCATCAAAAAATAAAGTTCTTTAGAAAAATTCAAAAAATTAACCCTAATAAAATTTTGACATTATAAATTCAAAAATTAAGTTTATTTTTTCAAATGATGTTTCTAAAATTATCTAAAATTAAATTAATTATTTTTCACAGAAGTACATAAAAATCAGTTCATTTGAGAAAATCATATTTTCAAACGTATAAATAATTTAACAAAAATATGTTTCATTTATATATAAAAATTATAAATAATATTTATTAAAAAAATATTTATTAATAGTCAAATTACTATGTTTAATGACTATTTTATAACTATCTCATGTAATTAATTATAATAAAATATTTTTTCATAGAAATATAGTGTTGCATGTAATGCAAGCTAAGATGATGTTGCATATAGAACAAGATTAAATTTGTGTAACATAATTAATGTTTAACTTAGTGTATAGTGATATAAAATACATAAAATAATAAAATATATCTTAGAAAATGGTTCATAAAAATATAAGATGTTACATTAAATGATGTAACTACGATAATGCATGTATCCCCTCAGTTGTGACCTATGGATGATTTCATGAACCCACTCCTATTATGGGGGTAAATCTAGGTGTTAAGAAAACTAAAAAAATCTCTCTAGGATCTTGAACAACCCGGTGAACCTTTGGGGTGGATTTCCTCCCCAATAAACACTTCATAATCATCATTGTGGGGAGATTATTAGAAAAATAGTGTCTCCATTCTCAGTCTCCAAGGGCTTATGAAATTGATCTAAATAAGATTACTACCAGATCTGGGATATCCTTATACCCTCATATATCACCTAAACATTCTTAATCTTTACTTTCACCTTCTCTGTACCAACAATTTATGTATCACCAATCTCATTCTAGCCCTTGGATAATGTACTTGATATGCTAATCCGTTTGGGGGTGAAACGCTATACTAATATGCAACTTGGTATCAGATTACTCTTGCAAGAATCTCCACATCCATGATGTAATCCACACATCACTATTGGAGACAATCATTGAGGTTACCCCATGGAGCCAGATGATATCTCATACTTAGTACTATCCCAAACTCTCCAATAAACTATAATCCCCGATGGAAAGAAAGTGTTCAGACTTCCTGAGTCAACAAAAAATCACCTAGATAGCATTGTGGTCTCTCACTATCAGAGGTATACATACCATGAATACCATAGATATTCCATCCAATTTCCACTTTGGGATCTCAAGAAGTTTTCTCAAACCTACATGAACTTGGGGATTAGCCACCTCCTAGTAAAATGTGAGACACTAAGAGATGAACTCGGCCATCCCCACCTCATTCCATTCCACAAAATCTACCACTGAATGTCCCTGAACATCCTCACTACAATGGGAATTATATCCAAAGGATAAGTGTGTAAATACTACATAAAATCCTCTATCATCATGATTAGAACCCCCACTCATCACTAGAAAAGGTTGAAATGCTCCCTCTTTAAGAAAATCCTTCTGGTGAATCAACTAAGGATATATGGTCATAAAATATCTGAAGTTTGATGTCTCCTAACTGAGCCCCGCTCAAACAATAGAGAACAAGAGTTGTTAACACCCTAAAAAAAGATAATATGCACCAATATCATCTACTAGGGTCACCTACAAGGAATCTAACTACTCATATGCATCCTCCACTAAATGAGAGCATGGATTCCTACTAAGGGAATCTACCACAATTTTTCCTTCCCTAGGAGTAAAGAATATCAAAAAGTCAGAATTCTATAGGAGATTTAAGTGGATCATATTAATTAGGCTCAGATATCATTGCGTGAATATATATATATATATATGATAATATTATAGTCTGAGTAAACAAAAAATTACTCTCCCAGATGATTGTGACTCCACATCTAAATAGAGAAAACTACCACACATAACTAAAGGTTACAAGTCACATTGTTCTTATCATGAGGTCCTAACTTCCTCAACCCACATATGATCATTTCCTACCACTACACCAACAAAAGTCGATCCCATCTCTAGATTCATCAAAAAACACTATGTACTCCATCTCCTCATCGGGAAGTCAAAACACAAGAGCACTGGTCATACTGAGGATGAACTACAAAAAGGCTCTATGAAACTACTCATTCTAGGTAAATATTTTTCCTTTCCATGTTAGAGGGTCAAAGGGGCAACAATAATAAATAAAATTTCCATGAAATTTATGTAGTAACCCTCTAATATAGTAAAACTTTATACCTCTTACAGACTCTTGGGTGGATAATAAGTAAGAACAACATCAATATTCATAGGTTACATATGTAAATAACACATTGAAATGAAAGCCTCTAGAAAGTGAACCTCATATAACCAAAACTATCACTTTGAGAGATTACCATAAATATGGTACTCCCAAAGTACGTTTAGGACCATCCTCAAGTGCTATTCATAATTCTCCTCTAACAAAGAGTTGATGAGTATTTAATTAATGATGAAAACCAGAAATTGATCAATTTATGGATATAAGATCCTATTTATCAAATCCATAAACACAATAGGTTCATTAGTCACACCTACAGGTATCATCAAAAACTCAAAATGTCCATAGAGATATTAGAATAACATCATTAGAATATTAGCCTCAGGAACCATCAATAGGTGGCAGATAGACCTAAGATCTGTCATCACGAACCCACTCATAACTCATAGATGATAAAAGAGGCCATCAATATTTGAAAATGGAATCATTTCCTAGTTTAGGTGATGATAATAAAAACAAACCCATATGAACCTATACAACTTTATTATGAAAAATATTTGAGCTGCCCATGGGGACACATTGGGTTTGATAAAACCATCCTCTGAAAGGTCCTCCAACTACACCCTTAGTTCTTGGAGATCGGTATGGGTCACATGATATTACATAAAATATATCTTTTTGGTCTAGTGGTGTATGTAAATGTATAAATACATCTCTTACTTTGGAGTTATACCCAGAACATCCTTAGGGAAGATGTCTATAAAATCCCCCACTAGAGAAGGAATCATGATTCCTAAAGATACTGGTGAACCTGTAAGTAAACTTGCAAACTGGTGGGCGAGGGGCTTCATCATTATACTCACAAAACCTAATCTCTCAGCCATGATATATAATTTTCCTATAAGTGATATTGTAATCCTATCTATCTTAAGGTATCAAACCTGCCTATGATGACTTCCAATCTGGGATTCAACCATGTACAAATAGTCCTTTACTAAGATGAAATCATAAGGTTTCATCATGATCACCAAGAGTTCTCACATGAAACTCTATCCACTAAGAAATATCTAAAAATCATGTTAGAAAAATTATATCAAAGAATTAAATCTAGTTAGAAACTCTAGAAAAATATGTTGTGCTATGTTCTCAACAGGGAGTTATAGCTCTGAAATGAGGGAAACAAAAATATTGAGTGACTCAAACCAGTGTTTATAAAAACTAGAGAAATTATTTAATAAATAATGATCAAGCCTCATATCATCTAATGAGCTATAGATTCATAAGCCTCCATGTCTAGTAGCTACCTGTGACATCATCCAAAATATCCCTAAGCCTGTCATGGGCCACTTGGTGGTGGTGGTAGAAGTATCTCACATTGTTTCCATCTACTAGAAAATCTTCCTCATGGATCACCTCTTATGCCTCTTCTAACACCACCTCCTAGGGTGACACCCTATCCATGACTTGGAGAACCTTCATCATGGAACTACCTCTATCTTGGTAGTCCACATTATACCTTACTTCTATCCCTGACATGCTAGTTTGGGAAATCTAATGCCATTTGATAATGCTTGTCACATGCGTAACATCACCCCTCTATGAGATGACATGGTCATGTGAGAGAAACCTATTCTGTGTGTCCATGTGACTAATAACAACCATGGTAAGATCTTCTATGCCAAGACACTGATGACTGATGCATTCTAGCTACTATATAATACTCAAAACCATGAAGCCCAATTATAACCACAACTACCTAGAGTCCTTTGATAAGAAGGTCTACACCAACAATGCTCGCTTTAATACTCTAGAATATGTGGGAATGCAGAATGGGACCACACTAGAGAAGATGTCTCCTCAAATACCCTACTTGAAAGTCTACACCCAAATGTAACCTTAACACACTATTTTTAAGGAGTACTATATAAAGATAGTGAACCTGGAAACATACTCGACAATAATCATATTACCCTTATAAATCTTTAGAAGATAAAAAATCTAAACTCAATGAAAACATGAGGGGTTATAGGCCTAAAAAAGATACTAGAAGCGGGTCCATGAGAGTGACAACTCATCATGAACCTATGGTACTATAATTCTCTAGAAGCCTAGTAATCCTTGGAAAAGACTGGCTACCAGTGCCCCCATCCGATCATTCATGGTCTGCAAGAGATTTAATATTCAGTTCACCAACTCAAGCCAATCCTATACAAGATGGGAATCTGAATCACCACATTACCTCATCAGCCTCTAGTTCTAGAACATTTATAGTGACTTAATACTGAAAAAATCATCATCTTTACATACTGGTACAATCTGCATCTTGATAGGTGAGGTTACTGATATATGCCCACCTGGAGGAAAGATCTTATTCAATAGCTTCTGAAATGAGGACTCATTTCTCATGAAAGCATCTTCATGATCCTAAATTGGTATCATTGATGAATATCTTAGTAGATATTTCATGAAAGTGATCAAGTTGTACCATAATAATATGGCCATATTTATTTAGGGATATAACTCAAGAAGAATAGTAAAAGGAATCAACCCTATATGATGCATGTATCATTATTCCCTATAATAATGTATCGGTATGTCAAGTTGACAATAAGTAAGTTAGAGTCATGGTGTATGAATACATCAACCAACACACCAACAATGGGTTCACTAAATTGAAAGCCACACTCAAGACACATGGGATATGTTTCCCTAAGTTCCCAAACAATCATCACCATGGGTTGATCTCACCCCAACCCGAGGAAGAACCACCACTGATACTACTCTCTAATGATCCAAATGAATAGGGACCTCCTAGCCAGAGGAAGTCTAGGATTCCTCAACCAAAATCCAACCTTTAATAGGTTATATTTTGGTGATAGGGACTGAGAAGTCATAAAATAAATGGGTTGTCGCTTCCTAGTTTACCTATATGCACACACCAAATGGTCTCCATGAAATAGTGTAATGGAGTAACAAAAATAGATGTTTTATCCATAGTAAAAAACCTTGAATGAAATAACCCATAGGCTATACATCAAATTTCCACATAATAAAACCAAATTGGAAAAAAGAAACATATATTCCTAACATGAAATGAAGTCCCTACCTGACAATAACTAGAATAAAATAATGTTAAGAGATCCCAACTCCATATATATAAGATTTACCACCCTATGTGGTCTATTCTCCCAAGTATCCCTATAATGCATAGAAATCACCACTCATCTATCCTTTGTTTGCATAATACACAATAAATGTGGGAAAATCCCATGTTGTGGTTAGTATATACATACCCAGTATGACACCTCAAAAACAGAACATAGAGAAATAGAAAATATGATATAAGTAGTAAGGTAAACCTAAATAAAAAGAGATGATAAACCCAATAACACATATATATGCTCGTAAAATAATCCCAGATGATAATGGGGATGTTTATCTCATATGCCATCCTAGTTATTGAGTCTTCCAACATCTCCAAAGGGCCTATCTCCAATGCCCAACATCTCGATTATCAATCAAGGTAATATTTCCTTGGACCCATAAATCGCCATTATACCACATAGTCAAGGTTCACAATCAGTAATAGATTACCCATTCCCTTGTTTGGTAGGGGGTTCCACTCAATAAGTAGAAGACCCATACCCTAGTCTGTCAGGGTTGTGCCACTCAGTCGGTAGAGGACCCACACCCTAGTTTGTCAGTGGTGCCAGTGAGTAGGTAGATGTCCCACACCCTAAACCATTAGTGGTGTGCCACTAAATTGGTTGAGGACCCATGTAGTGATTTTTAATGGAGGTTCCACTCAAACCAATGAATGGAGTATTTGGTATAGACACCCTGATGGAACTGGGGGTTGTCAACCCTAACATCTCTTTGGTGATCCCACTTGATCATAACTACAATAAAGCATTACCTAAATAAGTTTCATGCTCCTAAAATTACACATCATGTCTAAAAATCCACTATAAATGCTACTATCACATTCTATATGAAAACAATACTCAAGATAGGTTACACGTGTGCCATAATCTATATCCAGTTAAAGGTCATATGAATGGTTTAAATTTATCAAAAGTTTACATGATGTGTATGGGGTCCACACGATGTGTGGACTCACTCCAATTCTTAGAAATGTTATTATATTCACTTGGTAAAAAGGCTATTTCAACATAAAATACTTTTAAGGGGTGTACATGGTGTGTCCCAGCTGCCCAGGGCTTTCCTGTGGGCTACTTTCCATTCCCATGTTCGGCCCAAGCCAATGTACTCTCAGAGTACACTGTGTTTTTTTCTACATGTGGTCTAATCCATGTGTAGTTTTAAATTTAAATAGAAACCAATGGAGAATCATATGGACTATGTTCCCAATAACATGACGTGTGATCCTTATCAATATAGAAACCCTAGCTACTATAGTTGGGTTGGGTGGTATGATGAGTGTTCGTCAACTACATTCTATATAGTCAACGTTTCTGCAAAAAGTCCAGATTCTTTACATATTCACCAGATCCAACCCCCACTATGAATCATGCCTATTAAATTATATTTTTTTCGTAAACTACCTTCATCTATTTATTTCATCCCTCCGATGGTTGACAATTTGAACCTCTCTTTCATACGAAGCAACACATCACTGAACACACCTCCCGTAATCTTCCACATATCATGGATACTAGATCCATAAAAAAAACATCACCCAAATAATTTAATGAAACCAAATATGTCCTTAAATCACCATCCCAATCATAATTCACACAATGTTTTTTAATATGAGGTCTAGGTCATGCTTGAACCCACCCTATAAAAATCAAACTGTAAACCTATTGGCTAACGATGATGAACATGAAGAACGGTGGGGGAAAAATAATATAGGGTGATAAACATAATTGTGAAAGTGTTCTTGGACTATTATTATAAAGAAAGTAAATTATGGTGATATATGGGCATAAAAATAATAGAAATTGATCCAAATAATTTAATTTCACAGAACGAGCTCATGTGAATATCGAGAGATAATAGATCAAATAATATTAGATGAAATCCACGATCGAACATTTAAAAAAGGGAAGAAACCTAAATTTATGGGACAAAAATAGAAAATTAATCAATTTTTAGTGAATAACTCATTCACTAGTAATGAATTATACCCACTGTATTCACTACCTCTCAATCCACCCTGATCTAATCATCGCTCATCATCTGATGTTGATACGAAAATAAAGAACACTCTTAAATATTCTATAAAGGCACCCATAGTTTTGTGACTATCCATGAAGAATTTATATAACAAAATTTATATATAGAAAATTTGGTTAAGGATATTAAATTATTAAATTAAATAATTTAATTAATTAATACAATTAATAATACCACCAATGGTTTCATAATCTAAACTTCTGGTGCCAACCAACTTTAGGTCCCTCGTCGGGTTCACCCAGTACTGTATATTCAAATGTGGTCTCAGATGTCTAATCCATGACTCCAATCATAAGATAAACCACTGTTTATGAAAACATGTGTGTGCATGATCTTAATATATTTAATATTTTTTATAATATCAATTCATGGCTCAGTAGGCCTCAGAATCTCATGCCATCTCACCACATGGATCTTAATATATTTTAGATGCTTATATGGAAAAAAGGTCTTTACAAATTTAGGGTTCATTTTTTATTTTTGATAAGAATAAAATGTCTCAATGAATATTTTTATTGATTATTTATAACTTAACAAGATAATAACCAGGAAATATTATTATATACCATTTATTGATTACTTGTTTGATCAACTATTCTGAGATTAATATTTTCCAATATTATACTTTGTTTTGGATATCATCAATTGAGGTCCAAGAAGGATTATATTTCTAAGATATCCTCTTATATGAGTTATGGTAATTATGAATTTATAGTTATTCCATTTTGGATTACTGATTCCCCCACTATCTTCATGTATCCAATGAATATATTTTTTTAGAGTTTATCCAGATCAATTTATAGAAGTAATTATAGATGATATTTTTATATATTCAAAGAGAAAGGAAGTCCATGGATATCATTTGAGAATTGTGTTGGATAAATTTTTTAAGGATAATATGTTTTATAAATTGAAAAAGTGAGAATTTTGGATATAACAAATCTCTTTCTTAGGTCATATAATATCATGTGACGGTATATCAGTGGATCCATCAATGATGGATGTTATTGAACTATGGACCAAACCAAAAAAGGTAACCATGATCCATAGTTTTCTTGGGTTATAATTATACTAATAATTCTTTATGAGATATTTATAATGGATATGTAATAAGAAAACAATGTTTACCTATAAGGGAGTAATGTTCCATTGTATAGATAAATGTGAGGAATATTTCATAGTACTGAAACAGAAGGGTGGTTAATGCACATATACTTACACTAACCTATATTGGAGAATATTTTCTAATATATAATTATATATAAATGTATGGATCAAGATTTATCCTCATACATAATGAAACTGTGAAAGATTTTATGTCATTATATTTTAAATTATTAAATAAAAATTACCCAACTCATGATTCAATATTTAAAGAAGTAATTTTTTCACCGAATATATGGAGTCATTATCTTTATAGAGAATGGAGTGATATATATACATATTATACAATATTAAAGTATATATTTAGATATAAAGACTTGAATATGAACCAAATAAGATAATTGGAGTTTATTAAAGATTATAACTATTGAATACATATCCTCCATGGGAATGTGAATAAGGTTGATGATCCTCCAAGTGAGAAAGACCATGATAGTTTGTCCATGATGGGGACCGAATGACATAAAAAATTTATGGATTAAAAAAATATAGATCTTAATATCCCAAGGAAAAGGGAAAATCATATCTTTCTTATATTAATGTTCAACCATCCATCCTTGTGAATATTAATGAGGTGAAAAAGGGGGATTTTGAACTATAGTAGAAGTTGAGAAATGTTTTTGATTTTAACCATGATATTTATGGAATGATATGGTTTAAGAAAAAGTATACATCATATCAATAGTATAATTAAAGTATCTATTAGATGAAGATCTTAGATCATAATTCTCTATTCACTAAATAAGTACAAAGATGTATCGGTATGTGAAAAATAAATTATGGAATGATAAAATGAAAAGGGATATTAGAGAGTATGTATCTTGATTATTTATATGTCATAAAGTTGTGGATATGGGATAGATTTATATGGGTATTTTACAACCATTACTCATACCAGAATGAAAATGGGAAATCATTACCATGGAGATCATCAACAAACACCCCCAAAAATCTAAAGGAAAATAATTCTATTTAGATTGGAGTTGATCACTTTATGAATTAATCAAACTTAATTTACATAAGAGAAGATTTATATCTTGTTTAGCTTCACATGATTTACATTAAGGATGTGTTTATATTGGAAAGATTACCACTCTTAATTTTATCTAGTGGGGTTGTAAGATTTACCAATAAGTTTTGTAGAAGTCTTTACCAATTTCTAGATAAAGAGTTGAGTTTTAGTACTACATAGCATCCTTAGGTATATGTTCAGTATAAGAGAACCATTCATACTTGATAAGAAATGTTGATATATTTCTCTATGGATTTCAAGGGTGGTCAGACTAAACACATTCCTTTGAAATAATTTTCTTACAACAATATATTTCACTCAAGCATAAAAATAGCTCCTTATAAAACCCAATATGGGAGGAAGTTAAAAACACCAATATACTGGAATAGGGATAGAGAATGAAATTTATTGGGACTAGTGATAGATGAGGAAATGGAAGATATGGTTAGAGATATTCAGTAGAATATCTGAGATACTCAGTGTTCATAGAAATGTTATGTGAAAAATCAGTGATATGATCTAAAGTTCAAAGTTGGTTAGAAGGTATTCCACCATATTTCTACTTAGAAGAATGTTATCAAATTTATAATTAAGTTAAAATTATACCCCATACATATTGGTCCATTGAAATTCATGATTGAATGGGGAAAATTATTTATCTCTAGAAGGTTACATTGAATCATTCTAAAGTTCATGATTTGTTCTAGGTATCTATCACGAGGAAGCGAATGCCCAATTCTTTAGATGTTAAAAAATAGATGTTGTAACACAGGATCATGATCTACATTATTAAGAATATATATTTTGTATTATATATTGAATAGGGAAAGTACTTCATAATAAGACCAATCACCTGGTGAATGTTTTTTGAAGAAAAATAAATTAGCAAAATCTATTCGGGATCCCAAAGATATAATTATGTAAGATTATACTCAGTTGTTTGTTTAAAAGTGATGAAATATTTGGGGATAAATTCTTATAAGGGGGATGAATGAAGAACCATAATATTTTATGATATATTTCTCTTTAAATAAATTTTATTTACATGATATCTTACTCAACATGCAAAACAAAGATAAACAAACTGTGTTATAATTATTATTATATAATGTGATAGTTTTTGCCTAGGTATTTCATTTGAAGTTATGGATAGGAATAACTAAATTTTGAAAAATTAATATATAACGTCCCCAAGCTGAAATACACTATAACTAGTTCTTGAGCTATGTCATCACATGACCTCAGGTATGCCACCCTATATGCCGGAGGTTGTTGACTAACAACACAGGTCTAAAAAGAAACATGGATAGAATATACCCTCTTTTCAGATTGAAGCCATAATAGAAGAAACATAAACAAATAAAATATCTAATAGGGACAATAAATTTAAAATGTACAACAAAAACCAATGAGTAACCAAGTACACCTACTATAATAAAATCTAGAGAATACACAACATGTCAGGAAGTCATATAATATAAAGAAACACCAAATATAATAGAAGACTCTGAACCCAGAACCAAATCTCAACCTAGTATTGAACTCCCATGCTCTAACCCATCATCCCGTGCACAAATGAACACCAGTTTCCTATCCTAAACTTGTATCTGATAACAAGTAACATCTTCTCAAGTACCCAAGTGCCATGGAACCCCGATTAGTGCGTGAGTATAACTCAATAGGCCACCACCAAGGGTTTCTAAGGCATTAGCTAGTCTATGAAAAGGTGTATACTGGTAAAAATTTCTATAATTCAACAAGTAATAAAAAAATTTAATTAATTATCTAATATCCATTTAAACATTATGTTATCTAAAATCAACAAATAAAAAACAGTAACTCAGGCCACACTGCGAGTGTAAGTCAAAGAACAAATGATGACATAGACATTTAACCATAAGGGATTTAACTAATCACAAATTATCACATACCCATTTTCTATAATATTCATGTAATAAATTTTCATCATTATTACAATTTCATCACTTGTACTATCTTAATTACTAAATTCATCTTTATCTCATGTTTAATGGGTTAGGAATTTACATCATTTACACTACGACCTAAGCTGGTCAATTACTATGCATAAGCGAGTAAGTCAAGTCCCTTATCTCCCTTGAGGTAAACACTTCATAATAAATACATCACAGTGACCTTAGAGCCTTAGTTTATGTGGTATCATCGAATGCAGCCATTAGGGGAATAAATCCTCTACCCCTTTCTAACCTATGTATTTTGGGGTTGATTTTAGAGCCTTAGTTGAACTCGATATGTGGACATAAAACCTCAAGTCAATAACCCACACTACTAGGACATGTGGAAATTCTTATTTATCTATTCACCACAAACATACCATATCACAACCAAACATAACCAATATAAATAGAAATCATAATCCATAATAATTAACCTGGGAATTAATACTATTCCATAACACATTAACACATTTTCCATTTATATTTCATAGTTGTTAATCCCAATTCCCATTTCTTATGCATAAAATCATTAAGAATATTCACAACTCACTATACCTAAACCCATTTATCATTTTAAACTATTTACTTATGTCAACTCACTGAAACCATTCATCATTTCCCATATATTAACCCCTTATAAATTTCAAGAACAAATCACAATCCTTTGGGCATATTCAAATTAGTCCCATTTAACCCATTTTCACATCATTCCAAACATACCCTTATGCTATATCTTAAACTATTCTCATTCATAATTTAATTAATTCATAATCATGTTAACATGAAAACACAATTGTTATGGGTTCTATCTCACTAACCATTATATCCCATCAATTATTATGGCCACATCAACCCTTTTTAACTATATCATGACAATAAATAATATTCATATTACACATCTGAAATCATTTGAAACCACCCTTTAAACACATGTCTTTCTCTTTGAAAACATAAAAATTCCCCAAGGACGTCATTTACATTTTCAACCATAAAAATATTCATTATTCATATCTACAAGGAAGGCTGACATTCCCCATTTTAAACCATCATTCAAAATTAATTAATAAATCCCTGTTTCAAAACATTTGAGGTTAACACATCATTTCAAAACATTCCTCAAATTTTAACGTCAATTTCATCTTTGAAAACTAATATGGGGTCTAACCCCAAAACCTAATTTTAAAACCTTTTAAAAATATATTTGGGAACTTCATAACTTCAATGAAACAATAAATAAATTACCTTTTTAATAAAGCCAATGTACTCAATTATAATTTACTACCCATCACTCCCACATTTTCATTATCTAAAACTTTTCTATCTTATATTACCATTATAAATGTTTGACGCACCTCATGGGTAACCCTAGGTTCTATCTCACATCATAAACAAACCAAAAGAGGCAAATAAAGGGTTTCACACTGTAATGAAAGATCCAATCACTTCTCATAAACAAAGATAAGGGAAAAAGGGAAACACATTAGTTAATCCACATAAAAATATAAAACATAAAGACTATGGGAGAATTATTAAAGACCACTTACCTCATGCTTAGAGATGATTAATTGCCAAAATAAATACCTTAATTAAAACTCAAACACCCATTTAGCATCCCAACATAGAATCTACTGGAAAAGATGTTGTTTTATGGATTTAGTAGAAGAGGATGGCTTCAATAATCCCTAATCTTGAAAATGGGAAAAGATAAGTGTTAGAATCACTCAAATCTTTGATTCACATCCAAACATGCTCGAAACACCTTATAATTTAAGGAGAATCATCCATAGAGGGATACATGATTTTGTTTCGTCACCCTGGGTATATGGGGTTGAATGTGAGGAAAAATAAGGTCCCCCTAGGCCTTTGGGTCAGTAAGGATTTCATGACACCTTAAGAACCTCAGGTCACTTTATGTTTTGTTAAAAAACAGATAGATTCTATAAGGAAAAATACCTAGAAGAGGATTTAGAGAAAGGTTCATTCACCAGAATAGAGATAATATTTTTTAAAGAATGAGAGATAATGTAATTTGAAATATATACCAATCCTGTGCACTTTTGTACATGAAAAATAGACAAATATCCATGAAAAGGTGGATAGATAATCATGATTTTGATGTTGGGGAGGGGTAGTTTCAAGTATTCATAGTCTGTAATGTTTCTTTTAAGACCATCGGGTTCTGTAATGTCACGAATCCTATGAGCCATGTAAGGGCTCTCCTTTAACCTTTAAAAGGGAAATTATAATAAATTTTTTAAAAAATGAAGGCCATTAGGCCATTCAAGTAAGGGAAAAATGGGAATTTACCACTTTTTAAGGGCCACACGGTTTCCAAACCATGAAGCAACCGTGCAGCTCCCTCTGTCCAAATGCCACATGGTTTCCAAGGGGAACCTACATGGTTTAGAGAATTAAATAGTAACCATGCTCTATCCCACTATTCGAAATGGTTCCCATGAAACAAAATTTATAGGTTAGGCACATAGTTTACTCTAACCATGAGCATACTACACACTATGCACTATAGGAATCATTTCTCCTCTTTTCATGTCCCTCAACCCTAAAACACTCTAAAAACTCTTCAAGAACTTCAGAGTCACTTAATTAACCATAAAAGAGAGTTTAACCAAAAAATATTTTATGAATGTACCTTAAAAAATGATTAGTATCTTACAACCTCCCAACCTTATAACAGATCATACTCAAGACACACTTATTATCATTCTCAAACACTCAAGACCAGATGGTTTAGACTATAAAACTACAAATCAACCTTCACCCCATAAGTTTTTCTCTGACTCATCCATGTTTTAACAATTCTTGGACCAAGGAAAA
This sequence comes from Viscum album, assembly GCA_963277665.1. NCBI lineage: Eukaryota > Viridiplantae > Streptophyta > Magnoliopsida > Santalales > Viscaceae > Viscum > Viscum album. The sequence goes on from OY728143.1 coordinate 1,324,924,728, forward strand.
AATCCTACCCCAATAACATTTCCCCCACTGAGTTATATGATCAAAACCCTTTTTTCCTTGAGGACAAATCCACCTAAACTCATCATTTCTGACACCATATATAAGGTAAAGGTCTAGTTAATGCCACTGGACCATCACACAGAAGGATACTTACTAGGGGATATATTTACTTTTAAGGACCAATTAGAAAACTCTCGATCTGATCCTATCCACATATCATGTCTCAAATCGCTTTGTTCTATTTCAATCAGATCCTTTTGAAGCTTAAATAGTGATCCAAGCCCAACAACACCAGAGGAAACATTCTAATTTTCAACCACATATCATGACCTTCCCAGGTCCACAACTTGAGTCCAAACAACCACAGTTCAATTCGAACATCTGAAAAGAAAAACCCAAAAATACTCTTTTTTATATGTACTCAACTGATCAATATTCAGTCCAACACTCACCACTAACACTACTTCACAAAGATGACTCCTACCCAAGTCCATTCAACTAGAATTGATGGTTATGGAATTAACTGGCCACTTTTCTTCTATGGTGCTTCTAAATATATGTTTTAACCAATCACTAGCCCTTTTATGGTATTGATAACTTCCAAAACCAAAAACAATAAGACAAAAAGACCTCAAATTATCTTTCTCAACTTACCCAATGAATTTTCCAATTAACTGTCCCAAAGCGTGAACAAGAACACCATCCACCACTAGAATTCATCCATTCAATAGAAACCATCTATACTAGAAACCTCCACTACACATAATAATTCAAGGGCAACTTGGTACTTCCTCAAATACCATTTACATTACCAAATTGTTCTTATCCATCCAAAATTGACTAGAAGTGGCTTACAACCCACTACATCCATTCCCTTTTTCCCAGATGATTTGGGCCATCCCCGTTCGACTCACTCTACTGATTCCCAAATTTTAATATTGGTACATCACCGTGTTACCTATCATCGATTCATTTTTATCATAATGAATCCCAACATCATTAGTACAAACCTTTCAAATTTATTCCCTAATGCCTTGTAAAAATCCACTGTTGCGATATTTATAACTCCCCAAACAATTGTTGCATTATACTGAACCCCTCAACACATATATTATGTGACCACTACAAACAAATTTATAAGTATCCTGGACCCAAAGCCACCTCTTGGAGAAAACCACCACATCCATGACCAATCTATTTTTCTCCCAATAAACACAAAAATATGCCTCATAGGTTTACCATTGGTATCTCGATGCCACCACATCCACTTCATAGCTTCCTCCACACATCCATGGCTAAACATAACTCTCCCAACTTAGGACTATCATCTTTACCACTTTACTCAAGAAATTTCAACTTCTAAATCTCAAATACAAGATGAACCCCAAAACATGGACATGGACATCTAGATTCTACTATAATAATTAAATAACATCACCTTCAACTCATTCCTAACTTCAAAAAATGACACCCATGGTATTCATTGATCTTTATTCTATCCCAAGGACCACCAATGTAACCGGTCGATGGTGAAACCCCCACCATAATAATCCCACACACATACCAATCCTTGAGTGTATCATCCAAGAAGATATATTTATAACCAAAACACACTCATGCCGCTAGGCGTAAAGCTATATCATTCTCAGCACACCTGGGATGATGTTAAGATATTGGGTGTGATCGTCACTAGTTAAAATAATCTAATAAGTCATTGATAGACACCACCACAACTATCCACTATATTTATCACCTCTTACCAAGATGTCAACCAAACTGTCGAATATTTTGGGATTAACTTCCCGACAATGTCTCAGAATCACTAAAACAACTCAACTCAAAAGGAATTTCCAACTAGTACACTACCACCTCACATCCCTTTGACAAGTGGTCCTGACCCAACATTACTTTTAACACCATTATCATTAATCCACATAATTTATTATTTCATGGCACCATTGACCACAGTAGATACGTAATAATGCATTCCACTAGTCCAAACCCACTAGTTTCTCTCACTACCAGGGCCTGCCCACTTTGATTACATATAAAATATGTTCTCTTACATCCAAATCTCCTGGGAACATATCAAAATAGCATCTTGCGTACCTAACACATACCCATCTCCTGGTACTCATCAAAAACATCATGTCCTTGAACTATATTATGACCTCACACACAAAACCTAACTCTAGATCACATGATCTATGCATAACCCAAACTATCCCCAATGTATGCCACCTGATCCACCATCTTCATCCGACCCAATTATTTCTCAAAATATCAAACAAACAAACAAACCACTTCTTTAACACCCCAATTTCCTGACCATCCTCATCCCATGTGTCCTTAAAAAAAAACGATCCTTCCATGTTTTGATCACTCTTTCCTTTACCAAACCAAACTGACATTTCTTTATATATCTATCTCCATCAAAACCACATGGTCAGTTCTCTAAACGATCATTCCCTTCACAACCATCTTTGAAACCAAATACAAGCACTGAAGTGACCCCTCTAGAGAGTCTAAGGCATGACCATACACTTTTAACAAAACTCGATGCTACCCACATGCATTATTTTCACCTCTGATGCACCCACCTATGATTTACATTCAAGTAACCTACAACACTAAACTAACCTCCCTCAAGGCAACCCAATATTTCTCAAGACTTTCAACTCAGAGTAAATTTTAAAAAATCTATTAACCTTTCCACTTATATCTCAAGGCTAATACCGTACTAGAAAACACTCTTTGTGTGCCACCACCAAGGTCGAAAATGTCTACCTGTGCAAGATGAACCCAAAAGAATCGAAACCCCAATCGATCTCTCTCACAGGTCACCCTAAAATGTAAAATGATACTAACTCCCCAAACTGGGGCCATGCCAAACAAGTTCACTGGATCTATCTAACCCATAAACAACAAACCTAAAACATTAGACTACTCATGGTAGTTTTTCTACCCTCTTTCCAAACACACTACGTCCATCGCACCAAAAAACTATTTTCTCTGAATCCCACACCAATGATACTTGCACATATACACTAAAATCCCAAACCGAACACCCTCCTCAGTGTCCAAAAATGACTCACAAGGATCGCAATATTCACATTAATAGACTTATATCACAACTTCATGGTCAAAATATTACCAAAGATGCAACAAGAAATATCCCATTAACCAGCACAACAAACTCAACAAGATCTCACACCCCGCAACCTGGGGTCTCAAAATAAGAAAATCTCACTACCCAAACCACCTGAACATAGGTTAAACAACAAACATTAGGGAAAACCACCACCGATGTCCCGAAAAGTTCCACTATTCTCGTATTTCCCTTATTAATTAAAGTTTACCATTTAAACCCACAATTTTACTTTTCAAACCCTCTCATTTTAAAAACACAAGAATTTAAACTTTGTAAAACCTTTTTCTTAGCCCATAATTTTAAAAATCCTATCTTTATTTAAATTCAAATTTCAAAATATTCTCTATTTCAAAAAACCATGGATTTTTCATTTCCCAAAACTTATTTAACTCATATTTCAACATTCAAATATTTTATTCAATTTCACTTTCATACCTATTTGGTTTAGTTTCATGTCATTAATAATTCAATCACATGAAAATATAGATGTCCTACCTATCCTATGTGTGTATCATGTTGCATGAACTCACACACCCTCTCCTTCCACCTCAGTCAAAGAGGTAAAACCTCATAAATCAATAACATCTCATCCCGGTGCACCACATGAGGTGGGAATAACAATAAACCATACAATCACAAGACTGAACACTAATTACCACCCAATTAAACCTAAATTTTCTCTCATATGTGGGGATTTAGGAACCTATACATGGTCTCATTAGTAGCCCTGACAAGATCCTTGTCTCCTATATACCAGACCCCAAATAGTAATACAAGAGAAATACTCTGATACAACTTTGTAACCTATATAACCTAAAAGTCACTATAGATAGTGTCCTAAGCTAGGTCATTACATGACCTCATATGCGCCTCCTTGTATGCTCGAGGTTCCTAAATAATAGAGTTGGTCTAAAAAGAAACATGGGAATACTATACCAAGTTATCATAGTAAATCCACAACAGAAGTAACATGAATAGATAAAATATCCAATAAGAACAATAAATGGACCACATACAATAAAAACTAATGAGTTTCCAAGTACACATGATATAAAAAAATCAAGAAAATACACTACATGTCAGGAATTAATACAATATAAATAAAGAACAAACCTATCAAAAGTCTATAAACATAGACCTGAGTCCCAATCTGGTCTGGACCTCCCATGATCCAACATTTCATCCCATGAACAAACAAACACCATCTCCCTATCCTGAACCATTACCTAAAAACAAGTAACATATTCTTGGGTACCCAAGTGCCATAGCGGACTGAGAAGGGTGTGAGTAAAAGTTAGAAGGCCATAGCCAATGATGTCTAAGGCATTAACTAGTATGTAAATAGATGTATGGAGGAAACAAGTGAAACAATTAAACTAGTAACAAAGAAAAACCATTTAAGTAATTATCTAATATTAATTTACCCATTATGTTTACTAGAATCAACTAATCAACAAAACAAAATCAGGTGACACTAGGAGTCTATGTCAAGGAAGAAAGGGTGACACAAACATTTTACCATAAGGGACATAACTAATCCCCACTCATTGCATATCCATTATCTATAATATTAATGTAATCCATTTTCATTATGATTACCATTTCATCACTTATTATATATTTATTATTAATCTAATCTTCATTTCAAGTTCCATGGGTTAGGTATTTACATCATTTACACTATGGCCTAAGTTGGAAAGTTTACATGCATAAGGGAGTAAGTCAAGTTCCCTATCTCACTAGGGGTAAAACATCACAAAAAATAGATCACACTAACCTTGGAGACTTAGTCCAAGTGGTCTCATTGAATGTACCTATTAGGGGAATAGATCCCCCATCCGCTTACACAACCCATGCATTTTTGGGTGGAGTTTAGAGCCTCAGTCTAACTTGACCTATGTGCGTAGAACCTCAAGTTAATACCCTGCACTACCCAGACATGTGAGCATGTGTATTTATCCATTCACCACACATATACCATATCAAAACCAAACATAACTGATAAAAATAGCTATAATAATCCATACCAATAAAAATGTGAATGAATACTCATCCATAACCCATTAACACATCTTCTAATTATATTTCATAGCTTTTTAACCCAATTCCCATTTAGTTTTCCTAAAATCATTAAACATAGTCACTAATCCCCATACATAAACCCATTTAAAATATTAAACTATATACTTATTTTAACTCATTTAACCTATTCTTTATTTCCTATATATTAACCCCTTATGAATTTCTAATATAAATCACGGTCCCTTGGGCACATTCACATTAATCCAATTTAACCCATTTTCACATCATGCCAAACATCTTCTTATTGTATATAATCAACTATTCTAATTAGTCATTTAATTAATTCATAATCATGTTAACATACCAAAAAAAATTATGGGTTATATATCACTAAAAATTACACCCCTTCAATTATTATGTTCTCATCGACCATTTTAACTACATCATGGAAATCAATGCATTTCAAATTACTCATTTGAAATCATTTGAAACCACCCTTTAAACACATGTATTTATCTTTGAAAACTAAAACATTAACTAAGTATTTCATTTCCATTTTAAACTATTCAAACATTCATTAAGAATGTTTATAAGAAATAAGGCCACACCTCATTTAAAATTATCATTTAAAATTAATTAATAAAGCCCCATTTCAAATTGTTTGAGGTAAAAATATCCTTTCAAAACATTCCACACATTTCAACATTGATTTCATAATTGAGAACCATGGTAGGGTTAAACCCCAAAACATATTTTTAAAACCTTCTCAAAATTCCTCTTGGTATATCACCACTTTAAATAACAAACAAATAAATTTAACTTTTTAACCAATCACACATATCCAATTATAATTTACAACCCATCACTCTAAAAATTAAATTATTTCAAGGTTTTTTAACTTATTTTACAATTTCAAGGGTTTGGAACACCTCATGGATAGACCTAGGTTTGATCTCACATTTTCAACAAACCTGATAGGGTCCTTGAAGGGTTTCACACCACAATATATGGTCCAATCAGTTATCGTAACCAAAGATAAGGAAACACAATAAATAAACACATTATTACGACCACATACACATATAAAACATCAAGAATACGGTAAAAAGATTAAATACCACCTACCTAATTCTAAAAGGTGATTAATAACCCAAACACATCCCTTGATTCAAACATAAACACCCCTTTTGAGCCCCAACTAGGAATCTATTGTAATAAATGAACTTTTTAGGGATTCAGAAGAATATGAGAGATTCCTCAATCCCTAATATTGAAAAAGGAGAAAAGATAAGTGTTAGAATCACTCAATTCTTTTTCTTACACACAAATGTTCTCTAAACACCCAAGAATCGAATTAGAATATTCCATTATGTGAGAGGGGGCAGACGGTTCATCACATAGGGTAGAGGGGGTCAAATGGGAGGAAAAATCAGGGGAGAAAGAAATAATTTTGTAAGGAAAAAATGGTAATTTACCACTTTTATGGGATTTATTGATTAGCCACATAGTTTCCAAACAATTCACTAATCATGTGTCTCTCTTTATCCAATAGGATCCATGAAACATAATTTCTTGGGGGTACTCATATGGTTTGGAAAACTATGTGGTAACTTTGTACTATCCCTATGTCTGAAATGGTTCTCATGCCACAAAATTTCCAAGTACAAGAGCATGAATTACTCTAACCATGGGCTAACTATGAGATATGCAATGTGGTCTAATTTTCGGCTATTTTCGTGTACCACACCCTCGAAACACTCTCAAAACTCCTCAGGCACTTTATAATCACTTCCTTAACCATAAAATAGAGTTTAACCAAAAAAACACAAGAAAATATGTACCTTTAAAAAATATCAGAGTCTTATATAATCATTACATAATAATTTAGGTAATTCATTATTTTTTAATTGGTTATAAACTATATTAATGAATTTTAATGTAAAACATGTAGTTTTTCTAAAAAACTATTTTTATACACACAATGTGTTTTAATGTCAATAATTTTAATTAGTTACTATTTTTAATTTATTTTAATTAAAATATTAAATAATATATTCTATCAAATATTTTAATATTCTTCCAATAGTTCTTACATGTAAAGGAATGAATGTAAACTTAGTTTTATGCTTAAAAATGCATTTGGTTAAAAATTATTTTGATGTGTTTTAGGAATTTATATAAAAAATTAATTATGTCAATAAAATAATTTAAAAATAATAAAATACAATCCATAATATTAATTATAATAATTTATATAATTTTATAAGTCCAACTTAAATATACATCATAAAAAAATGTAAAAACAATATAAATGTGTTACCATAGTTAAGGTGAAAAGTGGTTTTTTGGGGGGGTTAACATCAGATATAAGGTTTACAATATAAGAAAATAATTTAATTAATTTTTTGGTTGATTTTATTTCAAACCTAAACTTTCTATCTTCAAATATTTTTCATTTTGGAGACACTTTAATTGATTAAAGAATTATTATATTTTAAACTTTTGAAAAATTCCAAGTGTGTCCTCCCCTTGATTATAAATTTATATCACGTATCTTATCTTCCCAAAACTCCATAAGAATTATAAATCATCCAATAAATTCTCTTAATACCTTTATAATTACTCCCCCATGATCTAGGTGTCTTCTTTTTATCTGAATACCATCATTTCAAGGCATAAGTTGTATACCAAAAGAGGTTTCTCATAGATGATGTATAAATCTTAATCATGAAAGTAAAATTTTATTTCATATTTTATCTCATATAAATTTTTGGTATGTCATATAAAATTATATATTCATCATATTAAATATATTTAATTTTTTCTATGATCATGGATTAACAATTTTCAACACATTTTCATCAAATGGGAAATGAATGTATCACCCACGCGTATATGTAGACTACCTCCTCCGCATTGGGATATGATTCATTTCCCATATCCATCCATCATGGAAGGTTATTATAATATATTTATGGTTAATATATGATATTTATGAAATATTTATTCTTTTTTTGAATAATGTATATTATATGAATTCTAACTTTTTCATTCATTTTAAAATGATAAAGTCACAAATGCGTATGTGTAGACTACCAACTCCACACAATGAAGTGATTTTTTTATCATCACAAATCTATATTAATAAGTATAAATATGTATATAATGGATATATTTGAAAAAAATCATGATTATGTTTCTAGATATGATGAATCCAGGTCCAAGGTGAATATAATATATCCATCAAACCAAAACATACATGAAACAATGATCATATTTTACCTGAATGAATGTTTTAATAAAAAATTATTAATAAAAGGATACTTATAAATTATAAAGAAAATATAAATAGTATCTTATGCGTGAATTTAATTCTAAAATATATCTATAATATGTATATATTTATTATATAATATATTTTGAAAATTATGAAGATAGATGCTACTTGAGGTAAGGGATTTATGTTTCAATCTCATTTTAATTACTAATATTTATAATTGATTTTGAATTTAGATAAATTTTATGGATATTTTACTTTAAAACCCAAATATATTATTTCAACTAGTTATTTTTTGTTTTATATATTATTTAATTGTTTTTATATTTTGTATATAAATTAATTGAGAAAATATTTTTAATTGAAGGCCAAATATATTTCCTCTTTGGTCGACAAAATATTTATTCCAAGTTCATACTCTTAAAAATTGTTTTATTAAATCTATTACCTATACATGAAATTTTTTTAAAATATAATTTTTAAAACCTTTAAGTTTATTTACACGGGGTTAAAAATGAATCTTGTTGAAGATATATTGTTCCTAACAAGTCGTTGTAGACTTTTATAATGGTGTGAAAGGAACATTTTATTTTAATGTATATGACATGATTAAACATTACCACCATCATGAATATTGTTTACGTTGAATAACACCATATATTTGTTCTTGTATATTTAAATAATTTTTTTTAAAAAGTTTAGGCAATTTTAGATAAAATATTATGAAAAGAAAACGATAATTAATCTTGTTTTCAAAGTTTTATTTGAAAGATATTTTAAATATATTTCTCATCTATGTAAACATCATTTAAGGATTGATATGATTCAGTAGTGACATGATCTTTTGATAAAATACTTTTTATCTCTTTAGATGTATTATGATTATGATAATTTAAGGATGACTCAATTAAAATAATTTCTTCACCGTATGATAATTACGTTAAGATAAACCCTTTAAGAATCTTATTTATTTTCTGCTGGATGTGTTATGATGAAATGATGACATTTATATTAAGACAATTTATTTCCCATTAATTATGATATGTTTATATGATAAATGTTTTATGATACTATGGAATACATTTTTATAGTTTTCATTAAGTTATGGGTAGGACTAACATTTTATATGTCTTCAATGATTTGGGTAATAATGGACACCTCATGAGATAATATGAACTAGAATAGGGAGTTAACCAAGTTCAATAGGGGACCCTATCCACTTTTATTATCTTTGGAGTACAAATTGAATAATGAAATAATGTGAAATTAAGTTAACCCAGTCTACTATAATAGTCATGGGAGTTAAAATTTCCTATGGAGATGATGTAATGGGGAGTGATCACTTTACATTATGGTACCCTTTGTAGTAATCTTTGACTATGGTAATGATTTTCAATGCTAATGTGTAAAAAACATATCTCTTATGATTATGATATGTTCTCAAGTATCATGATTTATTATTACCGATTATTCACACATATGAATGATGTATTTTTTATGACAGTTCCTTAAACATTGATTTATGATTAGTAGTCTTTGACTAATTGGGTATGAAAATTGTATGTCAAGATCATATTATCATACCATTGTTCATATCTTATGATAACATATAACCATTTATTGATATCGCTAATGTTTACCATTACTAATAATCTAATCTCAACCATTATCTTGTTTCATTTCCCCTGGTGATGATGAAATGATTTATGAAGGGAATGTATAATAAATGAACTATGTGAGAAGATATTTATGGGAGATGATGAATATTTTTTCATAAAATAACATGATTACAAATCTAGTCTCCAAATAATAAAAAAATGTATACTTATGGGGAAATATTTTTTATGATATTTATTTAATATTCATCAAAAATTATTTATTAAAGATTTATGAAATAATTGTGACACCATGAGACCTCTAAAGCCTCAAAAAAAATTCGTTTATATCAGCTTATAACACTTTAACTCTTTAAATTATAATATGAATCCCTATTATAAAAAATGGCCTCAACTCTAGAGTTCTAAATTTTATAATTCATTCTAAAATTTATTACTCCAAAAGGAGTGGGATTTAAAAACCCCCCACCATGTAACTTGTTATCTTTGAGAATCCTTAATAGACTTTTAGCCATAAATCCCGACCTAAATCTATCTTCAATTCAAGCTTAATTTGTTGTGTTATATTCTATAACACTGAATGATCCCCCAATGTGCAACTCTTTCCATGAAGAATAGTATTCATTGAATCCTAATTCTTCACTCATAATCATTATTAAAATATTAATATGGTGCTTTACCATACCCTGAAATCACATGAAACAATATTAATTTGAACCAACTTATCATTCAGCTTATTATGCAACTCACTATAAAAAGCATCTCGTACGGGATGATTCAACCCATAGTTCTCACCACCATTATAATTGACCACCTAGAAACATTTATAATGGTCTATTTCCTCGTGTGGAGAAGTTCTCAACTCATCACACCGATATACACTATAAAGTACCAATCAAAAATTCTTTAGTTGAAATTCCTAAAAAATTGATCCTCCTGACTTGATGGTGGTCTATTACATCACCACTCGATTATGATTCCTAAATCCTTGAAGGTATAAAAATATTTTCCAAGAACCTTTACCAAAGTCTAAACCAAATATTTGTGGTAATTCTACATTTGGATCACTAACCAACCAAAATATCCACCATGTTCACACTCTAATCACAGACATGGCATAACTCATATACATACTCAGATGGAATCTAAATAATCTCAAGAATGGTTCCAATTATTGTATTCCTTAAAACACTACATCTAAATACAATATCTAGAATCATACATGGGATAAAATAAGTCAAAATTACAATATCACCAATATCTAGATCCTATATCAATCGTCCACTGATTAAACATATCACACTAATGAACCTAAAAACACAAGGTTCATATGCCAATAGATAATGGTATATCCATTAACACATATAATTAATAGAAGTAAAAATTATGCTCATAAACAATAATTAATATGAAATGTAAAATTAGAACCACTATTTACTAACTAGAGACATCATCCTCAGAATAGTATGAAATTCTATCAATAAGGAGGGTCACAAATTCAAACAAATAATAGTGAACTACCCAGTAAATGGATTTACTTAGACTTATCCTAAATAAAAACCTCAAAATGTTTCAAATTATCAGCCATGTGTCCCTCCCATAGTTCCATACTCTCCCATATTTTCATTTCCTACATTACACATCCATATTTTCCTTGTAATCACAAAGAAATATCCTCTCATTCACATTATAACCTTAGGACACCATTACTAAATGAATTTCATCAACCCCATATATCATCATCCCACACATAGAACCTCACCAATCTATAATCAATTGGAACCACACATTACCTATGAATTTTAACTCAATCTCATTTAGAATGGTTGAATGTAAACTCCCATACCACCAAATCATAGAAATCAAATAACAATCCCATAAGTCAATCATCATAAAAATGAGGATCATATAATGAAACAATTGACCATACCCCAATAAATTTCAACATCATATAATCATAGAACTATATTTTTTCCTCTTCAAAATTTGAAATTTCACCAATACCATGGGCTATTTCACAATCAACTTCCCTCCACCATCATCTCAAAACCAAATGAGAATACTCGTATACCAACCATATTAGATCTAACCATATGGTATCAAACAAAAATATCCCATTGAGGTCCACACATAAAAAAACCTAGACTAGAAATATTACAATTTCAATAATTTGAGTCTAAATTTCAATGTGAATACATATTATGCACTATTTTATTATGCAGCCCAAGGAATCTGTATTATAATATAATATATATAGTAGTAAATAATGTGAAAATTATCATAACCAAAGAATCTACCCCTAATTACCACTTATTAGTAACTCACAATCTTAGGCTAACCCCACACTAAAGTTAGCCTCATATACTAAAACTCATCCTATACATAATACCCAACTCACCAAAATCATGAGACAAATATAAGAAACCCTAGGCTCTCCATCATAGATCATATTTCATATATTATATAATATAAATCTTATAGGTAACACAAGTTTATCCCAACCTCAAATATCACATGACAACTCACACAAAAAATAACCCACTATAGTGATATAACATATATAAATATCAAGTATCACATGTGATGTCATAATTCTATAAGGGAAATGAGATCAACTAAGAATATACACATGATACTAACCTAATGACTTAATCCTCTCAATTCAGTTACATTGAAAATTTTAGTTTTTATAGGATTTTGTATAATGTTATGGTTAATGAGAGGTTACTGGATTTGCAATTTTATCTTATGATCTTGAATTTTGGAATTGTTAACTCTACCCTAGTAGTGGCATTTGGGAAAAAAAGTGAGATATGATTTATATGCTTTAGAAGTGATGTTTTTCTATTTCTCTCTATTTCGGTATCATGGTGTCATGTGGCATTGGGATACATCATGGTGACCTATTTAATCTTTTAGGGGAGTTATATTATTTTTGTTGATATAGATATAATTGTGAATTTTCCCTTAAGACACCACATAGATAAAATTTTCATTTAAGTCTTGAGTTATGATTAATTCCCTATAAAATAAAGGATGGTAAGTGGAGTTTTAGTGGTCCTACATATTTTGGGGTCACTACTCTATAAATCTAGACTATAGTTTTTAATTTTTCTTTTTCATAGGAATTATTTTCTATGGTGCCCCCTATAACATGGTCTCATTTACAAGTATATAGGATCTCACAATGGACCAATCAAATTTTCTTGGATGTGGTTTTAAAATTATTCTTTATAGTGGGATTATCATCCTTACACCATGGAATCTTATCCATATAATCCTTTTCTGGTTTTGAGTACTGTGTCGAACCATGCTCTACTAATTTCCAAATTACCTATAAAGTCATCAACCCATTTGAACCCCATAATTTTTCCACCTTTTCTCCCCGTTCTTTATAGATCCATGTAATTACCTTATATACCCCCTTTACCGTATTTCAACAAAGATATTGAGGGATCCATCCTTGAAGATTATATGTGAGTTACCTCTATTACCTCATTAATTTTCTTACTTTCCCCTCTTGTATTATTCAGATAGAAAGAATTATTATTTTAGTAAATTTCTAGTTTGGGTTGTTTTTTTGTTGAAGGTTTTTATGGGTGACATGTTCTAGGTTTTTATCACTATTTAGTGTGGTTTTATTCTTGTAGGAGTATACTCATCACCTCATATTTTAATTATGATATGTGTAGCATTGTTTTAGTTATCATATCTCATGAAATATATTATACCTTTTATAATTAATATACTAAATTGTAAATTTGTGTTTTTTACATTATATTATACTATTATTTAAAGGTATTTTTGTTTTTTGGATAAGAGAGATTGTTTAAAACCCATCATGAATAGACAACGAAAAGTAAATTAAGATGAAAATTTATTAAATAAAGTGTTGAATTAGATGATATGTTATTTCATGTGGTTTATTATTTTCCTAATTTTCCATGGTTTGAATAAAATGTACTAATGTGTTGCAACTATGATTTCCATATTATGTTTCCACCAAAAAAATTATTAAATACATAAATGGAAATGATAGTAAACCTAGTAAAGAATAAAGTGGATGGTTGAAAAATAAATTCTCGACTGAAAACATAGAAAATGATTATTTAAAAATGTCATGGTGTAGTTTGATTTGTTTTACCTTGATTTTTGATGAGATATGTTTATAGATTAACACTGGTAATGGTAAACCTGAATACATGATTTGTTATGAAGACAAATGAATTCATGGGGAATTGGATATTGGAAACGAATCAAATATATGGTATCCTATTTATAAATTGTTGATGTATTGAATTCTATGATCGATTCCCACTAATATGGGTTTTTGTTATTTCTTTCATAATAAACTATGTGGACCTTATATATATGCCAATTAATTAAGTATGGTAATGGATTAAAATATGGGTTGTAATGTATTGTAGCAGTTAAAAATTTTCCATGGGATGTAATGGGATTATGATCATATAAATTCATGGGATATGATAGATTTTGGTTATATTTCACTAAAAGTGACGATTGAAGAGGGGGATGAGGTGGTTCATAGTCATGGTTGTGTATGGAAGTAGGAGGGAATAAGGTTTATTATTTACATTTAAATGACACCCTACTGTAGTAAATTATACAATTTTGATGGAGGATATACATAAAATGAGGAGGGAATGAGGTGGTGTCCTTCATACTTATAATTCCTTACCGAACAATGGTTAGGAATTGGCAGAATTGTTGTAAATGTAGTGATGCGGTTGTAGATGTGGATATGCAGAGATATGGTGATGTGGTTACATCTGTATGAAATTATAGATGATGATATTATTCAAGGTTTGTTTCATACTCAAGTACCTACACTTAGTGAAAGGGTGATCCTACTAGATCTCTATCAGGGTGAGTGGGAGAATACCTCAGTTGATACGTTGAAGCCAAAATGTATGTATTCAAGGCTCAAGGATTTTAAAAGATGATAATGGTTTTGATGGTTGTTTCATGATAGATATAAATTTAGGATATTTTTAGTAATGATGGGTGATAAGGTGTTAATGATGGTTTTCCTTATTCTTTCATGCTTGCTACCTTATGTTTATTCTAGGATATTATTCTTACTGTATTATGTACATGTTTTTACTATTCTTCATAGTTTGTTAATTTCACTCTGTTATATTCATTCAAATTTATTAAACATAAATGTTGATATTTTTAGAGGGAATATCATAATGATTACCCCCTTGTACTGACACTACCATTGTTTACAGGATATATCACCATATTTCGAACTACAGTTTGAGTTATTGGAGGGGATCATAGGTGTTTTTATTTTCATCATTCATATGCATTATAATTTTTTTATGTATCTTTATTTGGGATTGGAAATTATAGTACCATTTGTTTCTATATATATTTAACAAGGTTTTTATTCTCTCTATCTTTAATCCAATATTTATTATTGAGGGAAATGACTCCCACACATGAGGTTTTAATATAGTCAATACTAGTATCTAACCCAAGTCCCACTGTAAAGAGAACCGAATATTACTTACATAAATATTACATCTAATTAGATGAATATTCAATTAATATTATTATGATCCATACCAAAACTATAATGTTTTAGCATATTTGGAAGAATGGATTAATAAAAAACATTTTTATAATAGATCTACACCATCTCCCATTAAGTTCATCACAACCACCACCCTTTAATGAAAAACCATACCTGAAACCTTTTATCATATCATAGGGAAAAAGAAACACTATCTAGGATGATCTAACATGATCACTAAAGGTAAAAAAGGGAGGAATACAAGATCATTTATACATAACATGAGAATAATGGAATTATAAAATGAGATTAATGTTTTAAAACAATATACAATTATTAATATAGAATAATCAAGATCTATGGTATAAATCAAGGAATTTTATAATACATGAATCAAAAAAGAATCAGAGAACATGAGCCCTGAGAGGATAAAATTTTCATAAGATCATGTCCTAAAAGAGTGGTATAATGTGTGAAATAATAACAATAATAAAACTTTTATACTCACTAAGATATGTTACACATTCTAGGATTTGACTAACCATACATTCACCACATTTAGGATCAGGATAACCTCTTGTGTACCCCCATTTTTAGAATGTAATAACCTATTTTTTACTATCTTTGTAGGATTGGGATAAACTCCCATGCACTATTGATCTCAAAAAACATTACTCACTACCAAATGAAATAGAGGGATATAATGGAATCAACTCTAAATATTATTACCCAATCATTTTTATTCAATAAAATCATGAAAATATTTATCATTTCATCATAGATTAATTCATGAAAAAGAAAACATGTTTCATAAAAATTTTCATCCTCATAGTCATAAAACATATATGGAAAGAATATGGATCATCTCATAGGTTCATATCATGTTTTAATAATAATTAACATCAATAGTTGACATAATAGATGAAAAATGTATTTATAAGATCAAGAAAACATTTCTTGAAAAAAATACTCTTCTCATTTTGAAATCCCTCAACTAAAATCTAAAAAATATATTAAGGAAGAAATTTTAATTTAAAATGAAAGTGTAATATTCTAAATTAATCTTGAAATAAAAGAGTATTCATGATGGTTGGAAATTTCTTTCAAGTGTAAAATATTAAAAGAAATTTTTTATTTACACATTTCGTAAAAACTACCTCATTCAGAAAACAACAAGAAAAATCATTCCAAACGTTTCATAGAAAGTGAAACATGGGAAAATTTTAAATAATAAATCATTTTAATAGTTAAAAGAGTATTTTAATCCTTTTAAAATATAATATAGACAATGATAAAAAGTATTGTCCATCAAAGATAAAAATAAGGTTAGTTTTCCTCATAAGAATTATTTTAGACATTTGAGTACTATGGGTGTGGGAAAAAAGAGGGAAAATGAAATCTATAAAAATAAATATAAAAGAGTAAAATTCAAAAGTTTTTTAGATATATATCATACAATTTACTTTTTTTAAATTTAATAATAAAATTCTGGATAAAAATAAAATTGTGTCGTAAAACTCTGTTCTGTAGTATATTTTTCTTTATAATTGCTCTAAACAATTATATAATAAATATAAATTTATAAAAAATTATAATATAACAATATATAATAAAATAATTCCAAATGTTGTCTATTTATAACATTTAAACACCCATTTATAAATTATTTTTTTAGAATCTTTTCACCTATGTATTAATTGCTTCTTTTTCGCATGAAAGTTCATGCTCGGCAGTTCCAGACCTTTTACATTGATCATGGTTGAATCATATCCACAACTATAATTATTAAATATATATCATATATGTTCATTATATAAATATTTATAAATATCAATAAACTATAGATATAGAAAAAATTAATTTCATCCTTCATAGAGATGGTATTCCGTATGTACACATGAAATCTAACTTTATTTTCAAAAAAATATAATGAAATAATTAAAAATAAAATATTATATTTAAAAAAATTATAGTAAAATAATTAATAGTACATATATTTATTAAAATATTCATTCTATCCATCAATTTACCATGATGATGGAAAATGGATCACATCTCTATATTGAGGCGTTAGTCAAAACATATACAGCTATGATACTTTCTTCTCCTATATGACAGAAAGGAGGAGGGAAATTGTTTTTCCATAATTATAATAAAATCTCCACATATTTATGATATTTTATTAATTAGGATATGATGTATATAATAGGTTTATAATGGTGGAAGTATTAAAAAAATTAAAAAACATTGGTTTAGATATATACCTCACCTTGGATACACCCCCTTTTCTACACCTTTATCCTTGAATGATTGGTCTTAGAAGAAGACTAGTGGATATAAGATGAAGTTATGAAATATAAGATGGTATTTTTTAGGATTATATGATATATAATTATAAAAATTCTTAAATAAGGGTGGATATGAGTTTCTCTTTTATAAGGGAGGGAGATGACACACTTGGAATACTTAATATATTTTAATACAATTATTTTATTTCTAAATAATTATGGTTCAAAATGGAAATATATTTAAAGGTAAGATAATATAGGGTTTACATATCTTTAACCAATAATAGTTATTATTGTTTATTTGTAAATATTACCCTTATATATTCATCTAATCCCTAGTAAAATCATTTTAACCTAAACCATGTTAATAATTTTTTACTATTTTTATTATTCATTAAGAACAACATGTAATGGGTAATAATATCCAAAGGTGTAAAGGTTGATTCCAAATATATAATTAATTTTAACAAATTTAATTTCTATATTCAGAATATAATAATTCTAAAATAATCACATGAAATGTAGCAATAACCATTTTTTTAGAAAAATGCATTTGAAGCATAAAAATGAATTTAACTTCATTCCATACCTAGTAAAAAATATCAAATTAATTTTAAAATATTTTAATAAATTTATAATATTTTTATTTCGCTAAAAAAAGTATTAAAAATTATATATTTAATTTCTTATTATAAGAAACTCATGGCCCTCATAAATTTTTTTTTTAAAAAATGACAATTTTTATTTTCAAATGATTTTATCTATATTCATTAACTTTAGATGAATATTTCATGGATTAATATTTTTAAATTGATAATATATTTCATTAAAATCAATTTTTTTAATTATGATCAATATAAATTTTTTAAATAAATATACACAACCTGTATAAAAATATATTTCTATAAAAAATAAGAATTTTAATTGTTAAATGATTTTATAAAAGATTACAAATTATTACTTATTCACTAAAAAATAAATTTTAATTTATGAAAACATTTATAATATTATATTTTATAATATGAATAATTATATTCATACTCACCAATACAATGATTAGGTTATAAAGATATAATATATCACATGTTCATTTAGACATGAGCTTACATTTAAATAACATCATCGAATTCTTCAAGATTATTTCAAAGTAAATAAATATAAAATAATAGGGTTCTACATTCAAAAACCATTAAAAATAATTTCTCCCTAGAAATTCCATCACTCTGATATAAAAAAGAGCGATATATCTACTTCATCATATCCTTGGGTTCCCATTTAAGTTCCTTGAATTTTTGATTCATCTATAGATCATTAACTAGGGGAGCAGTTTTGTTCAACATCACTTTATCTCCTCGATCTAAAAAAAATCCTAGATGTTTTTCATAAGAAATATCATGCTCCAATAGTATAAAATCCTTGTTACATACATGTGAAGGAGCATATTTTTACTTCCTCATGAGAGATATATGGAACATATCATGAACTTGAGGGAGGTTCGATGGAGGAACCAAGAAATAAGCTATAGTCCCTCTATGGTAAAGAATATAAAATTGTATAATATATATAGGTAAAAACATTACCTTATTTATGAATATGGTAATATTTTTCCATGTATTAATTCATATTAATACCTTCTCATAAACATTGAATTCTAGATATCACTAATTATTTTTATCATATTTCTTTTATATACTCTAGGAAACCATGATTTTCTACTGAATTGTTCTGACCTTCTATTCCATTTCATCTGCATGATCATGTATTAGTATATTTCTTTCTGTAACTTCATCCTAGAATGTTAGAGTTCCTCACTTCCTTCCATAGATACTTTTATAAGGATATATATAAATGATTTTGTGAAAGCTATTTTTATAAGAGAATTTGAAAAGAGGAAGGTGTTTATCCCATATGAATTATAAATATAGAGGACATGATATTAAAATATACTCATGGGGTTTAATGGTCCTATAAAATCAAGAAATGGTCTAAGGATAATTGGATGTAGTGAAACAAAACTCCCTAACAATATCTTTTGGATGAATTCTCCATAAAATTGAGGTAAACCTCAAATATCGATACAATATAGTATAACATGGTACTCTATGTAGCCTTACCACTTACTTAATGTATATCCTTGAGAGATGATCAAGAGTGTAATCCTATAAAGTAGAAATTAAATGTTCTAAGTTTATAAGGTGATCGACTAGAACAAAAATAATATTATGTCTTTTAGATGTTTTTGGGAGTTTTATGATAAATTCCAGGGACCTATTTTAACATTTCAATTATAGTTTTGGTCAATTTTTGTGAAATCACCATAGAATTCAATACCTCATCCTTAACTTTATGACTTATCGAGAACTAAGATACATACTCAACCATTTCTCTCTTAATTTTTCCCACTATAAATACTGTTATATATATTTATATATCTTCTAGCTTCTAGGATAAATCATGAATGATGATATAAAAAATTCAATAAATAGTGCCTTATTCGTGTCTATTAATAGAAAACACACATGGTTCCTAGAACATATCATTTCATCATAATCAATGTCAAAATTAGAAAAATTTATTACCTTCTTTTTTAGATCTACATATTCCTTCCACAAGACTTTAATCTTCACATGGATAGATGGTTGATTACTCATTTGAGTAAGAGAAGATTTCTACACTTCCTCTATGATTTTAGTTTTGACCCATTGGTAAGATATAAATTTTATATCTTTTGTGACCCTTATCAGTGATATTATTGCATGACTATTTCATGTCAAATCATAATCTACTATACTCTATTTCCTAGTATTGTAATGTTTTAAGTATTCATAATCATTAATCATATGAAACCATTTTTGATGGAATATATTGAACTCTTTATTGGTGAATGTATACTTTTATCTTTTGTGAAAAGTACATTTGTCACACCATTCCTTGATAAGATAGTGCCTCTAAAACTTTAATTCAAAGATTTACACTGCTAAATTTAAATCACGAATCAGGTAATTGTGATCATGAACCTTTAATTGGCATAAGGCTTAATATATCATTGTATCATTATCTATAAGTACACATTTAATCATCTTCTTCAATCCCTAACTATTGACCGCAAAATATTATTTAAAGAAGGGTATTGTGAATACATGTACACTGATCGACCTTCTTTTCCACACTCTAAAATTTCCCTAATATCCATCTATATACATGAATATAACCCCCTTCTAGGTTATCATGTAGATTAGATTATATAGAAATGATAAATTATTCAAAAAGCATCCTTAATATCCTTTCAATCCAGGATAGCTATATATCTTCATCACAGTGGTCGGTTTGGAAAAATATTAAATAACATATTACTTTGATTGATGCACCGATATCTACTCACATGAGATTATACAACCTAAAATTGAAACTTTTAATATCAATTATCACTTGGTAAATTTTTCACAAAACTTATCATTCCTTTGGGTCTTCAGTATATTTCTCAAGTGATCATTATAATCTTATTTTATCTTGGAATATAAAAGATTACCAATTATAAAGACTATCACAAAATTATTATGTTAATATCTAAAGTCTCTATTTTTTAAATCTATGATGATATTATGATAAATTTTAAGACCAATTAGAATCACTATAAATTCATAGTGTCCATACCTCATACAAATGAACTTCTTGGGTATGTGTTCACTTTTAACCTCAACTAATTGAATCCATATCATATATCAATCTTGAAAAAATATCCACTTAGTTGATCACAAAAATTATTAATACGGGGTATATGATACATATTCTTTATTTTGATATTGTTTTCTTGATAGGGAATGTAGTATCTCATTTCTCCATATTTATTCATAACAAAATGAATAGGTGAACCCCATGGTGAAATACATGGATAAATGAATCCATTATCAAGATTCTCATATAGTTTCTTCTTCAATTATAGAAACTTAATCAGGACCATTCTATATGTAATCTTAGAAATTGGCACAACACCCAATATGAGTTCTATTTTAAACTGAACTTCACAATTTAGAGGAAAACTAGGTGAATATTCTAGAAAGTCATCAAAAAACTCATATATGACATTCATATTATTTATTTTAGGTTTCAAAAAAATTTCTAAGACAAATAAAACCTTTGAATATAAATAATGACTCATACATTGTGTGTGATTTCTATTAGAAGTTTATATTTTTCCTTACAAAAACAAATGATCATAGGTTGGTTTTGATCATTAAATTCAATTTTACTTCTATGGATATTGATATGTAATTTATATGAAGAAATGATATTCATGATAAAATAAAAATAAAATCAATTAGAGGAAGAATAATGATATTTTAAGGAAGAAAATTCTCACCATAATCAATCCAAGAAGTATTATAGATCTGGGATGCGATAATCATACAATTGAGAGTTTTTATTACTAATCTAATATATAATAATTGAGTTAGTATTGTGATAACCTAATTTAATTACTAAAAAATAAATGATTGATTATATATAAAATCAAATATGACGTTACGAGATATATAGTGGATGATTTTGGTACCTTTCATCACTTTCTTATCCCACCACACATAGGAAACACAGATCACCTGAGATTTCCCATTTTTACTTGTATTAAAATGTTAATAACATCATTCACCATAATTAATCTTCATATTAAAGAACTGGTTATCATACGGTCCAAAGTACTTATATTTGAAACACTAGAGTGTAGGTGGAGCATTCTAGAGAGGTTTCACTACATTAACTAGATTCTTCCAATGAATCTAACATTCAATTTCTCAATGACGTTCCATTCCACACATAATTAATTTACTAAAACACATAATAAAATGTATCTATATTTATTTCTACACAAATTTAATAAAGGAAGGATCATACACTTTCCTATATAGTTTTTGACATTTTAATTTCCATTGAATTCCATCATTACTTTCTTATAAAATCTATGAGATTGATGGGTTTTATCAATCTCTATTTTTTCAATTATATCACATAAAATAGTTTCTTCATAGCTAATATTTTTTGATATGGATAATAACATTGGATTAATCATTTATAATATTGAAAAGAATCAATCAACCTTACTTTTGTGGTTAATAATAATATAATAAGTTTAACTTTCATGTTTTGAAAAAATCTCCTCACAAGAAATAATGGATTCATCATCCATATAATTTATCCAAATGAATTATTTATCTATTTATATATGATTAAAATAATTAAATTACATGTTTAAGAATAACCTTCCAAACTAATACCACACTATAAAGCTAATTTCTTATTTCTACATATTTTTCTTGAAAAGAGTCCACCACTTATTTTCTTCTCCTTTCATAATGATAAACAATATAATCATGAAAATTATTGGTAGGATTAAAAAATAATGTCACATTTTTTTAGTCTATGAATCCTTGGGTATATCATTTGGTATCCATGATAATTGTCTATTCAAATAATTCATAATGGTTCATAAAGAAAATGTTAATTAACCCAAAAATATCCCATCAGAGTGTTGATCAAGGCATAAAATCATAGGACCACTCATCATACACAATTAACAATTGAGTCAGTACCAATCAACCCCAATCAATGTTTTTACCCATGGGTGTATCTTTTCTATAGCGGCAACAACTTACTAGTATCCAGAGAATGGTGTATTTTATTAAACAACCACACTTAATTCATTACCATATCTTTGAATGTTCTCACATACTTAGTATTGTATAAATGATTATTAATAATGTTTATTCTCATCTTAGTTTCCACAAAATAACTAGATATTTCTATGATACCAATCGAGGAAACCCAAACATTACATATATTATTTTTACATCTTATTATAAGAATAATCATTACATATCATTAGGATACAAAATCAAAAAAAAAAATGGTCTAGTGTATTTGGAAAATTGGATACAAAAAATTAGGTATATAAAAATATTCATCATCTCCCACTATGTTGATCACAAATATCACCCTATTAATACATGTCATAAATAAATAAAATCTTCATATTGTATGTATGAGGAAACGTAATAATGAGTGATCTAATATTCTCAGTAAGGGTATACAAGGGAGAAATCAAAGTTCATTTTCTAATAATAATAGTATAATGGTGTGAGAATATGGGATTAACATTATAAAACCATACCCAATAATTCATAGATCATAATCCTGTGTCATGGAATAAATAATGGAAGTTTAAAGAACATGAATCATAAAAAAATAAATGAACATAAGACATGAGATCATGTTGTTTGAATAATATCATATAAAAATAGTTTCATAATGTGTGAAAAAATCATAATCATTGAAATATTATGTCAAGGATACCTATTATTTAGTTTTTCATACGTCAATCTTAGGATAAACCCTCATGTACTTGCTTTGGGCCCATGATAGCATCCCGTGTACCCTATTTTTGGGGTTGGTATTAGCTTTCAGTTACACTTTTTTGTTCTTGGTATAACCTCAAATGTACCTTTAATGTCTTAAAATATTAATCTTGACCAAATAAATTGGAGGGATATAAAATACCCAACCTTCACATAATCATAATCTATTCATATTTATACCATAATATCATGATTTGTTTTATCATTCATTATATCTTTGCCCATGGAAAAGAAAATAGATTTAATCAATGTTCCATAATAATAATAATAAAACATCCATAAAAATATTATAGACTCTGTAATTGGTTCATATCCCCAGTTAATCTTATGTTAAAAAAAGGATGTTATCATACTTGAATAAAACCACTAAAATATCGTAGAAATATTTCATGATGAAAATACCCCCTTCATTATGAAATCACATATTTAAATTAATTTTTTTAAAATAATAAGAAAAACATTTTATATGAAATGAACCATGGAATTCAATAAAGTAATCTTCAATGAAAACAAAATTCATGATGGTAGGAAAAGTCATTCATGGATAATATGTTAAAACAAATATTTTTTTTCACACCATTGGTAAAAAATAATTAATTTTAAAAAATGAAAATTAATTATAAGAATTTGTTAATAAATTAAAAAATTGGTATGAGTTTATTTAATCAATCACTGGAAAATATTAAAAATATTATTTTTTAAAAAAAAATATGAAATGGATGAAAAATATTACTGATTGAAGTGAAAATAATATTGATTTTTATTAAAAAAATTCTTAAATACTTATAACTATATAGATAAAATAAACATAAATTAAAAAACTAAATTTATATAATTTAATATAGGATAATAAAATTCCAAATATATAGTATATGGAGATTATATAATTTAATCATCTGAAATGTAAGCATAAACAAACAAATAAAATGAGATTATAACCTAAAACCCTTACAACAAGCCTATCTTGCTTCACAAACACTATAAAATCAATTATAACAAATTTAAATCTATTAAAAATTAATAATAGATCCATATTGAAAAATAATAATTCCATATATGTCCACTTATAGCATTTCAACTCCCATTCATTGTTAATTATTTTTTAAAATCATCATTCCCTTGTGTTAACAATATCATTTTTTGATGAAAGTTTTTGTTCAACAGTTCTGGCCCTTGTACATTAATTAAGGTTCCATAATATACATAAATTTAACAATTATATGAATATAATAAATATTAATTATATAAAAACTTATAACCCTCCATAAATGTTATAAATTGAAAAATGAATTACACTGTTTAGGGAGATGATTTCTCGTATATACCCTTCGATACTGTTTTCATTTTCCAATGAATATAAATAAGGAAAGATTAATAATATTTTATCACTTCAAAGACATATTTATATCATTAAAATAATATAAAAATATTAAATCTCTCATTATATCCATCAATGTTATGAGATGATGGAAAATGAATCATATCGCTACATGGAGGCGGAAGTCTGCACGTAAACACGCATTATACTATAATCTACCATCTAATAGAAAGGATATAGGAAATGGGTAGAACATAATCATAATAACACATCATTATATTTATTATACTATATTAATCATTTTATATTGGATAAAATTGGTTTAGAGAAGTGTAATAATTAATAAAATTGAAAGATCTTGGTTATGATTTATAACTATTATTTGAATGGCATCATTTGGATTACAAGTTTACCCTTGAATGATTAGTCTTAAGAGTATCCAGGGGATCAAGGAATAAAGGAATAAACCTTGTAGGATATTTTTTTTGGGCTTGGATAAGAAAGAAGATTTATAATTCCTTAAAAATGGTGGATATCAGGCTCCCTTTTATATGTGAGGAAGATAAAACACTTTGAATTACATAAAATATTGAAATATAAATATTTATTTAACAAGTATAATTCTTATATATGGAAAATAATTAAAATTTATTATTTTATAGGGCTTATGAATCTTCAAATAATACTAATTATACATTTTTATGTTGTAATAATTCCACTATGTCTTAGTTTAACCCCTAATAAGAATATTTGAATCTTTATATTGGTAATTTTTTTACTGCTGTTAGAATTTATTATGAAAAAAATTAAAGTGGACTCATTTAATAATTATTAAATATTGATTAAAAATATGGTACCCATTTTTTCAAATTTAATTTTTAAACTTTGTATAAATCTATTTTAAAATATACACCCAAAATGAAATAAAACCCCATTTTTAGACAAATGAATTTTAATCATAAAACAAAATATAAATTCATTATGTTCCTAGTTAAAAATATAAATGAATTTCAAAATATTATATATAATATATAATATATAAATTGAATTAAACCAATAATAAATATTTATTTATTTAATTTTCCATGATAAAAAACACATATCGTATATAAAAATAATTTTCTTAAAAATAACACTTTTTACCATTAAATGAGTTTGTCTTAATTATTAACCTATAGATAACTAATGTATGGATGTTTATTAAAAATTACCAATAAATTTAATTGATTTCAATTTTATAATATTTATCTAAGCACTTTTTTTATATAATAATGGAAGACATGTTTAAAAAAATATAGATTTTTCGTAAAATAGGTATTTTAGTCGTTAAATGATTTCATTTAAAAAAAATTGACTATTAATTAAGAATTAATCAATAAATTTGAATTCAGAAAAACTAAACCATGAACAAAAAAAATATTTCATATTATGGTTCATCCTATTAATAACCACCAATACAATTACTAGATTATAAAGGTATACAATATCAAATGTTCCTTGAGATTAAATGTTGAGTGTATGTAAATCTATTGTATAATTAATTTTTATTTCTAAATAAATAAACATAAAATCTTTGGATATTACATATTGAAGGTGTTGATCAAGGGTAATTATCAGTATCCCTTAATTCTTGGCCTAAGAGTGGTGAGTTTTGAGGGTGTGGTTCATGCTAATGTTGTATTAGAGGGAGGTATTGGTTGGGAGGTAGGGTGGAGATCCAAGTTAGGTATTAGTGAGGACTACATGAGGTTTTTATAGATGTGTTGATTTTCAAGCCTAACATGTTATGTTGACTAAAGAGATTAGCTAGGTCATAGATATTTGGTAACAAAATGATGTTTTAAAAGTAAATTGAAATGCATGAGTCATTTTTTTAAGTAGATACTTATAATTATCACTAAGCTTAATTTTCCCAATTATGTGTTTTGAATTTTGAAAAACGGACATACACAGTTGTAATCAGTAAGTTTTTAAAAGTTTGATAAGACCTTCTTAATTTTTGGTGAATAGAAAGACATCCTTATGAATAATAATGCTACCCTTATAAATAGTAACATACCCTAATTAATAATAACCTCACCTATGATAGTATATATATAATATTTAATTTAATGTATGATATATCCATATATTGAAATAAGTAAATAAATGTATTAAAATTGTTATTTTTTGAATAAAATATTGTTTTATTTAAAAACTAAACTTCACATATTTATAAAATTATTTTGATAAAATGGAGTTCATTTTTGGATCCTACATTTCAAAAAATGGTTGGGTTTAATTTTTGAAAAATTTATGAAATACTTGAACTTTTGGTGAATAGTAAAATACTGTAATTATGGTATAAATACATTAAGAGATAAATACACCATTATCTACATCATGGCTAATGTAATAAACCTTTTTTTCTAACTCTCATTCACTTATAATTATTTTTGGTCTTGGAATCCTAACTATTTCATGTTTTGTGGAAAAATAATAAAATAATGATTAAAATAATGTAAAAGTCCTCCTCTCCTCCAATATAAATACCACCCACAACCCCCTCTTCCTACCACACATTTAAAGACATGAACCTTGCCTAATTTCTACCCAATAATCCTCCCAAGACCATTCCCCACGTCCATGACCTACTGGTCTCACTAATAGGCCAAAACCAAGGGCATTAAGAAGGATCTCAAGGAGAAGATATTAAGAGGTAACCATCTTCTTTTGTTTTCTTTATTTTTTTCATTTTATTTTAGATTCTAATTCTTTCCTCACCTCCACTTATCCAAGAGACATTAATGATACAATATCTTACATATGATATATTTCATCACATTTAGGGAATATTCACCATTATAAATATTCTCCTCTCCCACTTATTCTAGAAATTAAAATACCATCCGTGATGTGTTGATTTACCGACATCGTGGACGATGTGATTTCAATTTATTTTACCTCCTTCAAGAATGGTCATGAAACCATTTTTATGGTTGAAAGAGAATATAATTTATGTATTATTTCTTATATAAGGGTTTTGAATCATTTTTTACACATGTTATTAAAGTGGAAAATAGAATGAGTTCATTAGGATTGGGGAATCTCCAAAATGACCTAAACAAATATCAATATTTTTTAACTTATGAATCATCCTCATTTACGAATTAAAAATGTTAAATGGTATAATTTATGTTTCTAGAAATATGTAAACTCCTTTCCATTCCAATTCTAGAGTTTCACTTCAAATCAACAAGAATATCCACCATGAACCGATCAAGGAAACCCTGTGAAGAACACACCCGAAAACAATGGAACTAACAAAATACTATTAACGAATTGGTGGAATGATGTTATAAAATGGTCATGAAATCTTATATAAAAATGAATATATTTCTTAAAAATTGTAATAACACTATTTTAACCTTCATACAGGAGGTTTAAACACGTTTAAGGGAAGTCAAACCTGAGGTAAGGGATCCTCTCTTTACTACTTTTATTCAAGTTTCATCCCTATGTTATACTCTTTAATGTTTATTTCCTAATTTTGATGTATGTTTTCTAAAATTCCCCATACTTACCTTATGATATATTAATGATGAGATATCCCATTTCTATATCATTAATCCATCCCATGTACATCCATTTCCATTCCAAAATTTCATAAGTGGAATCTAAACCCTATTTCTATTCTTTGGGTTAACCATCAACTTCAATGGTTTTTTTTCATGCTAAGATGACTTAAGAAATGTAATTTTATTATATTATGGTTTATTATGTGTACTTGTAGTATATATACATAATCCATTCGTTTAATCAATTATCTCTTCAATGTTATGGTATTTGTAAATAACATTCCTCTTAAATCCTTCTAAATGTCTCCATTATAAAATACAAAGAGATTTTTATTTTTATTAATATTGTTATTTTTATCTTCTAATTTTATGATGTTTTATTGCTGTAATATCTTCATCATAGTTATTTTGTATAATATCATTTCATGATTGTGTGTGTGGTGTTTATATTTTAAAACTATTTTTATACATAAAAAAAGTATTTGAAATTGTGATTGTGTTTTGTTCACGGGTGTAAATGATTTATGAAGTCTTTTATCCATGATATGTTCCTTTTAAATTATATATGTTTGGTAGAGGACATTATATCTCATGATATTTTGGTTTCATCCCATTATAACTCAAGATATGTTGGTTTGAACCCATTATTTCACAAGATATGATGGGTGAGCCCCATTATAGCACTCCAATGCATCGGGTACTCCAGAGATGGAAGTTGAGAAAAATATTACTCTATGTATAAGGGTGAATGTAATACCGATATTGTAAATATGTACCAAGAAAACTACATGATGTTTCTATTCATATGAGTTTTTATGATTATGGGTTTTATTGGTTTTTATGTTATCACTTGACAAATGATTTCTTTCTTTATATCTCTTATTAAGTTTTATACTCCAACCATGTTTTAAAAATTATTTTCATAGGATATAAAGGTGGGTAAGAGAAATAAGGGATTCATGATGAATTTTATATAGTGTTTTCAAATAAATCATGCTTTAAGTTTTAATTTTTTATATTTAGAAAAAATGGATACTATTTTTAGAAGTATCCATTTTATATGAATGTGGTATGTTATGTATGTAAGATATCTTAATTATCTAAAAATCTAAACCTGGAAAGATCATAAATTTGTATTAATGTATGTTCTGGACTAAAATTCAATACTAAGTAATATTTTAAGGCTGGGTCCTTATAGTTGGTATTAGAGGATGCTTTAGATAACTTTATGGGTTACGATGATGTTACAAAAATACCATAAATTATTTTTAATACATGGTTAATTTGAAATGTCATAGCCTTTAATGATTACCATGTTACTTAATCTAAGATATATCTATTCAGAATGATCTTCCATAGAAGAAACAAGGATGCTAAAGTATGAAGGCACCAAGAGGATGATGTCTGTTAGAATATACTTCCCGTAATGGTGGGAATTGTAACTGAGTAGTTTTTGATAGTAATGGATCACTTGAATCAAGAAAAAATAGTGGTGGTATCCATGATAAAGAGGAACATGATCTACCAAGAAGAAACGTGTCTTTTTTGGATCATTTTTTGAGGTATCATCTTCTAGTATTCAGTGGAACCATAGACCTAGTGATAGCTGAAGGATGTATCAACGCTTTAGAAAAGATATTTTATGTCATGGAATGTTTGGAACGTCCAAAGGTAATACTATCCATTTATCATTTGGAGGATGAATTCTGATAAATGATGGTCTATGGTTAAGAGTAAGAGAGAAATATATGATCTTGATAGTTGGGAAGGGGATGATTTTAAGAGTTTTTCATGGAAAATTATTTTCCCAAAACTATATGACTCAAAATGGAGAAACCATTCTTAAAACTGAAGTAGATAGATTATGATTATATGGAAGCATATGGAGAAATTTTTTAAAGACATTCTAGGTATGTACTAGATTTTAATCAGGATTTTGATAGTAAAATTAATAGGTTTTACACTGGTTTGAAACCATTTTTATGATGTTCTTTGGCTTCACAAGAGTTTAAAAGCTATGAGAAACTTGTTCATTCTACTGAAAAAGTTGATATGGAGTTTTCTAACACATATGCGCCTCATGATGACAAGAATAAGAAGCGGTCAGGTTGGCATGCATTGGGGAAGAATTTTACAAAGAAGTCTAGAGGTAAGAAAATCAATTTCCCTTCTTGTGAAAAGTGTTGTAAAAGGAATCCTAGTGAATGTCTTGTAAATTATATGAAGTGATACCGATGTGGAATGTTTTCACACATGTCTCATGAGTGATTTGAAAATTAATTAGAAATCAATGAGAAGATAATGGTGAGGTGATTTAATTGTAATTAATTGGTTCATTTTACTAATATTTGTTCGAGGCTAGTCACTCAGGAAAGAAATCAGCAATATTGGAAGAAAAATGGTGTGGAAAAATATTTTACAACCACTTCAGCAGATGTTGAGCTATCAAATTAGGTTGTATCAGCTCTAGGGTGCATAATATTTTTCAAATTTTGACATGAGTTAGGCATACAATAAATTGAAAGTAAAGGATGGAGACATCCTACAGACTATATTCCGTACTAAATATGGTCATTATGAATAATTAGTTATGCATTTGGGGTTTTCTAATTTACCTTCTATAATCATGGATATTATGAATACAATATTTCATGAGTTCATTGATAAAATTTTGATTGTATTTATTGATGAAATTATGGTATATTCTAGACTAAATAGGACCATGAAAAACATATAAGGGTTGTTTTTCAAACCTTAAAAGAAAAGAAACTGCATGTAAAATTTAGAAAGTGTGTTTTTTGGTTGCAATGGATTTTTTTCTTGGGAGAATTGTAAATATGGATGGAATAACAATTGATCCTTCCAAACAAATGTGGTTGATGAATGGTCAAGACCTACAAATGTTACTAAGATTCATAGTTTTCTTTGATTAGCAGGTTATTCCTGATGGATTGTTAAAATATTTTCTCCATTATCTAGCCTACTAAATAAGTTGACACAAAAATGGGTTAAATTTATTTTGATAGAATAAATTGATTTTTGTTTTTAGAAACTAAATAAGACATTAGTGAATGATCTTGTTTTGTCCTTGACTTCCTGAAATAAAGAGTTAATCTTCTATAGTGATGCTTCATTAAAAAGACTTGGTTGTGTTCTAATGGAGAATAATCAGGTAATTACTTATGATTCAAGATAAATAAAACCTCATGAGTTAAATTATTCAACATATGATTCAAAATGGGAAGATGTGGTTTTTGAATAAAAAATTTGGAGACATCATCTTTATGGAGTAAAATGTGAAATATATACTGAACATAAAATATTGAAGTATATATTTACACAGAATTAATTAAACATGATATAGAAAAGATGCATAAAAATAATTAAGGATTATGATTGCATGATTCATTACCATCCTATAAAAGCAAACAATGTGGTTCATGTATTGATTAAGAAAAGTAATGCTACATTAACCATGATACGTTTGGAATGTGATCCTTTGTTAAACGATTTGATAAAATTTGTATTGGAAGTTGTTAGTGAAATAAATTTCTCTATTTTGTTTCATGTTTCAGTGCAATCACCATTTTCAAAAAGAATAAATCCTACACAAATGAAAAGTGAGGAGCCACGGAAAATTGTTGAATTGGTTAAAATGGGTAAGTTTTCAGACTTTAACCATGATAAAGATTATGTTTTAAGATTTTGAAAAAGGCTGTGTGTGACTTGGGATTCATAGTTGAAGAAGGAATTATTAGGTGAAGCTCACAATTTTTAGTTTTTAGTTCATTCTGGCAGCACTAAGATATACATGGACCTTCTAGAGTATTACTGATGGGGTGATATGAGAAGGGATATTGCTGATGTTACGAAGAAATGTTTGACATGTCAACAGGTTAAGGGAGAGTGGAATTTACTGAAGGGGATGCTTCATCCTTTTCTAGTACCAGAGTGAAAATGGGAGATTTTATCCATGGAATTAATTGTGAGACAACCAAATAATTCTCTAGGTAACAATGCAATCTGGGTTGTTTTTGATTGACTGAATAAATATACAAATTTTATTTATATTCATGATACAATGTATTTGGATCAGATTTCTCAATTATACCTCAAATAGGTTTTTAGTTTACATGGATTCCATCTCTCCATTTTATATCACTAGGATCCCTGGTTCACTTTTATCTTTTGGAAGGGCCTTCAAAAATCATTGGGAATAAAATTAAATTTCAATACAGATTTCCATCTTTAATCAGATAGAAAATTAGAATAAGCGATTCAAAATTTGGAGGATATGCTTCGAGCATTTTCAATGGATTACCAGGGAAGTTGGGATCAACATCTTTCTTTAGTTGAGTTTTCTTATTATAATAGTTTTCATTCAAATATAAAAATAGCTCCTTTTGAGGAATTTTATGGGAAGAGGTGTCAGACTCCATAATTTTTTGATGAAGATAGTGAAATAAAGTTAGAATTAGTAGAGGAAGTGACTGAGAAAGTGAAGATGATCCAACAACACATGAGGAAAGCTCAGAGCATGCAAACAATTTATGCAGGTAATAGAAGGAAAGACTTATATTTCGAAGTAGGTGACCATGTTTTCATTAAAATATCACCATGGAAAAGTGTTATACATTTTTTATAAAATAAAAGCTATGTCTGTGGTTCATCAGTCCTTTTGAAATCCAAGAAAATGTTGGACCAATTTCATACTGAGTAGTATTTCCACCGATTTTGACTTAGGTACACAATGTTTTTCATGTTTCTAAGTTGAGAAAGTATGTGCCATATTCATCTCATATTTTTAGCCCACAATTACATCAGCTAGAAGAGAACCTTAATTATGTAGAGAAACCTGCTCAGATTCTTGATCGTAGAGACCGTGTATTGTGGAATAAACTAATCCATCAGGTACAGGTTTTGTAGAGAAACCACATGATTGAATAAGAAACATGGGAATTTGAAAATGATATGAGAGAAATATACCCTCACTTGTTTAATATGTAAATAAAATTGCGCGGACACAATTTCTAAATGGTGGGGATAATGTAACACTCCAATATTTTAAAATTAAATTGAAATGCATGAAACATTGTTTTAAGTAGATACTTAAAATTGACACTAAACTTAATTTTCCCACTTTTGTGATTTTAATTTTGAAAAATGCACATACACA
Organism: Viscum album; assembly: GCA_963277665.1. Lineage (NCBI taxonomy): Eukaryota > Viridiplantae > Streptophyta > Magnoliopsida > Santalales > Viscaceae > Viscum > Viscum album. The sequence continues at coordinate 1,324,959,079 of OY728143.1, forward strand.
GTTGCAATCAGTAAGTTATTTAGAGTCTGATAAGACCAAATTATCTTTTTGTGAATAGTAATATAACCTTATGAATAGTAAAGATAACCTTACGAATAGTAACATACAATAAATAACAGTAAACTCACCTATGATATTATATATATAAGATTTAATTAAAAGTATGATATACCCATAACTTCAAATAAGTAAATCAATGTTATAAAATTGTTATTTTTTGAATAAAATATTATTTTATTTAAAAACTAAATTTCTCATATTTAGAAAATTATTTTGATAAAATTGAGTTTTTATTTGGATTCTAAATGATAAAAAATGGTTGGGGTTATTTTTGGTAAATTTCTGAAATAATTGAATTTTTGGTGAATAGTAAAATATGGTAATTACAGTATAAATACATTATGAGATAAATACACCATTCCCTGTATCATGGATGATGTAAGAAACCATTAGTTCAAACTCACCTGAACTTATTACTATTTTCATTCTTTTAATAATAAATTTTCTTTTCTTGTGGCAAAATAATAAAATAATGATTAAAATAATGTAAAACTCCTCCTCTCCTCCACTATAAATACCACACACTTCCCCTCTTCCTCCCACACCTCTCAATCTATGAGACTTGCCAAGGATATGCCCAATACTCCTCCAAAGACCCTTCCCCATGTCTGAGACCTTTTGTTGTCACTAAGTAGCCAAAACCAATGGCCTTAAGAAGGATCTAAGGGGAAGAGATCAAGAGGTAAACATCCTCTTTTGTTTTCATTCTTTTCGTTTCATTTTCTTTTATATTATTATTATTTCCTCACCTCCCCTTATCCAAGAGGAAGAAATGATATATTATATTAAGTATTATGGATTTAATCATTTTTAAAGAAGATTCACCCTTATACTTCTTCTCCTCTCCCATTTATTCAAGAAATTAAAACACAGTCCGTGATGCGTCGATTTACCGACATCGTGGATGATGTTATTTCAATTTCTATTATATCCTTCAAGACTGGTCATGAAACAATTTTTATGGTTGAACAATATTATTATTTCTTTATTATATCATATATAATGTTCTAGAATAATTTTGTACATATGTTATTGATTTTTAAAACAGAATGAGTTCATTACGATCAAGGAATTTCTAAAATGACCTAAACTAATATCAATAATGTTTTAACATATAAATAATCCTCATTTCATAATTCCAAATGATAAATGATATAATATGTGGTTCTATAAATATTTAAACACTTTTCCATTCCAATTCATAATTTTCACTTCCAATTGATAAGAATATCCATCATGAACCGATCAAGGGAACCATATGAAGAACGCACCTGAAAACAATGGAATTAACGAAATATTATTAATGAATTGGTGGAATGATGTTATAAAATGAGAATTAAAGGTGTTATAAACCTGAATTTGTTTCTGTAAAATATTAATATCACTATTCTAACCATCATATAAGAGTTTTAAACGTGTTTCATGGAAGTCAAACCAAAATTAAAGGATCCTCTTTTTCTAACTTTTATTCACAAATTTTCCCTATATTATACTCTATAATTTTTATTTCCTAATGTTGGTGTATGATTTCACACATCCCCCATAATTCCCTTATGATTTATTAATTATGGAATACCCCATTTCTATCTAATGAATCCCTCCCATGTACATCCATTACCATGCCGAAATTTCGTAAGTGGATTTGAAACCTAATTTCCATTCTTTGGGTTAACCATAAGATTCAATGGTTTTTATCATGCTAATATGACTTGTGAAATGTAATTTTATTATATTATGTTTTATTATGTTTACATATAGTATATGTACATAATCTATTCATTTATTCAATTCTCTCTTCAATGATAAGTTATTTGTAAAGAATATTCCTCTTAAATCCTTTTAAATGTCTCCTTTATGAAAACAAGAGAGATTTTTTTTCTTAATATAATTAGTTTTATCTTATGATTTGATGATATTTTATTGCTATAATATCTCTATTATATTTTTTCATAGTTATTTTGAATAATATTATTTCATTATTGCATGTGCGATGTTTATATTTAAAAACTATTTTTATACGAAAAATGGTATTTTAAATTGTGATTATGTATTCTTCAAGGGTGTAAATGATTTATGAAGTGTTTTATCCATGATATGTTCATTGTACGTTATTTATGTCAGGTTGATCCGAATATAGTTCAGGATATTTTGGGTTATTCCCATTATTGATCAACATATGTTGGTTTGATCCCATTACAACTCAAGATATGACAGGTGAGCCCCATTATAGCTCTCTAATGCATTGGGTACTATAGAGATTGAAGTTGACCAAAAGGTTATTCCATGTGTAAGGGTAAATATAGGAGTTATATGGCAAATATTTCCCATAGAATCTACATAATGTTTTTTATGCATTTGATTTTTTAGGATTATGGGTTTTATTGATTTTTATGTTATCACATGAATAATGATTTCCTTATTTATATCCCTTACTGAATTTTATACTCAACCCATGTTTTTAAAAAAAATCACAGGATATAAGGATAGGTAAGCAAAATAAGGGAGTCATGATTAATGATATGGAGTTTTGTCAAAGAAATCATGTTTTATGTTTTAATGTTTTATATTTTGAAAAAAATGCATACTGTTTTTAGTATTATCCTATTTGTATGAATGTGGTATGTTAGGTATGTAAGATGTTATACTTCTCTAAAAATATAAACCTAAAAATATATTCAATGTGTAATAATATATATTCTTTACTAAAATTCAAGACTATGTAAAGTTTTAAGGCTGGGTGCATTTATATTTTGGGGCTCCTTGAGATCCAACACAATGACATTGACAACCCACTGAACATGTTTAAGTAGATGTGAAACCATTATAGAGTAGGATTATAAAGAGGTACATGAATCATGCCAATTAGTTTCATTATCATTTACCTTGTAGTTTTTTATGATTGTTTCCATGACTGTTCCTACACTATAATTGTTAATAAACTATTATTTTTTTTCAAAATTATTCATATAATGTGAAATAAAAGTTTAGAATGGTAATTGAATACGATGAACTATTTTTAACCTTTATTGGTAATTGAAACATGTTATTATGTTACCTATTAAAACACATTACTTTATAAAATTACTTTTCTCTCTTGGTAAAATACAAATCATGACAAAATATTCTTCTAATGATTGAGATTGTTACTGAAGAATGATTTTGTTGTTGCAATAAGATGTTGAATATAAAAAACAGTTTCAAAACATGTTACCCTGAGTATATTTCATACAAACATACAAAAATAATTCTTTTGAAACCATTATTTGGAGTATTCTGGTTCCCATGAATGTTTATATTGCATGAATTATTATTATTTTTATTTATATTGTTTTATAAGAATTTTTTTAGAATTTATTTTAAGAATAGATTTTTTTCATTGTTCCTAACTTTTGGATAATGAAAATCATGATAAGTGACAACCATTAATAGTTTAATGGTTTTTTTAATTAATAAATATTTCTAATTTTCCAAGATTTAATAATAGTTTTTTATGCCATGTCATTTTTTTGTATACCTTTAACATAAATATGTGAATTAAATTCCACTTTTTACCTTTCTACAGATGATATATAACATAATTTTGTTAAGAAATTATTCTATGGTCAGATCTTGATAATATTAAATTCATGGAAAATGATTAACATTCCTTATTATAACTAATTGAGTCTTGAATATTTTTTATACGAGTTAGATAATCATTCCTAACATACTTGAGTACTTTATTATTGTGATCATGTCTAATTTTGATGGTGTTTTTATAATTTTTTTTGAATTTAGTAGCTTGTAAATGATTATCATGTAACATGATTATAATTTTTTAATAAGCAAATTAATGAATTTTTGATTTTGAAATCTCAAATCAATTTACTTGCATGATAAAATGTTTTAGAAATTAGTTTTTTGGGAATGAATAACATTATGTAAGAGAACATATAACATGAAATTTTATTATATTGGAAGCATGTTCTCTTAGCGTTCATATGTTTAGATCAAGTATGAGAAAATAGATCTCTAGTACGAAAATATGTGAAGTATTTTTCTTTAACTTAGAAACACTTTAACATTATTAAAATTCAAGGAATTGTGATTTACCTAAAAAGTTCATAACAAGGATATGGGTTTCTATGATCACCCTACTTATTTATTTTTCAAATTGATGTGTTTATATAATTTTCAAAGAAGATATTTTATTTAATTGAAAAATGATATTTTAAATGTTTTATATGAATAAAGTATGTATTAAGTAATTATAAGAAATTAACATCTATGATTCTTAGTTAGAAATAGGTCTGATCATTATATGATGTCTCATGTCATTGTGAATATCTATCCATACAATTATCACATTTTTTTGATATAGTTACATTGATGGTAATACCCACCTTATAAAAAACATAACCATTAATATAATTACTAAAAAGGTTTTTTTAGAGAACCTTGAAGTTGATGAAGATGATCTTGTTTTCTACGTATATGTTTTTATAATTATGTGTATGATTTCCATATAATATTGTTTGGGTTTTTTTATTAATATACATAGGATTGTAATGTGTGTGTGGATTCCATCAAATACTAAGAAGAAAACCAAATCCCTGCCAATACACACAATTTAGCAACCCAAAATTTTAATACATAGATATAACTTATTTTAGATGAATATTCATTACATTACAAAAAACCAACATGAGGATCATAATTGTTTAGTGGATTCAGGGACTTGGTATACTATACTATTTTTTAGATAATGATCTTCAATATTTCCCTTTAATATATTCCAATTTAATATTATTTATATACATACCCCACCTGAATACTATCTTCATAACCTTGGGAATGGAAATGAAAAATAATAAATGGTGAGATAAAATTCTCAGTAATGTTAAATGAGAGAAAATATTTAAATATAATATTGGAATAAGGGTATGGGATCCTGATAATATCATATGAAAAAAATATCCTACATATAAAAGATGAAATTCATGGGTCATGGAATAAATATTAGTATTTAATAAGACATTAATCATAAGTAAATAAAAAAACATGATCCATAAATGGGAAATATTAACATAAGTCATAGAATTGTATCACGCACATAAGCTTTGAAATTACTTTCCTTAGTAGTCAAGTATTATTGAAAAAACTATCATAGTGAAATTGGTTCACTACCCAAACCATCATAGCATTCATGGTTCACTCACAAGAGTATCTTAATGGGAAGAGACCCTTAATGAATTGGGTTCACTCCCTTTTCTAGTATATCTTATCTCATGAGATATAAATTTTTACCCACTTAATTTGAGGGAGATATAGGTCCCAATGTTCATTGTATATAACATAACTGCCTTCCTTGTTTATAATATAAGCACCATCACATAATAAAAATCATAAATATTTATTCCATAAGATCTTGAAATATTCATTATATTAGAACATATAAAAATAAATGGATTTTATAAAACAAATTCATCATAAAATAACATATAGAGAAATAATATATTTCATAATCATTTCATCATTTCATCAATGAATAACCCATGTAAAATGAAGAAGGTTTCAAAATCATTTTATCATGGTATAATTCTTGGAAGATAAACTTGTCTCATAATCATCTTATAATCATAAAAAGAGACCATCCATAGAAAGAATAAGAATGGTATCCTTGAAACATATCCCCAGTAAAGAGTAAGTAATAGGAAAGGATGTAATATTTGATAGAAAATTATTTTGAAATATCACTTGTAATATTTTATGAGGAAAATAAATTTTCTTTTAAAATAAATTTTGAAAACTAAAAATTAAAAACATATTTTGGAAATCAGTTTTTTTTTAAAATATCCTTTAAAACATCTAATTGATTCTTTAAAAAATATTTAAATCATTTCTTCAAGGAAAATATAATAACTTCTTTAAAAAAAATTAAAATATAAAAAAAAATTCAAAGTAATTTTATTTTAAGATTTCTTTGAAAAGATATAAATGAAACATTAGAGAAAATAATGTTCATGATTGTGGGAAATTTCATTCATGTTGTACACATTAAAATAAATATTCCTCTCACATTTTCATTAAAATAAAAAAGGAAATTGTTTGGAAAATGACAAGAAGATTAATTTAATAAAATTTAAAAATAAATTAAAAAATATGTAAATATATCTTTATTAAATAATTTTAATAATGTCTGAAACATTTTTTATAAAACATGTTTTCGGAGGAAGAAGGGGTTCGGACCATAGAGAAAAATAAAAGTTATTTTTCTTAAAAAACTTAATTTATATTTTAGTATATAAAGAGAGTAAATGAAGGGAAAAAATATATTCTAATTTAATAAATAGAGAGGAATACACTTTTTGTGTTTCTTGAGAGTTATATCATAATATTTCATCATTGGAAGCGTAATCATAAATATTCCCGATAAACAATGAGATCGTAACATAAAACAATAACAAATTTGGTAACCTTGAATTATAATCCCCATTAAAGTTAGATCCTAAAATATATATATACATCCAAATAATTTTCATAGGAATAATCCTAAAATAATTTAATGTCATTATATATACCACATAAAAGAAACATGTGGTGAATATGGTATTTGTATCACAGAAATCCATTACATTAATTCTGTAATTCATTCATACTTGTTAGAACATCCATTATAATAAATATAATTTTATTTTACATATATTATAGAACCATAATTATATATATAACTATATATTATTTATTTATGATTATTTATTATCCATTTGTTTTCAATTACATGTTAGTGTCATGTTTTGTGTAATAACTGCTTTGATTTTTGTGTATGTTTTGATTTGTATTTTTCAGTTATATTACATTGATAATGGTAGGATAATATATAAAATTTTAAGCATGATAAATTTATAATATATATTCTATATATATATATATATAGTAATCCATAAAATGTTTAGATAGAAATTGGAATATACAGGAGACGGTAGGTTGTACATATGCATGAACATTGATTCCATATTCATGACGGATAGAAATAAATAAAAGTAAATTATATATTTAAATTTCCAAATAATTTTTATGTCCACGATATAACATGTTTTTATTTAAAATACACTTTATTACATTCTATGTAATGTATATGTGAAGAACAAATCACATCACTTCTCATGGTGGTAATCTGATGTACAGACGAATGACGTTATCATATTCCCATGAAAATGGAATTTTTGAAGTAATATTTGATATCATGATTTAGTAACAATATTAATATAATTAATATCATACATAAAAAATAAATCTATCATTATGTACAACTGTGAGAGGTGATGATGTAAAATGAATAACATCAGTTCATGAGGCAGTAATCTAGCATACACACGAATGATGATTTCACAACCCATTTGATGGAAGAGGACAATGATTTAGGTTATTACATTAAAATAATAAAATATAAGTATATATAGTATAATAAGTTAATTATATCATCATGATTTAATTATAATTTATATAGTGGGAAGAAAAAATAAAATAAAATACTCAATTAGGGACATTACCTCTTCTTTTGAAAACTTATTTTTGTTTTCACCAAAGGATTCATAAGACTAATTTTTGACCAAAATAATGAATATATGATTATATTATAGATTTAATGAAGTTACTTGGATATGTATTTTCTTAACCAATTGGGTTTGAATGTGTGAATATAAGAGGAGAGGGGATGGATTGTTATAAGAGAGGTGAGTGGAACACTTGTAACTTCTGAAATAAAGAAGGTGTAACCACAAAATTCATAATAAAAAAGGTTAAATTTTGTGAAATAGTCAAACTTATAAGACATAATATCTAAATATGGATATATAATGGGTGTTGGGAATGTTTTCTGTCATTATTAACACTTAACGTTTTGTTTTAACATCTAAGTAAACCCTTTTAGCTTAACAATGGTAATTACTTTTTTAGATTTTAATATTAATTATGTTAAAATTTTTGTATCACTAATTTAATTATATAAATATTAATTATTAAAAAAATGGAATCCATTTTTCCAGATTTAACTAACAGAAGTGTAAAATTTGAATTTAAAATTAATCCCATAGGCGTGGTGAGAAAGCTGTTTTCCCAAGAGAAAATGTAAAAAAGTTTTAGAATTTTTATATATAAATTAAAAATAAAATTAACTAAATGTAACTAAATTTTATTAATAGACATACACTTGAACTAATTGTAAATTTATAACAATTATTATTTGTTTAAATGTTTGAAAGAAAATTGGATTTCTTAATAAAAACTAGTATTTTACACTATTCATAAAAAATCTTACCTTTTCAAATAATTACAAAAATGAAATCCATGATATTTTTGGAATGATGCCTTAAAAATTGAATGTTATTTTTTAAGAATAAATTTTCTAAAATTTTAGAAATCAATTATAAAATTAATACACATAAGGCGAAAAAACTAATTTTTAGAAAAATTCAGTTTTAAGCGTAAAACATGATTATTTTTATCTATTATATAGAAAAAATATAAGATAAATGATAAAATTTGATTTAATATATAATATATGAATTTAAATAAAATAATTCACTAAAAGTTTTTTTTAATTTATTGAGGTAAAACATGTTTTCATTCATTCAAAGAGTTTTTTAGAAAATAATTTAATTTATTCTCAAATTTCTTTTACTTAAATTTCTAATTAATTGGTCATAAGAAAATTCATTGTATATAAATTATGAAACCATATATTTTCATAATTTAGTTGATTATATATATACATATCCACCATTTCAATGGATAAGTGATAACTATCATAATAATATTTTAATAGTATGTCATGTTTTCTTTGAACTTAGTGTTGCGTGTAACACAAGATAAAATTAGTGTTTCTTGAAATGTAGGATAAACATTATGTTTGTGTGTAATGTACAATATATAAATATATAAATTTATTCTTAAAAATATATTTCATAAAATCATATGGTGTTACATTGTACCCTCCTTAAATAAATTGCATCCTCGTAATTTTAACACGTGCTTGGTAGACAAGGGTTTAAAATATTAAAATCCCTTTATGGGAAACCCATATCATAAAAAAGGTTAATAAAAATTAATATTGAATAATGAGAAAGTGACGTGTGAATTTCATATATAATAAAATATTTTATGTTTTTAAATAGGGTAACATAGGTGGTAAGTGAATAATTGGTCAAGGAAGAAAATCGTCATGTCCAAATAGTGATTGAGAGTGACAAAGATCATTGATCATGAGAGAGTGAATGATCATGTGAAAACAATCAAACAAAAAACTATAAATTAAATAGAGGTGAAAAAGGTCACTGATATCATCACAAATAATAGTAATAAGATAATGTTTAATTTCCATATTCATTTCCTTAAGTAGATGATTATTCATGAGAAGATATAATTACTTGATTTCATTCTATGTCATAAGAACAATCTCATACTTTGGTTGTGAATTGATCTATTTACACATCATCTCTTACTCCATGAAATAAAGATGGCGTTTTTATACATGAAGAAAAAATGTATCACAATATCTATAATAGAATGATAAGTCATTCTAATTAACTCTAGTTATCATTATAACAAAATGGTTTACACAGGTTATCCAAAATACCTAAATCTTTATATGGTGAAATGAAACATTAATATATAAAACCTCATCCAAAGTTCAATATAAAACATTACATAAATGGTTATCCTCATGATACTTCCAAAAATCAATATTTAAAATGAAGGTCACTTTATTTTCCAAAATAAAATTAACATTAAACCGCCAAATAACATGATATATATTAAAATATCAGATACAAAATATGTCTATACATTGATAATATATTCTCCTAAAAACTTTTCATATCTTTAGTTACCATAAAACCAAAATGAAAACATATATAATTTAAAAAAATATCTATTTTCACATTAATAAAATAAAATCATATATTATTGAATATATTATATATATATAAAAATGTTGCAAAATTCATCAATAATAACATAAAACTATTTAGTATCAAATCATTAATGAGTTCAAGGGTAATCAATTTTATTCAGTTTACTATATCCATATCAATCATCTCATTTACCAAGATAAAAACTATTTACACAACACCAAGAACATATTAAAGGTTATATTCCAATAATAAATATATAACATTTCCATTTAAAAAAAATTCAAGGGGAAATATTGTAACACCCCAAGCTTCCACGATACGATTCTCATTCAATATTGCAATAGCTTGCATTGTACGCAAGTTCGAGATTCTAACACACCGCGACCAATAAAAATAGCTGTTATGAATAGTAATACCCACTTTTTTAAATTATATAAATTTTATATTTCAAAATGGACTTCATTTTTGTATTCGGAAAATCGAAATTATCCTAAGTTGAATTTTTTGTAATTTTCTGAGAACTTCCAATTTTCGATGAATAGTGAAAAATACTTAAAAACAACTTTTTTAATCAAAATATTTTATTGTGATAAAATATAATATTGAGTGGTTTTAAAGTATAATTAGAGTATATTTTTACCATTTTATCCAATGGTGGTCATTAGAATTAATTTCACTTTGAAATTGGACATAAACAATTGTTAATCATTTGATTGGTATTGTTTCTTAAAAACACACTATTTGATTTGACAACGTGAATTAATTATAAAATTAATTAATGAAACTTATATTTTTGGAATTTTGTAAAATATACACCATTTTTTAATTCAGAATATCAATTATAGCATAGGGTGAATTTTTGGTATTTTTCTGAAAAACTTCATTTTTGATGAATAGTGAAACCACTAAGTGGTAGTTTAAAAACTAATTTTTTTGTGTAAATGAAACTTTAACACTACTGTGATTTTATTTTCAAAAATCCGACATACATGGTTGTCATTAGGATATAAAATGTGGTTCAATGGGATTAAAATAATTTTTTCGTGAATAGTAACTTTTAAGTTTTATTAATCGCGATTAAAGGTAATTAATGAAATTTAAGGTAAAATGATATTATAAAAATATGAAAATACCTTTAAACTTGTCCTACCCTTATTGGATGAGTCATGTCCGAACATGAAAATCCAGGGGTCAACTTGGGGACCCCATGGAGCCACTTGGGTAAGAAAATGTCATTAATAAATTTTTATTTAAAGTAAAAATAAAACTGTCACAAACATGTGTTGTTTTACTAAAACAATTATTACATGGGGTTATATAAGTTAAAATTTTGACTATAAGTATTCATTGGAAATATAAAAATATTTCCTACATCATGGTAATTTTTTTATAATTTTTAGACATTAAATAAATTAAATTTTTTATGACACCATGATGATGCAGCAATTACCTCATTAATTAACGATTTAAATAAAATGAAAAGATAATGTACAATATAAGACATAAACTTGTCTAAAACCTATTTTATGGGTATATTGAGAACCCTTATCACTTTATCCTCTAAATATATCATTGTGGGACCTTCGAAATCCGAAAATCACTTCATAATAATGTAACATTTCATGACCTTCCAAGAGTGCCCCTCCTCTCCTCATATAAATGGCCCCCACCTCTACCACATTATTCACACATTCAAGACATTTGGATCATCCAAAATCTGCCCAAATACTCTCCCAACTTCCCTTTATTACTCCAAGAATCCTCACTTTGGGCAGAAGTCTTCCCAAGGAAGCCTTTGACTCAAATAAAAAAGAGTTACTCGATTTTAAGGCAATGTCTTCTATTGTGTTCTTTTGTTTTATTTTGCTTCTCCAACCCCATAAAATCTTTTTATTACTTTATTTTGTAACAAAAACAGTATACTAAATATACTTGGATGTTTTTATTAGAAGGATTTTATTTACACTTACACACACCTTTTTCTAATTGTTATAGAACATACTATTTCTATGGGTTACGAATTTCTGCCTCACGAAACGATGATTGTTCAATCTTCTTTTAACACCTCTCATGGTGTCCATTAAGATGTCACTATATTTATATATGATATATATTATGTTTATGTTTTCCTTATTCTTCTGTATTTTTCATTTATGGCATACCTTTATGATTTCCACTATGGGTAAACGTGATAATTTCATTTTAGGAAGTGGGGACTACCGCCCCCTCAAAGTGATTTGAATCGTTAATGCCATATGTGGGATGTATAAAGAATGGGGAAAATGATATTATATATGATATTATACTGGAATTATAATATACCTTTATATCATTATGATATTATTCCATTAAATATGAAATAGAAATGAAAGTATCGTTCATACATATGTACAGCTTACCGTCTCCATGAACGGTGCATTTCATTTCTTTCCTCTAAATGTTATGTAATATTATAAATGAATGTATATACTGGATATATATGATATATATGATATCTAAATCATGAACATAATTCTGGATATAATGAATATTTTACCACATGACCAAATTGTAATTATAAGAATTTTATTTTTGACTTAATTACCAAAGATCGACAAAACGACCGTTATTAACTTAAATAATTACATAATGTTCATAACATGGTAATAAGTGATATAAAAGGAATAATTAACATGAGAAAAGTTCTTAAACAAGTATAAATTAACTCTAGTTTATTATTCATGAGGTTAAAGAATGGTCTAGTCAATTCGGACACGAGGTAAGGGAACTTCTTAACCCAATTTCCTTTATTTGGGTTAATCTCCTACTTTCAAATTATGTCATTATATTATTATGTCCTATCTTTTATTTGTATTATCTTTATGTGTACCTATAGTTAATACACATAATAGATCTATTTTATTTAAAAAAATGATCTTTTTAAGGGAGTTCGTCTCAATCTCCATTCATTGAGGCATATTTTGTTTCATACACAAATTTCTTCCATACAGTGTATAAACCCCTTTGACATTTACTTTTATTCAAAAGGAATATTTTTATACGATGTGTTTTATTAAATTAAAAAAAGGAATGTTTTTCTTGTCATATGTATACGGCGACAATGAATTCTCCACCGCCGTGACCATTATTTGAGTTTTGGCTTCCACTACAAGCCATAACATTTTTTAAATGAAAAATAAATACGATGTTTTAATTCACTTTTATTTTGGTATTGAAAATGGTTTTGAAAATGTTTTTATTATATAAATGTGTTGTATTGATGTATTGTGATTGAAATGTGGAAATTTTATGTTTCCTTTATGCATGTTTTATGTGAAACGATTATGTAATGGTTTATGATATGTTTAAACCTGTTCATATGAGGAATGTATTGGACTTAATAAGTGACGGGTGGAGACCTCTATAGCTCCTCGATGCATCGACAGGTCTCATGAGACAAACTAGTGTCTTGTCACAAGGCCTTGACAAAATCTTATTTATAGTTTTGGCACGAGGCCCTGGCTACGTAGTTATGATAGAATGACATTATGCATTCCATCATTATGAAAGTGGTTATTAATATTGCATGTGATTATTATATTAGTAGAATATTCATGTGAATTAGTAAATGGATTTATTTCATTTTATTTTTTCCATATTATGCTGAAGTTCAAGTTTAAAAGGCTTTTGTTTTAGTTATACATTGCCTTAAATGTTAATGTTTATTTATGAAAGCTTTCGCTATATTGTTATCCTTATTGAGCATCTGAGCTCACCCCTTCCAATGTTTTAATTTTTCCAGGATGTGAAGAAGTATATTATGAATGACCTACAAGGATAGTATGAGGGGATATGAAGACAGGATGTTGTTGTAGTTTTGTTTTACTTTATGATGTAATGTAAGACTTATGAATGTATCTAGTGTTTCCAAGGCTACCAAACTAATCAGTCTTTAGAGAATTGATCTTTTGTGATCATGCCAATGTTACACAATAATGCACCGACTCTGGGTAACTGGTTTCAGGGCGTTATAATTGATATCAGAGGCAGTTTAGTACTATCCTTGGAAGCTTGATTTAGATAAAATTTGATTAGATCACATAGCCGTAAGATAGACTTTGAGGATTAGTATAGAATAACTTCCTAGAATTTTGGTATTATAGAGATTTTTGTGAGTATTCCGAGCAATACATCCCTGTCTGGATACGCACAGGTAGAGGTGGCTCTGGCATAGATTTACCTAGGGGTAAAACCCGAAAACACCGCTTTGATCTAGACTCGAACGAGCACTGGTGCACGACAACGGGGCTTCCTGCACTCTTGGTTACGACACTCCCAGGGGATATGCTTAGGATAATTCTCATTTTCTTTAAAAACCATTATGAAGGGTTTATGAGTATATAATTCCTCAAAGAAAACATTTTTATGATTATGGATTATATCCATAAACAGTTCAATTTATGTTAAGTGTTTTACAAGTATGGAATTATGTATTTTGATTCATAAACGGATCTAGTTTATGGACTTGTTTAGAAATGCCTTCTAGTGTAAGGAATGGAAATCATATCAATACACGCACTCCATGTAGGGATTGCCCTCCTGCTAAAGATAATTATAGTGGAGCTGGTGATACAATTGGAGCTGATCAACTTATCACTATACTAGGACAACTCACTCAGGTTATGAATAATAACCTTACTCGTATGGAGCACCCAGATCCGCAGCATGGAAGATCAATGTTAGATCGATTCATGAGGCAATAACTGCCAATATTTAATGGGGGTACCAATCCATTAGTAGCTGAGCAATGGATAAACACCTTAGAGAAAATATTCCACGCCTTGGGGAGTAACGAAAGGGAGAAGGTTGTCATGGCAGTTTACCGCCTCATTGGAGATGCTGATCAATGGTGGTCGCTAATTCAAAACACAAATGAAGATGAAGAAGTATCAATTATGGAATGTAGGGAGTTCAAGGAAATTTTCATAGAAAAATACTTTCATCATGAACATCGAGCAGATATGGAAAGGAAATTTCTGAGTCTGAGACAAAAGGAGGATGAGAATGTCGCAAAGTATGAGGCCAACTTTACAATATAAGAAAGACATGCTGCAGATTTTATATGTAACCCAAGAAGTAAGATTTATTGTTTCTTTGATGGGTTAAAACCATTTCTCCGTCGAGCATTAGTCTCACAAACCTTCTTGTCATATGAATATATTGTCTCATGTGCTATCAAGACAAAAAAGGAATTCTCTAAATCTTATGACAATAAAGTAAAGCAAGAGAAGAAGAGAACGGTGGAACAAGAGATAGATAAATGGAAAAAGGGAAAGAATGATTTTCTATTATGCGATAATTGTGGGAAGAATCACCCCGGTACTTTCCTAAAAGGAATAGGAGTATGTTATAAATGTGGAGAAAAAGGTCACCAGGCTTGTGATTGCAAGGGAAAGAAAGTGGCTATGAATGTTGAATGCTATAATTATAGGGAAATGGGGCATTATGCAAATGAATGTCCTAAGCATCAGGGAAAATTACCTTAGAAAAGGCCAAGGGATCAAGGACAATCTTATACTGTTACTATAGTTGAAGTGGAATAATTAATGTATTGGTTCTTTTGAACTCAAGGATTATATTCTGGTTATAAGAATAATGTGATATATATAAGGATTGTACTGCAGTACTTGTTGTTTTCATTAAGGTTTTAATATGATTAAGGTAATCATATTTTTGTATGTGACAATAAGAGAAACTTTACTTTGTTTGAGGAATCTCATGATACAATTGATTTTGGAATTTAGAGACCTCTTAGAAAAAGTCTGGACAGAGGTATTTTGGATAACTATAAAGGTTGGAATGGATTAAGTTGAACTTTGGGCAGTATTATTTAAGGATAAAAAATTTATGAAGATTATTTTTGGAATATTATAATATAATAGTTTTAGGAAAAAGACAACCTACAGGTCGGGGGATCACCTGTCGCGTCGGAAAAAGCTGTAGGAATCAAACCCACAACCATAGTGCGACATGACTTTATTACATACCACTAGCCTACAGGAAGTCCTTGGTTATTACAAAATTGTTTTCCTAATCTAAATGGTATGTGTTAATATTTGGAACCTTGTATGATTAGGATAAATATAATATTTGTGAGTTCTATTATATTTTTGAGTGAAAGATGGGTTATGGTAAATATTTTTAAATGAATGAATGTCTATATGACAAGTATGCATATTTCCTTACATTCTTAGTAAATATCTTAAATAAATTCCTCAACATTATAAAAGGTAACTTGAAACAAAAAAGTTTTTGGTTAACTTTTCCAACTGGGGATTCAAGGACCGTTTCACCAATCACAAGTTTGTGATTTTCTTGTTGTAAAATTTCTCATAATAATGTTTTCTACAACTCTCCATCAGACCTTGATGGTTTGTTTTTCCTCCATATCCATATATTCATAGATTAATAGTATGGGCTATCTCGGGTGACCTCTGTACTTATCTTTTTTTTAAGTTATATTTTTATTAACCTTATTTTTGATGTGGGTTTTCCACAAAGGTATTATTTATTTTCAACCTTTTATTTATGAAGAACAATTTAAAATTGCAAGGACGCACTTTATTGAAGGAGGGGAGAATGTAACACCCCAAGCTTCCACGATATTCTTCTCTTTCAATATTGCAATAGCTTGAATTGTACGCAAGTTCGAGATTCTAACACACCACGACCAATAAAAATAGCTGTTATGAATACTAATACCCACCTTTTGAAATTATATAAATTTTATATTTCAAAATTGACTTTATTTTTGTATTCGGAATATCGAAATTATACTAAGTTGATTTTTTTTGTAATTTTCTGAGAACATCCAATTTTCGATGAATAGTTAAAAATACTTAAAAACAAATTTTTTAATCAAAAGAATTTATTGTGAGAAAATATACTATTGAGTGGTTTTAAATTAAAATTATAATATATTTTTACCATTTTATCCAATGGTGGTCATTAGAATTAATTTCACTTTGAAATTGGACATAAACAATTGTCAATCTTTTGACTGATATTGTTTCTTAAAAACACGCTATTTGATTTGACAATGGGAATTAATTATAAAATTAATTAATTAAAATTATATGTTTGTAATTTTTTAAAATAGACACCATTTTTGAATTCATAATATCAATTATATCTTAGGGTGAATTTTTGGTTTTTTTCTGAAAAACCTCAATTTTTGATGAATAGTGAAACCACTAAGTGGTAGTTTAAAAACTAGTTTTTCGTGTAAATGAAACATTACCACTTCTGTGATTTGATTTTCAAAAATAAGACATACCTGGTTGTCATTAGGATGTAAAATGTGATTCAATGGGATTAAAATAATTTTTTTGGTGAATAGTAACTTTTATGTTTTATTAATCGCGATTAAAGGTAATTAGTGAAATTTAATGTAAAAATGATATTATAAAAATATGAAAATACATTTACACTTGTCCTATCCTTATTTTATGAGTCATTACCGACCAAGAAAATCTATGGGTCAACTTGGGGACCCCATGGAGCCACTTGGGTAAGAAAATGGCATTAATAACTTTTTATTTATAGTAAAAATAAAATTGTCACAAACATGTGTTGTTTTACTAAAATAATTATTACATGGGGTTATATAAGTTAACATTTTGACTATAAATATTAATTGGAAAGATAAAACTATTTCCTACATCATTGTAATTTTTTTATAATTTGTAGACATTAAATAAATTAAATTTTCTATGACACCATGATAATGCAGCGATTAACTCATTAATTAATGATTTAAATAAAATAAAAATATAATGTAAAATATAAGACTTAAACTTGTCTAAAACCTATTTTATGGGTATATTTAGAACTATTATCACCTTATACTCGAAATATATCACTGTGGAATCTTTGAAATCCGAAAATCACTTCATAATAATGTAACATTTCATGACATTCCAAGAGTGCCCCTCCTCTCCTCTTATAAAAGGCCCCCACCTCTACCACCTTATTCACACCTTCAATCCATTTGGATCTGCCAAACTCTGCCCAAATACTCTTCCAACTTCCCTCTCTTACTCATAGAAGCCTCACTTTGGGAAGAAGTCTTCCCAAGGAAGCCTTTGGCTCAAATCAAAAAGAATTACCCAATTTTAAGGTAATGTCTTCTCTTGTGTTCATTTGTTTTATTTTGCTTCTCCAACCCCCTAAAATATTTTTATTACTTTATTTTGTAAAAAAAATGTATCCTCAATATATTTGGATGTTTTTATGAGAAGTATTTTATTTACACTTACACACACCTTCGTCTAATGGTTAAAGGACAAACTGTTTCTGTGGGTGATGAATTGCTGCCTCACGAAACGATGATTGTTCAATATTCTTTTAACACCTCTCATGGTGGCCATTAAGATTTCACCATATTTATATATGATATATATTATGTTTATGTTTTTCTTATGCTTCTGTATTTTTCATTTATGGCATACCTTTATGATTTCCATTATGGGTAAACGCGATAATTTCATTTTAGGAAGTGCGGACTACCGCCCCCTCAAAGTGATTTGAATCGTTAAAGCCATATCTGGGATGTATAAAGGATGGTGTAAATGATATTATATATGATATTATACTGAAATTATAATATACCTTTATATCATTATGATTTCATTCCATAAAATATGAAATAGAAATGAAAGTAGCATTCATGCGTACGTACGACTTACCGTCTCCATGAATGGTGCATTTCATTTCTTACCTCTAAATGTTATGTAATATTATAAATGCATGTATATAATGGATATATATGATATATATGATATATAAATCATGAAAATAATTATGGATATTATGAAAATATTTTACCACATGAACAACTTTTAATTATAAGAATATTATTTTTGACTTAAGTACCAAAGATTGACAAAATGACCATTAATAACTTAAATAATTACATAATGTTCATAACATGGTAATAAGTGATATAAAAGGAATAATGAACTTGAAAAAGGTTCTTAAACAAGTAGAAATTAACTCTAGTTTATTATTCAGGAGGTTAAAAAATGGTCGAGTCAAGTCGGACACGAGGTAAGGGAACTTCTTAACCCAATTTCCATTCTTTGGGTTAATCTCCTACTTTAAAATTACGTCATTATATTATTATGTCCTGTCCTGTATTTGTAATTTATTTATGTGTACCTATAGTGAATACACATAATAGATCTATTTTATTTAAAAAAATGATCTTTGTAAGGGACTTCATCTCAATCTCCATTCATTGAGGCATATTTTGTTTTATACACAAATTTCTTCTTTACGGTGTATAAACCCCTTTGACTTTTACGTTTATTCAAAACGAATCTTTTTATACGATGCATTTTACTAAATGAAAAAAAGGAATGTTTTTCTTGACATACGTATGCGGTGACAACGACTTTTCCGCCGCTGTGACCATTATTTGAGTTTCGGATTCCTCTACAAGCTATAACTTTTTTAAAATGAAAAATAAATACCAAGTTTTAATTATCTTTTATTTTGGTATTGAAAATGGTCTTTAAAATGTTTTTATTATATAAATGTGTTGTATTGATATCTTTTGATAGAAATATGGAAACTTTATGTTTCCTTTATGCATGTTTTATGTGATACGATTATGTTATGGTTTATGATATGTTTAAACCTGTTCATATGAGGAATGCATTGGAATTAATAAGTGACGGGTGGAGCCCGCTATAGCTCCCTGATGCATTGGCAGGTCTCATGAGACAAACTAGTGTCTTGGCACGAGGCCTTGACAAAATCTTATTTGTAGTCTTGGCACGAGGCCCTGGCTACGTGGTTATGATAGTCTGGCAATATGAATTCCATCATTATGAAAGTGGTTATTGATATTGCATGAGATTATTCGACTAGTAGAATATCCATGTGAATGTAAAGACCCGTAAAATTCAAGGAAATTTTTTTTCTTAATTTTCTTTGGAATTTTACAAGAGCACGGTTTCTGATGGCACCTGATTCTGAGGCCCGGTGTGACCGAAATCAATTTCCGAAGTTTGGCTCGGGTACGTTCAGTGAACGAACGAGCGGGAATTTCTAACTTTTGATCTGGTGCTCGGAATTGAAATCCGAGGACACCGATGAACTCGCAGCACCGATATTCGCTTAAGAAGACCTTTTCCGAAGTTGCGTTTGCCTAGGAGGAGATGTTTAATTTTTCTGGATGAAATGAAGAGTAAAACAAATTTGTGATACAATATTTATTTTATATCTTTAAAGTGGTTATAATCTTTTGTTGGAAGTTGGGTGGTTTAACCACCTAAGAGAGGATTAAGGTGAGGAGGGGCCCACCCGAGCCCCACCTTTTCAAATTCCCTAACTCCCCTCTCTCCCTCTTAAAAGCTTGACAACTTAACACTTAATTAATTATACAACTCATGTATAATTAATAAGTGAGTTTAATTTGAGTTTTGAAATTCAAACTCTTGAATTTCAAAGGTTGGGTTGTGTTAATAAATTAAGTGTGAGCTTAATTTATTTTTGGTTAGTTTCTTTGTTACTTGAATGGTTTGGGAGAATCGTTGAGAGACTTGAAGATCTTCTTTGTCTTCGACGAAGAACGTGAAGAACGGTTCTTCTCTGACAAAGAACATCGATCCCACAACCTTCAAGACTCGGCGTCCCGGATTCTTCCGTCTTCATCTTCCTCCTCGACAAGGGAGAAGTCGCCGACCGTGGTGATCATCGCCAACGACAACGTTCCTCCCTTCTTCGTCATAGCGACAAGTTAAGAGACGTCATTTCCTCCTCGGACGCACCCCGACGTCCACAGAATCTACGTCCGACACCGCGACGCCTTTCTCCGCGATAACCGACGTGCGATGTCAATTTTCAAGGTAGGGGTTGTTGTTATTTGTTTATTTATTTATCCTTGTTCGTGGTTCTAGCATGACTAACGTGAGGATTATAAATATGTGTTATTGTATAACGTGAGGGGGCCGGACCGCATGAACACGGCCGAACCCCCTCCTTTGTTCTTGTTGATTTACCTTGCGGGAGAAAACAAGGTGGCGTGGTGCCGTCGCACCACGCGGTTATTCGCCCGATTTTATTGCGTGGCGCCGTCGCGCCGTGGAAGGATCATCAAGAACACGACGCCGTCGCGCCGCGTCGAAGGAAATCAAAAGGCGCGGCGGAGGGGTGCGGTGTCGTCGCACCGCGCCGGACGACGAACACCGTGGCCGGTTCCGGGCCGCGGCGAGACGGGAAGACCGGCAGCACGCCGGGCCGCCGGCGTCGGAAGCCGGAATGGGGACCGGATCGCCGGTCCCGTTGGAGAAAAACCGGCCGGCCTGGTGGCCGGCCGGATGGTCAAAATCCTGGAGAAATTAATTCCCCCGGCCAGCGGTCAAAGCCCCCCCATTTATTTGCGGGGCGGTTTCCTTGAGGGGGTCAGGCGGCCCCCCGATTTCCTCCACAAAGCGGACCCCATGAGGGGGGCCGTTGATTGGAAAAAGGGGCGCGACTGATTTCCGCGCCGCCAAATCAAGAAGCGGGGGGATTTTCCCCCCCACGCGCTGCCTCCGTGCGGCGCCAGGCCGCCGCGCCGCCAGGCTGCCGCACCGCCGCGCCGCCAGGCCGGCCGGGCCGGGTCGGCCCGGACCCGGACCCCCATCTTCGAGACGGATTCGGTCTTTTGGCCATAACTTGAGCCACGGACCTCTGATCGACAAACCTTCTGCGGATACGCGATCCTTGGATCGAGACGGTCGATTCGGTATATCGCACTCAAAGTTTCGGAATACTTTGAGTTCGGCCGGGTTGGTTCGTACACGAAACCAACCGGGCCTTTGGAGCGGAAACGCTCATATCTTGAGCTACGGACGTCCGATTGATGTGCCGTCAGCTTTGTTGTGTTCTTCTTAGTGAGAAGGTTCTTTTGAAAAACTCCGCCCAAGGTTTGGACGTAGGTGGAGTATGGTCCGGTTGGTTTTGCCTTAAAAACCTGCCGGGCCCCCGGGACGAAAATGCCAATAACTCTCAGACCGGGCGTCCGATCGACGCGCCGTCTGTTGCGTTGAGTTCCTGTTGACGATACGGAACTTTGGATACATCAACTTTGGACTTTTTGATAGTTGATGTATCAGCCTCTTGGCTCGTGGAGCAGACCCTCCGAACGAGCTTGCTGTGTGCGGGAACCCTAGTGCTGGCTGCGACTGTTACTATGACTACTACTGCTACTACTGCTACTGTGACTACGACGACGACAGTACAGAGATCCTGTGTGGATTCGACGACGACGACTACAGCACTCAGCGATCCTACGTGGATCAGTGCTACAGGTCCTGTGTGGGCCCGATCCTGTGTGGGTCCGATCCTGTGTGGGTCTTTGCGCTCAGCGGTCCTGTGTGAACCAGCGCCTACAGGTCCTATGTGGGCCCGATCCTGTGTGGGTCTTTTACGGGGGTTAGTTACCTATCGATCCTTCGTGGGTCCGATGACTTAGATGGATCAGAGATCATCTTTATCGTCTTTTGAAGAAGTATACTTGTGTGAGCTGAATCCTGTTGCTTTCCTGTGTGGATTGTGTTGTGCTATCCTGTGTGGATTATGTTTACTTTCCTGTGTGGAATACGTTTACTTTCCTGTGTGGATTTCGTTTTGCTTTCCTGTGTGGAATACGTTTACTTTCCTGTGTGGATTTTGTTTTGCTTTCTTGTGTGGAATACGTTTACTTTCCTGTGTGGACTGAGTTGTACTTGGGCTCGGAGGTTGGAGCGTATTTGAAATTGATGACTTAGGTATATGTATGGGCATATACCTAAGCAGTGTCGGTTGTTACTTCGTGATTGTACCTTTCTTCGTGGTTTATCCTTTGTGGATTTTGAGAGACCTTCAGGGGTCTCGGGGTCCCTATTGAGTAGCTTATACTCACCCCTGCACGGGCTTTGCCCGCACTACGTTGTGTTGGTTGCAGACGACGGACAACGTTGATCTTAGCTGAGGCTTGCAGAGCAGGACGATACCTGGAGGTGGACCACTGGGCGGGACGTGCTCGGAGCAGACGGCGGGACCCGTGGAGCAGTGGAGCTATCTGTACCCACCCTTCAGGTGGGATTTCCAATGGACAGCTCGGTGTAGCAGCTTTTACTTTTCAGTTTCTGTTTTCCCTTTTTGAGTTGTACTTTACTTTCAGTTGGGTTTGTATACTGGCCCATTTACTTTTCCGCACTTTCAGTTGTACTCTGCTTTTGCTTAGTGTTTACTTTCCGCTTGCTTACTCTGTGGTGTTTGTTTACTTTACAAAGGCAATGCCTTCCCTTTTTACCGGGATTTACGCCTTGGTGCTAGTCGCCATCCCCTGGCCTATGGAAGGCGGGTTTGGGGTAGTCACGGCACGGCCCCCGAGGGCGGGTCGTGACAAATTGGTATCATAGGAGTTCGGTTCTACCGTGAACTCTGATCTTTTCTATGTGAAGCAATAATGTTTAGCGTATTGAGTGTGGTTATCAGTCCAGGGAGTCCAGTGTTGGTGCGGCGGCCGACGTATCCGTACACCAGGACCCTGAATTATGATTTCTGACTTAATGCACGAAAACATTGATTGCGTGTATGTTTCAAAGTTTTCTTTGTGATTTCCTTGAGTCATCTCACCAGGTATACTGTTTGACCGTGGCGCACCTGTTTCCTATTCAGGATGGCCCCACGACGGCAGTCAGCTAGGGTTCCGAGAGTCGAGTGTGACGACAGCCCACTGAGTGACGAGGCCTCGGTGCAGGGCCCTTTGTCAGTAGTGGCACCGGCGGTAGCTCTACCCGTCGAGCCACCGATACTTCCAGCACCAGCCGCTAACGATGCACGTCGCCTCAGCGCACTGCATGAGTTTCAGTGCCAGCGACCACCCAGGTTTTGGGGGGAGACGGATCCCCAGGCAGCCGAGGACTGGCTGGAGGCAGTGGTACGTGTGTTTAGGCTAGTGAGGACACCAGCAGACCTCATGGTGATCCTCGCTGCTAGCCTACTACACGCAGCAGAAGGACGATGGTGGAGCTTGATGCTCCAGGTGAACGATGAGGCATCTCTTCTTTGGACGGACTTTGAGAGCCTCTTCGACTCAGAGTTCGTCCCAGCCACCCTTCGTGCGGTGCGTATCCAGGAGCTTCTTCAGCTGCGGCAGGGCAGCATGACGGTCGCTCAGTACTCGGCGAGATTTACCGATCTCTCGCGCTACTCGACCGACATGGTACGGGACCCATTCTTTCGGGCCCGGACCTTCGAGCAGGGTTTGAGACACGAGATCAAGGCATCGCTGATCTCCCTCCGCATACCGACTCAGACAAGAGTACTGGAGCAGACCCTTCTGATCGAGAGCTTCCTTGCTGAGTCTACACCAGCGCCGAGACCCACCGCAGTGCGACACGTGGCATAGTCATCTACAGCAGGCAGTCGACGGATGACTCAGGGATCCAGGCAGACCAGACCTTCAGGCAGACGACCTCAGGACACTGGCTTAGCAGTACGGGGCACACAGCGCGGAGCCAGTCCTTCGAGTGGAAGAAAGTGCTATGCATGCGGCGGGCAAGGACACATGGCTCGTGACTACCCGACTCGCCATGCAGAGGGGCAGCAGACGGTTGATGAACCACCTAGGAAGAGGCAGAGGTTCGACCGTGGCGGTCCGCAGGGAGCAGGAGGACGAGGCAGAGGAGCTGGCCGAGCAGCAGGTGGTGGGCGACGCTTTGAGGCTCTACCACCACCACCACCAGGAGGTCCACCCTGACCTCAGGGGAGAGCACAACTTCAGGCAGCTGAAGCTTACGACCATGGAGCTCCGGAAGCGGGTGGACTAGTGCGGGACTAGCTCCAGGCATAGAGGCCTTGGCCCATAATGCCTCTAGCTTCGTAGTTTGTGTTGCCTTGTGACCTTGTACTTTAAGTTGAAGTAATAAAAGACACTTGCCTTGGTGACTTTTGTTTTCTTGTCTTTTGTTTGTTTTTACTAAGAGGTGCCGGTTAAAAACTGTTGACTTGACCCTCACTTGCGAGATTCATACCGGAGGAAACCCAGTGACCACACACTAATGCCGACAGTGTGACTCAACCCTTGGAGGTGAGAGTAACGGTTGGATCTCTTGGTAGCAGCGTCGAGGCCTTACGACGTCATCCATGCCATGAATTAACTAATCATGACGGGATTGACTGTTTTAGGCAAGGAACGTGGTTCATCCAGGCGATGATACCGGATTTCACTTTTCGGCAAAGGAGAAATATTTGCAGCTAGTCTCTTTGCAGATATCCTTCGTGGATAGAGATGGAGCAGCCTTTCTCCAGTCTCTCACAGTCACCCCTCCTCTACTACAGCAGGTCAGAGAGGCACAGCGTGAGGACGCTGACTGTGAGACACGGCGTGCACAGATATCCTCGGGACAGACACCTGATGGTTTCTCCCTTGGAGCAGAGCACGACATCCTTTTCAGAGGACGTACCATGGTACTAGTCGCTTTGCGAGAGGAAGTGCTGAGAGAGTTTCACACTTCTCCTTTGGCGGTACATCCTGGAGTGGCGAAGATGTACCAGGACCTCAGACGACAACACTGGTGGCCGGGCATGAAGAAGGCAGTAGCAGAGTTCGTTTCTCGATGCCTCACCTGCCAGCAGGTGAAGGCAGAGCATCAGGTACCAGCGGGCTTGGTACACCCCTTGGAGGTTCCGGAGTGGAAGTGGGACGGCATATCTATGGACTTCGTGACTGGACTTCCACGCACTTCCAGAGGTCACGACTCCATATGGGTGATTGTTGACCGACTCACCAAGTCGGCACACTTCTTACCCATTAGAGAGCAGGGATCAGTGGAGAGCTTGGGACGTCTCTACGTTCAGGAGATTTTACGGCTCCACGGCGTGCCATCATCTATCGTCTCCGATCGAGATGCTCGCTTTACTTCTCCGCTTTGGAAGGGGTTATAGGAGGCATTCGGGAGGCAGCTACGTCTGAGCACAGCCTTTCACCCACAGACGGATGGTCAGACGGAGAGGACCATTCAGACTCTCGAGGACATGCTCCGCGCATGTGTCCTCGACTTTGGTCACAGCTGGGAGGACCAACTACCCTTGGTGGAGTTTGCGTACAACAACAGCTACCACTCCACCATCGGGATGGCACCGTACGAGGCGTTGTACGGCCGACCTTGTAGATCTCCTTTGTGCTGGACAGACCCTGGGGAGTCAGCACTTGTGGGACCGGAGATGGTCCAGGCCACGACAGAGAAGGTCCAGGTCATCCAGGAGTGGATGAGGACATCTCAGAGCCGACAGAATTCATATGCTGATAGGAGGCGGAGGCCACTGGAGTTCGAGGATGGCGACCACGTCTTCTTGCAGGTCTCACCACGACGTGGTATTCGGAGATTTGGCCGAGGCGGCAAGTTATCTCCGCGCTTCATCGGACCCTTCCAGGTCCTCAACAGGATTGGTGAGGTGGCTTATCGCCTGGCTCTACCACCTCAGTTGCACCGGGTGCACGACGTCTTCCACGTATCTCAGCTGAGGAGATACGTGCACGACCTGACGCACATCATTGACCATGGGGAGCTTGACGTTGATGATGGGGCGACTTTTACGGAGATCCCAGTGGAGATAGAGGATCGACATGAGTGGGTCCTACGTGGGTGATCGATTCCTCTTGTGCGCATCAGATGGCAGCACGGGAATCTCCAGGAGAGCACATGGGAGCGGGAGGCTCAGATGCGTGCTCAGTACCCTCATTTGTTTCCCTAGTTTTTGATGTATCTTTACGGGGACGTAAAGACCTGAGGTGGGAGTAATGTAAAGACCCGTAAAATTCAAGGGAAATTTTTTTTTATTTTCTTTGGAATTTTACAATAGCGCGGTTTCTGACAGCACCTGATTCCGAGGCCCGGTGTGCCCGGAATCAATTTCCGAAGTTTGGCTCGGGTACGTTCAGTGAACGAACGAGCGGGAATTTATAACTTTTAATCCGGTGCTCGGAATTGAAATCCGAGGACACCGATGAACTCGCAGCGCCGATATTCACTTAAGAAGAACTTTTCCGAAGTTGCGTTTGCCTAGGAGGAGATGTTTAATTTTTCTGGATGAAATGAAGAGTAAAATAAATTTGTGATACAATATTTATTTTATATCTTTAAAGTGGTTATAATCTTTTGTTGGAAGTTGGGTGGTTTAACCACCTAAGAGAGGATTAAGGTGAGGAGGGACCCACCCGAGCCCCACCTTTTCAAATTCCCTAACTCCCCTCTCTCCCTCTTAAAAGCTTGAAAACTTAACACTTAATTAATTATACAACTCATGTATAATTAATAAGTGAGTTTAATTTGAGTTTTGAAATTCAAACTCTTGAATTTCAATGGTTGGGTTGTGTTAATAAATTAAGTGTGAGCTTAATTTATTTTTGGTTAGTTTCTTTGTTACTTGAGAGGTTTGGGAGAATCGTTGAGAGACTTGAAGATCTTCTTCGTCTTCGACGAAGAACGTGAAGAACGGTTCTTCTCCGACAAAAAACATCGATCCCACGACCTTCAAGACTCGGCGTCCCGGATTCTTCCGTCTTCATCTTCCTCCTCGACAAGGGAGAAGTCGCTGACCGTGGTGATCATCACCAACGACAACGTTACTCCCTTCTTCGTCATAGCGACAAGTGAAGAGACGTCGTTTCCTCCTCGGACGCACCCCGACATCAACGGAATCTACGTCCGACACAGCGACGCCTTTCTCCGCGATAACCGACGTGCGACGTCAATTTTCAAGGTATGGGTTGTTGTTATTTGTTTATTTATTTATCCTTGTTCGTGGTTCTAGCATGACTAACATGAGGATTATAAATATGTGTTATTGTTTAACGTGAGGGGGCCGGACCGCATGAACACGGCCGAACCCCCTCCTTTGTTCTTGTTGATTTACCTTGCGGGAGAAAACAAGGTGGCGTGGTGCCGTCGCACCACGCGGTTATTCGCCCGATTTTATTGTGCGGCGCCGTCGCGCCGTGGAAGGATCATCAAGAATGCGACGCCGTCGCGCCGCGTCGAAGGAAATCAGAAGGCACGGCGGTGGGGCGCGGTGCCGTCGCACCGCGCCGGACGACGAACACCGCGGCCGGTTCCGGGCCGCGGCGAGACGGGAAGACCGGCGGCATGCCGGGCCGCCGGCGTCGGAAGCCGGAATGGGGACCGGATCGCCGGTCCCGTTGGAGAAAAAACGGTCGGCCAGGTAGCCGGTCGTATGGTCAAAATCCGGGGGAAATTAATTCCCCCGGCCAGCGGTCAAAGCCCCCCCATTTATTTGGGGGGCGGTTTCCTTGAGGGGGGGCATGCGGCCCCCTAGTTTCCTCCACAAAGCGGGCCCCCAGTAGGGGGGCCGTTGATTGGAAAAAGGGGCGCGGCTGATTTCCACGCCGCCAAATCAAGAAGCGGGGGGCTTTGCCCCCCCCCCCCCGCGCGCTGCCTCCGTGCGGCGCCAGGCCGCCGCGCCGCCGGCCGGCCGGGCCGGGTCGGACTTGGACCCCCATCTTCGAGACAGATTCGGTCTTTTGACCACAACATGAGCCACAGACCTCAGATCAACAAACCGTCTGCGGCTACGCGATCCTTGGATCGAGACGGTCGATTCGGTATGTCGCACTCAAAGTTTAGGAATACTTTGAGTTCGGCCGGGTTGGTTCGTACACGAAACCAACCGGGCCTTCGGAGCGGAAACACTCATATCTTGAGCTACGGACGTCAGATTGACGTGCCGTCAGCTTTGTTGTGTTCCTTTTAGTGAGACGGTTCTTTTGGCATACTCTGCCCGAGGTTTGGACGCAGGTGGAGTACGGTCGGGTTGGTTTTTCCTTAAAAACCAACCGGGCCCCGGGGACGAAAATGCCAATAACTCTCAGACCGAGCGTCCGATCGACGCGCCGTCTGTTGCGTTGAGTTCCTGTTGACGATACGGAACTTTGGATACATCAACTCTGGACTTTGTGATAGTTGATGTATCAGCCTCTCGGCTCGTGGAGCGGACCCTCCGAACGAGCTTGCTGTGTGCGGGAACCCTAGTGCTGGCTGCGACTGTTACTGTGACTACTACTGCTACTACTGCTACTGTGACTGCGACGACGACAGTACAAAGATCCTGTGTGGATTCGACGACGACGACTACAGCACTCAGCGATCCTACGTGGATCAGTGCTACAGGTCCTGTGTGGGCCCGATCCTCTGTGGGTCCGATCCTGTGTGGG
Source organism: Viscum album (assembly GCA_963277665.1). NCBI lineage: Eukaryota > Viridiplantae > Streptophyta > Magnoliopsida > Santalales > Viscaceae > Viscum > Viscum album. The sequence goes on from OY728143.1 coordinate 1,324,988,281, forward strand.
TCTTTGCGCTCAGCGGTCCTGTGTGAACCAGCGCCTACAGGTCCTATGTGGGCCCGATCCTGTGTGGGTCTTTTGCGGGGGTTAGTTACCTATCGATCCTTCATGGGTCCGACGACTTAGATGGATCAGAGATCATCTTTATCATCTTTCGAAGAAGTATACTTGTGTGAGATGAATCCTGTTGCTTTCCTGTGTGGATTGTGTTGTGCTATCCTGTGTGGAATACGTTTACTTTCCTGTGTGGAATACGTTTACTTTCCTGTGTGGATTTCGTTTTGCTTTCCTGTGAGGAATACATTTACTTTCCTGTGTGGATTTCGTTTTGCTTTCCTGTGTGGAATACTTTTACTTTCCTGTGTGGACTAAGTTGTACTTGGGCTCGGAGGTTGGAGCGTATTTGAAATTGATGACTTAGGTATATGTATGGGCATATACCTAAGCAATGTCGGTTGTTACTTCGTGATTGTACCTTTCTTCGTGGTTTATCCTTTGTGGATTTTGAGAGACCTTCAGGGGTCTCGGGGTCCCTACTGAGTAGCTTATACTCACCCCTGCACGGGCTTTGCCCGCACTACGTTGTGTTGGTTGCAGACGACGGAGAACGTTGATCTTAGCTGAGGCTTGTAGAGCAGGACGGTACCTGGAGGTGGACCACTGGGTGGGACGTGCTCGGAGCGGACGGAGGGACCCGTGGGGCAGTGGAGCTATCTGTACCCACCCTTCAGGTGGGATTTCTAGTGGACAGCTCGGTGTAGCGGCTTTTACTTTTCAGTTTCTGTTTTCCCTTTCTGAGTTGTACTTTACTTTCAGTTGGGTTTGTATACTGGCCCATTTACTTTTCCGCACTTTCAGTTGTACTCTGCTTTTGCTTAGTGTTTACTTTCCGCTTGCTTACTCTGTGGTGTTTGTTTACTTTACAAAGGCAATGCCTTCCCTTTTTACCGGGATTTACGCCTTGGTGCTAGTCGCCAGCCCCTGGCCTATGGAAGGCGGGCTTGGGGTAGTCATGGCACGGACCCCGAGGGCGGGTCGTGACAGTGAATTATTAATTGGCATTATTTCATTTTATATTTTCCATATTATGCTGAAGTTCAAGATTAAAAGGCTTTTTTTTATACATTGCCTTAAAAGTTAATGTTTATTTATGAAGGCTTCTTCTATATTGTTATCCTTACTAATCATATGAGCTCACCCCTTCCAATGTTTTAATTTTTCCAAGATGTGAAGAAGTATATTATGAATGACCTGTAGGGATAGTATGAGGGGATATGAAGACAAGATTTTCTTGTAGTTTTGTTTTACTTTATGATGTAATGTAAGACTTATGAATGTATCTAGTGTTTCCAAGGCTACTAAAATAATCGATCTTTCGAGACTTGATCTTTTGTGATCATGCCAATGTTAAGCAATAATGCACCGACTCTGGGTAACTGGGGTCGAGGAATTACAAATATACCAATTAACATATTATTATAACATTTTAATGAAAAACTATTGTGTAACAATCCAATGATAATTCAGGATTTTAATAACTAAAATACCACCGATAAAAATATAATTCTTTGAATACCAATATAAAAAAACACCATTCACTCCACTTTCATCATACACCATTAACTAGGATACATCATCTTATTCCTTAACACTTATTTCCTTCCACATTTAATTTCTAGTCTCTTTATCATCATAAATATAACCATTACTAATAAAATCTTGAATATTCTCTTCATTATATTTCCATTTAGGACGTCAAATTACAAAATTAACATACATTACACATTTTAAACATTCAAACATTAATGATATTATAGGGATACAATTATTCTCATCCATTATGTTAACTGAATATTTAATATTATCTATGTAATTACTTACATTGTGTCTTTCTTTTCCACACTCAAAACATCTTCCCGTTCCTTTGAGACATTAACATGGGTTCTATTCCCACATTCTCAAAATATATGAATCAAAATCATCCATTATAAATGGTCTCCACTACCTAAAATCTCAATGAACTCTATCATTATCTTCTTTTGTATGTTTGTGAGTTGGTTAAGGTGAAATATTTTAATGATTTATCATGATAAATGATTAGGAATAATAACAACATACTGAACTCTATTCTTTATACCATTTGTTTACTCATCAAAACATTGTTCATAACATTCCACATTAATGTTTTTCCTTCTAGTTCCCTCCAATTTCTAAAACCCAAAATCTTAGTTTGAGGAATATTAATAATAGTGGAAAATGATATAATTCTGAAAAATAACTTATTGGATTTCTAAATCATGAAAACATATTTTAAATATACGAAACATTAGTATTATCCTAGTTCATTCATAGTTATTATTTAAATACTTAATGATGCTTCTTAAAATGTTTGTGAATTTTCGATATTATCCTATGGGGGTGTCAAACCTGGTGTGAAACAAGGTTCATTTTCTTGAACCATGTAGGGATCAAGTCCAGTTCAACACACCTTTTTTTGAGTTATTACCCCTAAATACCTCTACACGATATCCAAATCCACTTTTAGTATCTAAAAGGGGATATAATTTCTTATATACCACTCACTCTATCCTTTACCAAAATTTAAGGACATTTTCCTATATTTTGACTCATATTTAGACTCATCTTTAGACACATCCATAGAAAAAAACCAAAGAAATAGCCTTAGGAATCTCACTAAATTTTTCCCATGCTAGTTTACAATGGTTAAAGAAGCCTTTACTTTAGATAAATATTGATGGAATTAAATAAAAACCCCCCATTAGACCAAAATTTTATAGTGAATTTGGAGACTAGGTGCACAATATTCTTATTGAAGGAAAGATCATCATTGTTTCCCACAAATAACTTTCCATTTGTTACTATTAATATACATAACTTACTTAAATCATTTATACATAACCTAGGTAAAGGAAACATAAGAATAGGTGAGGTTAGATGCTTAATTATGGAAAACAAGGTAAAATACATTAATATAATGTGAGAATTTAGGTATGAGAACGTGAGAATAACAAATGAAAACCACACCCTAAATATCAAAGATCAAAATCATTATTCCTAGCCTTAATAATGCTAGTTCATAATACATGAATCATAAGAAAGCCAAATAAAATGATCCATAATAACACTGACATAAGACATGGAATTGTTTCATACACAAAATTAGAGAAAATAATTTCTTATGTAGTTATGGATAATTACCAAAATAATCATAGTGAAATAATTTCACACCCCAAACCATAATATTAGCCAATATTCACCCCTAAGACCATCAAAATATAGATAGTCTCTTATTGAACTGGGTTCACTCCCTATTCCAGTCGTATTTGTCTCATAAGACATGAATCTTTACCCAATTCATTGGAGGGAGATATAGGTCCCACCTATCTTTGGTTATAACATAACCATCATCAATGGTTTAAACGTCACCACTATAAACTAATGAGAATCATACATATGCATGCAATGAGATCATTAAACATTCACTATATCTAAAATCATGGAATGGAATGGGTTTCATAAATATATCATCATAACATAACCTATAGGAAATGAAATAGGTTTCATAATCACTTCATCATTTCATAAAATCATAAATAATGGAAAAATAAATGGGTTTCATAATAATTTTACCATGGTATAACACATAGAAGAGAAATGGGTTTCATAATAACCATATGATAATAAATATTACCATATATAGAAATAATAAGAATGATCTTTTGGGATCATATCCCTAGTAAATCATAAGTAACATCAAAGGATTTCATCTTAGATTTAAAATGATTTAGGAAGATCACGTAGATCACTTATTGAGGAAAATAAAATTTATTTGAAAATCAATATTAATTACCAAAAAATACTAAAATATGTTGGAAATAATTTTCTTTGAAAATAACTTTTAAAATATATAACGTATTTTTTAAAAACCACTTAAATCATTTCTTAAAAGAAATAACATTTTTTCCTTTGAAAAAACATCTTAAAAATAAAATATTTTCAAATTTATTTTCTTTGAAAATAGAAATGAAAACTTAGGAAGTAATCTTCAATGAAAATAATTTTCATGATGATGGGAAGTTATATTCATATTGTACATGTTAAAACAAATATTACATTCACATTTTTAGTAATATCCAAATAGAAATTTTTTAGAAAACAACATGAAGATTACAATAATTTAAAAAATTCCATTATTGGTAAAAATTTATTCACTAAATAATTTGATTAATTTTAAAAATATTTTTTAAAATAGTTTTAGAATTTATTTTTGAAGAAAACGAGTTTAGAACTAATGAGTGAAATAAAGATAAATTTTCATAAAAATTTATTTTGAGATGTTGAGTAGAAAAATAGAGGTAAACAAAGGAAAAAAATATATTCTCATGAAATTATGAGAGGAAAATAAAATCCATGATTCTCCATTGATATAGATCATAATATTTCCTTATTGGAAGTATCATCATAAACAATCCTGATAAACGATTAGTTTATAACATAAGACTTTTACAACTTTGGTAACATTAAATTATAATCCCCATGAAAGATATAAACTCAAATGGATATTTAAATCCCAATAATATTTAGGTTAATAATAATAAAATAAATTAATGGTCATTATATACAACACATAAGATAAATACATGGTGAATATAATATGTGTCTCATAGAAAATTAAAGTGAGGCAGAAATACCTAACATAAGTCCAAAATTTATTCATAAAAGGTTTAAACTACAATATAACAAATATAAGTTTATTAGAAATCTATTAAAGAACCATAATTATATATTTCATACAATATATGATTTACTTATAACATATTATTATCTATTTTTTAATAACTTCATGTTAAATACTTGTTTTGTGTAATTATTACTCTGTTTTTAATGTATGTTTTTATTTGTTATTTAATATCCAATTACTTTGATCATGTTTCCATCATAAAAAATGGTAACAATGATATAAATATCCTATATCATTAGTATATATGTATTTATAGTAATAAAAAATATATATCGAAAATGAAACACATCGTTCATGGACATGGTAAGTCGTACGTACACATGAATATTATTTCTATTTTCATAAAGGATTGAAATAAAGAAATGTAAGTAATATATTACCTTTAAAATTACATTTTTATGTCATTTATATAAATTTTTTTTATTTAAATTAGACTTTATTACATTTCATGTAAATCATATGTGAAGAACGAATCACATCACTTTGTGAGGTAATAGTCTGCCATACACACAGATGATAATATCACAATCCCAAAAAATAGAATGTAAGAAGTAATATGAGATAAAATTATGTGAAAATAATAATAATATCATTGATATTATATATAGAAAATAAATCCTTCATTATCTCCCAATGTGAGAGGTGGTTGTAGAAAATAAATAACATCAGTTTATGAGGCAGTCGTCTAACGTAAAAATGACTGATCAATTCAAAACCAATTTAATGGAAGAGGAGAATGATTTTTGTTTATCCATTAAAATAATAACATGTCATGTCATTATATAGAATATACTTAGGATAATATATTATTATTTTTTAATAATAATATAAGGAGGTGGAGGAAGAAATAAAATAAAGGGCTCGGTTAGTGGTGTTACCTCTTAGACAACTTATTTCTTTATTACAAAAATAACGAATTATAGGAATGAGAGGAGTTAATTTAGGCATTTATTTTTTTAGATAATGACTAATACAATTGATTTTTAATATCACAAGATTAGAGGAGAGGGGGTGACCTTTTTTATGTGAGGTGAATGACACACTTGTAATTTTAGAAAACAAAAAGGCTTAACTATGATTTTGACATGACAGAAGGCTAAAAAATGGGCCTTTATAGATCATAAAATAGATAAAGTACAAATATGATAATAAATGGGTGTTGGAAATATTTTGTGTAATTTTTAATACTAGTATTTTTAGTTTATCTTTGTTAAACACATTTTTACCTTAACCGTGATAATTGATTATTACTATTTTTACTATTAATTATGGTAAACCTTTTAATTAAAATTATTATAAAATGTAAATAATTATTATTAAAATTATTTAATCCATTATTCCCAATTACTTTCATTGATTTATCAAAATTTAATTGAAAATTAACCATCCATCCAAGATGAGAAAATGATTTTCCCAAGAGATGTTTTTGAAAAGTTTAAAAATCTTTTATATCAAAATTCAATATAAAATTCATTATAATGATATAAATTGGATTAAAAAAATATATATATTCCAATTTTACTTTTAATCCTATTTTTTGAAAAAATATACCTGTTCAAATTTTTTAATGAAAATAAAAATTCTCAATGAGAATTAGTATTTTACACTATTCAATGAAATATTTATATTTTTTAGAAATTATCAAAAATTCACACGTAGAAAATTATGCCATGACAATTTCAAAATTGAAGATTATTTTTTCAAATAAATTTTTTAAAAGTGTAATAACATTAATTTAAAATAAGTGTGGGAAAATTGAAAAAATATTTTTTAGAAAAATAGATTTTAAGCATAATTTTTAATTCATTCTTTTATCTTTATTAAAAAATAAATAAGATTAATATTAGAAAATTTATTTAATATATAATAAATAAATTTCATTAAAATAATTCAACAAAATTGGTTTGTTTAATTTAATGAGGTAAAACACAATTGTTTGCATAAAAATATTTTTTCAGAATCAAGGATTTTTTTTAAAAAGTTTTTATGTTATTTTCTAATTAATTGGTCAACATTGAGTTCATTTTATATACATTTATAAATCATATATTTTCATTATTTAGTTAATCTTATTCATAATCTCCATTCCAATGGAATAGTGATAATTATCATAATAATATTTTAATATTATGTCATGTTTCATTTAAACTCGGTGTTGCGTGTAACACAAGATGAATATCATGTTTCATGTGATACAATCTAAACTAAATTTTGCAAGTAATGAAATATTAAAAAAATATTAAATTTATTTCTAAAATAATATTTCACAATATATCGGAGTGTTACAAAAATATTTACGGTATATTGTTCAACTATCCAAGAAAGGTAGTACCAGCTAAAGAGGAAAATACCTTGATACATAAAGTTTGTTTCCTTGATTTGTGTGGTTGAATCAATGATGTTTTAACAATTTTTATAGTACATAGTGGTATTGTGTGGGTAGGGTTTTGGATATGGAAGTGGCCGCTAGAGAGGTTATAACAGTACTGTGGATGGTTATGTTGAAGAGAGGTTTCTTGTGGACAATGTGAGATGGTGTATGGATATGCCCAACAAAAGAGGGTAATTTACTTATTTTTTGTGTGGTGTATAATAGTAGGTGAGTGTGGATAATTTTGTATAGATTTTATTATTATGCTATGATTATATTCCTTGTGTGTTGATTGAATTATTTTTATGACTTATTCTTAGCTTGTATTTTCTTGGATTGATGTAATGTCATAAAAAAATCATGGTTTGGGGAATGGAAGGGAGAATTGATTTTTGGATAGACTTACTAAAATTAATGATGTATGACTCATAAATGTTCTATGGCAGGTATTTACCATCCAATTAAAAGGGTTTATTTAAGGGGGTTTATATAAATATTTTTGTAGGTGAATATACTAGATGAATTCCATGTTTCTCTAAAAGTTTTCATGTTATATAATTCATCTTGAAGAGTGTGGGAGATGAATTATGCAGATCTAGGAGAGTTGACAAAGGTAATGTCTCCTAAATTATTCAATAATTTTTCCTTTCCTGAGTGCAGATTCATGATCTCCTAAATGGGATTTTGGATATACAAATTGGGTATGAGAGTGTGCATAATTTTGGGGTCTACATGATGAACCAAATTAGTTATTTTCATCAATTTATACCATATGAGAGAGGAAGAGAAATATTTGTGCATATTAATCTAGAATAGAGATTCCATAATCTAAAAAATCATTTAAATTTTCATCATCATAAACACTAAGAGATTAGATTGATATTGTTGGGAATGGTTTTTTTAATGGGGTCTTCTATTAAAGAACCATCTTGGGTTGTTAGGAAGGTGGAGACGAATGATATGGGTTTCAAGTATTTATGTTGACTTTAGAAGAGTGTAACATGTTCTGTTAAATAGAGGGTTAATCTTTGTGCTCTAGGGATCAGTGGATTGATGTTTCCTTTTTTATCGTAGGCTAATCTATTTCTAATGTAATGATATGTAGCACCATCAGTATGACTATCCAAATATTCATCCTGTAGTGTACTTTTTGGTGGAGAGTTAGTAGGGGAATGTATTTGTTGATTTATACTCCTTCCACTATTACCCTGTAATGTTTTTTAAATATATTTTGAAATTTTTTTGAACGGTTTAGAAATTTAACTATTTATGTTTTATTAATATTTCAAAACATATATTTTTAAATGTAATATAAATTTTTAAACAAGTTGAAGAAAGTTTTTATTAAGTTTTTAAAATACTGAATCCAACTTAATGTGGAAGGAATAGTAGGGAAACATTTTCCATGAGTGGGGATAGTGATGCAACTTTGGAATCATCACATGGTTTAAATATGTTTGAGTTTTATCATCTATGAAAGTGTTTTGGTTGAATGTATCTTCCCTCTAGGGTAGTTTTTTATTCTTGAGGATGATAATAAATTTATTGGTATCTGATGTAATAGTTTGGACCTCTCAAAAATGCTATGTTGTGAGTATTAGGTGCTGGAGGATTTGAAATATGGTTCATGGGTAAAATGAGGAGCTTGGAGTTAATATTATGGATAAAGTTACTTAAAAATTGGTAGTTTTCACAACACTATTTAGATGTTATATACTATGTAAGGAAATGGTTATAGCATAGAGGCTTGGAAAGTAAATTTTTAGTGGATCTTTATATTACAGTATTGACACAGTGTGGGTAATTGGTCTATGATATAAAGTATTATAAGAAAATTTGGGGGATTTATTCTAGTTATATTGATATTAATGTAGATAAGAAATATCCATTAAGATTTTCTTTGGATAAACCTAACATAGATTTACAACAGTGTCATATATACTCTGAGTTGTAGAGATTATGAAGCGAAGTTTTGGAGGTTTTGTCTATTTTGGATTTACAGAAAAATGAATCTAGAACATGGCATGTAATCCTTATTTAGTTTTAGAATTTTATATTAGTGTGGATCCTGCATGTTGTGGTCTCTTTTCAAGGATTATACAATCTAATAGTGGAATATCTGCGATTCTTAGATATGAATTTTACTAGCTCATTTACAACATAGTATTATTCCATTCTCTATAGAATATACTCCATGTCATATATTTCTAGTATTATGTATTATGTTACATCATAGACTTATAATTTCAATATTTCATATAAAGTATGTAATTTCATCAAACTCTATCATTCTACCACCTTTTCAATCAGGTCATGGGAGATCCAAGTGCTTCCCTATAAGTTATTCTGCCTCCTTTAATAAGCTTTCATCATTATCCTTAGAATATCAATCCTTGATTATTCATGGTGTGTTCCATCCCTTCTATCCTTAATTTATTTCCAAGATACTCTCTCATTCTTCATTATAATGTGACTTATTTTTGGGAATTTTATTTTTTTGTTGAGTTATGGAAGGTGGATGAAGTTAGTGGTTTGTCCTAGGTTCTTGATTTGTCTATGTTGTGGTTATGTCCTAATGGATTTCCAATCCTCACCTCATATTCACATAGTGTTTTTTGAATCTCTAGTTGAGGTAGGGGATCTCATGAATTTTCTTTAATATTATTTAATTAATATAATTGATTGTATTGTTTCTTACCTCACACACTAGTATTATTTCTTGACTATTTTTCTTGTGGAAAAGGGTAGAACATAAAAAACCTTTTTTAATGGTGAATAAAAATTAAATAAATATGGTAATTGATTAAATAAATTATTAAATGAGGGGGATTTTTTTCATGTGGTTAATTATTTACATAATATTTTCATTAGTTTATTCTTATTCATTGATATGTTTCTCCTATGAATGCAATGTTTTTTTCTCACCTATGTATGTTTTGACCTATGAAAATGGATATTTTCTAAAAATAAACAATTTATAAATGGATTTTTTGAAATATAAATTTTAGATTTAAAATTATTAAATCAGTTATTTTCACTTTTTATTTTGGGGTTTTATTTTTTCCCCTCAATTATTGATGATACTAGATCTTGGTTTAACATGTAAAACTAGAAAATTGAATACCTGATTTTTAACAAGATGATTTAATTGATGGGGAATTGGATATTAGGATATAATTAAGTATGTGGAATGCTATTATAAATTATTGATATATTGAGTTGTGTGATTAATTCTCATTATGGTGGTCTTATGTTGTGTCTTCCATTGAAAATCATAGAACCATTACAAATAGAATAATCAATTATGATTAGTAATTGATTAAAATATGAGTTGTAATTGATCAAAGTGGTTAAAAATTTTCTATGGGATGTAATGTATTAATGATAATTTATATGGATGAGCTATAATGGATCATTTTTGTATTGAATTATAGGTGATGGTTGACAAGAGGGTGAGCTAGTTCATGGTCAGGGTCAAGCATTTTTTGGGGAGAGAATGAGGTCAGTTATCTATAGAATAATGATACCCTATTGTATAAAACTGTATATTGTTAATGGGTGATGTACCCAGTAAGAGGAGGACATGGGGTTGATTTTCATTATTTTCACATTTCACTATCGATGGATTGTTTCGAAATGGTGGAACTTTAGAGAATTTAGTGACATTATTGTTGAGGTGTGATGATGAAAATTTGGATATGTGGGGATGTGGTGATATATTTCTCAATTTATTTCATGATGTTTGACAATATTTTTCTTTTGTGGCTTCATAATTTAATCCCTATTCTTATAGAGAGGGGTATCCTTATGGATTTCTATTTATCTGAGTAGGAGAACCGCTGAGTTGAATAGTTTGAGATGATATGAATGTATTTCAGTCAAGAGTATATTGATGGTTTTGATGGTGGTTTTGGTGATTTAGATACTTTAATACTATTGGTCGTAGTGATTGGAGTTGTGAAAATGATGTTGGTGATTCTTAGGCCTTTATACCTCTAAGATTATGGATATTCTTTATTGTTATGATTGTTGGATTATGTTAAAATTTATAATAATTTTTTTACTTGGGTTGTTTCACTCATTCTTATTATTTCATATTTATTAAATAATGAAGTTGATCTATGTAGATGGGTTATCTTATTGAGTTCTCCCATGTTATTACCATACCATAGTTTCCATGAGTTTATAGAACATATCACCATAGTTGGGAGCTATTGATTGTGTAATTTTACTGGTACATTTAGGTTCATATTTTCATTATAATTTATGTATTTAATTCAATTCATGTATTTTAATTTGGTATTGGGAAATTATATAACTTATATTTATGTTGTTTACTAGGTTGTTATTCTCTCTATCACTAATCTAATAATAATAATAATTATTTTTTCCTTCCATACTTGATATTTTCATACCATTGATGAAAGTAACGTACACAAGGTCCAATGAAGGTGGAAATTAGGGGCCACTTTCTCTATCCATGCATTTTTAGCATAAGAGGGGTGCGTTTGGGGGGGAAAATCACGACACTACCCCCTTAAGAATCACTACATAATTTGGGTATATATATATATATATATATATATATATAATTACATCAACCTATGGTGATTTTTATTGTTAAACCATAGATACATGTTTCAGTTATGTCTAATGGAACCAATAATATACATTAGAAAACTTTATTTTGGTTATTATTGACCATTAAAGAAATGAACCAAATTTTATTTTTAGAACGTGTTCCATAACCACCCTCTATGGGTTTGTCATTAAGTTATATAGTGAATGTAACAACATACTAGGGTCAATATATATCACTTACATAGGGGACTAAAGGGTGTTCATCAAGGTGCATCCCTCCATAAAATTTAAATGAACTATCTCCATAGAAAATATACTATAGTTTCACAAAGTATAATTCCTGCACCATGTTATATGTGAAATAATATTGAATATTGTTTTTACTCATAAAATAACTAAACTCACATAGTCATTCATATCAATTATAAGAAAGTAATCATATGTCATATGAATCCTATATTCCATGATTAATGAATGTACTCACACCACTTGATTTTTGGCTAAGATTCAATATCAAAAAATCATAAATTCTGAAAAAAGTGTATCATGGTAAGTGAGATCAACAATTTTTAAAATCAAAATTCAAGTATAATAATCCCATTCCCCTAGAAACCATTTTATTCCATAAGAAATGGTGTTCATGATGCACCCACCCAAGGTCTATCTTAAGCCCTTAAAATGAAAACATCATCTATCTATTATATCACCAAATAATATGAAAAAATAAGGACTCTCATAAACTCTATGATATTCATCACATAAGATCTAATAAATCTTTTTAACGTCTATTTCCTGATTCAAATCATCAGTGATTATACTATAGATCCATTGGGATAACATGTGTTTCTTTAAGTACATTAATATCCTCTATCAAGTAGTGGGGGTCTGGGGTGTAACCATGGGGATGATATACCCCCATATCAATGTGCACAACAGGAGATGAAAATAAATAATCAAACACCATTACTATTTAGAAATATGAGAATGTGGATATAATAAATAATAACAACTATGGAAGGATACAATGATACAGACTTAGGGCCATGAAAGTATACTAAAACTTATTTCTCACTTGGTGCATTAAATATATAGAATAAACATAATATATAAAATAAAAAGTAGGTTTCACAACCATAATTGTGTTTTCACCACATCCCTGTCTTAAATCTCTCCCAACATATACCACATGATCCTACAACTCCTAGCCTCTCCCAACCTAAACCAATATTTAGTTTAGTCTACATGGTTACCCAAGTTCCTTGGCCACCCATTCATGGTGTGAGTATAACTTAGTTGGGAATAACCAAAATTGTCATGTACATAACTCATAAATGTCGTTCATGTTCATGTGACATGCTCAGCTAAAGAAATAAAATGAATAAACATTTGAGCATAAATAAAATAACCCTCATCAACCCTTGGGTATTAAAATGACACCCAAGATCGATTAAACCATATTTGGATAGTTCCAAAGTGTCTCTGAGCTTTCCAGCTTATCATGCCAACCAATAACGTGGCCACTAATGATATAGTAGTAGGCTTAAATATATTATCCAATGAAGTATCCTATGTATCCATATATTATCAGGAATAATATCCATATTTATGGTTAATATAGAAGGCATCCCAAATTAGTGGGCTACAATATGATACCTAGGAGATAATCTTATGAGATCAATAGACATAAGGCATCATCACTGATTCATTGGAAGTGATCCTTGGTAATTAATGGTCATCATAATCAAAGGATATCTCTATAAGGTAATCTTGGATGATCATACTAACCCAATGAATGAATTATAACATCGAGGGTATTCTATATGTATCATTTTCCATCACTGGATCCAAGGAGGTTTTACAAGGAATCTATATATATTAGAGAAAAATACAGAATCCTAAATTTTCATTATAGGAAATGATAACATTAGGTAGAACTATAGGATCTTTAGAGTGTGTTAAAAGAATTCATAATTATTATGAAATAACTACCGATTCGAAAGGGATAACAATGGGTAATTAATATAACATTCGGAATAGAAACTAGATCCTAGTAATCCCTATAAAATATATATAACTCATAGGGGTAGTATGTTCCTGTCACAATACATAATATAACACATCCTATATGGGTTGTCCCACCATTCAAACCCATATCTAAAAATCCTGAATGGACTCTCATGTTCACAAACTATAATATTCATTACGGTATTATAAGTCTAAATCGACGATTCATGTTTCCAAGGTAACATGTACAATAATATCAAACCCTTTTTGTTCACACGCAATATAAGGTCAATATCTCACTAGGGAACCCACTGTGGTCACCTAGATCACATCATAATATAAGTGGTATACTTGGGATCCTTGATCTCAATCTAAATATCTAGAGACAAGACCCTTTCCTAGATGGAGTAATTTACCTCAGTTTCATCATAATCATCACATGGCCTCCCAAGTTAAGACCCACTAATACAATTCTATAATGATGAAATAAATCCCATTTACTAACCTGATTATATTAGGCCAGTACCCTAATTCAATATATTCATAGTCTATCTAGTTCATACCCACCCAGGAGCATAGCTCTTGGTGCTAGAGAATATACACCCCTTGATCATCTCAACTAGCCCAAAGGCTCTAGGGAATCTTATGTTACCTAGATTTCTAATCCCTAGGTAGTCTATTATAATTCATCGCTCACCTATACATAGAGGTAAATAATAAAACCTATCTCTAGGTAGACTAGTATTTATTAATTTCATATTATATAAATCATTTGTTTACACCCCTTATAGTCCATATATCTCATGGAATAAATTTCTAAACATGAACTAGTCATTGGTGGCCAAGGGATCATGCTAGTGCATATGGTCCCTCATTTTCTTAGAATTTTTTTCATTTTATAATACAAAAAGTCCATTCAACCTCAGTGGAGAGACTCTATATCACATTCCACACACACACACACATATATAAAATAATGAAAATACCATAGCATTATGTTTAGTGGACTGTGTAACTAATTTAAAAAGTCTTTCCATTTTAAAATAATTCTCAACCGTCATTCCCAAGAACCTTCCACGAACAAATCAACTTTCTAAGAATTAAGGGGTTCAATATTTACCATTCAATAATTATATCAACTAAAATTAACTAAGAATATTTAGTAGATAACTCATTGAGTGATAAAATCACAATTAAATCATTACTAACAACACACATAAAGTTATAAACTCACTCCCATCATTATCTTGTTCAAAATTCCTATCAACCATCACCCATTTAAAAATAAATTTCATCTAATTTATGAAAAAACCTAAATAAATCTATAAAAAACATACATCCATTAAAAAAATATGTGAATACCTGAATATACCAAATCAATATGTCTTATATCCACTCTATACAAAAGAACCATCTTTATTATAAAATTGCACTATGAACTTATGGAATCAACATCGATACCTATACCTGGAGACATAAAAGAAGCGATTAACCAAGAGAAACCCGGATTGGAGGCAAACAAAAGGATATATTGACTATTAATTTCTAAAACATTCCACAAGGATCATCTAAAATTCAAGAGAAATAGAAGGAGAAATGATAAAGTTGGTTGTTGGGTATTGTGCATGAAATAGAGATGAAATAGGGTTTTCTACATAAAAATTCATTTGTGAAAATGATCATTTTAACTCATTTATTGGGTCTCACTATTTGGCCACATGGGTGGAATAACCATGAAATACCTATACCATTATCACTTTCTAAGGCTACCTTCATCAGAAAGTTGTGATGAACAGTTATCCAAAACATGAAACAAATTTGAATATCCCCAATATTACAAAAATTTTGGTCCCAAATGATTTTTATAAAATATTATTGTGATTATGTACCTCACTCCCAAAATCAAAAAAGAGAAATATTTTTCATTGGGTTCCACATAGTTCACCGTTAAAAATTCCTTAACCGTGAAAACCAATGATATACTATCAAAATTGAACTAGAATTCTTTAAATAGATAGGGTTTTGGAGGGTTTCTATAAAATATTTCACACCAAATCATTGAACTAGGAATGAAATCATCTAAACGTTCTAACATTTATCCCAAATCTCCCAATAATTTTTATTCACCCAAATAACCACTCATGCATCAAAACATATGTGAAAACATTTACTCATAATTCTCTAACTCTTGGAATTTTTATTTGAATCTCTATTGAAAAAATGACCCATTTACTCAAATAACCAAAATTAAAATTCATTTTAAAATTAATAAATCATAATGGTTTTGTGTTTTACATGTGATATCGAAGAAATGTAAACCAGTATATCTTGATAATTTTTAGTATTTATTTTTATTCATGCATCATAAGAAATTATATATCCTATATAACATATTTTTATTAGCCACCTTCTATAAAATATTCATTCAATACCTTTTAAGATTGACAACATTGATTGTGGACATGACAAAATTTTGTTTTAATTTTTATGTTACTCATGGTTACCCTGACCCTAATAACATCGATTTAGTGTCCACATTATTACATTGGAATAAGATACAAGGAGTCACATCCTAAAGGACCAATCTATTTTGTAGTCTTGATAAACTAGATACATACTTGAAATTCACAATACATTATAAAACATAAAATAAAAAACAATTTCCTTGATAAATCCATCATTTACCTTAGTTTATACCTATATATGAATAAGAAAACACCTCTTCATATCATGGGTAAAATAATAGATAAGAAAAGAGTGATCTCAAATTATTAATAAGGGTAATATTAAAATGTAATATATAAATAAATTCAGAATAATAAATATAGAAAGGAAAATAATTAAAAAACTCTCTATTTAATCAATAACTTTTCCATAATATTTTAAGAATAAATGATAATCAAATAAATCCATATAAATAATAACATGAGTTTAAAAACATAACCATGGATATTCTATCTAATAAAATAATCACATAGAATATAAAAAACTAAATTAATAATGATAGAATATATAATTCTAGACATCTAAATCATAATATTGAGGTTTATGCCTTTAAATCAATTTTCATTGAGTCTTGGGATAAGACATCTAATACTATTAAGTCTTCTGCTAAGAAATCAATAAAAATGGGTATGTCCTTAATCGAAAGCCAATCTAGTATTCCACATAAGACCTATCGATGCATCGAGGGACTATAGGAGGACACACATGTCACATACTATGTTTAACACATTCCTTATATAAAATGGGTGAAACATAATTCATATAAACATTCATACTTCAAGTAGAATATGAAATGAATATATTTTCCCCAATCTATAAACATAGTCATAAAACATACATAGAAAATTGAATGGTTTCAACAAAGTACATCCCTAAGATAAATTATAATAAACTATTTGGAAAAATAATAAAGATGGTATAATTCCAAAATATACCCATTCAGGTAAGAGTAATGGGTTGTTTTCATTGATTAATACAAATATTATAAAAAGATCTACAAAAACATTTTTTAGGAAAGTATTCTTTTCATTTTGAAAATCACTTTTTAAAACTAAATAATTTGAGAAAAAATTTAATTTTAATTGAAAATAACCATTAAAACATGTAAATAATACATTAAAACATTTAATGGTTATGATTTCAAGAAATTCTGTACATGCTGAGTGTGTTAAAATAATGATTTCTTTTACATTTTTATTAAACTCCAAATGGTCCTTATTTTTAAAATGACATGATGATTCCTTTAATTTGTTTAAATCATTAAAAATGGGTAATAATTTATTTAATAAATCATTTTAAAATTGTTAAAATCATTTTTGTAGTAATTTTTAGAAAACATGGTTTTGGACGAAAAAGGATTTTCAATCGAAGAGAGAAATGAAGTTAAATTTTCTTAAAAACAATTTATTAATCATTTTAATTACCAAAAGGAGGAAATATGGTAATTATAATTTAAAAATATCATTAATAAATAGATGATACTAAAATATTTTTTCAGATAGAAATATCAAATAATTCCCTCAAAGGAAACATAAACAAAAACAATCCCGAATAATTATAAAATAATGAAATAAACCCTTACGACATTGCTAACTTTTTTATAAGAATCTTCATGAAATAAGTAACATTAAATAAATTATTAATTTCCTAAAACATAAATTAATTCATGATATAAAATAGAAAAGGAATGTATTTACACAACTCAAAAGAAATAAGTGGTGAATAAAGTGTATGTCTCAAAGAAGTAAAGGTGACATGAGAAACACTTAGCTTGAGTCTAACTCAACACATAAAATATTTATATTCCGGAATAATTTAATTATGTTAAATATTTAAATAATTAATAATTTTTTTAAAGATTAATTTTCCATTTATTTACCTTATTACCCTTTTTTATATGATTATATAATTAATTATGTTTAAGTTATATGTTTCAATGATATTTATGTTATGTGTCAAAAATAACATTGTTAGGATGACTATTGTCAAAGCAGTTTCTATATGATAATATACAAAATACTAATCAAGAAATAATTATCATATTTATATATGAATTATACTATTAATCCCAATCTAGATATATGGTTTTGAAAAATGTAGTAGGTTATGATCATTGAGATGGTAGGCTATACGTACACATGTGCGACATTTCTGTTTTTCAAAGACCATTTTGGAAAGAAGGTAAGTAATATTTTATCTTTCAAAAATGATCATAATATAAATAATACCATTTTATTTATTTAAATATAATTATAGATATCTTAAATGTGTTGTGGTGATGAAAATAGAGTCACATCACTTTGTGAAGTCGGTAGTCAACACCTACACGAACGATGTTATCATATTTCAATGGGTGAAATGGTAAGAAATTAAATGATACATTAACTTTTCATAATGATGAATACATAATAACTATTCTAATTAAGACATTTATATTCCATATAATGATTAAATTTATCTTTATCACCTTCCTTGTTAAGAGTTAGTAAAATATCAATAACATCGATTCATGAGGTGGTAGTCCACCATACACATTAACGATGTTATCATGTACACTATAGAATGGAAAATAAAATTTTATATATGATATAACAACTAAAGTGGTATAAATATGTTATAAATATTATATATATACTTTACATCAATCACTATACACAACTGTTAAAGGTGGTATAGGAAAAGTGAATGACATCAGTTTGAGAGGTGGTACCCCGTCATCCACAGTAATGATGATTTCATAACACATTTGATGAAAGTGGGGATGTTTTTAGTTCATTATATTAAAATAATAACATATTAGTATATATAATATATTTAGATTATTATATAATCATGTTTTAATAAGAATTTAAGGTGGTAGAGGAAGAAATTGAAATGCTCATTGAAGAACATTACATTATCTTTGGTTAAAATTCTTAGGTTTTCACCAATATCATTCTTAGGTTGTATTAATGAAAAAAATAAGGATTATAGTATTAGTTTATTGGATTTTTTAGTTTATTTTGGATGGTTTAGGTAGAGCCCAATTACTTGAGAGGTATAAATAAGTAAGGGGATTGAGTTCCCTTTTATAATTGTGGAGGAGTGGATTTTTTGTAAATTCCCAAAAGTATTCAATAGTGGGAGGTAACTATCACCTAATGTGGATCATAAATAGATAAATAATTTATTTTAGGGACACTACTGGAAAACTAACCTATAACAACGGTTTGGAACCGTTGGTATAGGCCTCCAAACCGTTGGTATAACCTATACTAACAGTTTGGAGAACCGTGGCGAAGTAAGCCGTTGGGATAGATCTATACCAACGGTTTTGGGAAAACCGTTGGTATAGACCTATCCCAATAGTTTTGAAAACCGTTGGCATAGGTAATATGAAAATCTATTCCAACGGATATAAAACTGTTGGTATATGTATTTCAAAAAAAATACATTCGGTGTGATTTGATCCCTGAACCCCTCGTTTATAATAGAACGACTTAACCACTAACCTAATATTACATTTTTAAACATAATTTCATAAATATAAATATGTATTATAATAATTATTTGAAATTTAGATTTATATAATGTTCTCGAGCAGTAGACCTGGGAAAAAAATCGAAGAACCTATCCCAACGGTTCGCAAAACCGTTGGGATAGCTGCATATTTTTTTCGGGGTGAATGCTGGATTCTGGGGCACCCTATCCCAACGGTTTTGGAGAACAGTTGGGAAAGGTTTGGGTCTTTCCCAACGGTTCTCCAAAACCGTTGGGAAAGGGGTGTTTTGAGCTCCCTTTCCCAACGGTTTTGGAGAACCGTTGGGAAAGACCCACCCCTTTCCCAACGGTTCTCCAAAACCGTTGGGAAAGGGGTGTTTTGAGCTCCCTTTTCCAACGGTTTGGGAGAACCGTTGGGAAAGACCCAACCCTTTCCCAACGGTTCTCCCAAACCATTGGGAAAGGGGTGTTTTGAGCTCCCTTTCCCAACGGTTTGGGAGAACCGTTGGGAAAGGGTGCCTATACCAACGGTTTTTACAAACCATTGGTATAGAAGTGTTGGGAAAGATCCGATTTCCAGTAGTGGGATGATATGTTTGATAAATACCTCTAACACATAAAACACATGTTGTAAACTGTCACAATTCTATATGAAAATGATTTAAATAAACTAAATTTAATTAATTCATATAAAAACAAAATAGTTTTACTTTTAAAAAAATTATAATATAATTTAACATTATAATTAATTTGAATGAAAAGGAAATTTTCAATAAAAATTCAGTATTTTTACTATTTATAAAAAGTGAATCTTTTCCAAACAAATCTATAAAATTTACCCTAAGATATTTTTGATATCATAATATCAAAAATTAAAGTCATTTTATCAAATAAATTTATAAAAATTTAAAACAAATAATTTAAAATTATGTGCACAATGTGAGACTAAACTGTCTTTTAGAAAAAACACATTTTTTTCAGAAAACTTTTCATTTTGTTTTAAATGATCCTTATTTTATGTATAATCAATTGATTTTCTTACAAATTTAGTTATTACTCTCCATAATCACCAATTTAATGGCTAGGTTATAACGATATACTTTATTTCATTTCATTTAGATTTGTGGTTGTGTGTTCTATATGATCTCGAAGAGACAACATTTATTGAAATATATTTTCTGGGTTGTTTAAGATTGATGTTTCATGTTAGAAATGATATTAAATACAATGATATTATTTTGAAATTTTGCGATGTCACATTCTTCCCCACTTAAATAAATTTCATCCTCACAATTTAAACTAGATCATAGTAATCAAGGGTTTGATATTTGAAAATTATATTTTCAAAAACCCACATCATTTAAAGAATTAATAAAAAATACTCTTGAAAAGAAATAAAGTAATTACAAAGGTCATATGGAATAACACATAACTAGATTTCTAAGTTGTAGAACACTGGTGGAATGTGAAAATATTTACATGGAAGAAATATGTATCATCTAAAAAATGATATAGAGTTATATAGATCACTGATAACATGAAGGGGAATGATATTTTAAAAATCAGCAACCAAAAAACCATAAACCAAATAGGTGTGAAAAAGGTAATTGATTTAATAATAAAATTTCATAATAATATAACATTTTATTTCAAGGTAAATTTGGTGAATGTTCATGGGAATATAAAACTACTTGACTTAATTCCATTTCATTAGAATAATCTCATCAACTGGGTTTCGATTTATTAACTTATAATTCATATTTTACTCTAATAAAAGAAGATAAATTTGTTATATCTAATGTATTAAGGGATCACAATGTCCATAATTGAATGATAATTAATTCCTTAAATATCTAGTTATCTTTATATAAAATGCTTAGCATGGGTTTTCTAATATGAATAAATATTCATATGGTGATTTAATACATAAATCTGTAAAACCTTATCTAAAATTCCAATTAAACCATTTTATAAGTAGTTAACCTAAAGACTCATCTAAAATTTATTTTTGAAAATTGGTAGTCTAAATTTTTTTAAATGAATGTCACTAAATAAAAATTATATTCCATTGAAAATATAAATTGGATCTTAATGGCAGATTCCAAATATTTTAATACCTTGATTTCCATAAAACATTAAAGAAAAAATGCATGCTTCCAATTATTTTATATCATATTTTTGAATATATTCCATAAATAAATACTTGTAATAAACTCTAGAAAATATGACCTAATACATCATACCATTAACTAATTTCATGGCCACCAATACTATCCCATAAAAAAATCATTATTATACCAACAACGAGAACATATTAAGGGTTATCCTCCCTAAATAAAGTGTTTTCCAAGAGGTTCAACTTTCCACGAAATATCTTTACATGATCATCAGTAACATTCAACACATGTTATGAAGTCCATTAATAAATAGGACCACTATAAAATATTTATAAGTTTCATAATTCTTATAACCAGAATACATTTGATTAAAATAATCTTAAAACAAAATTACAAAATCAATAAACAATCACATTAATCATTACACTTCATCTTTAGCAACAAGAAATCATTACCTTGATCCCTTACCTAATTCTGAATTATATTCCCATAAAGGTTGGGAAAATTATATTCATTGTGCACCATATCATTACAATAGACTAATTTCACATTGGTAGATTCTTTATTTCCCTTTAAATAATGAGAATTATGGCCTTTTTCTCCATAATTGAAGGAATATCCTTTTCCTTTTGGACATGTAGCAATGTGTTTCCTTCCACAAGTCTAACATATTGGAAAATACTTCATTCCCTTACCTATAATTGTTTTTTATCTATTATATTCTTTATCACTTTATTCCCTTAAAATTGATAAGACATTGGGAATTATTTTTATATGTTGATAACACACGATACTGCATCCTTATATGATGAGATTGTTGGGAATACTTGTTCCCTTCGAATAATTTTTATAAGCCATCAACTAAAACAACATCCTTGGACTTTGGAGAACACATGTCATTCATAGAATTCCATTCCATTCTTTTAAAGTTATATTTATTCATAGAAACGTTTTCATCATCTTTTTTCATTGACTCAAGAACTATCTTTCCATATCCACTATTTTCTCATGAGGAAAATATTATTCCCAAAATATTACATTGAAATCTTTCCTTTACATGATTTATATTTATTCTTCAACCTTAGTGTTTTGAATCAATGACCACCATTGATCCATATCACATTAGGGATGATAAAATGTAATAGGAACATTCTCCCTTTCACTAATTTGAAAAGTAATAAATGTCTTCTCTAAGGAACTGATCCATATCTTAGCTAAAAATTTAGGTGTTTCCCCATTGAATGATGGATTTTGTAGACATATGAATTAGTCTAAAATGGTTACACTACAAGGTGGATTAGTAGGATTCTATATACGAAAAAGGTTATTACTCATAACCAAAGTTATCTTTCCCAAATATGGTTAAAATATGATTAGTCCCATTTTCATATCTATATCCATCTTAATTATCATTACCAATAAGGAATACCTACATGGAGTATGTGCATTGATATAGTTTCCATTACTTTTGTTAGCTATCGTTTATAAATAATGTAATACAGTAGATTAGATTATAAAATTATGAAACCTATTTTATATTAAAAAAATTAGTGAAACAAATAAAATAAAATATTTATACATATCTAATCTCATAATAAAAAATGTGGCTTCTTTGGGGATATAATTATTTAAAATTCCTTTATAATGGTTTGTAAAGATAATGAGAATTATCTTAAGAGTATCCCTTGGGAGTGTCAATCCAGGTGTACAATAAGACCCATTGTCATGTACCAAGTGGTGATTAGTACTATCTAAATGCACATTTTCCATGTTATTACCCCTAGGTAAATCTATTCCAAAACCATTTCCACCAGTAGTATACATGTTGGTATTTCTAGGAAAAACCAAAAAATCTATTCCTTACCATAGCATTAGGATGCTCTTCTATACTTATCATAAAATTACATCATAGGTTTGTGTTCAATAATATATTTTTTCCTAAATATTGTTCCCAATGTTTCTAAAAAACATCCATAGATTCCAGTTATAGGAACCCTGACAACAGTAGCCTAGATCAAGTGTCTGTGTTATTGCATTAGCAAAAGACATAAGAAATCACATCCTAAAGGACCGATCAGTTTAATTATCCTGGTAAACTAGATAAATAATTCAAATTCACATTACATTTTAAAACATAAAATATGAAAATAATATTATTTTGTAATTCCATTGTTCCTCTTTGTGTATCTATGCATATCAATCACAAAACACTTCCTTATATCTCAGGGAAAGTAAAACATAAGAAACGGGTGAGCTCAAATTCACTACAAAGGTATGCGTGTAATGAAATCTATAAATAAATAAGGCATAATAATTATGGGAAGTTAAATAACTAAAACACATTCAATTTAATCAATAACTTGGAAATAGTTTGAAAAATATAAATGATGGTCCAATAATACCATATAAATCATCACATAAGCTTGAATACATTACCATGGATATTCTTACTAATAAAATAATCAGATTAAATATCAATAACTGAATTCAAAATTATGTAATGAATAATATTGAAAATCTAAAACATACATTTGAGGCTTGTGGAAAGAAATCTATTTCCTTCGAGGATTTTACCAAGATACTTAATATCATCGAGGCTTATGCCAAGACATTTAAATAAAAAGGTAAGTCCTCGAACAAAAACCGATGTAGTTTATCTAATGAGAAAAAACTATGAATCAATGGGATATAATAGGCCCTAACTTTCACATAGTAGGTCCAATGCATTCCTCATATGAAATAGGCAAATCATAATACAAATGATAATTAATATTTAACCTAGCGTTCAAATGAAAATAATTTCCGCAATCAATTAACATAATCATAAACCATCCAAAGTAATGTGAATGCTGTCAACATTGTATATGCCTAGTCAAAATGTTCATAAAATATCTTGATAAAAATAAAGATGTTTTCATTACAATATATACCCATTGGGGGTAAGGGTAAAGTTTCTTAGTCATTCATGAATATAAATACCATAAAAGGATCTTTGAAAACATTATGGAGGAAAATATCCTTTTCATTTTCAAAATTTACTTTTAAAACTAAAGGTTAGAAAAATATAATATAAAATATTATTCTTTAAAATTTTTAGTTTAAAATTATAAAGGATTATTTAAAAAATCTAGTGGTCCTGATAATAGGAAATTCAATAAATGATGTGTATGTCAAAACAAACACTCCTTTTACATTTTCATTAAAATCCAAAAAAGACTTGTTTAGAAAAAGAAATGAAGATTCCTTTTAAAAAAATTATAAGATGTAAAAATTTGTAAAAAATTATTTTTAAAATCTTTTGAAAAATATTAAAATCATTTTTTAAAACATTTCTGAAAACATTGTTTTGGATGAAAATAGATGTTCGACCGAAGAGAGAAATGAAGTCATATTTTCTTATATAAAATTTCTTATTCATTTTAAGTACCAAAGAGGAAAAATTTTATTATTAATGAAAATATTCATTAATAAACATGATATAAGAAAATAAAATAATTCCACAAAATAAATATCATATAATTCATCAAAATGATACATAAAGAAAAGAACACAAAATGAATATGAGACTGTGAAATAAATGATTTCCACTTTGGTAACTTTTTTATCATAATCCCCTTGAAAGAAATAACATTAAATTAATAATTAAAAACCATAAAGATAAATGAATTAATGATATAACAATAAAAATTAAGTATATATAACACAAAAAATAACTGGTGAATATGATGTATGTATCAAGGAAGTCGAAGTGAGAAGAGAAACCCTTACCTCCAATTTGACTCATCAGGTATGTTCTTTATAATCCTAAACAATAAACTTATGTTATTATTTTAACATTAATATAATAATAATCAATAAATAATTATCATATTTAAATATAAATTATACTATTTTGACACATAATGAAATATGTTTGTGTTAAATGGAGTATGTTATGATCATGTAGATGACATTCCAAATGTACACACAAGTAACATTTCCATTTTTTGACGATCATTATGGAAAGTAGGTAAGTAATATTTTCACTTTCCAGAATGATCATAATATCATTGATAAATATTATTTCTCTAAATATTATTATATATATATATCATCCATGTGGTAATATTTTCACATTCCAGAATGATCATAATATCATAGATAAAATATTATTTCTCAAAATATTCTTATATATATCATCCATGTGGTGTGGTGATGAAAAGTGAGTCACATCGCTTTGTGAAGGTGGTAGTCCCTAAGTACACGAATGACATTATCATATTTCAATAAGTGAAAAGATTCGAAATAAAATGATATATTATCTTTTTAGAATGATAAATATGTCATTAATAGAATAAATATGTCATGTATATCACATTTTATCAATAAAAGTTTCCTTATCACCTTCCATGTTAAGTGTTTATGAAATAAAAATCATATCACTTCGCGAGGTGGTAATCCTCCATACACATGAGGGATGCTATCATATCCCATACAAAATTGAAAATATAATGTTATATATGATATAATGACTCCATATGTAAACTTATTTTTTAAATATCACACACACACACACACATATATACTTTATATCCACATTATACCAAACTATGAGAGGTGGTAATGGAAAAATGAATGAAATCAGTTCGTGAGGTGGTAGTCCACCGTACACAAGAATGATGATTTTTAACCCATTTGATGGAAGTGGGGATTGATGTAGGTAATTATATTAACATAAAAATATTTATATTTAATATATGTAGGTTATTATATATTCATGGTTTATGAAAAATTAATGGTGGTGGGGGAATAAGTAAAAATGATTGTCGAAGAACATTACCTCTTCTTTGAGTAACCTCCCTTAGTTTTCACACAAATCCTTCGTAGTTTTAATTTACACCAAAATTAAGTCTTCTAGAGTGAGGGTATTTAATATAGTAGGTGTTTTGGGTAGGTATTGATCAATATAGATGGCTCGATAGGTGTAGACATATGAAGGGAGTGTGTGCCCTTTTATAATTATGGAGGAGTGAAATTATTATAAATACCCAAAAGTATTTAATAATGGGAGTTCAATATCATCCCATGTGGATAGAAAATTGAAAAATAATGAATCATAAGTATGATATAGCCAATAAACACCTCCAAAAGACACAAAAACCCACATTTTTTGTACATGTTATTCCTTATCCATTAAGTTTACTTCCTTTTACTACTTTTTTTTTCACAATGGAAATTATTTTTTTAACCTAGGTTATTAAATAATCAATCATAAAATAAATCTAGAGTTATATGATATTTTAGAAATAATGAATATAAATATGAAGAAAATTATCAAATAAAAATCCTTTTTTGTGTTGAAAATTAATTTTAACACAAGAGCATGTAACGTGTAGAAGCACCGCTTTTACCCTTAAACGTGATAATTAGTTTTTATTATCTTCACTAATTATTATGAAAAAAAATTATGTTTAACTTATTACCCAATATTAATTATTATTATTCAAATTATGGAATAATTTTTATCATATTAAATTTATAGATGTGGTAGAATTTAGTAAAATTATTCCTACAGATGGGTGATAAAGTGGAGTTTCTATGATAAAATGTTCAAAATATTATAAAGTGTATATATCAAAATTAAATATGAAAATGATTAAAACTATCTAAACATAATTAATTGATATATAAATATACTTATTTTTATTTAAAATAAATTTAAAATAAATTTAAAATAAATTTAAAATATAATTTAACATTATAAATAATTTAAATAAAATACAACATTCGATTAAAATTCAGTATATTTCACTATAACTCAAAAAATGATTCTTTTAAGAAAAATAAAAAAAATCACCCCAAGAATATTTTGGATTATAATATCAAAAATGAATTTTTGTTTTAACAAATAAGTTTCCTAAAATATGTATAAACTAATTTAAAATTATGTGTTAAAGGCATGACTAAATAGTCTTTTAGAAAAAAAATATAGTTTTTTAGAAAACATTGTTATTTATTTTAAATGATTGTTATTTATTTATAATAAATATATCACAATAATTATATTTATTTAGTTAGTACTATTCACACCCTCTAATTTAACATGTATGTTATAACAAGACAATCTTTTATGGTTCTTTCAGACTTGTGTATTATGTTCTGCATGTATTCAATGATATTAAATTTAATGAAATTTATTTGGTATGTAGTTTAAGTTTGTTGTCATGTGCTATATACAATATCAAATACAATGTTCTTATTTTTTAATCTTGGGTTGTTTCAATATATATCACTTTCAAGAGAGTATTCATGGTTCTAAAAATGAGGTTGATGACAAGATCATTCCCAACCATACCTATGTTTGGTAAGGAATATATATATTATTTTATTAAAATAAAAGTATTGAAATATGTATTATTGATATAAGATTACACTGTAATTGAATATGTTTCCATAAAACTAAGGATATTTGAGAAAAACTACGTAATAAATGGTTTGATGATGGTGGTGGTTGTACAAATACGGAAATGTTGTTGCCGCTATTTATTGGGAGGTTCTTATAGTGTAAACAATTGAAATGATAATTAGATATATATATTTTCAAATTTTCACTTTAATATTTGACATATGTCGTGGGTTATTTACCTTTAGTATTTTAAATTCAATTTTATACTCATTAATAAAAATGGAACTCACTGGATAATATACTACGATGGATGAATCCAACTTATGTGCTATAAGAGAAATACAGTGAATGCTATCTAATAAGCCTTTTTATGAAATTCTTTTAGATACATTATAATTTTTGTGATGTGATATTCTAATATCAATATATTTAACTTTTAAAAAATATGTTAAATTAATTCTATGACCGAAGTCTGAAACAAATGAATACGTTTTAAGCAAATATATATTGTTGAGAGTGTTCACAAAATTAAAAATAATATGATTATTGGATCCTATATAGTTGTGGTATAGTTTTTTCCCTTATGATCATACACAAGAATTTAATATGACATTCACTCGCATCAAGATAAGTTGTTCGCCGAGGATTGACCTAGATATATAATTATATTTACTTGTAGTTTCGGTGGATTGACTTGAAGATGTATATAATTATGTTTATATCATGGTGTATCACATATGAGTAGGTGAAGACCAAGAACCTGAGAGTTATTGATTTTTAAAAAGTAACCCGTTATTGTATAAAAAGGAGATAAGATGGCTATGGATTTGTTTAAGTTATTAAGAATATCACATAAAGTCAAAAAGTCCCGAATAGTGATTATTGAATAGTTGACTAAGCATATAAATTTATTACCAAATATGGAGAAATAATTTATTAATGAAAATCTTAGGATGTATACAAAGGAGGTTGAATGATTACATTTTGTCTTGATGAGAATCATGTTGGATTGAGATACATGGTTTATGACATGGTTATTTTCAAGTATAATAGAGATGAATAGTAACCCTGGTAGTGAATAATATGGAAATCAATCCCTAAAATGTTGATGAGTATAAAAATCCATTTTATCATTTATTTTTATTGAGAAAATATTTTCCAAAAAAAGAATTAAAGAAATAGGTATTTCTACTCTTGAAAGGATTGGGGAACACATGTTCTTATGATAAGAATTATGTTCAGGACTGTATATTGATTTTTTAAATTCAAGTCACAAAGTTGATGGACTTCATGTAATGTATATTTGAGGAAACAAATTAGTAGTTTCCAACTATTTTGTACTCATACCCTTATCAATAGGCCCTTCACTTTGGTATTGGTATAAAAATAATTATTTTAGGAACATATAGGCTAAAGGTACAATGATGTACATTAATTTGAATAGCTTGATCTTAGTTTGTATATTGATCCAAGTTAATACTTGGGGCCAAATGGTGATTTTTTTTTTAGTTTGGGTTGTATTTGAATTTTCCATGAGAGATATCATTGGATCCTGTATGTTTTTTGTGACATTTAGATAGGTCATTCTATTATAGTACATGTTATGCTATTTACTGTTTTTTGATAATTAGCTATTATAGTTTTATTTTAATCTATTGGTAAATGTGATGAATGATTTTATATAATTTATTCTATGTTATATATATATTCAGGCATTATTTTCTAGTTTCTAAATTTTATCACCTTAGAAACTAGTATTTATTTTACAACCTCTATAAGATTTTCAAGTTATCCTCTGTTCATGTGTTTTTCCTGTATAAAAATGACCTTTTTATGAGGGTTATGATGTTACATACACATTGGTTTCATCTGTTTTTATACTTTCATATCATCACATACCTTTATTAACTGTTATTTCTATGTGGAGTTTCTATATAATATTTTATATTTTAATTTTTTTGTTCTTTTTATAGTCATGTTTTAAAATATTTTTTACTTTATATAATGATATAATAGAAAATTTGGATCCATGTTATAGGTGATATGATTTATTAAATCACAATAAAACCCATTATTTTATATTTATTATATAGTACTTTTCACCAACCTCTGTTATACAAGAGGATGATTTTGAAGTTAACATAAAATTATATCTGAATATGAAAAGTATGTATCATTTTATTAGGATCAATTATAGAATTAGGAACATTTATATTTTGGTTGGGATAGTGTCAAAAAAGGTTTTCAAAGTAATGGGTGTTTATTTAGTCACAATAATGGTCTTGGTAAAAGGTATAATCGACTGATTCATTCTTAATAATTACTCTTATTAATGTCACATGATTGATATTCCTAAATAAACAAACTGTAGGCATGAATGTTATTGGAGTAAAACATATAGATTTATGTTATTATTTGGTGATTCTATGTTTTCATTATTATTTTTATTTATATAAATTCATAATGAGTCATAATAATGAAGGGTTATTCAACATACATACCATAAGTAATATGATTAACATTATGTTATTGTTTTAGATATCGATGGTATTGTTCATTGTGATTTTTTTGAAATATTAAAAAATAGTTTTTGTGGAAATTATCTAAAATAGATAGAGTGGATGAGTTTGGGATATAACACTCTTAGGATTTGGGTGATAGAGATTTTAGAAATAGCTGAGAAGACTTATATGGTATTTTCTTTCATGGTAGTTTTGGTTTTTATAAGGTAGATATAGAAGTTAAATTTATAGATCTTTAATATTCTCAATAAACTTGATGAATATAGTCTTGTTTTTTTATCTAAATCTTCATGAAATTCTATATAAATTTAAGGGTTGGGAACAATTAATTTTACTTGATTATAATACTGCATGTTACTAATCTTTATATTTGATAGATTAATGAAATTTTCATAATGAGATGTTAATAAGTGAATTTATTCTATATTTATAGATGCTGTTGTTTTTATGATGTGATCAATTAAGGGGAGTGAGAAAGTGAAAGATCCCTCCACCCCCATCTTGGGTGGAAGAACATAAGGGTATATTGAAAACATGATGTTTGTGTTGGAACTGGAAGGTTAATTGAATAAAGAACATAAACCCCTCAAAGAAAAGTAACCTCATTATAATATGTAAGTTACAATTATTGTTAATTTTGATAATATAATTTAACATTGTAACATATATAGAATCTCACGAGAGGTAGTTAAATAGTATATTAATAGTACTAACTCAACAAATGAGGAGTTTATTTCAAAATATGTCGAACCCCCAGGTTGCTAACATTAACAAGGATATTGTTCCTTGAATGACTAATAACACTGAATTTGGGAATTAATTGGTGTATTTTAAATTCCTTGAACACCAGATTAGTTACCCTATACCCATTGTATTCTAGAACCCAGTGCTAACCCATTGTGAATCTAATGATCATTTCATGATAGTCTCTATAGGTATATCATACAAACCCCTAACAATAATTATGAAAATAAAAAGGATCTATTAATATGTTCATCCATGTAAATGGAAAAGTCTACATTGTGGAGTCTAATGAAGTTGAGGAATCTAGGATGAATTCGGGGGGGGGGGATACAAGGATGAGCTCACAAGAAAAAGGAAAAGGGAAAGTTAAAAATACACCCTTGGATATGGAGAATAATTATATTCCCCATAATAGGGAAGAATAATATTCAAAACAAGAATATTTAATTTTAATATTCAGTGAATAAACTATAAATATACTTCTATTACCCTAAGAAATTTTATCTCATAATAGAATCCATTATTAATTTTAATTACAGAACCAATGGTAATAATTGAATAGTTCAAAAATTCTAATAGGTGTAAGACTAGATATATCTGGATATATCATAACATAAAGAGTGATTATGTTGAAACATTTGGTGTAATGAATAGGTGGGATGTATAATCCTCTAATTTTTCAAGTGGGACTTCAATATGTGGCCACACGGTTAACTTTGTTACTTCCTCTTGACTAGTGTATTTTAAAATTTCTTTCACCTTCCTTGTTAAAATAATACTCCTTTTAGAGAAATTATATTTAATTTCCCCTCACATCAATGATAAATGTATCCCTCTTGGATAAGTCAACAAATTTTTGTTTGTTGATGTAAAATGGGGGAATAATTTTAATATAGTGAATTCAAAGGATTTTTAGACATTCACTAAAATTTTATTTTGGTCCAATATTAAAATATTTGGCTCTGAATTCACTTGGTCTAGAATATCAATTAGTCAGAGTAATTCATCTAAAACATACCATCGATGTATTTCTATTTTTGGAGGATAACTCACCCATATTTTATCATCTGGTGTGTCATCATAGTTTCAAACTAATCATACACCAATCCAATTTAAATTTATTATTAGAAGGAGTTATCCCTATATTATTTCTTATAAATTCATTTTTTTCTATGAAAGGGTGAAATAGTTTTCCCTTAATAGAATGATATATGGAATAAAATGGTGTTGTTTTTAAAAACTTCTTTAAAAAACTAAATAAGGTGAAGGTATTTCTAGGAAACTAGTGTAAGAATAAATTACATAATATCGAGTCATTAAATTTGAATTTTTCAAGTGATATACAACACTATTAGAAGAAATATTCTAGTAATGTACTACCATATTAAGAATAAATTCAAATAGTAAAATATCTAGAAAGACTAATTAGTATGAAAGAATCTGTCATGAAGGGTAAATTTAATATCAAATGTATTAAGGAGGGTGATAAAAAATAAAGGGAATTTTACCTATTACATTTAACAAACCTAACCCAAGTATCCCAAATTCAGTGCCTTAATTTATTAAATTGTCATATATACAAGATTCCAATCCAAAATTACTGATCAACTTAATAGTTTTACAAACTAGATTACATACAGAAAACCCATTTTACATTGGAAAATAAAAATAAAACATAATACATAAAAAATATATTAAACTACATACTTGGAAAAAATTATTCAATGATCTATTCTTTATAATCTAGGGAAATAAAAAAATAAGGTTTAGTTTAGATGATCAGTAAGGGTTATGAACAGTGGAAGCTATCCCGAACAAATAAGAATAATCAATAAAAAAGGTAAAAAACTAAAACAAATTCAATATAATCAACAATATGGGCATAAAATTTAACCATGGATATTATAACTAATATAATAATCACAAAGAATATCAATTAATAAATTCATAATGATGTAATGAATAATTATTGATATCTAAAACATACAGTTGAGTCTTTGGGAAAAGAATATATTATTATCAAGGGTTCATGCCAATAATACTACATTATAAAGGATTCATTCCAAGAAAATACTAAATAGGTAAGTCCTTGGTAAAAATAAAATATTGATTATCTCATGAAAACTACTGAAGCATCAAGGGGCTATAAGGGCCCCACTTATCACATATGAAATCTAATGCATTTTTCATATATCGAAATGATTGATTTAATTTATGAGTCAACATTCCATGTCAAAAAATATCCATATTGAGTAAAACAAACACGTTAATTCCCAATTTTTCTAAATAACTTTCATATTAAATTGTTTATTTAACAATAGTATACGACATAGGAAATAATAAAATTAAATTTAAGTTAAACCCAATTAAGGTAAATTGAGTTATGAAATTCCTTCCCACATATAATAAGTTAAATCATATTCCCTATAAAAGTAATAAATATCAAATTGAACAATTAAAACCATTAATATAACAATATTAATGTTATGATCTATAAAAGGGAATTATATACCCCCTACACAAAAGATAAGTGGTGAATAAGTCATGTATCTCACAGAAGTTAAAGTAAGACCATAAATCCTTATATTGTGCGTTCATTTAGTTAAAATCCATTTAATATTTATTATAGTAGTTCTAAAAATGTAATTACGTTATAAAAAAACTATATTAATATTTATTATTTTATATATGACCCTAATATATCATATTGTCTCTCGTTTGTTCATAATATTTCGTTATTACTCTTGTTTCAGGTGTTACCTCATTCATTTTTCTATGCGTGTTTTGTCATGTAGGTCATGGTTCTCACAAATAGAATATAGTTTCATCATATAAAGAATTATATTATGGCCATAAATATAATATATATTCATTATATACATTTGTAGAATCATTCCATAATGGATAACATGGAAAATGAATCACATGACGTTGTGGAGGCGGTAGGCCTTTTGTAAGCACGAGAGATGATATCATTCCCTTAATAGAGAAAGGGAAAGGGAATGTTTGGTATATTAATTTTTAAATAATAAATATAATTTCATAATTATAATATGTGTCTATTATTTCCATCATTATAACCATTCAATTAAGGTGGTGATGAAAAACATTACACCACGACATAGACACAGTAAGTCGTACTTATGCACACGGGTTGCTATTATTTTTCATAGGATCAATAAAAGGTGGAATATGGTTGTACCATATTGATAATAATATATAGTTCTATACATGATACTATATTTATTAATTTATCATTGAAAAAACACTTGAATAATAAGTGTAAGAAGAAAAAAAGTAGATTTATTCGATAAAGATGATTACCAGTTCTTCAATGGACATCCATTAGTATCTAGTTAAGGGAACTAGGGCTTGTCTTCAGGAACGACCAAAACCTTAAAAACTTGTATAAGGATGTTTTTAAATAGAATTGGTAGAAATTTGTTTATATAAGTATCCAAATGTGGTGAAATGAAATGAAGGATGGAGTGCCCTTTTATAATTGAGGTGCGGGGCACTTTAGGAATTCCATAAAATATTAAAATATAATTAAGGATATTCTAGGGGAAAAACCTAAAAAGAAATATAAATAAAATGAGTTTAAAATTTAGGCCAAATATTATCCCATTTGTCCTTATTCCAAAATTTTATGATATTAATGTAATTTAATAAATATTATATTCAAGAAATATCAATATTGTCAATGTTAACACCATTCATTACAATGACTTTATAAACATAAAAAAAGAAACAAATTAGAACCAAATATTTTATTATATCTTATAAATTTCATATATATCAAGATAAATCAAGTATTAGCTTAATTATCTCAAATACGTTTTTTTTTCATTTTTAATATCATTTATTTGAATTTTCTGTTAATTTAATAATTATTGCATCATCGATGTGCAAGAATTTAAAGCATTTATTTCATCCCTAAAAATTAAAAATAAAAATAAATTAATAATATAAATATTTTATATTTATTAATACTATTAATGATCGAACATATCTTCAGGAAAATCATATATTAAAAAGTTATACCAATTAAAAACCATAGTGCGAACAACTTGACTTTCTTTTAAATAAAATATCATATGGGGATTAAAATCTTCCATGTGGATCCAAATGGTCCCAAATTAGACCCTAGGATGATTATGGTTTAATTTCCCTCATAAAATAATAATAATTTTATTTTTTGGGTCATTTAATGGTTCTTATAATTTTAATTAAAATCATTTTATTGATTTATCTTCTTTTTGCATAAGCGCTGTGTCACAGTTGCATTAGAATTAAGTTTAATTATTTCATATATAAAAATTAAAAAGAAATTAATACCATAAAAATAAATAAATTTGGATCATCATAATCCTTTATATTTGTAGATTTAATCATATACATGTCAGGGAAACTTGTTTAATTTTTTAATTTACTTTTCTTGCCTTGCGTAAGCATTGTACAAGGATTCAGATAATATTCATTCTATATAACTACGAAATTCTAAAAAAAAAATTAAAAAATATTTTTTACATAATAATTAATAAAAAAGTCATTCAAATACATTTTGGAACTCAATTACTGTCTATAAGGAACAAAATTTGACTTTTCCAACGCTATGCAGGCACTGCGTCAACATTGAAAATAATTTTTATATTTATCATGAAATAAATTTTAATTTTAATTTTAGAAATTAATTTCTTAATATATTTGAATTATATTATCATAAATTAGACTTTAAATAACATAAAAAAACTTCTATCATAATTATATTTTCATGGTAATACAAAAGTTACTGTATTTTATAAAAAATTGTATTTTTTGTATTTATATAAAATGAAACCTCTTATAAAAATACCAATATTCACCCTAAGATAAATTTGACACACTAATTTTAAAAATTTAGTTTATTTTTCAAATAAAAATTATAAAATTTCTAAAATGAATTTTTAGAACAAGTGAACCATGAAAAATGAGGTAGAATTTCCTTTTATAAAAAATAGTGCTTTTTATACTTAAAATTGGATTTATTTTTAACTTAAGCCTATAAAACATTTTAGATCAATTTAAAAACAAATGATTGAATATTTAAATTTTAAATTTCATTAATAACTTTCACTAATAGTTATTAATTTAATTTATTTAGATAAAATATCATTGTGTGTATACAAATATTTTTTTATAGAAATTAATCCTTTAAGTTCAACTGGATTTCATATTCATTGATAATTAATTAGTGATCAATGAATTAATTTAATAAACATGAGTAAAATATAATTTAATAATTTATTTAATTCATTAGTTCCATCTATTCTAATGGTTAGGTGATAACTATCACAATTAATTAATAATATTTAATCATTTTTTTATGGTTGGTGTTCTTTATAATACAAGATATTGATGAAGATAAATTTAAACAGAGACATACCATAAAATATCAGGGTGTTGCACAAAATATTGAAGTGAAGGATAAAAAATAACCTCATTCTATATTGATTGAAAAATAATATATAATGGGGATAATATCCATGAATCATTAATGAGATATTTCACACAACCATTCATGTAATAATATAATTCTCATATAGATGTTGATCTATATGATGTATTAATAGTATATAAAAAATGGGAATTATTTATTATTATTGTACCTCTTAATATTGAAATAAATATTTATGAAATTTATCTAAATTAGGATGGATATGTAGGGATATATGATTTATCTAATAGTTACATTATTCATTATAAGGATATAAATAATTTCATTATTTTCATATATTATAATAAATTAAACCTAAAAATATTATTTTCCCACAAGGGCCTAACTCACAATTCATTAACCTTGTTACTAAATTGTTGTATTACTTGGATGTTAAAAACTATAAACATAATATGAATGGTGACACGCTTAAAAATATTCTTTTAATTATTATTTACCTTTAGATAAAGGTCATTTATAATGGGATAATATCACCTAATAGACTTTTCTTCATGCAAGAAAGGAAAATATCAAATTTCAATTTCACTTTATATTAAGGGGTTAACCAATCCCATTTTAATTCAGTGAAAGGTATCTTTATGTTGAAATTAGATATCATAATGCACCTTTATACTTTATATTGATCCTTTCATATAATGTTTTTTAAATTTAATACCTTCTCTAGAATATTATTGGGCTAGTTGGCGCTCTTCATAGGAGATCTGGGATCTCTATTCATTTTAACGATTCATTAAGATGATATTTTAGTTATTCAAGGTGAGTTAGAATTGGAGATCAACTCCCAAAATTTCTATTTGTCATTGGTTATTGACTATATGAAGTGATGTATCATGAAATATATTGAGTAACAAAGTATTCAACTAATCAAGAAAAATTAGAATCTTAACATTTCTACATATATTATATATAATGAGAATATTATCTTTTTCTATGTAGTTGATAACATGTATAATAAAATGTTTTTTGAGATATTCTAACATTATGAGATAGTATATTTTAAGTGAATTTCTTGAAGAAAATCCACAGTAAGATGTAGTAAACATGTATTGAGATGGAGAAAAAGATTCAATAAGAACCTTTTCATAGAAAATGAAGGTGAATGAACCTTTAGATAAATTTTAGTTTTTCTATTTTCATGTTTAATATAGGTCTGAAATATGAAATATATTACAAGTAAAATTTAGCCTCATCTCACTAAATTAAAGGGAAATCCAATCCAAATTTGAGAGAAAATATCTTATAAATTAAATCATTTCATCCATATTTTTTTATACATTACACCACTAAAAATGTCCCGAAGATATACAAAAAATTTTGGGAAAAGAATTAGGAACCATGATTTTTTTTCTATATCTATGAGAAACATTTGGTCACTATTTTATAGGGAAAATTTATTGATACTCTTTATATGGGAGGATAATGTATCAAATATCATTGAAATTATAATGAGTCTCTTAATTCTATTTGTGTTTGGAATGTCATGAATTTTATGAGTGCTTGAACTAATTTATTAATAAAGTTTTTTTCTTTTAGATTTCACCGTTGGAAAACATTTATGA
Source organism: Viscum album (assembly GCA_963277665.1). Taxonomy (NCBI): domain Eukaryota; kingdom Viridiplantae; phylum Streptophyta; class Magnoliopsida; order Santalales; family Viscaceae; genus Viscum; species Viscum album. The sequence goes on from OY728143.1 coordinate 1,325,026,802, forward strand.
AGATTATACTATTTGGATTACTTTCTGGGAAGATTATACTGAAATCAGGATGCATAAGAACCTCTTCCTTGATAGATAATCAAAAAATAAATTATTTAATAGTAATTATATTAGATAAAATATTTCATATGTTTGGTAAGAACATGTTAACTTTTATAATGTATCCATTTATGAGGCCTTAAAAAAACTTTAACTGGTGTATCATATCATACAAGGTAACTTTATATATGAAATTAACTCCTTCAATTTTAGTAGGAAGGATTTTTTTCCTCCATCTAAACTTGTAAATAATAATTTGAATTATTATTATAGGTTTCACTTATCGAATAATATTATCATGACCTATCCCAGTGGGTCCCATTGCTCGACTCCCCAAGCCTGCCTCCAATAGGACAGGGGTTGGTGACTAGCATCGAGTAGGCATATTACTGACATGGGAGGAATTTCCTAAGTACCTATACACACACACACACACACATATCTCTAAGCCCAAAAAATGTGAAAATGCTAAAACAATACTAAGGAATAAAATGCATGCATACAACTAATCCCAACCAACTGAGAACTAATGATGGTAGAGTACTGAAAGTAAACTAGGACAGAATAAAAGACCAAAAAAAACACAAGTACGAAAACAACAGTGTCCAACCTGTGAACACAAAGAGGTACTGGGACTGGTGCTCGTGGTCATAGGAACACTTTGGCTTGTAGGGAACTCAGAAAGCTGGGTCCAGTCCTAGTCCTCCCTGGACTCTGTCAAAAGGTTGCTCGTCTGCACCAGACACAATACATATGGGCAAAGCCCATGCAGTGTTGAGTATAAAGATACTCAATAGAGGACACCAAAAACCAAAAATCAATACACATAGTAAATGTATAGTTATCTCTACATATTATATGTCTACTGAATATATAATAGGTGAACACAATACAAATATACTCAAAACCCAAACCCGTAATCTAGAAACATGTCACACAACCACATTCCCCTGCTAAGGATTTAGTTTGAAGATTCCATGAAGCACTCCTCTGGGAGAACTCACTCCATGAGTCTGATAGCTCTGATGACATTAGTCCGAGAAGTACTGACCATCATGAAAAGTCACAAGATATAGATACACTCATTTCGGGAGAACAAACTCCTGAGTAGGGAAAGATCATGATACATAGATGATGATCACTTCCTGGGCCATGGCAGATACTGTGACTCATATAGATTCACCTTCTAGGTAGTGGTTCGATGCCCTATGGGAATAGTCTTGTCAATACCTGACTCCACCTAGGGTCATGAATGGATAGAGGATCTTGCTCTAGGCCTCTCAGAGGGATACTTGACTCTATCTCAGAAAGTCTTGAAAAAGGGATAATACTCCTGAAAAAAGAAAGGATAACTGACCTCTAGGGGACGGGAAAAAGTGGCACTAACCTGAATAAAACATTTCCAAGATATGAAGGACAATAATATTAATCCATGTAATGAAAAGTACACGATGTGTAGAAGGGTCACATGTCATGTCCTATGACCCTGGGTGCTGCCTGTGTACAATGACCCATGTTTTAAAGCTTGTCATGTTGAAGAAGATATGCAAGACGTGTAAGGGAGTGACATGCCATGTTCCTCTATACAAGGATGAATCCGTGTACACTGGCTATTTTCCTGTACACAGCTTCAACCCGTGTGTCACAACTCATGTGACCAGTTCCCGAGGTAACCCATGTAGTCAGCCTGGTCTTGTCTTGTGGTGAAGTACATGGCTATGTACTTCACCTCGTGTCCGTGTATCCCATGGATACACGTCGAGTCTCGCATAGAATCCCCTTCCATGCCAGGTAGGGTCTACATGCCATATTCTTCGTAGAACATGTTGTGTCGTTGCTTCATGCATTGCTGAACTATAGCCACTGCTGATCAGTCCCACACAACATGTTCTTTGGAATGCACACCTTGTTCTTAAGAAATTCCCAGAATCACTGTTCTTCACCGGCACACCTCCCATGATCCTCTGATGTCCCTTATGGCGATTTGATCATCATGAAACTGAAGTCTTGAGGTATCTTAATCACCATGAATCCAGTTTCATCGATTTTGGGCCTCCGATCGGCCACGAAAATGGGTTCCGATCCACCTACATGATGAACGCTTAAAGAACAAGAACTCATGAACCACATAGATTTTTCTTCCACCGTCTCTATCACACCTCTGCTAGGTCATCGTGGTGTCAGATCTCCAATTTGGGATAGTTGCATTTTGAAATGGATTCACATTGAGTCATTGATCATAACCCCATGAAGAACGTGAAGAACGCAGGGTTAAAAGGGGAGGAAGAAAAATAATAAATAGAGGAAAACACCCCTTCTATTGTTCGTCACATCGTCGATCCATTCCCGTTAATTGGTTTAATAGGAAAATCAAAAAGACAATCCATGATCATCATAAAATGAATTCCTGAATAAAAACTCCAAAAGAAAAAGAAATTGATGCCCTCACACAAGAACGCCCAATCCGCGAATCTCCCTTTTGGTGGGTTGATCTGCGTTATTCATTTAATCCAATAACAAGGAAGAAAATAATTGAAATAAAAATGCCTAATTTGATCCGGTTGAAGAATGATCGTCGCGTCGTGTTTGTTGGCAGGGTTCGTCGAATCTGAGATGCATCGATCGATCGCGTCGTCGTCATATGCCAACGGGTTCTCCTCCAAAGCTCCAAGAGGCTCTCTCTCTCTCTCTCTCTCCCAATTCACAAGGTTATGAGTCTATACATGTGAACTTTCCATAAATAGGTATTTAAAAGGGATGAATTAGGTCACCGCACAAAAAAGAAACATTTAAATAAAATAAATTATTACTTTATTTTACATCCATTAAAGCATCCAAAAACTAACCCTCATTGTTGACCCGCGCTGGTTAATGTTAGGCCCCTCCTAAGGTAAAGTCACTACTTTGAACACAACTATGCCCTCAGATTTCTGATCTGAGAACCCATTCAAAATTTATTCTACTTTTTCAGAAAAAACACTCATGCGTCCTGTCTAAAGCTTAAATTAATTCAAACATTTATTCCGGACACTCTAGGCCTCAGAATTGCATGCTGTAAAATGGTCTAGTCTTGAAATAATTACATATAATATTTAAAAATAATATAAAGAAAATCCAAGAAATTACATTCTCCCCACCATGGAGCTTTTCATACCTAAAAATCCAAAACAATAGCTACTCAAAAAGATATGGGTACTGGGCACGGATCTGAGTCTCTCGCTCCCACGTGCTCTCTAGAATATTATTGTGCTACCACCGAACGTGCACCAAGGGAATCTATCACCCATGAAGGACCCTTTCCTGCCGATCCTAAATCTTCATCGGGTACTCAACAAAGGTCACTCAATCCTCGATGCCCAACTCACCCCAGTCAATAACGTGTGATTGTTCATGAACGTACCTCTTTAACTGCGACACGTGGAATACATCATGTACCTAGTGCAATTTTGGAAGCAAAAATAGGCAGTATACCGCCTCACTAACTCTACACAGTATCTGAATAGGTCTGATGAACCTTGTAGATAGTTTTCGCCTCATCCAAATCTCTGTAAACCACACTTAGGTGAGACCCTAAGGAAGACATGGTCCCCTTCCTCAAATTCTAGAGGTGTTCATCATCTGTCAGCATAATACTTCTTCCAGATCTATGTAGTCTCCATCCACTCTCGGATGATTTGCACCTTCTTGGTGGTAGCTCGCACCAACTCTGGACCCATGAGCATTGACTCTCTGGGGTCGGTCCAACAAAGCGCTGACCTGAAGGGTCTCCCATATAAAGCCCCGAAGAGTTTCATATAAATGGTTGATTGGTAGCTGTTATTATACGCAAACTCCAATAGTGGTAGGTGGTCCTCCCAACTATTACCAAAGTCCAAGATATAGGCCTGCAACATATCCTCTAGAACCTAAATGGTCCTCTCCATCTAACCATTAGTCTGGGGATGGAACGCTGTGACCAAGCCTAGCTGAGTTCTAAAAGCCTCCTACAATCCCTTCCACAACAGAGATGTTAAGTGGGCGTCTTGATCCGAGACTATTATCTAAGGGAATCCATGAAGCCGAACTATATCCGACACATAGAGGCGTCCCAAAATCTCTACAAAACTCTGATCTCTAATAGATAGGAAGTGGGCCGACTTGGTGAGTCGGTCAACGATCACCCAGATAGAATATTTCCCCTTGGATGTCTGTGGTAAGCTCATCGGGAAGTCCAAAGATATTCTATCCCACTTCCATTCTGAAACATCCAGGATGTGAGATAATCCCACTGGAACTTGGTTCTCATCCTCCACCTGCTGGCATGTAAGGCGTCGAGAAATAAACTCTTCTACTATCTTCTGCATGCCTGACAACCAGAACTGTCATCGAAGATCCTGGTACATCATCCCCACTCTAGGATGTACTGCCATGGGGGGTGTATGAAAATATCTCAGGACCTCCTCCCACAACGCCACTGGTACAACAGTGCATCCTATGAAAATAACTACGTGATCCCCACCTTGTAAATATCCATCAAGAGCATGTATTATGGATAAATGAGCACTTAAAGCCTCCCAGTTGACATCCCCAAGCTATGCCTCCCTAACTCGCTGTAAGAGTGGAGGTGTGAGAACCATTGACTGAAGGTAAGATGCATTCTATCTATCCACAAAGGATAACTGCAACATGGATAACTGTTCTATCACCTTACTCAATAGTTTTTAGCTTGACCTTTTTCTAAGATCATTCGCCACCTTGTTCCCCTTCCTAAGAGTACAGATTATCTCGAAATCATAGTCCTGGAAGAACTCTAGCCAATGTTTCCGTCCCAGATTTAGATCCTTCTATGAGAATATGTACTCGAGGCTCTTGTGGTCAGATTAGATGATGAACCCTCACCCATAAGGTAGTGTCGCATCATCATCAACGTGAAGACTACTGCTGCCAACTCGAGATCATGGTTCTCATAGTTCTGCTCATGTGGCCTAAGATAGTGCGAACCATAAGCAATAAGTTTCTGTCACTGAATTAGGACAAAACCAAGATCGGTCCTCGATATGGTGGAGAAAACTAATTACTTTACACCCATCTTCAGTAATCTAAAGATTAGGGTGCTTGTCAAACTCTACATCAACCACTCAAAATCCTGCTGGAACTTCTCCGTCCACATGAATGGTTGCCCATTCCTGGTCAAGGCTGTCATCAGTTCTGATATTCAGATGAAATCACGAATGAATCTACGGTAATATCCTGCCAACCCAAAGAATCTCCACACCTCTATCATGCTCCGTGGTGGATCCCATGCTAACACTACCTCCACCGTGGTTGGGTCCACAACTACTCCATCTGCTGAAATGACATGTCCCAGAAAGTGGACTTCCCGAATCCAAAACTGGCACTTCCAAAGCTTCCCATAAAGTTGGTGCTCTCAGAGTACATCCATAACCATCCACAGATGTCTCGCCTGCTCCTCTTATAACATCGAGTACACAAGGATGTCATCGATAAATACCACTACGAATCGGACCAAGTATGGTTGGAAGATTCGGTTCATAAGTCCCATGAACACTGTGGGGGAATTCATCATGCCAAAAGGCATCACCAAGTAGTCATATTGACCATAGAAGAATCTGAAAGCCGTCTTTGGTATATCCTTCTCCCGTACTCGAAACTGGTGGTAACCTAACCGAAGGTCAACCTTTGAGAACCACTATGCCCCTATCAGCTGGTCGAAGAGGTCATCGATCCTTGGTAGTGGATACATGTTCTTCACCATTACACGATTCAGGCACCGGTAATCTACACACAACCTAAAAATCCCATATTCCTTCTTGGAAAACAATACTTGGGCCGACCTGGGTGAAATTCTAGGTCTCAAGAAAGAATTTCTCTGCAAATCCTCCAACTACACCCTCAAATCACAAATCTCTGTGGGAGCCATCTGATATGCTGATGAATAAATAGGTGCCATCCTGGGGTGTAAGTTGATGAAAAAGTTGATTCCCTGGTGGGGAGGTAGTCCTAGAACATCTTCAAGAAAGAAGTCTCTGTACTTTGCCACTATTTCAAGTAATTGGAAGCTCACAACATATACTGCACCAAGGGTAAGGCCAGCCAACTCATGAGTGATCAGCTATACCCTCATACGCATGATACATTCTGTTCTTCCTGAGTCCCCCTTTTACTAAAAAAGGAAAACCTCATCCCATCAGTGAGGACACACCACACACTTCGCCTAATGTAGTCAATATGGACATGAACCGAGGATAACCAATCCATACCGAGAATGATGTCGTAAGGCCTCGAAACTACCACCAAGAGACTCCAATAGAAACTCTTTCCTCCAAGGGTAAGATCAAACTGTCTGTAAAGGTGTGTGATCATCGAGTCTCCTCCTGTAGGTGTCTCTAAGCATAAGGATCAAGTCAATGGCTCTACTGGAATCTCAAGGTTTCACACAAGACATGTGATGAGGAAGGAATAACTGGAACCTATATCTTTAGGTATGAAATCTAAGGTAGAGAAGAAACAGATCTACCTCATATAATCCATGGAGTCCTTGGGTCATACACCTTGACTGCATGTAGCTATCCCCACCCCTATCCCCCAGCCCCCTGAGCCTAGTGCGGACCTCCTGGGGGTGATGGTAGAAGTAGATCAAAGCGTATGCTTCCACCTACATATATCCCTACTCATTTTCCATGTCTTCCACCTAGAGGGTCTATCTATTCCACTATCTACCTCTGACTTGGTGGTCCATCCACCATCTCCCTGTTAGCAGCTCGATGGGTCGGAAAATCTCTTGCGATGTTTCCCCTACTATCACACGAGTATCATCACCTCTCCCAAGGATAAATGGATCCATCCTGAGAGACCTAGACTACCAAACCCCTGTCTTGGGTCCTCCAGTGACATATCCCATGTCCTAATACATGTTCCTGATGTCAGATCCCTTCTGCCGAGGTCTCCGCACATGTCTACCTGCTGCTGACTGGTGTCTGCTATCTTTGCTCCACCAAGAAGCACCCAATCACCAAGTCCCACTCAAGCACTATAGAATAAGTTGGAATGAAAAAAGGCATGACACTAGCTCAGTTGTCTCATCATAGACCTCACTCTAAGGTCTGAGCTCTGAAGTACTGGCCCCTGACCATATCCATCGAGTACCTGGAAAAGTTGGTGAACCTCGATGAATAGTCAGCCTCCATAAAACTGCCATGCAGGAGCTAATGAAGCTCCCGGATATGCACTTCTCTCCGCGTAACTGGTGAGAACTCCTCTATATAGAGTCACTCAAAACCTGTCCATGAAAGGGTCTCATCACCAGGAGTCTATATGGACAGAATCAACCATTGTCTCATCGAACCCGGAAGAAGGCTCTCTCCTAGGAACACCATCTGGTACATCGGTTTCCTCATCAGACCAAAAACTCTATTCAACGCCTCAAGAGAGTCCTCACCTGCCTGAGGGTCGGGCTTGCCTTGGAACCTGAGGGGTCTCTGGATCTGGAACTCATAGAGTGCGCTCAACCTGCGCCCCTCGTCTGTTAGTACTATATGTACCACATGCTTCTCAACTGGTGGTGGTATAAAATGTACACTACCTGGAGATAAAGCCTGAGGAACTGGTCCATATATCAAAACCTCTTCACTGAGGGGGTTATTCTCATTATCGCACTGCTGAATTCTAGAAGGTATGCGTCGCAGAGGCATCTTTTAAGGAACAAGTTCTACCATGGTTGAATATTATATCTAGATAGCTACCACAAATGACATGGAAAACAAAACCCATTCATATATATTGCATGTACCAATCTCATAATTCCCCCAAAACTAGGGTTTTCAGGTACTGAGTCGGAAAGAAAGTTATCATAGTCTTTATGTATGGATACATCGGCTGCCCGCACCAACACTAGAGTCTCTGGCCTGAAATCCAAGCCCGAAACACTAAACACTATTTACCCAAACCAATATAACAGACTCTTGGTTCTAAGGTAGAACCGACCACCTCTGATACCACTCTGTCATGACCTGTCCTAGTAGGGCCTATGCCTCGAATCCCCAGGCCCGCCTCTAATAGGCCAGGGGCTGGTGACTAGAACCGAGTAGGCATATTACTAACATGGGAGGCATTTCCTAAGTACCTGTACAAACACACACACATCTCCAAGACCACAACTACTGGAATATAAAAAAACAATAAGGAATAAAATTCATGCATATAACTAATCCCAACCAATAGAGTATGACAGAAGGTAGAGTATTGAAAGTAAACTGGGCCAGGATACAAGCCCACCAAACACAAGAGTCTGAAATCTACAAAGTCCAACCTGTGAACAAAAATAGGTATTGGGACTACTGCTCATAGAAATAGGAACACCTCAGCCTAAAGGGAACTCAGGAATCTCAATCCTATCCTAGTCCACCCTGGACTCCGTCCAAAGGCTGCTCATCTCCACAAGACATGACGTGTGTGGGCAAAGCCCATATAGGGGTGAGTATAAGAATACTCAATAGAGGACCCCAAAAAAAACAAATAAATAAAAAAAGGAAAGGTACAATAAAATCTACATAGTATATGTCTACTGAACATATAATAGTTGAACAAAATCAAGATATACTCAAAACCCATACCCGTAGTCTAGATTCAAGTCACACAATCGCATTCCCCCACTAGGAATTCAGTTTGAAGATTTCATGAGGCTCTTATCCAGGAGAACTCACTCCATGAGTCTGATAGCTATGATGATTTACATATGATAAGTAATATCCTTCGAGAAAATTCACGAGAGATAGATACACTCATTCCGAGAGAATGCACTCCTGAGTGGGGAAAGATCACGATACACAGATGAGGATCACTACCAGGGCTGTGGCGGATACCACGAATCATCCGGATTCACCTTCTAGGTAGAGGATGGAACCCTATGGAAATAGTCACGTCAATATGTTACTCTAACTAGGGTCAAGAATTGATATAAGATCTTGCTCTGGGCCTCTTAGAGGGATACTTGACTCTATCTCGAAAAGTCCTGCTGAAGGGATCATACTACTGAAAAAAGAAATGATACCTGACCTCCAGGGGAAAGAGTAAAAGGGGCACTATTCTGAATGAAACATGTCCATGATATGGTGTACAAAATGATTAATCCATGTACTGAAAATTACACAGAATGTAGGAAGGTCACCCGCCATGTCCTCTGACCCTGGGTACTGCCCATGTACAATAGCCCATGTCACAAGGCTTGTCGTGCAGAAGAAGACATGCACAACGTGTATGGGAGTGACATACAATGTTCCTCTATCCAGGGAGGACCCCATGTATGCTGGCCATGTTCTCGTACAAAACTTCAACCCATGTGTCACAACCTGTGTGACCGGTACATGGGGTAACCCATGCAGTTGGCCTGGTCTGGCCGTGTGGTGGAGTACACAGCCGTGTACTTCACCCCATGTACGTGTATCCCCAAGATACACGCCGAGTCCCGCATAGCCACCCCTGCCATGCTGCGTAGGGTATAAACACTGTGTTCTTTAGGTAACATGATGTTTCCTCACTTCGTACATCATAGATCCCTAGCCGTTGCTTATCTAGTACCACATTACATGTTTTTCAGAATACACGCCGTGTTCTTAGGAAATTTCTAAAATCGATCTTCTTTTTCGATGCACATCTGGTGATCCTTCTATGTCCCTTAGGGATATCCTATCATCACGAAACTGATGTTTTGAGGTTTCCAAATCATAATGAATATGATTCCATCGATTTAGGGCCTCCGATCAGCCCCAGAAATGCGTTCTGATCCACCGACATGAAGAACGCTCGAAGAAAAAGATCTCCTGAACCATGTCGATTCATCTTCCGCCATCACCGTCACACATCCTCTAGGATTTCATGGTGTAAAATATCCAATTTGGGATCGTTTCATTGAAAAATGGATGCTCAACAATATTTTTTTCATAACCCCACAAAGAACATGAAGAATGCAGGGTTTAAAAGGGAGGAAGAAAAACAACAAACAAAGGAGGAATGAACCTCTGTCGTCATATGTCATGAAATCGATCCACTCCCATAAATAGGTTTAACAAGAGAATCAAAATGAAAAACCATGATCATCATAAAATCAATTCTGGAATAAAAACCCCAAAAGAAACGGAAATTTACACGCTCCTACAAGAACACCCGATCCACAAATCACCCTGTCAGTGGGATGATCTGTGTTCGTCATTTAATCAAAAAACATGGAAGAAAAGAATCGAAATAACAACCCCTACCTTGATCTAGTTCAAGAATGATCTTCGCATCACATTCGTTGGCGGGGTTCATGGAATCTGAGATGTGTCGATCGATCGGGTCGTCATCGTCGTCCGCCAAAGGGTTCTCCTCCAAAGCTATACGAGGCTCTCTCTATCTCTCTCTCTCGGAATTCATAGGGTTATGAGTATAAACCTGCAAACTTTATATAAGTAGGTATTTAAAAAGGTGGAATTAGGTCTCTATGCATCAAAAGAAACTTTAAAATAAAATAAATTATTACTTTATTTTATTTCCATTAAAGCGTAAAAAAACTAACCCGCGCAGACGACCCGTGCTCGTTAATGTTATGCCCCTTCTAAGGTAAAGTCATTGCTCTAAATTCAACACTTCCCTCAGATTTTTCATTCGATCACCCATTAAAAATTTATTCTACTTTTTTTAGGAAAAATGCTTGCACAAGTTTTCTGAAGTTTAAATTAATTCAAACATTTATTCTGGGCACTCTGGGCCTCAGAATCGCATGTCATCGAAAGGTCAGGTCTAGTAATTATTCCATATAATATTTTAAATTAGTATACAGAAAATCCGAGAAATTACCAATTTTACCTTACCTTGGTGGAAAATTATTTTCTGAATTTCATTCATACATCATACATGGTAGAATTTTGTTTATAGAAAATGTCTTAACAGACTATCCACCAACAAAATAATACAACATGAAGGTATTATATTTGTCTCATATTACCCCCTCTACCATAGAAAAATATAAAATTGGAATCACTTACTCATTAATTACCTTTTCTCCATGATGATATTGAATTATATAGAATATTCTTCTTTGTTGTGAGATGATGTCTTCTTATATTTGTATCATGTTCATTGAAAATGTATTTAATATAGAGATACATTTATTGTTGAATAGACTCCTTTATGTAGTATTGGATTTAGTAATTCATCACATTTGGATTTTTAAAAAATATTTTTGGTTTGATAATAAACAATTGACTCTTAAATACATTCAAGTATGTATCATTAATGACCTTAGAATAACGTTTACATTTAAAATTGGATGTGTGAGGAACACCGTGGAAGACTTAATTAAAACAAAATAAATCTATGTTTCATTGGTATTATTATGAGTATGAAGCATTCTAAATAAGTCTGATAGATCCCACTAACTTTATTCCAGATCAAATCCTATATTGATTGTGTGGAAAATGAAGCTACATGTCTTATAGAATGTGGTGATATGAATCGGACTAAGTGGGGATTTATTGAAGGATGTTTTCACAACATCTTAAGATACTTAATTGAAATTGAATCCATGATTTGAATAATGATCCATATTATCATTTAAGATAAAAATAACATATGGGAGAAGCTATGGACAGAATGTGACTCTGTATTTATAACAACCCTTCTTAGGATAAAATATTATTTAGTACCTTGGTAGCTCTATAGTGACCAAATGAACTATTTAGAATACCTTAATAAAATTAAATTTGTTTCTCATTCATTTATAGTAAATCCAATATGGTCGTTGATGCAATCTCATAGAAGGTGGTGGAATATAGGACCACCCATGGGTCATGTGATCTTTTGGATTAATTTTTCACTTTTATTTTTTGTATGTAACGTTCGAGGTTTACATAAACCATTAGCTTTACTTTTTCTATGAAACTTTTCTTTTCTAATGAATTTAATGGGAATGAGGTTTTTGGTTCATTACCATGACCATTTTGTATTAATTAATCTGGAGTTTCTCATTTTTAATTTACATTGAAATTATCATTATTTCTATTTTTGGAATAATTCATTACAAGTACAAAACCTTAAACGATTATATATGTAGTCATATATTGACTAAGATATTAAGATTTTACTCATACATAATAAATTTAAAAATTAATATATATTATATAGCTATGATTTACTCATAAATATTATTTCCAATATATATGTTATTCTAATATTTTTTTTGTTAGTATTTTACATGGATTAAAATTAAAATCATTTGGATTTTGTAATACATATTATAATAAATGTTAATGGAAGTTTGGTAATGTGTCATTTCATATAAAACTAATAGTTACTAATATATTAAATGTTTTATCTAGGAATTATTCAAAACAAACTAAATTTTATTCATACATGATATCATTATTCAATATATTCATCAATAAACATCAATTGTTTTGAGCTATTTTCATGTTATCTATATTTTTCAAGATTTTTTATATGTGAGGTCCCAAATATTTTTTATTCATTCCTAATTCAAAATTTGTGATCTTTTTATTGAAATTTTTAATATTTTTTTTACTGGAAATGATTTCTCAATAAGGAAAACGTTTTTTTATAAAATTTATAAATGATTGAAGGATGTTTTATTAAAGTTAATTATGAATAATAATTTTTAATTATGAAACTATTCCCATGTAATGGAATAATCATATATTCAACAAGATGATTAAAGTAATAGTATTCCTCTATTAATAGTCATGTATTTTTTTATTAATTATCACAAAAACAAAAAAGAATATTGGTGATCCAAATCACTATTTTGAAATTCTATAATAAATTAAAATTACCACTTATAATAATTCAATATTTGTTCTTAATGATATTGAATTAAGATTCATATTAATATAGTTTATAGTTTAGGATTGAATGAAAAAAAACCAAGATAATATCCAACCACCGAATCTCTGTGTTGTTGAACATTTTATGTGGCTATAAATATCTCTAGAGAAACACATTGGGGAGATATTTGTTCCTCTATATAATATTTATATTTTTTAGAAATATTTATTTATAACTATGTGCCACTACTATCTAACATATTATATATATTTTTATATTTTCTTTGTGCGAACTATATGTTCTTAATGTTGGGAGGTCATTTAGGTGTCATGAAAATATACTCATCATTTAGATCCCTAGTAAAAGAATCTAGATAAAATAATCATTGAAGTATGGGGAATTCATGATTAGTGCAGGGGATTATCTTGGAGACCATGAATCAATATATATATTTTTGCTTATAATTATATTCCATTATAAAATAAAAAATTAAAATTATTAATATATTTTTAATGTATAGTATTTTATAGGGAAGTTAAAATTTATAAGAAGGTATAACCAAAAAAATAAATTCATGCCTCTTTATTAATTCTATCAAAAAATATGAAAAAAATTAATCCAAAGAAAATATTTTGTGTTTTGTACATTGGTTGGTTAAATCTTAATGATTTATCATTGTCACTAAAATAGTTTATCTAAGAGAAGGTATATAGATGGGAAGTGTGTCCAATTTTAATAGTGAAAATATGGTATCATGAAATCAATAATGATTATTTATCTCATGAGTTTAGGTTTGAATATTTATTTAAAATTAGTTTAACATTAGCAGGTTTTAGATGGTGAATTGGAAATTTATAGTACATAAAATGTGTTTTAATATTATTTATATTTAAATTATTTGAATTTAACATAATATTTATTAATACCTCTTGAATTTAAAGGAATTTCTCAATGTAAAAAATTCTTTGGATGTTGGTAAAACATTTCTATTACTTATAAAGGTACACACTATGTGATAAAATTAATGAACAACATTAACATGTATAATATTGATAATTTTCTGATTATTAATGGTTGATAAATCACTAAAATAAATATAAGACTCAAAGAAATTGTGAACAATGTTTTTTACATGAGAGATAATATAATACTGTTAGATCATTTTTTGAAGTTCCATGAGTTCTAAAAAAAAGATAGTGTGGAATATTTCATTACATAATGTAATCCATGGAAGTTAAATATTAGAAAATATAAAACATATTTGGCTATTTTTTGGTATTTGATGGTGAAATTATAGTTCAATATAATGATTGTGGACTAATTTATTTGATCAGTTCTTATTTGAAATTCACTGCAATAATTGGTGAATAAAATGACAATGAAATAACTTCTAAGTCACATACTAGAGAAGAATCAATTAGTTTCCACTATATAGATGATCAAGATCAAATTTATAGAATACCTAAAAATATCAATAAGATAAATAAAGGGATTAGAATTTATATTAAGAATAATAAAAATAATGATTGAATAACAACATTCTAAATATGTAAAAATTGGCTGCATATTTAATCCGATTTCCATTAATATAATGAAATAATGAAATTAGAAAGAATGTAAAATGTAAAATAAGATTATAAAATTAATGAAACATGTCTATGGAAACTATTTATAGATAACCATCAAATTATAATGAGGAATTACACTCTGACTCTATGTTTGAGAAATCAATCCAATAGATTGATATGTTTTTCCTGGCTCATATTGAATAGGTAAAAATATTTTTCTCTCATTACCTTAATATAATAATTTTTTTAATGAGTTAAAAGAATATTTTTTTATTGAAGATGGATTTTATTATTTAATTATAGAGAATAAATCTCATAAAAATAATTATGATTATGATCTTTCCAAAAAGTATATTTTGTTGACTCATCGTACAATATTAAAATCTCAATTCACAAATGTTGAATTTTAAACTCATAGCATGGTAATAGAATTGATAAATCCCATTCATAAATCATTTCATTCTATTTATATTCTAGTGTGTTTAATAAATTTAAGTAATACCTCAACAATATTCTTGGTAATCATAAAAAGTTTAACTATAAATAATTTATTGAAAGTAAATACCAAAATATAATGAATTAGAGGAATAATTATGTTCATGGTTTTAATAGAATAATAATGTTTGTTAATGATTTTTTTCATTGTGGAATTTTTTGGAATTATGAAAATTAGTATATCTTTGAATATAAATACAATTATGGTATTAAGAAGGCCTATATTTTTAATGTTTTATTGACCATTATGGATGAAATTTCTTCTTATGGAAAATAGATTTGTAAGTTAAGTCATTACATACTATCAAATCTAGTCCAACAGGAATATGGTTACCAAAACACCTAAAATTTGAAATTTTTATATGGATGGAGCTTAATTAGTTGAAATTATAGACATTATATTGATATTTTCTTCATAAGTCATATTGTTAGATATTTTTTAAAATTTTATTCTCTATACATGATTAATGGTGGTTATATAACATTTATATATAATGTTAATGGTAATAATACTAAAATTAGAATAGTTATTAATATAAAATATATTCCCATAAACAAATTTAATGATTATAAAAGAATTATGAATAAATATATAAGTATATAGTATAACTATGATATCAAATATTCAATTGATTTTTTCTATTTATAATGAAAATACACTAAAATTTAATTCTTCTAGAAATGAAAATGCACACACATCATATCATTACTCTTTTGGTTGATAGAATTTTAATTGTTCGAAGGATAAGATATATTAATATTGATATTATATAGAAGACTAAGTATTTGTATTGAATATTCAATTATGATGTTCGTTTTAAAAAATTAATTTTTATAAAATAGTGTTATACTAAAACATGTTATATTATGTATGAAAATGAATAAGAAACCTAAACATCCATATAAATCAAGAAACATGGTTTATTTTTATACATTCATATATTATCTACATGGATTAATTTTTATTATCGAGAAAAAAACCCTTGGCTGAAAGCATATTGTTTTTATAGATTTTCATGGGTTTTATATTTGTTCCCCAAAAGTGCAGAATATAATTTTTTGATGAGATTATATAAACTTATTTTGAATGAAAAAAGTTGTAATGAACTTGTTTTGGGATTATTAGATTTTGAAATATATTTACGAATATTTTCATATCCATCTGTTAAAATGGTGCTAGCTCCCAAGGCCTAGTGATCTTATAATTGATATTATAAAAATACAGAATATATTAATATCACACATGTTTAATTACATATAATTAGTGGAATAATTATTGAAATGAGTCTTGTATTATAAATATGTGACTAATGTTGTTTTCGAGACATAGAGTTTTTCCTAGGTGTGACCTAAGGTTGCTTGATTCTAGGCATTCTATTGAGGTAATCATTGGAAGTGTGTTTAATTAAAATAAATGAAAAAATTGATTTATTTTTATATTAAATACCATGAAATAAATATCACTAAAAATTCACCATTTTAATAATTCCAATGGGTGAGATGCATAAACCCTAGTAGAATTGAGCAAATCTATTAGCATTATTCATAGGAAAATTACATAAAAAGCAAATGGTTGATCAGATCAAGGTGGATTGAGAGGAACCGAATGTAGTGGGATTTATCCACCACTAAAGAATACATTCTTCAACAAAATTTGATCCAAATCGAGGTAGGAATCATCAATTATGGTTTTTTCTCTATTTATTTTATTTTTAAAACATAGATTAAAATTTTCCATTGATCTTTTATTGTCTTATTATTCACATGATAATGGTATAAAAATGATAAAATTAATATGAATGGTAACACACTTAAAAATATTCTTTGAATTATTATTTACCTTTAGATAAAGGTCTTTTGTAATGGGATAATATCACCTAATAGGATTTTCTTCATCCAAGAAAGGAAAATATTAGATTTCAATTTCACTTTATATTAAGGGGTTAACCAATCCCATTTTAATTCAATGAAATGTATCTTTGTGTTGAAATTAGATATCATAATGTCCCTTTATACTTTATATTGATCCTTTAATATAATGTTTTTTTCAATGTAATACCTTCTCTAGAATATTATTGGGATATTTGGCACTCTTCATAGGAGATATGGGATCTCTATTCATTTTAATGATTCATTAAGATGATATTTTAGTTATTCAAGGTGAGTACAAATTGGAGATCACCTCCCAAAATTTATATTTTTCATTGGTTATTGACTATAAGAAGTGATGTATCATGAAATATATTGAGTAATGAAGGATTAAACCCATCCAGAAAAATAAGAATCTTAACGTTTCTACATATATTATATATAATGAGGATATTCTCTTTTTCTATTTAGCTGATAACATGTATAATAAAATGTTTATAGAGATATTATAACATTATGAGATAGTATATTTTAAGTGAATTTCTTGAAGAAAATCCACAGTAAGATGCAGTAAACATGTATTGAGATGTACAAAAATATTCAACACGAACCTATTTACCGAAAATGAAGGTGAACGACCCTTTAGCTACCTTTTAGTTTTTCTATTTTCATGTTTAATATAGGTCAGATATATGAAATATATTGCAATTAAAATTTAGTCTCATCTCACTAAATTAAAGGGAAATCCAATCCAAAGTTGAGAGAAAATATCTTTTCAATTAAATCATTTCATCCATATTTTTTTATTCATTACAAAATTAAAAATGTCTTGAAGATATACAAAAAAAATTGGAAAAAAAATTAGGAACCATGATTGTTATTTCTATATCTATGAGAAAATATTGGTCATTGTTTGATAGAGAAAATTTATTGATACTCTTTATATGGGCGGATGATGTATCAAATATCATTTAAATTATAATGAGTCTGTTAATTAAATTTTTTTTGGAATGTCATGAATTTTATGAGTGTTTCAATTGATTTATTAATAAAGGTTTTTTCTTTTAGATTTCACAGTTGGAAAAAATTTATCATGATTATACTATTTGGCTTACTTTCAGGGAAGATTATATTGAAATCTGGATGCATAAGAACCTCTTTCTTGATAGATAATCAAAAATTAAATTATTTAATAGTAATTATATTAGATAAAATATTTCATATGTTTGGTAAGAACATGTTAACTTTTATAATGTATCCATTTACAAGGCCTTAAAAAAACCGTAACTGGTGTATCATATCATACAACATAACTTTATATATGAAATTAACTCCTTCAATTTTAGTAGGAAGGAATTTTTTCCTCCATCCAAACTTGTAAATAATAATTTGAATTATTATTATAGGTTTCACTTATCGAATAATATTATCATGACCCATCCTAGTGGGGCCCGTTGCTCGACTCCCCAAGCCCGCCTCCAATAGGACAGGGGTTGGTGACTAGCATCGAGTAGGCATATTACTAACATAGGAGGCATTGCCTAAGTACCTATAAAGACACACACATATCTCCGAGCCCACAAATGTGGAAATGCCCGAAAAATACTATGGAATAAAATGCATGCATACAACTAATCCCAACCAACAGAGAACGAACGAAGGTAGAGTACTGAAAGTAAACTAGTCCAGAATAAAAGACCACAAAAAAAAAATAGTATGAAAACAACAGTGTCCAACCTATGAACAAAAAGAAGTACTGGGACTCATGCTCATGGTCGTAGGAACACTTCGGCTTGTAGGGAACTCAGAAATCTCGGTCCAGTCCTAGTCCGCCCGGGACTCTGTCAAAAGGTTGCTCGTCAGCACAAGACATGATGCATATGGGCAATGCCCATGCAGTGGTGAGTATAACGATACTCAATAGAGGAGACCAAAAACCAAAAAGAAATACACACAATAAATTTATAGTTATCTCTACACAGTATATGTCTACTGAATATATAATACATGAACACAATAAAGATATACTCAAAAACCAAACCCGTAATCTAGATACATGTCACACAACCACATTCCCTGGCTAAGGATTCAGTTTGAAGATTCCATGAATCACTCCTCTGGGAGAACTCACTCCACGAGTTTGATAGCTCTGATGATGTTAGTATGAGACGTACTGTCCATCATGAAAAGTCACGAGAGATAGATACACTCATTCTGGGAGAACACACTCCTGAGTGGGGAAAGATCATGATACATAGATGATGATCACTTCCTGGGTCATGGAGGATACCGTGACTCATCCAGATTTACCTTCTAGGTAGAGGATCGATGCCATGTGGAAATAGTCTTGTCGATACTTGACTCTACCTAGGGTCATGAATGGATAGAGGATCTTGCTCTAGGCCTCTCAGAGGGATGCCTGACTCTATCTCAGAAAGTCTTGCTGAAGGGATAATACTCTTGAAAAAAGAAAGGATAACTGACATCTAGGGGGATGGGAAAAAGGGGCACTAACCTGAATAAAACATATCCAAGATATGAAGGACAATAAGATTAATCCATGTACTAAAAAGTACACTACGTGTAGAAGGTTCACATGTCGTGTCCTATGACCCTACGTACTTCCTGTGTACAACGACCCATGTTGCAAGGCTTGTCATGTAGAAGAAGGTATGCATGATGTGTAAGGGAGTGACATGCCATGTTCCTCTATATGGGGATGACTATGTGTACACTGACTATTTTCCTATACACAGCTTCAACCCGTGTGTCACAACTCGTGTGACCGGTTCCCGGGGTAACCCATGCAGTCATCCTGGTCTTGTCGTGTTGTGGAGTACATGGCCGTGTACTTCACCTCGTGTCCATGTATCCCCTGGATACACACCGAGTCCCGCATAGCTGCCCCTTCCATGCCACATAGGGTCTACATGCCATGTTCTTCGTAGAACACACCGTGTCGTTGCTTCATGTATCACTGAACTCTAGTCACTGCTGATCAGTCACACACAACATGTTCTTTGGAATGCACGCCTTGTTCTTAAGTAATTTCCAGAATCACTGTTGTTCACCGGAAAACCTCCCATGATCCTCTGATGTCCCTTACGGCGATTTGATCATCATGAAACTGAAGGGTTGAGGTATCTCAATCACCATGAATTCAGTTTCGTCGATTTTGGGCCTCTGATTGGCCCCAAAAATGGGTTTCGATCCACCCGCACGATGAATGCTTAAATAATAAGAACTCACGAACCACGTAGATTTTTCTGCCGCCGTCTCTATCACACCTCCACTAGGTCTTCATGGTTTCAGATATCCAATTTGGGATAGTTGAATTTTGAAATGGATTCACATTGATTCATTATTCATAACCCCGTGAAGAATGTGAAGAACGCAGGGTTAAAAAGGGAGTAAGAAAAATAATAAATAGAGGAATGAACCTCCACCATTGTTCATCACATCGCTGATCCATTCCCGTTAATTTCTTTAATAGGAAAATCAAAAATAAAAACCACAATCATCATAAAATGAATTCTTGAATAAAAACTCCAAAATAAAAAGAAATTGATGCCCTCACACAAGAATTCCCAATTCACGAATCTCCCTTTTGGTGGGTTGATCTGTGTTATTCATTTACTCCAAGAACAAGGAAGAAAATAATTGAAATAAAAACCCCTAATTTGATCTGGTAGAAGAATGATTGTCGCGTCGTGTTTGTTGGAAGGGCTTATCGAATCTGAGATGTGTCGATCGATCGTGTCGTCATCATCTGGCAACGGGTTCTCCTCCGAAGCTCCAAGAGTCTCTCTCTCTCTCTCAATTCATAGGTTTATGAGTCTAGACCTGCGTACTTACCATAAATAGGTATTTAAAAGAGATGAATTAGGTCCCTGCACAAAAAAGAAATATTTAAATAAAATAAATTGTTACTTTATTTTACTTCCATTAAAGCATCCAAAAACTAACCCTCATAGTTGACCCACGCTGGTTAATGTTAGGTCCCGCCTAAGGTAAAGTCGCTACTTTGAACACAACGGTTCCCTAATATTTCTGATCTTAGAACCCATCCAAAATTTATTCCACTTTTTCAGGAAAAACACTCGTGCCTGGTGTCTAAATATTAAATTAATTTAAACATTTATTCTGGGCACTCTGGGCCTTAGAATCGCACGCTGTCGAATGGTATGGTGTTGAAATAATTCTATATAATATTTAAAAAAAATATAAAGAAAAGCCAATACATTAAATTCTCCCCACCATGGGACATTGCAACCCTGAAAACCCAAAACAATAGCTACTCAAAAAGATATGGGTACTGGGCACGAATCTGAGTCTCTCGCTCCCACGTGCTCTCTGGAATATTATTGGGAAACCACCGAACGTGCACCAAGGGAATTGATCACCCATGAAGGACCCTCTTCTGCCAATCCTCAATCTTCATCGAGTACTAAACAAAGGTCGCTCCATCCTCGATGTCCAACTCGCCCGAGTCAATGACGTGTGATTGGTCATGAACGTACCTCTTCAACTATGACACGTGGAATATATCATGTACCTAGTGAAATTGTGGAAGTAGAAATAGGTAGTATGCCGCCTCACTAACTCTACACAGTATCTGAATAGGTCTGATGAACCTTGGATATAGTTTTCGCCTCAGCCAAATATTTGTAAACATCAATGAGGTGAGACCCTAAGGAAGACATGGTCCCCTTACTAGAATTCTAGAGGTCTTCATCATCTGTTAGCATAATACATCTGCCAGATATATGTAGTCTCCATCCACTCTCAGATGATCTGCACCTTCTCGGTGGTAGCTCGCACCAACTCTGGACCCATGAGCACTGACTCTCCAGGGTTGGTCCAACAAAGTGGTGACCAGAAGGTTCTCCCATATAAATCCTCTAAGTGTTTCATATCAATGGCTTATTGGTAGTTGTTATTGTATGAAAACTCCAATAGTGGTAGGTGGTCCTCCCAACTATGACGAAAGTCCAAGATATAGGCCTATAATATATCCTCCAGAACCTAAATGGTCCTCTCCATCTGACCATTAGTCTAGGGATGGAACACTGTTCCCAAGCCTAGCTGAGTTCCGAAAGCCTCCTGCAATACCTTCCACAATAGAGATGTGAAGTGGGCATCTTGATCTGAGACTATTATCTAAGGGAATCCATGAAGCTAAACTATATCCTACACATAGAGGCGTCCCTAAATCTCTATGAATCTATGCACTCAAATAGCTAGGAAGTGGGCTAACATGGTGAGTCGGTCAACGATCACCCAGATGGAATAGTTCCCCTTGGATGTCTGCAGTAAGCTCATCACGAAGTCCATCGATATTCTATCCCACTTCCACTCTGGAACATCCAGGAGGTGAGCTAATCCCGCTGGAACTTGGTGCTCAGCCTTCACCTGCTGGCATGTAAGGCATCGGAAATAAACTCTTCTACTGTCTTCTTCATGCCTAACAACCAGAACTATCGTCGAAGAACCTGGTACATCTTCACCACTCCAGGATGTACTGCCAAGGGGGGTGTACGAAACTCCCTCAGGACCTCCTCCCACAACGCCACTAGTACAGAAGTTAATCCTATGAAAAGAACTATGTGATCCCCACCTTGTTAATATCCATCAAGAGCATGTCTTATGGATAAATGAGAATTTAAAGCCTCCCAGTCGACATCCTCAAGATGTGCCTCCCTAACTCGCTCTAAGAGTGGAGGGGTGAGAACCATTGACTGAAGGTGAGATGCATTCTCTCTATCCACAAAGGATAACTGCAACGTGGCTAACTGCTCTATCACCTCACTCAATAGCTGCTATCTTGACCTTTTTCTATGATCATTTGCCACCATGTTCCCCTTCCAAGGAGTATAGATTATCTCGAAATCATAGTCCTGGAAGAACTCTAGCCAATGTCTCTATCCCAGATTTATATCCTTCTGTGAGAATATGTACATGAGGCTCTTGAGGTCAGATTACATGATGAACCATCAACCATAAGGTAGTGTCACATCATCATCAATATGAAGACTACTGCTGCCAACTCAATATCATGGGGCTCATAGTTCTACTCATGTGGCCTAAGTTGGTGCGAACCATAAGCAATCATTGTTTGTCTCTGTGTTAGGACACAACCTAGATTGGTCCTCGATACATTGCAAAAAACTACTTACTTTACACCCATCTTCGATAATATCAAGATCAGGGGGCTCGTCAAACTCTACCTCAACCACTCAAAATATTACTGGAACTTCTCCATCCACATGAATGGTTGACCCTTCATGGTCAAGGCTGTCATTAGTTCTGATATTTATAAGAAATAAAGAATGAATCTAAGTTAATATCCTGCCAACCAAAGGAAGCTCCACACCTCTATCACGCTCTGTG
This sequence comes from Viscum album, assembly GCA_963277665.1. Lineage (NCBI taxonomy): Eukaryota > Viridiplantae > Streptophyta > Magnoliopsida > Santalales > Viscaceae > Viscum > Viscum album. Next base: position 1,325,049,979 of record OY728143.1, read on the forward strand.
GTGGCTCCCATGCTAACACTGCCTCCACCGTGGTTGGGTCCAGAGCTACTCCATCTGCTGAAATGACATGTCCCAGAAATTGGACTTCCCGAATCCATAACTTGTACTTTCAGAGCTTCCCATAAAGTTGGTGCTCTCGGAGTACATCCATAACCATCCACAGAAGTCTCGCATGCTCCTCTTATAACATCGAGTACATAAAGAGGTCGTCGATAAATACCACTACGAATCGGACCAAGTATGGATGGAATATTTGGTTCATAAGTCCCATGAACATTGTGGGGGAATTCATCATTCCAAAAGGCATCACCAAGTACTCATATTGACCATAGAATCATCTGAAAGTCGTCTTTGGTATATCCTTGTCCCGTACTCATAACTGGTGGTAACCTAACAGAAGGTCAACCTTTGAGAACCACTGTACCGCTATCAGCTGGTCGAAGAGTTCTTTGATCCTCAGTAGTGGATACATTTTCTTCACCATTACATGATTTAGGCATCTGTAATCCACACACAACCTAAAAATCCCATCTTCCTTATTGTAAAACAATACTTGGGCCGACCGGGGTGAAACGCTCAGTCTTAATAAACCATTGCTTTGAAAATCCTCCAATTACACCCTTAGCTCGCGAAGCTCTGTGGGAGCCATCTGATATGCTGATGAATAAATCGGTGCCATATCGGGGTGTAAGTTGATGAAAAATTCGATTCCCTGGCGGGGAGGTAGTCCTGGAACATCTTCAAGAAAGAAGTATCTGTATATTGCCACTACTTCTAGGAATTGGAAGCTCACAACATATACTGCACCAAGGGTAAGGATAGACAACTCATGAGTGATCAGTTGTACCCTCATACGCATGAGCCCATTCTATGCTTCTTGAGTCCCCCTTTTACTAAAAAAGGAAAACCTCATCCCATCGGTGCGGACACACCACACACTTCGCCTAATGAAGTTAATCTGGACATGGAATGAGGATAACCAATCCATACCAAGAATGATGTTGTAAGGGCTCGACACTACCCCCAAGAGGCTCCAACAGAAACTCATTCCTCCAAGGGTAAGATCAAAATGTCTGTAAAGGTGTGTGATCATTGAGTCTCCTCCCGTAGGTGTCTCCAAGCATAAGGATCAAGTCAATGGCTCTACCAGAATCTGAAAGTTTCGAACAAGACATGTGATGAGGAAGGAATGATTGGAACCTATGCCTTTATGTATGAAAGCTAAGCTAGAGAAGACATAGATCGTACCTCATATAATCCATGGAGTCCCTGGGTTCTACACCTTGACTGCATGTAGCTATCCCCGCCCCTATCCCCAAGCACCCTGAGCCTAGTGCGGACCTCCTGGGGGTGGTAGTGGAAGTATATCAAAGCATTTTCCTCTACCTGCAGATATCCCTACTCCTCTTCCATGTCTACCACCAAGAGGGTTTATCTGTTCCACCATCTACCTCTGCCTCGGTGGTCCATCCACCATCTCCCTCTTAGCAGCTCGATGGGTCGGAAAATCTGTTGTGATGTGTCCCCTACTATCACACAAGTTGCATTACCTCTCCCTTGGATAAATGGATCCATCCTAAGAGCCCTGGACTACCAAACCCATGTCTTGTGTACTCCAGTGACATCTCCCATGTCCTAATATGTGTTCCTGATGTCAGCTCCATGCTGCTGAGGTCTCCACACATGTCTTCCTGCTGCTGACTGGTGTCTGCTATCTCTTCTCCACCAAGAAGCTCCCAATCACCAAGGCCCACTCAAGCACTCTATCATAAGTTGGAATGAAAAAAGGCATGAAATTAGCTCGGATGTCTCATCATAGACCTCGCTCTAAAGTCTGATCTCTGAAGTACTAGTCCCTGACCATATCCATCGAGTACCTGACAAAGTTGGTGAACCTCGATGAATAGTCAGCCACCATAAAGCTTCCATGAAGGAGCTAAAGAAGCTCATGGATATGCACTACTCTCCGCATAACCGGTGAGAACTCCTCTATATAGAGTCACTCAAACTCTATCCATGACAGGGTCTCATCACCGTGAGTCTATATGGACAGAATCAACCATCGTCTCATGGAACCTTGAAGAAGGCTCTCTCCTAGGATCACCATCTGGTACGTCAGAGTCCTCATGAGAAAAAAAACTCTATTCACCACCTCAAGATAGTCCTCACCCGCCTGAGGGTCGGGCTCGCCTCGGAACATGAGGGGTCTCTGTCTCTGGAACTCATAGAGTGCGCTCAACCAGCGCCCCTCATCTGTCGGTACTATAGGTACCACAGGCTGCTCAACTGGTGGTGGTATATAAAGCAAACTACCTGGAGATAAAGGCTGTGGAATTGGTCCATGTATCGAAGCCTCTTCACTGAGGGGGTTATCCTCATGATCGCAGTGCTGAATCCTAGAAGGTATGCATCGTGAAGGCATCTTGTAAGAAACAAGATGTACCATGGTCGAAGAGTGTATGTAGATAGTTGACACAAAAGACATGGAAAACAAAACCCATTCATATATTATGCATGTAACAATCTCTTACTTCCCCCAAAACTAGTGTTTTCATGTACTGAGTCGAAAAGTAGGTTATCATAGTCTTTGTGTATGGATACGTCGGCCCCCCACACCAACACTGGAGTCTCTGGCCTGAATGCCAAGCTCGAAACACTTAACACTATTTCCCCAAACCAAAATAACAAACTCTTGGTTCTAAGGTAGAACCTACCACCTCTGATACCACTCTATCATGACCCGACCTAGTGGGGTCCGTGCTGTGAATCCCCAAGCCCACCTCTAATAGGCCAGGGGCTGGTGACTAGCATCGAGTAAGCATATTACTAACATGGGAGGCATTGCCTAAGTAAATGTACACACACAAAAACACATCTCCAAGATCACACCTATTAAATGTAAAAAAAATAAGGAATAAAATTCATGCATACAACTAATACCAAGAAATAGAGTACGACGGAAGGTAGAGTATTGAAAGTAAACTAGGCCAGGATAAAACCCACCAAAAATAAGAGTCTGAAAACTACAAAGTCCAAACTATGAATACAAATAGGTACTGGGACTACTACCCATAGAAAAAGGAACACCTCGGCCTATAGGGAACTCAGAATTCTCAATCATATCCTGGTCCACCCTGGACTCCATCAAAAGGATGCTCATCTGCACAAGACATGACGCATGTGGGAAAAGCCCATGCAAGGGTAAGTATAACAATACTCAATAGAGGACCCCAAAAAACACAAATAAATAAACAAAGGAATGGTACAATCAACTCTACCTAGTATATGTCTACTGAAAATTTAATAGGTGAACAAAATCTAGATATACTCCAAACCCATACCCGTAGTCTAGAGTCAAGTCACACAATCACATTCCCCCACTTGGAATTCAGCTTGAAGATTTCATGGGGATCTTATCTGGGAGAACTCAGTCCATGAGTCTGATAGCTATGATGATGTCCATATGAGAAGTAATATCCTTCGGGAAACGTCACGAGATATATATACACTCATTCCAGGAGAATGCACTCTTGAGCAGGGAAATATCACAATACACAAATGAGGATCATTGTCAGGGCCATGGTGGATACCACAACTCATCCAGATTCACCTTCTAGGTAGAGGATTGGAACCCTATGGAAATATTCAAGTCAATAAGTTACTCTAACTAGGGTCAAGAATTGATAGAAGATCTTGCTTTGGGCCTCTCAAAGGGATACCTAACTCTATATCAGAAAGTCCTGCTGAAGGGATCATACTACTGAAAAAGAAACGATACCTGACCTCTAGGGGAAAGAGTAAAATGGGAACTATCCTGAATGAAACATGTCCATGATATCATGTACAAGATGATTAATACATGTATTGAAAATTACACATAATGTAGAAAGGTCAGACGCCATGTCCTCTGACCCTGGGTACTGCCCATGTACAATAGCATGTGTCACAAGGCTTGTCGTGTAGAAGAAGACATGCACTGCGTGTAAGGGTGTGACATGCCATGTTCCTATATCCAGGGAGGACCCCATGTATGCTGGCCATGTGCCCGTACACAACTTCAACCCATGTGTCACCACCTGTGTGACTGGTACATGGGGTAACCCATGTAGTTGGCTTGGTCTGGCTGTGTAGTGGAGTACACGGTTGTGTACTTCACACCATGTCCGTATATCCCCTAGATACACGCCGAGTCCCGCATAGACGCCCGTGCCATGCCGCGTAGGGTATAAACTCCTTGTTCTTCAGGTAACATGTTGTGTCGTCACTCCATACATCACAAAACCCTAGCCACTGCTTATCTGGTACCACATTACGTTTTTTTCAGAATACACATTGTGTTCTTAAGAAATTTCTAAAATCAATTTTCTTTGTTGATGCACCTCTTATGATCCTTATATGTCCCTTCTAGAGATCCTATCATTAAGAAACTAATGTTTTGAGGTCTCCCAATCATAATGAAGATGATTCCATCGATTTGGGGCCTCCGATCAGCCCCGAAAATGCATTCTGATCCACCAGCACGAAGAAGGCTCGAAGGACAAGAACTCATGAACCCTGTCGATTCATCTTCTGCCATCGCCATCACACCTCTTATAGGGTTTCATGGTGTAAAATCTCCAATTTGGGATCGTTTCATTGCAAAATGGATTCTCAACGACATTTTCTTCATAACCCTGCAAAGAATACGAAGAAAGTAGGGTTAAAAAGGGAGGAAGAAAAACAACAAACAAATAAGGAATGCACCTCTGTCGTCATCTGTCATGGAATTGATCCACTCCCGTAAACAGGTTTAACAAGAGAATCAAAAAGACAAATCATGATCATCATAAAATCAATTCCGCAATCAAAACCCCAAAAGAAAAGTAAATTGACACACTCCTGCAAGAACACCCGATCCAAAGATCACCCTATTGGTGGGTTGATCCGCCTTCGTTATTTAATCAAATAATATGGAAGAAAATAATTGAAATAACAATCCCTACCTCGATCTAGTTCAAGAATGATCATCACACCACATTCGTTGGTGGGGTTCATGGAATCTGATATGTATCGATCGATCGGGTCGTCGTCTTCCGCCAAAGGGTTCTCCTCCAAAGCTCTAAGAGGCACTCTCTCTCTCTCTAAATTCACAGGGTTATGAGGATAACCCTAAAAACATTACATAAGTAGGTATTTAAAAAGGTGGAATTAGGTCACTATCCAAAAAAGAAACTTTCAAATAAAATAAATTGTTACTTTATTTTATTTCCATTAAATCGTAAAAAAACTAACCCGTGAAGCTGACCCACGCTGGTTAATGTTAGGCCCCTCCTAAGGTAAAGTCATTACACTAAATGCAATAGTTCCCTCTGATTTTTTATTCGAGCACCCATTCAAAATTTATTACACTTTTTTCAGGAAAACTGCTTGCAAAAGTTTATTAAAGTTTAAATTAATTCGAACATTTATTATGGGCACTCTGAGCCTCAGAATCGCATGTCGTCGAAAGGCCTGGTCTAGAAATTATTCCATATAATATTTTAAGTTAATATACAGAAAATCTGAGACATTACAAATTTTACCTTACCTTGGTGGAAAAATCTTTTCTGAATGTCATTCATACATCATACATGGTAGAATTTTATTTAGAGAAATTGTCTTAACAGATTATCCACCAATGAAATACTACAACATGAAGGTATTATATTTGTATTATATTACCCCTCTACCATAGAAAAATTTTAAATTGTCATCACTTACTCATTAATTACGTTTTATCCATGATGATATTGAAATATATATAATATTATTCTCTGTTGTGAGATGACGTTTTCTTATATTTGGAACATGTTTATTGAAAATGTATTTAATATTGAGATACATTTATGGTTGAATTGACTCCTTTATGTAGTAGTGGATTTAGGAATTCATCACATTCAGATTTCTAAAAAATATTTTTGGTTTGATAATAAAAAATTAATTCTTAAATTAACTCTAGTATGTATCATTAATGACCTTAGAATAACATTTACATTTAAAATTGGATGTGTGAGGAACACCGTGGAAGACTTCATTAAAACAAAAAAAATCTATGTTTCATTGGTATTATTATGTGTATGAAGCATTCTAAATAAGTTTGATAGATCCCACTAACATTATTGTAGATAAAATCCAATATTGATTGTGTGGTAAATGGAGCTACATGTTTTATAGAATGTGGTGATATGCATAGGACTAAGTGAGGATTTATTGAATGATGTTTTCACAACATCTTAAGATACTTAATTGACATTGAATCCATGATTTGAAAAAGAATCCACATTATGATTTAAGATAAAAATAACCTATGGGAGAAGTTATGCTCATAATGTGACTCTGTATTTCTAACAACCCTTCTTAGGATAAAATATCATCTTGTACCTTGGCAGCTCTATAGTGACCAAATGAACTATTTAGAATACCTTAATAAGATTATGTTTATTTTCTCATTCGTTTATAGTAAATCCAATAGGGTTGTTGATGAAATCTCAAAGTAGGTGGGGGAATATAGCATTCCCCATGGGTCATGTGATCTTTTGGATTCTTTTTTCACTTTTATTTTTTATATGTAACATTTATGGTTTACATAAACCATTATCTTTAATTTTTCAATGAAACTTTTCTTTTCTAATGAATTTAATGGGAATGAGGTTTTTTGTTCATTACCATGAACATTTTGTATTAATTAATTTGTTTTTTCTCATTTTTAATTTACATTGAAATTATCATTATTTCTATTTTTTGAATAATTATTTACAATTACAAAACCTTACATGATTATATATGTAGTCATATATTGAAAGAGATATTATGATTTCACTCATACATAATAAATTTTAAAAATTAAAATATCTTATATAGCTATGATTTACTCATACATATTCTTTCCAATTTATATGTTATTCTAATATTTTTTTGGTTAGTATTTTACATGGATAAAAATTATAATCATTTGGATTTTGTAATACATATTATAATCAATGTTAGTGTAAGTTTGGTAATGTGTAATTTCATATAAAATTAATAGTTACAAATACATTAAAAGTTTTATCTAGGAATTATTCAAAACAAAATAAATTTTATTCATACATGATATCATAATTCAATATATTCATCAATAAACTTCAATTGTTTTGAGTTATTATCATGTTACCTATATTTTTCAAGATTTTTTATATGTGAGGTCCCAAATATTTTTTATTCATTCCTAATTCAAAATTTTTGATATTTTTATTGAAATTTTAAATATTTTAGTTACTGAAAATGATTTCTCAATAAGAAAAACGTTTTTTATAAATTTTATAAATGATTGAAGGATTTTTTATTAAATTTAATTATGAATATTAATTTTTAATTATGAAACTATTCCCATGTAATGGAATAATCATATATTCAACAAGATGATTAAAGGAATATTATTCCTCTATTAATAGTCATGTATTTTTTTTATTAATTATCACAAAAACAAAGAAGAATATTGGTGATCCAAATCACTATTTTTAATCCTATAATAAATTAAAAGTACCACTTATAATAATTAAATATTTGTTCTAAATGATATTGAATTAAGATTCCTATTCATATAGTTTATAGTTTAGGATTGAATGAAAAGTGAACCAAGATAATATCCTACCACCGAATCTCTGTGTTGTTGAACATTTTATGTGGATATAAATATCTCTAGAGAAACACATTGGGGAGATATTTGTTCCTCTATATAATATTTATATTTTTTTAGAAATATTTATTTATAACTATGTGCCACTACTATCTAAAAGATTATATATATTTCTATTTTCTTTGTGAGAAATATATGTTCTTGATGTTGGGAGGTCATTTAAGTGTCATGAAAATACACTCATCATTAAGATCCCTAGTAAAAAAATCTAGATAAAATAATCATTGAAGTATTGGGTATTCATGGATTAGTGCAGGGGATTATCTTAGAGACCATGAATCAATATATATATTTTTCCTATAATTATATTCCATTATAAAATAAAAAATTAAAATTATTAATGTATTTTTAATCTATAATATTTTATAGGGATGTTAAAATTTATAAGAAGCTATAACCAAAAAATTAAATTCACGCCACTTTATTAATTCTATCAAAAAAATAAGAAAAATATTAAACCAAAGAAAATATTTTGTGTTTCGTACATTGGTTGGTTAAATCTTAATGATTTATCATTGTCACTAAAATAGTTGATCTAAGAGAAGGTATATAGATGGATAGTGTGTCCTATTTTAATAGTGAAAATATGGTATCATGAAAACAATAATGATTATTTATCTCATGATTTTTTTTGAATATTTATTTATAATTAGTTTGACGTTAGAGGTTTTTAGATGGTGAATTGAAAATTTATAGTACATAATTTTTTTTAATATTATTTATATTTAAATTCTTTTAATGTAACTTAATATTTATTAATACCTCTTGAATTTAAAGGAATTTCTTAATGTAAAAATTCTTTGGATGTCGGTAAAACATTTCTATTACTTAGGAAGGTACACAATATGTGATAAAATTAACAAACAACATTAACATGTATAATATTGATAATTATTTGATGTTTAATGGTTGATAAATCACTAAAATAAATTTAAGACTCAAAGAAATTGTGAACAATGTTTTTTACATGAGAGATAATAGAATACAGTTAGATCATTATTTGAAATTCCCTGAGTTCTAGAAAATAGATAGTGTGGAATATTTCATTACATAATGTAATCTATGCCGGTTAAATATTTGAAAATATAAAATATATTTGGCTAGTTTTTGGTGTTTGATGGTGAAATTATAGTTCAATCTAATGATTATGGACTAATTTATATGATTAGTTCTTATTAGAAAGTCACTTCATTAAATTCTTAATAAAATTACAATGAAATAAGTTCTAAGTCACATACTAGAGAATAATCAAGTAGTTTCTGTTATATAGATGATCAAGCTCAAATTTATAGAATACCTAAAAATATCAATAAGATAAATAATGGTTTTATAATTTTTATTAAGAATAAGAGAAATAATTATTGAATATCAAGATTCTAAAAATGTAAAAATTGGTTGCATATTTAGTCCGATTTCCATTAATATAATGAAATAATGAAATCATAAAGAATGTAAAATGTGAAATAAGATTATAAAATTAATGAAACAAGTCTATGGAATCTATTTAAATATAACCATCAAATTATAATGAGGAATTAAACTCTGGCTCTATGTTTGAGAAATCAATCCAATAGATTGATATGTTTTTTATGGCTTATATTGAATAGGTAAAAATATATTTCTCTCATATACCTTAATATAATAATTTTTTTAATGAGTTAAAAGAATATTTTTTTATTGAAGATAAATTTTATTATTTAATTATATAGAATAAATCTCATAAAAATAATTATGATTATGATCTTTCCAAAAAGTATATTTTGTTAACTCATCGTAGAAAATTAAAATCTCAATTCAAAAATGTTGAATTTTTAACTCCTAGCATGGTAGTAGAATTGATAAATCCCATTCATAAATCGTTTCATTCTAGTTATATTCTATTGAGTTTACTCAATTGAAGTAATACCTCAACAATATTCTTGGTAATCATAAAAATTTAACTATCAATAATTTATTGGAAGTAAATACCAAAATATAATGAATTATAGGAATAATTTTGTTCATAGTTTTAATAGAAGAATAATGTTTGTTAATGATTTTATCAATGTGGAATTTTTTGGAATTATGAAAATTAGTATATCTTTAAATATAAATACTATTATGATATTAATAAGGCCTATATTATTAATGTTTTATTGACCATTATGGATGATATTTCTTCTTAGGGAAAATATATTTGTAAGTTAAGTCATTACATACTATCAAATCTAGTCCAAAAGGAATATGGTTACCAAAATACCTAAAATTTGAAATTTTTATATGGACGTAGCTTAATTAGTTTTAATTCTAGACATTATATAGATATTTTCTTCATAAGTCATACTATTAGATATTTTTTAAAATTTTATTTTCTATACATGATTAATGGTGGTTATATAACATTTATAGATAATGTTAATGGTAATCATACTAAAATTAGAATAGTTATTAATATAAAATATATTCCTATAAACAAATTTAATGATTTTAAAAGAATTATGAATAAACATATTAGTATATAGTATAACTATGATAACAAATATTCAATTGATTTTTTCTATTTATAATGTAAATACACTTAAATTTAATTTTTCTAGAAATGAAAATGCACACACATAATATCATTATTATTTTGGTTGATAGAATTGTAATTGTTTGAAGGATAAGATATATTAATATTAATATTATATAGAAGACTAAGTCATTGTATTGAATATTCAATTACGATGTTTGTTTTAAAAAATTTAATTTTTATAAAATAGTGTTTTTATAAAACATGTTATATGATGTATGAAAATGAATAAGAAACCGAAAAATCCATATAAATCAAGAAACATGATTTATTTTTATACATTGATATATTATACACATGGATTGATTTTTATTATCTAGAAAAAAACCCTTGGATGAAAGCATATTGTTTTTATAGATTTTCATGGGTTTAATTTTTGTTCCCCCAAAGTGTAGAATATAATTTTTTGATGAGATTATATAAACTTGTTTTGAATGATAAAAGTTTTATTGAACTTGTTTTGGGCTTATTAGATTTTGAAATATATTTACAAATATTTTCATAACCATCAGTTAAAATGGTGCTAGATTTCAAGGCCTAGTGATCTTGGAATTGATATTATAAAAATGCAGAATATATTAATATCACACATGTGTAATTTCATATAATTAGTGTAATAATTCATGAAATGAGTCTTGGATTATAAATATGTGACTAATGTTTTTTTTCGAGACATAGAGTTTTCCCTATGCGTGTCCTAAGGTTGATTTATTCTAGGCATTCTATTGAGGTAATCATTGGAAGTGTGTTTAATTGAAATTAATGAATAAATTGATTTATAGTTATATTAAATGCCATGAAATAAATATCACTAAAAATTAACCATTTTAACAATTCTAATGGGTGAGATGCATATACCCTACTAGAATTGATAAAATCTCTAAGCATTCTTCATAGGAAAATTACATTAAAAGCAAATGGTTGATCAGATCAAGGTTGATTGAGAGGAAGCGAATGTAGTGGGATTTATCCATCACTAGAGAACACATTCTTCAACAACATTTGATCCAAATTGATGTAGGAATCATCAATTATGGTTTCTTCTCTATTGATAATATTCATAAAAAATAAATTAAGATTTTCTATTGAACTTTTATTGTCTTATAATTCACATGATAATGGTATAAAAATTATAAATCAGTTAATTAAATTTATTCATATTATTCCATATTTTTACCGTATATTTCATAATTTTAGGATCATTATTCCGGATAGTTGGTCCAATGTCTACACCCTTGTTCTTGTTGTTTTCCTCTATGCATTATTCATATTCTTCATTGTGGGACCCTGTGGTCCCAATTCCACAATTCCAAGGTGGGTTTGAGCATGATTAAACCCCCTAAGGCATAATGGTTATATGCATGACAAGCAGAGTGGTGTATTATTGAAAATTCAATATGGATTTTGGGTGATGGGTCAAGGATTTGGGATTATGAATGGTGAGAGGAGATGTAATGCACAAGGGGTGTGAAACAAAACTTCTTGTGGATAGCTGGTTTTGGATTTTTGGACACTGGAGGGTTAGTATCGATGGATAGAGGGGTTTACCTACAATTTTAGGAGGTCAAACGGTGAGATTTACAACAGTAAGGGTGAATATTAAAAAATCATAAAGGGCAGTTTAAATATGAATTCCAAAATACACATCATCTATCATTGTAAAAAACATGGAATGATGCCCACTTACTATAAAGATATAGTTTTAGGTTGAGTTATTGATAAAAAATTGTGTGGATGGGGCATAATGTCATTTTTCCCTACTCGAGTAGCCTTTCCATGTTTTGATTTGACACACACAATACCCCATGATGAATCGAACGTCATGCACTATGGGAGAACCTTGGAAAGGAATGATACATGGGAACATTTAGGAAAATGGAAAGGGGCACATTCATTGCATAATGTATATGGGATCAGGGAGGGGAATATAGACATACATCAAGTGGATGAGACATGTCAGATGCCACCAGTTAATACCATTTATTATTAGATTTCTTCTAATCCATGTGTATAAAAACACATATATATGATAAGTTAGGGTCACACAACATGTATAACCCCTAAAACACCATGTATTCCCTCCAGAATCTTCTTTCTCTTGTATATCACTCATTTGTTCATGGATTTTGTCTCTTGAGTAGCCTATCCTGAGTAGTGTTCCCCATAGAAATCAATGGTGGGATTTGATTTGTCATAAGAGATATGATAGGTGGTGTTATGAGAAGGTCAATTATTTAGGATATACTTAATGGTGGAATTGATCATGGTAGGATCATTAGATAGTTTCTAGGGTTGATACTCCCTTATCACACTAGGTCATGGGTTCCCCAAAATCATTCTACATAGAGAGACAGTACTCCCCTACAATGGGAGATGGTCCTCTATATATGGAGTGTTACTCCCCAATCTACAATATCCATTGGAATACAAGTCCTCCATGGGTGTAGTTTCACCCTCGATAGCGGATCATAACATTAAGAAGTGGGCACCACTAGATAGGTTATGGTGAGGTGGTGTTTGATACTGTACATCGATGATAAAATTGTGAAGCTACATGTTTACTCATCAAATTTGGATGGGTTGTTAGATGGAGATAACATTTATCTCTTGTTTGGTTTTCTTTATGATAATATATATATTATTTTTGTTTTTTCTTCTCTCTTACATTAAACCAAGATGAAATTCTACTGTACATTTTTATCACTCCCTCTTCAGTTTTTGGGGTGTTCTGCTAGGTATATATACTCACACATACATGGGAATTTCAGGAACTTGTTGTGTCCTACCAAGATGTTGTATAGATCGATAGTAACTTCAATGTATCTTAGTGATACCTTAGTTCCTTGACTGAGTACGAGGGGTGGGATTGGAGATCACGAGTTGGGATCTCTCAATTTATTCTTTTCCAGTTTTTTCAGGTTAGGACCTTCTTATTGGTTAGGCATGTATTTTCCCTCTTTACATTGGTTTATATAATGGTACTCAGATTTATTCCATATAATTATTTCATGGATGATTATCCTATAGATTTTATAGGCTTTTTATTATTATTCATCTACACTTTTTCATGGAGAGGTCCAGATGAACATGTACAAGTACATTAAGAAAAGGCCTACCATTTTATGTTATTCCTTATTAGATATTATCAATATCCCCAAGAAAATTGATGTTGTGTTTAGGGTTTTGATATATTGGCCTTCCAATGGGAAGGAAAACCCCTGTGTTTTGGGTCATTATAGAGTTGTATCATTGGGAGGATCATTTATTTAGATAGTTTTTGGAGTTTTCCACATATGGAGACTGGTTGGAACATAGGTATATTGTGTTGGAGTGTCTTCAGTGTGGATTTTAAGCCAGGGAACCAAGTATTTGTGTGATAGTAGAAATATCCATTTATCAGTACTTGAAAAAACCTGTGCTCAACACAACATATAGATACATCAGTTTTAAGGAATAATGGTACAATATTCAAATATGATTGAGTCCTTCTATATATTTTTTTGGGTCATCTAACAAAATTTAAAGGATTATATAACCATTGTGTGTCTTGATTACATTTTGGATGCCTCTGGGAAGATAGATAGCTAGGATACAAATTTAAGAATGTGATAAAGATATGACGAGTTATATGGACTCAATATAGGATCCATATAATGAGGATTTCCTCCAAGAAGATAGGTAGAATCACCCCCTCATATTGATAAATATATAGTACCATTTAATATACAGATGATTCACGAAGGATTAGTGTTCACTACGAGTTCTAGTGCGATAGGATACTAAAGTTCCATAGTGAGCCTAATCCCTATAGAGTAGAGGATTGACCTGAGTCATTGGTTCTGTTCTTTAAGTTGTTTCAACCACTAATTGAACATAAAATTTCATTGGAATCTAGTCATTTCTATGGATCAAATGGGAATTTTTGGAGTCTGTTAATGAATACTCGTGAGGAGAAAATAATCTCATTTTCATACATCCAGCTACCATATTGTTAGGATTATTACCGTTAAATTTGGAACCCAGTTTAAATATAGTTGGCTCTTGGGTTGAAAAAGGGTGATATTATAGTAGTTGAGTTTGAAGAGTGGTTCCATGAACTCACATATTTATCCCTTGATATAACGTGTGGTGTCTTTTTCTGGGTGAGGAAGTTTGAGTAGGGGATTTGTAGAGACATTGTGCCCAAAATTGTTTCATTGGGTCTCCATACCTTTGTGGGTGTATTGGGGAAAGATATGGTTATGAATATGTTCCTAGAAAAGAGTCATCGTGATTTTGATACCAACTATGGGTATCATAGGTATGAGTCATCTACAACATCTTTTTGGTATCTGATGTTGAGTTATCGGAAGAGGAGGCATTCTCGTGCCTTGATATATATGTGTGCATCTTCAGGTTAGGGATAATATAGAGGATTCATTCAGCATAGAGAGGTGTGTTTCTATTATTGTGACTGGAGAGGTCACATGGCCTATGATTTCTCAACTCATGGTACCAACTATGAATAAAAAATAGTGGATGGACCACTACTATTGAGGTACTTCCATGATCATGGATCTCCCATTCGTGGATGGGAGGACCTCTAAGAGAAGTTTATAGAAGAGGATATCATGGAGAGGGAGGAGTTTTTGGAGGAGGGTGATGATATGATATGCTTCCACTATGACCCCCAGGAGGCCCAGATGAGGCTTTTAGAGATAATGGTAGAGACTGTAGTCTAATGCAGTCTATGGAGAAATTTGACCAAGCTGCACATGAGATGCTATGATATATGATCTATGTTTATTCTACTCAATACTCAATAATAGTAGTCATAGGTAAAATTCATTCCTTCATATCGTTATTCCAAATGTGAAATATGTACCTTTTATTTGAGACTCTATCCCAATAGATATGTCTATATGTTCTTATAGATAGGGGTTATTCTATATTTTCTATCTGCCAACAGTGTGAGCCATCGCTTAGTGGAGAGAGTTTATCATGAGACCTATTTTCCATCATGAAGAATCCTTACGACGTTATATTGTATATATATATTTTTTTACTCATTTTGGGATTAGATTAACCTTCATTAAATTCATGTTATATAACTTCAAAAAGAAAGGACATGATTCTCCATTGTGGGAAAGGGAGATCTAATGGTTGGGAGAGTATGCCTTTCATGAAGTAGGCCACAACCCAGAATATATCTGATGTTGAGTTTGTCTAATGATAAAATGGGTTCTCTAGAAATATGGATTCATTTTTTGGTGGAGTATCATATGGTCATATTCCCCAAGGATGTTTCTATACTACCTCCATGGTAGGAGATAGACTTTTTACATCTATATGAATCCCAACACCTCAGTAACATATTTTTTGGAAAATAAGGTTCCCTTACCAAGATCTGATAGCTGAGGATGATGTTGGAGGATCTTCAAGGTAAGTTATTTATTAGACCCTATGTATATACCTAGAAAGCCCATGTTTTGTTATCGAAGATGGTTGGTGAGATAATAGAACTTTTCAAAAAAACTCTTTCTCTTGAACCATGTAATGATAAATAAAATGTAAAAATTGATGAGTATTGATGACCTATTTGACTAGATGTGAGGCACAAGTTTTTTCTTGAATATAAATATCAGATTCCACTAGAACAGTTTGAAGGTTATCAAGGATGATTTTATGACGAAGGATTTCAGATGTTTCTACAGACACTATGATTTTCAGGTGATTTCATTCCTTTAAATTAATTACCCTATAGATTTTATGTCATTAATGTTCTAGATCTTCCATCCATACTAGCTTTTTTTGTTTTTATTCATTACTAAAATTCTCATCTACTCTATGTTAATGGAGGAACATGAAAAGTACTTATGGATTATTGTAAACTTACTCCAAATGAACCTTTTTTTAATATCCCTAAGTTACAATTTTGGATCCATGAGGTTAACTTATTGGGGAATGTTATTTCTAATCATTGATTTGTGGTGGACCTAGTGGAGATGGATGAAGTGATTTCTAGGAAGACAACCAAGACTATGTCAGATGTGTGATTTTATCTTCACTTGGTGGGTTAATAAATAGTTTGGTGGCTGGATTTATTTTTGGGTAGTAGCCTCTCAGACCACCTTAACATGGAAAAGGTATCCTTTTATCAAGACTAAGTAGTGTCTTGAATAATTTCAGAAGTTTAGGATGAAGTTGACTAGATCATCTGTGTTGAGACAACTGGATAAGGTTGCAGAGTATGTAGTTTTTTTGATGCGTCTAGAGATGGGATCAACTGCATGTTGATTAAATGGAAGTTGATTATCATATATGGGTTGAGACAGTTGAGACCCTATAAGAAGAACAATGTGAATCATGATCTAGAGTTGGCAGTGTTAGACTTAACTCTGAATATGTGGAGAAACTCTCTTTTGGGAGATTGTTTTTTTGCTTACTTATACTATAATAGTCTCAGGTATATCATTAAAAATAATGATATTTAACCAAGATATATAAATTTTTCGGATTACCTATAGAACTATGACATAGATAAAATTTATAATCCTAGGATGGGAAATTTTATAGTAGATTACATTAGCAAGAGGTCCCATTCTCTCTTGGTGGAAGAGGTGTCTGAGTAGTTTGATTATTTGTACTAGACACTGATATAGGAGAGGGGTGTAGTTTTTCTTCAGCAGATGGTGTTGAATACACTATTTCTTCAATGCATGAGAGACCCTTAGTTGGAAGATATTGACTATGAGGTTCTCCATGACTACATATCCTCAAGAGATATACTAGATTGATTGTCTAGAGGAGGGAATCACAAATTCTATTCCATAGAAGGATGTTGGTTTTGGAAATGTTATGAGAGGAGATGATGAGGGAGTTCCAAAATTCTCATTTAGTTATAAATCCCATTAGAGGGATGATGTACATGGAAGTTTAGTTGTAGTTTTTGTGGGATGGAATGAGGGGGATTGTTGATGATTTTGTCTCTTAATGTATAACATTTTAGTATGAGATAACTAAGCACCATGTTTTTGTATGTTGTTTATATCCACATAAGACCCTGAAGTGGAAATGGGATGGAATATCCAAGGAATTTTTTATAGGGATTACATAGATAAAAAGAGGCCATTATTCAATATAGGTGATTGTTTAATGACTTACCAATTCAACACTCTTCTTTTACAATAGAGAGAAGAATTTTATGGAGTCTTTGGGATAGTTTTACCCGTGGGAGATCATCTGAATTCATGGGGTTCCCTGAAATATTTTCTCTGATTATAATTCTTAGTTCACATCATGATTGTGGAGAGTACCACATGATTCATTTATGACCCATTTGAGGATTCACATTGCGTTCCACTTCTTGATGTATGGGAAGACAGATCACACTATCTTGGTGTTTGATGATATTCATAGAGACTATATGTTCAGTTTTTTCTAGTGTTTGGAAGATAAATTTACATATTAAGAGTTTTATTATAATAATAAATATCAATCAATGATAAAAATGACACCTTTATATTCCCTATTCAGAATACCATTTAGTTTACCATTATGATGGATTGAGATCGTCAAGACAACACTTGTTGGGATATAGATGGTGTATGCAATGACATAATTGGTTTTGGTGGTTAGATAGAGTATGAGGAAAACCTAGATATGATAGAAGTATTACATGGATCAATAATGTTTGTCTTTAGAGTTCAAATAGGAGTACTATTTTTTTCTTGAGAGTCTCCCTATAATGAGGATTGTGGAGGTTCATCTAGGGAGGCAAGTTATCCACAAGGTTTATCGAGCCGATCAATATGATACAAAGGGTTGGCTAGGTTGCTTACCCCATATCCCTACACCCACAGTTGGAGAAGGTGCATGAAGTCTTCTATGTGCCATAGTTGAGAAGACACATGCTTGATAAAATACATGTTATTGACTGGGGAGAGCTAGTAATTAAGGATGAATTCACATTCATGGAGTACCTGATTATGATTGAGGTTCAACAAGATAAGATCCTACAATGTTTAACAATCCCATTTTTTGAGTGATTTGGTAATATAGGATCATACTAAAGATCTTATTGGAGAGGGAGGGTCAGATGGTTTCTATGAATCCCCACCTTGTTTATTTTCCTTATTATTTTTGGTGTGAAAAGACTTAAAGGAGGGGAGAATCAAGAGATCATATGTTTCAATTATAATACTTTGAAACATTGATTGAATATTTCTAGAACTAGGAACTGAAGAATCATAAGGTTTTGAGGCCTGGTGAGACCATATTTGATATTAAAAAATATTAAATATATTTATATCACCTTTATTTAGTTTTTTTGAATTATAATTATAACTCCCAAATGGGGTATTGGGTTGGAAATCTTATACCATGGAAAATTTCAGAATGCAGAGTTTACCCTAGGCAAGACCTAAGGTTGGCCAGTGTGAGACGTTCAGTTGAGGTAGTCATTGGTGGGTTTTGTAATTATAATAAATTATTAATGTTTTTTATATTATTTTAAATTTACATAGCCTAATTACTTTATTAAATACCTCATTTTATCAGTTCTTAAGGGTAATCCTTACAAAACCTTAGATAATTAATGTAATCATTGAGAATTCTTCTTTAAAAAATCACATCTGTGGATGACTGGAGATCAGATTAAGGTGGATTAAGAGGTAAAAAAAACATAGTGGGACTTATCCTTCACTTTCGAATGTTTTCTTCACCAATGATTTATCCAAATCAGGGTAGGTCTCATAAAATTTGGTTTCTCCTCTAATTATTAAATTTTTAAATAACGTATTATGATCTAATTTTGATCTATTCTTATTTTTTTCTTCAGGATCTCGATATATGAATTATAAATTATTTTTTTCAATTTATTCAGGTCATGTCATGATTCCTCCCAGAATTTCCAGATTTCTTGATTGTTGGAATATTTATCTTGGACTATGATGTTTTCAACCTTGTGGTTTTGATTTTCCCCCACCCATTCATTATTGTCTTCATCATTGGACCATGGGGTCACAACTCTACATTACCAAGTTGGGTTTTAGTGTAACACCCCATGTAAATAAAGTATATGACATTTTCACATTTATCCATATTTGTGAATAAAATATTAATATTAATTTAAAGGGGACGCTATGCTCGATGGCGTAACCAATATGCAACAACGAGTTTCTTGGGAATCTTACGTAGCACTCTAATAATAAAATAATATTATTTTAAATGGTATTTAACGCCTAGCCGTTGTAATGGCGTAAATGAACAGAACTAAATACAAAATTATTATATATGTTTGTCAAATATTTTTACTTTTTAAAATAAATTTTATAGGATTAAAAATGCTAATGAATTCAATTTTAAGCGTAAACATTCTAATATTCTTTAAAAGGTCGATTAACCGCCTTTTGATGGAAAACCACTTTTAAATCCACTTTATGACAATTTTATGTGATATATTTGACAAAATAAAATTATTCTTTAAAACCGGGACATCAAAATTTACTTTGTGTAAATTTTTGGTATTTTTCGGAAAAAGTTCATATTTTCAATGAATAGTGAAAAATGTTGTATTTTAATTCAAAACCTCTTTTTAATCTAATTTATTTATATGATTATATTATCTTTTGAATTGTTTTTAAAGTAAAATTAGAATATATTTTTACCATTTAATCCAATAGTGGTTATTGGAATTAATTTCACTTTGAAATTGGACTCAAACTAGTGTCAATCTTTTAATAGATATTGTTTCTTAAAAACACACTATTTGTTTTGACAGCGGGAATTAATTTTTAAATTAATTAATGCAACTTATATTTTTTGAATTTTGTAAAATAGACATCATTTTTTAATTTGGAATATCAAATATAGCTTAGGGTGAATTTTTGGTATTTTTCTGAACAACTTCAATATTAGATGAATAGTGAAACCACTAAGTGGTAGTTAAAGAAACTTATTTTTCGTTTAAATGAAACTTTGCCACTTCTGTGATTTTATTTTCAAAAATCCGACATAAATGATTGAGATTAAGAAGTAAAATGTGGTTCAATGAGATTAAAATAATTATTGGTGAATAGTAACTTTTAAGTTTTATTAATCGCGATTAAAGGTAATTAGTGTAATTTAAGGTAAAAATAATGTTTTAATAATATGAAATGACCTAGACACATGTCCTACCCTCATTGGATGTGTCATGGACGACCAAAAAAATACATGGGTCAACTTGGGGACCCCATGGAGCCACTTTGGTAGGAAAATGACATAAATAACTTTTTATTTAAAGTTAAAATAAAAATGTCACAAAATGAGTTGTTTTACTAAAACAATTTTTAAATTGGGTTATACAAGTCATTTTTTTGACTATAAATATTCATTAAAAATATAAAAAGATTTCCTACATCATGATAGTTTTTTTATAATTTTTAGACATTAAATAAATTAATTTATTTATGACAGCATGATGATGCAACGATTACCTCATTATTTAACGATTTAAATAAAATGAAAGGATAATGTAAAATCTAAGCCCTACACATGTCAAAAACCTATTTTATGGGTGTATTTAGAACTATTATCACCTTATCCATAAAATATATAATTTTGGAACCTTTAAAATCCGAAAATCATTTTATAATAAAGTAACCTTTTATAACTTTCCAAGAGTGCCCCTCCTCTCCTCTTATAAAAGGCCCCCACCTCTACCACCATACTCACACCTCTCAAGCCTTTTTCTCGGACAAAACCTTAACATTTTGTCTCTCCACATCCCTCTCTTCATCATTGAAGCCTCACTTTGGGCAGAATCCTTTCCAAGGAAGCCTTTGATCTCAATTCAAAGAGAGTTACCCGATTTAAAGGTAATGTACTCCCTTGTGTTCTTTTGTTTTATTTTTCTTCTCCAAACCCCTAAACTCTTTTATTAATTTTTTTAACAACACCAGTATATTAAATATACTAGGATGTTGTTATAATAAGGATTCGAGCTACACTTTGACACACCTCCATCTAATGTTTAATGAACATACTGTTTCTGTGGATGGTGAATTACTGCCTTACGAAACGATGATTGTTCAATATTCTTTTAACACCTTAAAAGGTAAACATTAAGATGTCACTATATTTATATATGACATATAATATGTTTATTTTTTTCCTTAAGATTATTTATTTTTCATTTATGGAATACCTTTATGGTTTCCATTATGGGTAAATGCGATATCTTCATTTTAGGAAGTGCGGACTACCGCCCCCTCAAAGTGATTTGATTCGTTAATGCCATATGTGGGACGTATAAAGGATGGAATTAATGGTATTACATATTATATCCTACTTTAATTATAATATACCTTTATATAATTATTATTTCATTCCATTTAATACAAAAAAATAAATAAATGAAAGTAGAATTCATGCGTACGTATGGCTTACCGTCTCCATGAACGGTACATTTCATTTCTTATCTCCAAATATTATGTACTATTATAAGTACATATATATAATGGATATATATGTGATATATTAAATCTAAATGATGGATATCATTATGGAATTATAATATATATATCTCTCATTTTGTTTTAATTCCATTAATATGACAAAAAATGAAAGTAACATTCATCCGTACGTACGGCCTACCGTCTCCATGAACGGTGCTTTTAATTTTTTTATCTCTAAATGATATGGAATAGTATAAAATGAATATATACTCAATATATATGATATTTAAAACATTAATACAATTCTGGATATGATGTACCTATAACTACATGGAAAATTATTTTCCAACAAGTTCAATTTTTTACTATGGTACTGAACATCGACAAAAACGTCGTATATGAACTCACTTTATTAAACAATTTTTATAAAATTATAATATGTGATATGAACAGAATAATAATATTTAAAGAATATCCTTAAGAAATTATAAATTGACCAAATTTTATTATTCAGGAGATTAAATAATGATCGAGTCATGTCGGACACGAGGTAAGGGATCCTACCCCTCTCTTTATTTTTAAGTACACTCTTTTATGTCATTCCTTTTAAGATCATATTTCTTATGATTGGTATTCTCTTTTATATTACTCTTACTGTACTTTTTTTTATGTTCATATGATGAGATACCCTATTTTCTCTCATCAATCCATTTTGGATGTTTTGAGTGGCGCCGTTAGGCAGCTGAATTTTCGTAAGAGATCCAACCTCTCTCTTTCTTTTTAAGTACTCTTCTTTATGTCACTTCTTTTAAGATCCTCTTTGTTATGATGGGGGATGTTATTTTATATTCCTCTTTCTTTAAATTTTATTTTAATATGATGAGATACCCTATTTGATCTAATCAATCCATTTTTGGAAGTTTTAAGTGGCGTCGTTAGGCTGCCGAGTTTTCGTATGGTATTTTTCATCTCACTTTTATTCCCGTGAGATTTATGCTACATTTGCCACCATTTCCTTTGATTGTTATATGTACTGACCATTATTCTACTCTTTGTGTAATATAATTTTGTATATGAGTATTTAAATAAATGTTGTATTGTCCTTCTTACATGGGGTGTATGTTTTGAAAGATACCAAACTCGGTAAGGGAACCTTTCACCCTCCTCTTTTTAAAAGACTTCTTTTGTTGGGTCTAATAATTTACATATTTTAATGTTGGGATATGTTCTTCTATATCCTTATTGATGTAAATTTTATTTCCAAGTGATGAGATACCCTTTTTATCTCTCATCAACTCATTTTCTGAATTTTATCAAATGGTCTTCATTGAACTTTGGGTTTTTTTGGACAAATTTTGGAGATTAAGAACATATTTTCAATTTATAAAGGATTATACTTTTGTGGATTATCTGATCTCATAATAACAATTTTGGTTTTGGTTTTTGTCTAAATACATGGGAAATTTATAGTTCCCCTTTTTGGATTAGGTGATTCTCAAGAAGTTGATTATAGTACTCTTAATACGAACAAGTCTTCCTAAATGCTCGTCTTTTGGAGAAAATATGAGTTTGATTAAGGAATCTAGTAAAAGTTGAAAGTCAACGTGACAAGTAAGTATGCTTCATTATGATTTAGTTAAGCTCAAAAATAAATTCCTCAATTAAGAGTAACTTAAAAAAAATGTTTTCTGTTAACTTTTCCTACCGGGGAATCGAATATTGTTTAACCCATCACAAGTTCGTGATTTTCTTATGGTTAACTTTCTCCTAGACATGTTTACTATCACTCTCCTTCAGAACATGACCCTTTGTTTTTCCCTCCATATCCATTTTTTCCTATATGTAATCCTAGTATGGGTTAACTCGGGTGACCTTTGTACTTATCTTTCTTTATTTTAATGTGATTGTTTTACTGACTCTTGTTCCGTTGTGGGATTTTCAATGACGTTTCCAAGCCCAATTTTAAAATTGCGAGGACGCAATTCCAAAAAGGGGGGAAGGATGTAACACCCCAGGTAAGTAAAGAATATGACACTTTCACATTTATCCATATTTGTGACTAAAACATTAGTATTACTTTAAAGGAGATTCTATGCTCGATGGCGTACCCAATACGCAACAACGAGTTTCATTGGAATCTTACGTTGCACTCTAATAATAAAATAATATTATTTTAAATGGTAGTTGACGCCTAGCCGTTGTAATGGAGGGAATGAACAGAAATAACTACGAAATGATTATATATGTTTGCCAAATATTTTTACATTTTACAATAAATGTTAGAGGATTAAAAATGCGAATGAATCCAATTTTAAACGTAAACATTCTAATATTCTTTAAAAGGTCGATTAACCACCTTTTGATGGTGAACCTATTTTAAATATACTTTTTGAAA
Organism: Viscum album; assembly: GCA_963277665.1. Lineage (NCBI taxonomy): Eukaryota > Viridiplantae > Streptophyta > Magnoliopsida > Santalales > Viscaceae > Viscum > Viscum album. The sequence goes on from OY728143.1 coordinate 1,325,074,038, forward strand.
ATTTTATGTGTTATATTTGACAAAATAAAATTCTTCTTTAGAATCGGGACATCAAAATTTACATTGTGTGAATTTTTGGTATTTTTCTAATAAAGTTCATTTTTTTAATGATTACTGAAAAATGTTGTATTTTAATTGAAAACCTCTTTTTAATCTAATTTATTTATATGATTAGATTATATTTTTAATTATTTTTAAAGTGAACTTAGAATATATTTTTACCATTTAATCCAATAGTGATCATTTGAATTAATTTCACTTTGAAATTGGACTTAAACTAGTGTCAATCTTTTAATAGATATTGTTTCTTAAAAACACGCTATTTGTTTTGACAGAGGGAATTAATTATTAAATTTATTAATGCAACTTATATGTTTTGAATTTTTTAAAATAGATATCATTTTTGAATTTGGAATATCAAATATGGCTTAGGGTGAATTTTTGGTATTTTTCTGAAAAACTTCAATTTTAGATGAATAGTGAAACCATAAGTGCTAGTTAAAGAAACTGATTTTTCATTTAAATGAAACTTTGCCACTTCTGTGATTTTATTTTCAAAAATCCAACATAAATGGTGGTCATTAGGAAGTAAAATGTGGTTCAATGAGATTAAAATAATTTTTGGTGAATAGTAACTTTTAAGTTTTATTAATCGTGATTAAAGGTAATTAGTGTAATTTAAGGTAAAAATAATGTTCTAATAATATGAAATGACCTAGAAACATGTCCTACCCTCGTTGGATGTGTCATGGCCGACCAAGATAATCCATGGGTCATCTTCGGGACCTCATTGAGCCACTTTGGTAGGAAAATTACATAAATAACCTTTTATTTAAAGTTAAAATAAAAATGTCACAAACATGAGTTGTTTTACTAAAACAATTTTTAAATAGGGTTATACAAGTCATATTTTTAAATATAAATATTAATTAGAAAGATAAAACTATTTCCTACATCATTATATTTGTTTTATAATTTTTAGACATTAATTAAATTAACTTATGTTTGACACCATGATGATGCAGTGATTACCTCATTATTTAACGATTTAAATAAAATGAAAATATAATGTAACATATAAGACATACACATGTAAAAAACCTATTGGGTGGGTGGATTTATAACTCCTATAACCTTATCCTCTAAATATATAATTTTGGGACCTTTAAAATCCGAAAATCATTTTATAATAATGTAACATTTTTTAACATTCCAAGAGTGTCCCTCCTCTCCTCTTATAAAAGGCCCCCACCTCTACCACCTTACCCCCACCTCTCAAGCCTTTGGCTCGGCCAAAACCTACCCATTTGTTCTCTCCAAATACCTCTCTTCATCATTGAAGCCTCAATTTTGGCATAATCCTTTCCAAGGAAGCCTTTGAGCTCAAATCAAAGAGAGTTACCCGATTTAAAGGTAATGTCTTCCCTTGTGTTATTTTGGTTTATTTTTCTTCTACAAACCCCTAAACTCTTTTATTACATTTTTTGTAACAACAACAGTATATTTAATATACTAGGATGTTTTTGTAAGAAGGATTCGAGCTACAATTTCACACACCTCAGTCTAATGGTTAAAGAACATACTGTTTCTGTGGATGGCGAATTACTGCCTCACGAAACGATGATTGTTCAATATTCTTTTAACACCTTCAAAGGTTGCCATTAAGGTGTCACTATATTAATATATGATATATAATATGTTTATGTTTTCCTTAAGCTTCTGTTTTTTCATTTATGGCTTTCCTTTATGGTTTCCATTATGGGTAAACGCGATATCTTGATTTTAGGAAGTGCGGACTACCGCCCCCTCAAAGTGATTTGATTCGTTAATGCCATATGTGGGCTGTATAAAGTATGGAATTAATGGTATTACATATTATATCCTACTGGAATTATAATATACCTTTATATAATTATTATTTCATTCCATTTAATACAAAAAAAGAAATGAAAGTAGCGTTCATGCGTACTTACGGCTTACCGTCTCCATGAACCGTACATTTAATTTCTTATCTCCAAATGTTATGTAATATTATAAGTACATATATATAATGGACATATATAAAATATATTACATATAAATTATGGATATAATTCTATAATTATAATATATATATCTCTCATTTTGTTTTAATTCCATTAATATGACAAAAATGAAAGTAACGTTCATGCGTACGTATGACCTACCGTCTCCATGAACGGTGCTTTTAATTTTTTTATCTCCAAATGCTATGTAATAGTATAAAATGAATATATACTGGATATATATGATATTTAAAACATCAATACTATTTTGGATATGATGTACCTATAACTACATGGAAAATTATTTTCCAACAAGTTCAATTTTTACTCATGTACCGAACATCGACAAAAACGTCTGATATGAACTCACTTTTTTAACCAATTATTATAACATTATAATATGTTATATGAACTGAATAATAATTTTTAAAGGAGGTCATTAAGAAATTATAAATTGACCAAATTTTATTATTCAGGAGATTAAAGAATGATCGAGTCATGTCGGACACGAGGTAAGGGATCCTACCCCTCTCTTTCTTTTTAAGTACACTCTTTTATGTCATTCCTTTTAAGCTCATATTTCTTATGATTGGGATTTTATTTTATATTACTATTATTGTACTTTTTTTATTTTCATATGATGAGAGACCCTATTTTCTCTCATCAATTCATTTTGGAAGTTTTTAGTGGCGCTGTTAGGCTGCTGAATTTTCCTAAGAGATCTAACCTATCTCTTTCTTTTTAAGTACTCTTCTTTATGTCACTTCTTTTAAACTCCACTTTGTTATGTTGGGGGTTGTTATTTTATATTCATATTTCTGTACATTTTATTTTAATATAATGAGAGACCCTATTTGATATCATCAATCCATTTTTGGATGTTTTAAGTGGCGCCGTTAGGCTGCTAACTTTTCATAAGGGATTTTTCATCTCACTTTTATTCCCGTGAGATTTATGATACATTTGCCACCATTTCCTTTGAGTTTTATATGTACTACCCATTATTAAACTCTTTGTGTAATATAATTTGTTTATGATTATTTAAATCAATGTTGTATTGTCCTTCTTTCATGGGGTGTATGTTTCCAAAGATACCCAAGTCGGTAAGGGAACCTTTCACCCACCTCTTTTTAAAAGACTTCTTTTGTTGGGTCTTTTAATTTACATATTACAATGTTGGGATATGTTATTATATATCCTTATTGATGTAAATTTTATGTCTAAGTGATGAGATACCCTTTTTATCTCTCATCAACTCATTTTCTGAATTTTGTAGTGACGCCGTTAGGCTGTCAAATTTTTGCAAAGGAACTTCTTAACCCAATTTTGAATCTTTGGGGTAAACTTATACTCCTTGAATATGTCGTTCTATGAATATGTGTGAATAAACTCTGATTTTTTTACACTTAATATCCACTTATATTTGGTGTATTAGTTTGTCACACATAATTATGTAATTGATTTATCCTTAATTTAAGGATACCATCTTTGTATGGGACTTCGTTTTAATCCCATTTCATTGAGGGATATTTTGTTTTATACACAACCTTCTTTTATACGGTGTATAAACCCCTTTTACTTTTACATTTATCCAAAAGGAATATTTTTATACGAATTGTTTTACTAAACGACAAAAGGGAATGTTTTTTTCGTACGTATGCGGCGACAACAATTTCGCTGCCGTCATGACCATTATTTGAGTTTCGGCTTATTCTACAAGCCATACCTTTTTTTAAAATGTAAAATAAATACCATGTTTTAATTTTCTTTTATTTTGGTATTGAAAATGGTTTTCATAATGTTTTTTTATCAATGTGGTGTATTGATATCTTGTGATTGAAAAGTGGAAATGTTATGTTTCCTTTATGAATGTTTTATATGATATGATTATGTTATGGTTCTTGGGAATTATTATGAAGATGGGTGGTTCCGTGATAAACTAAGGGAGAGTGAGACTGAAATAGCTCTCCAATGCATTGGGTAACATGAAGGAGTTAAACATTAAGGTTTCTCCAAAGAGATTTAGGGAATATACTGTGATGGGTGTAGAGACCCGAAGCTTAACGTACATGGACATTACATTACTTTTGCAGAATACTTAGTACATAACAAAAACACACACACAAGGACCGTAATAGTTTAGTGTCTTTGGAAACTCGGAATATAATCTTATAATCATGGTGAAAGATCTTCAACATTTCCCATAAAGATCTTCCATTTTTTTTTACCTAAAACCTTTCTTTATATCCTGGGGAAAAGAAAACATAAAAGGGTGATCTCAAATGCTCCGTAAGGGTAAACAAAAGAAATATCAATCACGTCATATTCATAAGAACATAACATTTTTGGAAATCGTAACCTGCAAAAGAGATCATAATATCATAACATGGGATAAATCATAGTAGTGAAATATAATCACAAAAATAATAACATAAAACATGAAACTTTGTGTCATACAAACATAATCATATAGAATCATTTCTTATTAGTCAAGACTCATTGCCAAGACTATCTTAGTGGAAAAAGTCCATTTTTGAACCGAGTTCACTCCTCGTTTCAGTCCTGTTTCACTGAACCGGTATAACCTACCGTTCCAGCCATGTATATCTCATGAGATATAAAATCTTTACCCAATGCATTGGAGGGAGATATAGGTCCCACCCATCTCATAATGATACCATTCTTATGTGTGCCACAAAATCATAAGTCATACATCATTGCATAACCCATGTAATAAAAATGGGAATCTTAAACATCGTGACATCATAAAACAATTCATATAAGATAAAGGAATTCATAAAAATATTTCAATCACAACATATTCAAATCAATGTAATAATAGGGAAAGAGACATAATCCTTTATTATCTTAGATGGAAAATAATTTTGATAAAACTATTGAACTCCATTCTTGAGGAAAATATCCTTTTTACTTCAATTTTTTTTCATTTCTTAATATGTCATAAAATTTTAAACTAAAAGAAGTTTATTAAAAACAAAATTGAAAACTTGTAAAGGAAGATTCTTGGAAATATTGTTTTAAAAATCTGTTCATTCCGTATAAGTTAAAAAAACATTCTTCTCGTACTTTTGTCGGAAAAGTCAAAAAGTACCTCGTACAAAAAACGACAAAATATTCCTTTCGTATCTTTTACTAAAAACTCACCGAAGGGTAATATTGGATATAAAATATTATATAATGATTTAAATATTACATATTGAGGAAACATGGATGTGGATGATAAAATTCACCCCAGTAAATTCCAAAATATAAACAATCTCAGATAAAAATGAGATTGTGATATTTCCCTTACCTTAGGTCCGATTTTCTTCGTAAGTGTCCAAACCTCCTGTATAATGATTTAAATAATGTCATTGACTTATTCCAGAATCATACTAATTGTTATGATATCATATATGGTTCACTTATGACTTTATATTACCCGTTCTTTTGTAAATTTCATGTTAAAGAGCGTTTTGGGTAAAATTGTTTCATTTGTCGTCCGTGTTTTGACTTGTAATTATTCATATGATTACTTAGTTCATGATTACTTAATTCCATAATATAAAACATGATTTATATATAATATATATTCAGAATATACATATATATAATAAATCAGTAAATGGAAAGAAATACACCGTTCATGGAGACGGTAGGTCGTACATACGCATTAACGTTGTTTTCGTTTCCTTATTGAGTTGAATGGAATTAAGTAGATGACATACATATATATACAAATAAATATAGTATCATTATTATTTCATATATTTCATGATTACTTATTATATATACTTTATAATCATTCATGAATGGTTAACGTGGAGAATGAATCTTATCGCGTCGTGGAGACGGTAGTCCGTACGTACGCACGAGCGATGATATCGTTATAATGATCGTGAAATTGTATTGGAGTGTATGTATACTATTTCAGAATCAATATCAATTTACAATAATTATATATAGTTATTATGTACACCATTATATCCATCCATGTAAGGTGGTGGTGGAAAGTAGATTACACCACGGCGTGGAGACGGTATTCTGTACGTACGCACGCATGATGATTTCGTTTTCCGTAGGATGGATAGATGGTGAAATATGGTTGTTTCATACTTATAATAAAATATCCGTATATGAGTGATACTGATGTTATTACTTCATAATGAAACAACCTAAGAAGAAGAATTGGAAGAAGAAATAAAGTTGAAAGAATCGGTAACGAACATTACCTCTTCTTTGAAGCGCCTCTTTGAGTCCTCTTCTTAGGGCACTAAAATTGGTCTTTGAAGAAGACCATGACCTCTAGGATTTTTCTAGGGAAGTGGAGAAGAGAATTTTTCAGGGGTTGGCCGAGCTTGAAGGCTCAAAGTGGTGTGAGGAAGAGGGGGAGGAGGTGCCCTTTCATAAGGGAGGAGAGGGGCACCTTTGAATTAACTAAAAATATTATTTTATTATAAACCCAAATTGGGTTTTAAATTGATCCAAATAGATTTATTTCTAAGATAAGGTGGGGATGGGTCTAAATACTCTAATCCAATATAATTTATCCAATTTTAGGCTATTATACTAACCTTATCTTTTAGTTTTAACTCTTAGTTAATTAGATTGACATTTACCATGTCACTTTGTATTTTTATATTATATAGTTAATAAACGTACCATATACATCCAAGAGACCCCCAAGCGGTCTATTAATGATACACCTATCATGATATAAGTATCCTGGCCTAAAATTAGATTTTTAGGAATAAAATAACAATCAATAATATAATATTTGTTTTAAAAACCATTTTATGTCAATTTTGACACTATTCAATAGTAGATTTTTATGAAACTCATAACAGAATGATTACTTCGACAAAAGTTAGTTAAATAAATCCTAACATGTCATATTAACCTATAAAATTAGTGTAATTCATAAAAATTCTCAAATTATATTTATTTGGGTATTTATAATATCAATTATTATAATTTTTCACTATTATGGTAATTACTGCATCATCATTGTGTCACAAATAAATTAAATTATTTAATGTCTAAAAATTAAAAATAAAATATCATTATGTAGGAAATCTTATTATATTTCTAATTAATATTTACAATTGAATTTATCTTATGTATAAACCTATATTAAAAATGTTTTAGCAAATAAACATTGATTTTTACTCTTTTAACTCTTCTTTGAATTAAATAATAATAAATGTCCTAATCTAATCCAAGTGGTCCTAAATGGTTATATTTTATTCCTATGGTTGTTTTTGGTCGAATTACACTTATCCAATAGAATGAGGACATGTATTAGGGTAATAATAATATCATTTTTACCCTTAATTACCCTATTTACTTTTAACCGTGGTAAATAAAAGTAAAGAGTTATTATTCACCAAAAATTATTTTCATCTCATTGAACCAAATTTTACTTGCTGACATCAACCGTGTCTCTCGGATTTTCAAAATTCCACTCACAGAAGCGGTAAAATTAAGTTTTATGAAAAATTCAGTTTTTTAACTACCACTTAGTGGTTTCACTATTCATCAAAAATTGAAAGTTTTCAGAAAAATACCAAAAATTAGGCCTGAGTTATATTTGATATTATGAACTCAAAAATGATGTTTATTTTACCAAATTCAAAACATATCAGTTGCATTAATTAATTTAAAAATTAATTCACGTCGTCAAAACATATAGCGTGTTTTTAAGAGATAATAACTATCAAAAGATTGACACTTGTTTATGTCTGGTTTAAATGTGAAATTACATCCAACGACCAACATTGTATTAAATTGTAAAAAAATATTCTAAATATACTTTAAAACCACACAAATTAATAATTTATCACTATTAATTATTTCGATTAAAAAGGTTGTTTTAATTAAAATTTAGTAATTTTCACTATTCATCAGAAAATGAAAGTTATCCAAAAAGTACCAAAATTTCACCCTAAGCTAATTTTGATATTCCGAATCCAAAAATGAATTCCATTTTGAAAAATAAAATTTACAAAATTTCAAAAAGCGGTTATTACTATTCTTAATGGCTAGTTTTAATAATATTTTAATAGCATATCGTTGTTTAGTGAAACTTGGTATTGCGTACTACACACGCTATCGAGGAAGGTCGCGATTGCGTGCAATTCAAGGCAAGTAAATGATGCATGTTGTGCAAGATCATTTTGGTGTAGCGTACAACACAAGACATTAATGAAATTAAAAAGAATATTTGTCATAAAATCTCGGGGTGTTACATTCTACCCCCGTTAAAATGAATTTTGCCCTCGAAATTCGTCGGGGTTATAAATGGTTTACTACTCGAAAGTTTATTTAATAGAAACCCACATCATAAAAAGGAATACCAAAACCAATCTTTAAAAAAAAAGTATGAAACATAATGGTTACCCAAATAAACTAATCACTAGGTTTCCACATAGGTGAAAATATGGATATGGAAGAGAAATCTAACCATCATGTTCTGATGGAGAGTGGTATAGAACATGGCTATGGAAGAGCCAGCAATCACAAAGCCATAAGTTTGTGACGAACTAAGGTACCATCTGATTCATCAGATATAAGAGCACTAGGACAAAATTTTTGGTTTTCAAGATCATTTCCCTAAAGTTGATGAATTAAAAGAAATACTTGCATGATTTTGTACAATCTCACTGTTGTTCGTGAATTGAACAATTTCCACTTCATCCCTTAAAGAAATGAAGTTGAATTTGTTATTCGTGATGTGTTAGCAGATCATGTGATAGAATGATGGGTCATTCCATCTTTTTCAAACAAAAGGTTAGAAAAAGATATAAGTCCATATTATGGTTAGATTAATCATATATGGTTCCAAAAATGAACTTATACTTCATATATCATACTGCTTAATAAAATAAAACTAGTTTCTACTAACCAGGGACTTCGTGTAGGCCAGTGGTAGGCGATAAAGGCCAGTCGCACTTCAGTTGTGGGTTCGATTCCCACAGCCTTGTCCGACGCGATGGGCTGTAACCCGTCCTGCAGGTTGTCCTTTTTCTAAAACTATATTACTATAACATCCCATCAATAATAGCAAAAAAACTTCTATCCTTAAATAATACTAACTTATGTGCAACATAATCCATTCCAATCCTTAGGCTTATCCATAATACTGCAGTCTACTCTCATAATATAGTGAAAACGATTACCAGAGATTTAATACCATCATTGATCCCCATATATCATAAGATATGTCTTGTTGGTCACATTCCAAACATTCGAAGGCCTTAATAATGTATTCTCTTGAAAAATGAATACCCATTGAACCTTAGATAAAACATGAATTCTGTCAAAAGTTAACTCTTTCCACATTTCAAAATCCCAAAAAATATATATACTCAAACCATGATATGACCTTCTTCTTATATCATTCATGAGCTCATGAATACTATCACACATTTAATTTTCTCTTTATCCCTTCATTATGTGCAGATCGTCTACTTTCCAAAAAATATCGGAATAACATTTCATGGTCACTGGTACTATTCAGCATATACTTTAAAAACTTAAGGAAATACAATAGTGTAACAATCCTTAGATGTATCTTTATTCCATAGTACCTTGAGATTACTTATACAACATTAGACTTGATAAACATGTAATCATCCCACTACCTTCTTAAACCATTGATTGACCTTCAACAATTCTTTCATCTCACATATCATTTGTAGTCTCTTCATCATCATCAACATAAATACTACCCATACGACCATACTAATTCTCTTCATGAGACCTTACCTTAGGGAATTGGTTTGCGTAATGCCCGTACATTCCACATTTAAAATATTTAACCATTGTTGATGTCGTAGCAATACCATTATCCTCATCCATGGTGTTAACTGAACCTTTTCCTTTGCACTTACTGGCTTTATGTCCTTATTTTCCACACCCAAAGGATCTTCCAGTTCCTTTGAAACATTCTCCTTGATGCCTCTTCCCACATGATTTACATAGGGGAAATTGAACTTCCGTTCCTCTATGATCATCATGAAACTCCATCTTTCTCTTATTAGCCTAGTCAGGAAACGTACCAAATTTGAGTTTATTGATCATATTATGAGATTTCTGATTTGACATAATAATGATGTTTGGACTTCCAAATCCCATTTCATTTGGTTTCTCATGAAGAATATTATTACATTGTCCATCATATCCTCCATTATCGTGAATCTTCCTGTTTCCAGCCATTTTCTAAAACCCAAAAAGAATATTGTGAGGGGAAAAAATCATGCTAGGAAAAACAACATAGTAAATGGGGAGTACCCTCAATATCTAACATTTGGGGTTAATTTCTAAGATCGTTAGCACAATTCTCGGACTGTAAGCTATAGATATACTTAACCTTAGGGAAATCCCTAGACATACCTTAGAAATATCTATAGGGATCTCACTAACGTTTTTGTATCCTAGTTTCTAATGGTTGACTAAACATTTCCTCTGATACCAACTATAGAGACCCGAAGCTTAACGTACATGGACATTACATTACTTTTGTGGAATACTTAGTACATAACAAAAACACACACACAAGGACCGTAATAGTTTAGTGTCTTTGGAAACTTGGAATATAATCTTCTAATTGTGGTGAAAGATCTTCAACATATCCCATTAAGATCTTCCGTTTTTTTACCTAAAACCTTTCTTTATATCCTGGGGAAAAGAAAAAATAAAATGGTGAGCTCAAATGCTCAGTAAGGGTAAACAAAAGAAATATCAATCACATCATATTCATAAGAACATAACATTTTTGGAAATCTTAACCTACAAAAGAGATCATAATATCATAACATGGGATAAATCATAGTAGTGAAATGTAATCCCAATAATAATAACATAAAACATGAAACTTTGTGTCATACACACATAATCATAGAGAATCATTTTTTATTAGTCAAGACTCATTGCCAAGACTATCTTAGTGGACAAAGTCCATTTCTGAACCGAGTTCACTCCTCATTTCAGTCCTGTTTCACTGAACCGGTATAACCTACCGTTCCAGCCATGTTTATCTCATGAGATATAAAATCTTTACCCAATGCATTAGAGGGAGATATAGGTCCCACCATTCTCATAATGATACCATTCTTATGTGTGCCACAAAATCATAAATCATACATCATTGCATAACCCATGTAATAAAAATGGGAATCTTAAACATCGTGACATCATAAAACAATTCATATAAGATAAAGGAATTCATAAAAATATTTCCATCACAACATAATAAAATCAATGTAATAATAGTGATAGAGACATAATCCTTTATTATCTTAGATGGAAAATAATTTTGATAAAACTCTTCAACTCCATTCTTGAGGATAATAACCTTTTTACTTCAAAAACATTTTTCCTTTCTTAATATGTCATACAATTTTAAACTAAAAGAAGTTGATTAAAAACAAACTTGAAAACTTGTAAAGGAAGATTCTTGGAAATATTGTTTTAAAAATCCGTTCATGCCGTATAAGTTTAAAAAAACATTCTTCTCATACTTTTGTCGGAAAAGTCAAAAAGTACATCATACGAAAAACGACAAAAGATTCCTTTCGTATCTTTTAATAAAAACTCACCGAAGGGTAAAATCGGATATAAACTATTGTAGAATGATTTAAATATTAAATATTGAGGAAACATGGATGTGGATGATAAAATGCACCCCAATAAATTCCAAAATATAAACAATCTCGGATAAAAATGAGATTGTGATATTTCCCTTACCTTAGGTCCGATTTGCTTCGTAAGTGTCCGAACCTCCTGTATAATGATTTACATAATGTCATTAACTTATTCCAGAATCATACTAATTGTTATGATATCATATATGGTTCACTTATGACTTTATATTACCCGTTCTTTTGTAAATTTCATGTTAAAGAGCGTTTTGGGTAAAATTGTTTCATTTGTCGTCCGTGTTTTGACTTGTAATTATTCATATGATTACTTAGTTCATGATTACTTAATTCTAGAATATAAAACATGATTTATATATAATATATATTCAGAATATAAATATATATAATAAATCAGTAAATGGAAAGAAATACACCGTGCATGGAGACGGTAGGCCGTACGTACGCATTAACACTGTTTTCGTTTCCTTATTGAGTTGAATGGAATTAAGTAGATGACATACATATATATACACATAAATAAAGTATCATTATTATGTCATATATTTCATGATTACTTATTATATATACTTTATAATCATTCATGAATGGTTAACGTGGAGAATGAATCTCATCGCGTCGTGGAGACGGTAGTCCGTACGTACGCACGAGCGATGATATCGTTCTCATGATCGTGGAATTGTATTGGAGTGTATTAATACTATTTCATAATCAATATCACTTTACAATAATAATATATAGTTATTATTTTCACCATTATATCTATCCAAGTAAGGTGGTGGTGGAAAATAGATTACACCACGGCGTGGAGACGGTATTCCGTACGTACGCACGCGCGGTGATTTCGTTTTCCATAGGATGGATAGATGGTAAAATATGGTTGTTTCATACTTATAATAAAATATTCGTATATGAGTGATACTGATGTTATTACTTCATAATGAAACAACCTAAGAAGAAGAAGTGGAATAAGAAATAAAGTTGAAAGAATCGGTAACGGACATTACCTCTTATTTGAAGCGCCTCTTTGAGTCCTCTTCTTAGGGCACTAAAATTGGTCTTTGAAGAAGACCATGATCTCTAGGATGTTTCTAGGGATGTGGAGAAGAAAATTGGGCAGGTTTTGGCCGAGCTTGATGGCTCAAAGTGGTGTGAGGACAAGGGGGAGGAGGTGCCCTTTTATAAGGGAGGAGAGGGGCACCTTTGGAATAACTAAAAATATTATTTTATTATGAAGCCAAATTCGGTTTTAAATAGCTCCAAATTGATTTATTTCGGAGATAAGGTGGGATGGGTCTAAATCCTCTCATCCAATATAATTTAGACAAGTTTAGGTTATTATACTAACCTTATCTTTTAGTTTTAACTCTTAGTTAATTAGATTGACATTTACCATGTCACTTTGTATTTTTATATTATATAGTTAATAAACTTACCATATACATCCAAGATACCCCCAAGTGGTCTATTAATGATACACCTATCATGATATAAATATCTTGGCCGAACCTTAGATTTTTAAGAATAAAATAACAATCAGTAATATAATATTTGTTTTAAAAACTATTTTATGTCAATTTTGACACTATTCAATAGTATATTTTTGTGAAACTCATAACAGAATGATTACTTCGACAAAAGTTAATTATATCAATCCTAACATGTCATATTAAACTAGAAAATTAGTTTAATTCATAAAAAGTCTCAAATTATATTTATTTGGGTATTTATAATATCAATTATTCTAATTTTTCACTATTATGGTAATTACTGCATCATCATTGTGTCATAAATAAATCAAATTATTTAATGTATAAAAATTAAAAATAAAATATAATTATGTAGGATATCTTATTATATTTCTAATTAATATTCACAATTGAATTTATCTTATTTATAACCCTATATTAAAAATGTTTTAGTAAATAAACTTTGATTTCAACTCTTTTAACTCTTCTTTGAATTAAATAATAATAAATGTCCTAATCTAATCCAAGTGGGCCTAAATGGTCATATTTTATTCCTATGGTTGTTTTTGGTCGAATTACACTTATCCAATAGAATTAGGACATGTGTTAGGGTAATAATAATATCATTTTTACCTTTAATTACCCTATTTACTTTTAACTATGGTAAATAAAAGTAAAAAGTTACTATTCATCAAAAATTATTTTCATCTCATTGAACCACATTTTACTTACTGAAATCAACCGTGTCTCTTGAATTTTAGAAATTCCACTCACCGAAGCGGTAAAATTAAGTTTTATGAAAAATTCAGTTTTTTAACTAACACTTAGTGGTTTCACTATTCATCAAAAATTGAAAGTTTTCATAAAAATACCAAAAATTAGGCCTAAGCTATATTTGATATTATGAAATCAAAAATGATGTTTATTTTACAAAATTCAAAACATATCAGTTGCATTAATTAATTTAAAAATTAATTCACGTCGTCAAAACATATAGCATGTTCTTAAGAGATAATAACTATCAAAAGATTGACACTTGTTTATGTATGGTTTAAATGTGAAATTACATCCAATGACCAACATTGTATTAAATAGTAAAAACATATTCTAAATATACTTTAAAATCACTCAAATTAATAATTTATCACTCTTAATTATTTCGATTAAAAAGGTTGTTTTTAATTAATATTTAGTAATTTTCACTATTCATCAGAAAATGAAAGTTATCCGAAAAGTACCAAAATTTCACCCTAAGCTAATTTCGATATTCCGAATCCAAAAATGAAGTCCATTTTGAAAAATAAAATTTACAAAATTTCAAAAAGTGGTTATTACTATTCATAACGGCTATTTTTAATAATATTTTAATAGCATATCGTAGTTTAGTGAAACTTGGTATTGCGTACTACAAATGCTATCGAGGAAGGTCGCGATTGTGTGCAATGCAAGGAAAGTCAAGGATGCATGTTGTGCAAGCTTCTTTTGGTGTAGCGTACAATACAAGGCATTAATGAAATTAAAAAGAATATTTTTCATAAAATCTCGGGGTGTTACAATGGGTATTCCAAACGTAACCAAGAGGGTTACTCTCTAGGTAAGAATGTTATGAATGCCTCAAGTTACCATTATGCCTTATTATTTCTATGATTTATTCCTTATTTGATGAGGTATATTAAAATGCTTATGTTTTATGAGTAAAGTATGATTTCATACGTGGAAAAATGTTTTCTTTTCGTACTTTTATATCCCTTACTGAGATTTTTATGCTCATCCCATGTTTTTGAAATGTTTTTCATAGGTAAAGGGAAAGGTGAATGATATGATGATAGTGTCAAGGAAGTGTCAAGAAAGAATCCATGTTTTATTTTAAATATGTTTCCGTTGATGGGAAAAAATGAATACTATCTTTTATGTAACCACTTTCTTTAAATGTGGAATGTAATTCATGATTTTTGATCTAATTCTCTGAAACTCTAAACCTGAAAAGATCCTCAATGTGAATTATTCATTTAATTCAATATTATATAAGGTTTAAGGCTGGGGCCTTATATCTAGTGAAATCGAACCCCAATATTTTTCATGGTTGTGTGTAAGAAAAGTGGGTTGGTGTATTGTGGGAGGATCTCTATGGATTCTGGGTGATGGATTGTGGATATGGGATCTATGACGATGATTGGATAAATAATATGATTGGGATGCATGAAGAAACATTTTTCTGATCTATTTTTTTTTTATTTTTAGCCACTGGAGGCCATCAATCAATGGTTTTAGGCAATTCCATTTAGTTTCATGTGGTAAAATATTAATATATATATATATATATACATATATATAAATGAGGTAGAACTATAAATCCTTTAATGTGTGATATATATAAACACAATTCTGAATAAAAAAATTAATTTTTAAATTTTAACTATTAATAAATGCGTTTGTATAGAAGATATTGATGCCCAAGATTTTTAATATTTTTATATCAATATGAATATTAACACTAATTTTCCATTTTATACTGGTGATTTTTTTTGAAATTATTCTTGATGTAGTTGATAATGGTTTTTAGAATACACATATATAAATTTAAGTAGTTCACGATACTATATGGACTAACGAGGGAGATTTATAAACTTCCATGATCCAATATTATTTAATGATAAGAAATTATATGTTATAAATACGGTAAACTAAAATGATAGTGTTTTTATTGATATATTAACATTAATGTTTTATTAGACTCTGTAAATATTACAGATTATTAAAATAAATAGTTTGTGGATAATAATGCTATTATTAATTACAAAACATCAACAATTATGAGAGATAAAGTTACATTGGATGGAGAGATCCCATAATAGAACCCTGTGGTAGTGGATTAATATTTTTTTGGAGAATTTATAACAATTTACAAATTGATTTTTTTAATTCAAATAGTTATAAAATTAGAATATTTATTTGGGATATGGTTTGGATAATGAAACAAAATAGGTGAATATGTGAAATGATAAATTTAATTGTAAATAAATTTTGAATATGTAAAATCATTTATAGCTACTAAATATAATTTTAATAACATTAAGCTATGAATGGTATCTCAAACTAAAAAAAAGAATTGTTTTTAACCTATTATGTTTGGAATTTAAAATTTAATCTTGGAATAAATACTACTTATTAATGAATATTTTCCAATTTTTAATTTAACATCAATTCTTCCCATGATGAATGAAAGAATTATTAATCTATAATGTGATAAAATGAAATTGGGTAAACCCTTAGAATTTTATAAGGAATTGATTTTTAAATTCAATCAATTAAGGACTCATCCTATAAATAGTAATTATATCTTTTAATGGAAGTACTATAATGTTCCTAAAAAACACACATCAATTTGAAAAAATAATGATCACTGTACTACCTATTTAATGTTTTTGAGAACATATTTATAAAAAAACATGATATTATATATCAGAGTGAATCTTTTAATAAATACCATATCAAGAAATTTGTTTTAGATATCACTAACCTGGTGACAAATGTTTTTTCTAATTATGATTGGATAATTAAATATCATAAATTATAGAATTATTTTCATAGTAACCATATAAATATTTATAATAAAAAAATGATGATTCTATATTTGAGTAATCATATTCTGAAAATGATACTCAGAAATGGAAAGAGATTATTTTTGACATTAGGAAATATAATGCATAACTAGCTATGTTTTCAAGGACCTATTTAGAAAAACTGATGTAGATAGTAACATATATTTAGATATCTTGTGACAAAAAAATTAAATGATAACATGAATGTCAAGAAATAAGTTTTGGGAGTTTAAAATTGGTAGTTTCAACAAGTTATGGATATAATGAATGAAATAAGTAAAACATTTCTAAAATGTGGGAGTGTGAACTTGACCTATTTTATACTAATTGAGATAAAAAATTTGAAAAAAATAAAAATTATAAGTCTTATGGGTACATTATAATGAAACGATATGATTTCTTATTATGTTCATTAATGATGTAATCAATTTATAACATGATATATTTTGGAAAATGGTTATAAGAACTCAAAATTATAAATTATCATGAAATAGTTCCACCAAATAAACATCACATATTACTATTATAATCATAAATTATTTTTATCCCACACAAATAATTTTATAGGAATATATAGATGATACTCACAGATAATGAATGACTTCAATTTAAATAACAATGAATCAACCATCCACATCATTTTATATTATTGTAGATATAAAACATTTAATCTGAAAATAAAAAAATGTTCTACAAATACCTTATCCAAACATATTGTAATATAGTCTATAAAATTCAAATATATTGAGTAAAGGGATATACATTTTAATATTCATGAAAAATATATGAGTACTACAAGAAAATGGAGAGTGAATACATTAAGTATTATAGCTACATAAGAAATGTTTAGTACTACTTAGAAACCACAACCCTTACCAAATTAATAAAACCAACACAAAGGGAACATAGACCAAATCATATAGTACTAACGACCACTAATCCTATAAATTATGATATAATTATCTTCTGATTCTATTTGAGTTATATTAAATTTATATTATTGATTTATTAATTATGAATTATATCAGTTTCAAATTCATCCAACTAATATTTCACTATTTAAAATTAACTATATTATATCTCTTTTTTACATTCTGATTTATATAAAAAAATATGGGAGAATGGTATTAGATTATAATATTACACTATCGATTTGGATTTCTTTAATGTTAGATAGTTTTTAACTACTTATTATTTTTAAATATATTTTTTATTTTATGTTTTTTTCATCATAAAAAACATGAGATTATTGGGATGGTTTTTCAAACTAAAAACCCCTAAACAGTACTATGTTTTGTGATAAAAAAACTATATATTTTAATACCTTTACATTTAATGAGTTTATAAAATATATTAATTTCAAAAACTATTTTCTAAATGTTTTAATATATCACTGTGTCACTCTTGATGTTTTTGGAATAAATTTTCATAATTAAAAAAATAAGATTTTTTTTGTTTATTTATTAATATATACTATGATATTTTCATTGATTAATAAAACAATATTAATATTGAAATTCCAAATTTTTTTATATAGATATCTGTTAATTTTAAATAACCAAAAAAATAAATATTTATTATTATGTTAAGATAATTATATATGTATAATATATTGTAGATATTTACTATAACATACATTTTGGAATTTTGATTTTATTATCACATAATAAATGTTTTAAAAAATAAAATTTCTTATATAGAATGTCGTTACATATAAATCAATAGATTAATCTAAGAATTATTCTTATACAAGTAAAGATTTAATAAATCATGAGATCAAAATTCAATATATTTGTATATAGAAATATATTTAAGAGGGGTTATTCTTATATAATCTATTTGTTTTATTATTTAACTTTTTTTAATACTCAAATATTGTTTTTCCTTAATAATTCCAATTGGTTTGTATTCTCATGGAATTATTTAGTTAATAAATTATAAGAGATTATTTCTCAACATTTAAACGATATGTAAGACATTTTTAGATTTTTTTTAAAGAAGTTAGACTGAGATTAATTAATCAGAAAGGTTCAAAACCAATTCCCAGATAATATTATTAAATATTATAAATAGAAAAAATATTTCATTTCAAGGGGGGATTACAAAGGTGAGTGTGGAAATCACCTTTGGCTTTAGAATCTTCCAGTTTTAAGAAAAGGGTAGGGAAACAGAACCACATTGAACTAGTGTCAACAATAACATTCCTAGAGATCACATATGTAACCTATTTTTCTCCATTATATGTATATGTCACATTGATTTTTAACTCGTATATATCTCTTAGTCACACCAACCAATTTGGAAGGATCCTCCACATAATATTAATTTTTCTATATTTGAATTCTTGGATAGAAAAGTTCGATTCATATTCACCCCAAAGGTATTTCCAACCAATGTAAACTACATATTTAATAGGAATATTTTGAGATTATTTTGACTACAAATAATTTTAAGCTATTATATGTGTTATCTCGTTAGTAATGAAAAATTTATAGTTAATCTACATGAATAAATTTCTATACACAACACTCTTAATGTTTTTCTAATTAGATTACTTTATTAGTTCCTAAAGTGATGTAATATTTATTACTAATCATATTTTATATTTTTATGATAGATAGGAGGAATAAGAATTTGAAATACCTACAAAATATTTGTGTTCTTGTGGATCTGAATAAAGTTTTGATCACTTTAGTGAAACAATTTGGAAACATAACATTTCCTCAAAAGAAGAATCATCTCATATCAGTTGTGTTTATATATAAGAGTGTGTTACTATTTTCCAAAAATATATCACATATTTTTATATATGAAAAAGAGTACACTATTTTTAATATTTGTTTGAAATCTTATGAAGTTAGTTTTTCCAATAGTTAGGTTAAAAAAATTTATTTTTAGTGACATATTACCAGTTTCATACACATAGATATTATATAGATTGTTAAATCATCAAAATAAAATAAACATACCTCTATTAGGTGTAAGTAACGTGGAGTATATTATTATTTTGTACTCCCTATAAAACTATAAAATTGTGGTAGTATTATGTTCTATTATTTTTCTAAAAATATATTTATGGAAATTAGATAATTATAAAGGACATCATTGAACAGAAAAGTTAAATGTTTAATAACATGAAATTACAAACCACAATTTAACCCCCTCTCAATTCATCATATCCAAATAAATATTTAACAACTGATCTATACTATGTTGAGAGAGAAATATTTGAACTATATTAATAAATTATTCATGAAAATGGTATTTAATTATGTTGTGAGTTATAATAGATGAATATATGTGTTTTTTTATAAATTATTAGTTTGATGATACAATTTAAAATGAAAATTTTAGATTTTTTCTATATTGTAGATCTTATAAATAATGATATAATAATCTTAGCTAGCATATGATTGGAAATAATGATTTTTCTAAAGATTAAACTTTAATTTAAGGTTGGAATTTGATGAATACCATGTTTATCAATAAAACATTTTTTAGAGGAAAACAATATCCTTGTTTATATCATTACTACAAGTTAATGAAAATCTAATTAATATAAAAGTGTTGATAAATGTCAATTACTAGCCTAAATGATATTTAATGAAATATATTGTTCATTATAAGGGTATAAAGAGGTATAATTTAAATATCATATGTTATTATACATGATTTTTTATTAATTATGAATAAATTAAATTATGACACTTTACATTATTTCATATAAAAATGTTGGAAATATATAACACCCCAGACACATACATATCTAGTTTTGATTATTATTTACCTTAGAAAAGTAAATTTGTTAATACTGATCAATTACTCTCATATTATAAACATAAATTAGTAGTTGGTTTACAAAAATATCATGTTGAGTCATTAAAGGATTTTATTATGTTTTATCAGTTTTGTTCTCTTGTTACTTAGATAGTGAAGGTGCATGTTTAATTTTTTTACTTGTGTTGGGACTCATTGAGAAGAGTTTAATTATGTCATTCAGTGAGATTATATACTCTGTGGTGAAAAAACTTAAGAATTGATCTTATAATTGTGTAGAGTGGTGCACTTTATGAGTGATTAATGTTAATATAAAAAGCTTGTAGGATAAATTGTAAGGAAAATCTGACACTTTTAAAATAATAACATTTTAATTATTCTAAATTCAAGAATTGAATTTAGTGATAATATTTATTGATCATTTTATGTGGTGGTATATAAATTAATGATCTCATATTATATTATATAGTAGTTGAGCTATGAATTTTTTTCAGATTAATGAATTAATAATTTTCTATCGAGAGATAAAAGTGAATCATTATAGTTTTTCTTATTTCCATTACACTTTATCTTTTTATGACGATCCCTTAAATCATATATTATTCCATTTATTTTTTAAAATATTTAAAATCAACACACCAATGAATAAGATAAATTAGTAAATATATCTAAAGATATATTTTTTGAGGAATGAATTTATCGATAATTAATATGATATTCATTATATTTAAAGATGTTTTATAAATATATGAGTAAAATGTAGTAGTATTATTACATATTAATTGTAACATCCCAGATAATTATAGAATAAGAATTTTCCATATTTATTAATATTTATGAATTATATTTTACCTTAAAGGGAAACTATGTTTGATGGCATACCCAACACACAATAATGTATTTCTCCAAAATCTTACGTTGCCCACAATACTGAGTTATATCTAAAAATAATACATCATTATTTTTATTATATTAATTTGTAGTTATCGAATAGCCATTAGAATAGTGGGAATGAACAATATTAACTAAACTATTAAAATAGTGTTTAAATGAGTTTATATAATTATTCATTGGTTAGAAAATTTATTTAAAAAGAAAATAGAAAACCAATTGAATATAAGGGATGTGTTTTTTTGAAGAAAAAAAATTAAATAAAAATAAGTGAGTTTATAAAATTATAAAATCAATGTTTATGGATTTAATTAATAAAATATATACTTAATATATTTAATTTAATGATTCAAATTCACATTATATACTTTATAGACATTATATAAGAACAAATTAAATTATTCAGATAAAAGAAGTATTTTTAAAAAAATGCAGTTTTACCGCCTTTTTATTAAGAGCCCCTTTAAAATTTGGGTTTTTTAATTTAATATATTTTATATTACAAAATAAACATATTTTATGAAATAGGGTCCGCAAATTTGACTTTGTTTTATTTTTTGTTATTTTTCTAATTAAATTCATATTTCAATGAATTGTGAAAAATAGTGCATTTTTAATTCAAACTGACTTTTCATATAATTAGTTTGTAATGTTAGGTTATAATTTATAATGGTTATATGTTATTATTAAATTTTTTTTTATCATATAATCCAATGTATCTAATTGGATTCATTTTCGAATAAAAAATAAATATAAAAACTATATGAACTTTTGAACGCTTTACTTTAAAAATTATTTTCTCATTCCATCAATGAGAGTAATTTTTAATTAACTTCTTGTAATTATGGGTTTGAATTTGGAAAAAAGGATTATATATTTGGAATCGTATGGTCTAAATTATGTAAATAATTCCCTTTTGTTTTTTGACATTATGAAGATTAAGTTTAGTAATTATTTTTATTACCCCGATTAAAGGTAAATCCGATAATTAAAAGTGAAAATAATAATTTAATAATATAAAACTACCCTATCACTTGTCCTAATTTAATTGTATGAGTTTAATATGACCATGATCATCCTAGAGTATATTTTAAGGCCACATGGAACCACATAGATGACTTTAATGTATTTATTATATTATATTCAATGAATAGACATTTTTGTTACACTTTTATTTTTTTAAAATGTAAAGTATTTTAATATGGAGTTATAAAGGGAAAATATTTTACTATAAGTACTATTTAAAAATATAAATGATTAAATACATCATGTAAATTTATTTAAATTTTTAGTAATTAAAAAATTTAATTTATTTGTGATGCAAAGATGATGTAGTAATTGATTTATTAAAGAAATAATTAAAGAAATGATATTATTATTATTAAAATTAATATAATTTGATATTTTTCATTCCGTCCAAAATATTATTTTTATGAATATGACATGTTATTAATTATTTAATAATGTTTTTTCGAAGGAATCAAGTTGTTTTGATTTTTTTTAAAAGTCATGTAATGGATAGTATCAAAATTGACATAATTCATATCTTAAAATATAAAATATCTAATTAAATGATATAAAATTTATAAAAAACAAGATTCGAACAGAATGTTGAGATATTTCCAAAACGTTCATTAATTAATCATTAATTTTTTAATTGTCATGAGTTGGTAATTACTTTTACTTTTAAAGTTTAAATTACTTGATCAAACAGTAAGAGTTAAAAAGTTTAAAACAAAAAGATAAGGATTAAATAATATTAAGAACTTATATAATTTTAATTTTATGATTATTGTTTGACCCAAAGTCATTATACATTATAACTAATGTAGTTTGGGTCCATTTTGATCCTAAATTTAATTTTTATTTATTTAATACTTTTAATAATTATAAAGGTTCCCCTCTCCTCTCTTATGAAAGGAACCCATTCCTCTCTGTTATTCACACTTACAAAACCTTTATTCATCCAATATATTCCCAAAACCCATCCTAGAATACCTAACCACATTCTAAGGCCTTATTTCAAGAATAACACCCTCCTTACAGATGTGAAGGTGTTAAGAATTCTGATAATCCTAAGGAAAAGTAATGTTTTTATTTAAGTGTTTATATTTTATTTCTTCTTCAACATAAATTAAATCTCATTGATCCATGAGGAAAAAATAAATATAGTATCGTAAATATATTTAAATTCTATTATTTTAATATCATCATCAAAATCCACCCACAATTTTATCAAATGGTAAATGAACATTTCGGTCGTGTGTTCGGCAGACTACCGTCACGCGAACCGATATAGTTCATTTTTCATTACCATATTTCAATAAAGTCATAATGATGGAAATAATGTTTTTATATTATTTTCCTGACATATTTATAATTATAAGAGAATAATATATCAAATATTTTCTTACATTCCATGCACATAAAAAAAATATAATGTCGTACAAATGTACACGTGAACTATCACCTCCACAAAGCGATGTGAATCGTTTTTATTTCCCACATCACTTGTATGATATATATAAGAATTTTTAAATTATTATTATTATTTAAATTATATTATGATCAGTTTGGAAAAATAAAATAATAATTACCTTATTTCTATAATGATCAATTAAAAATGGAAACGTTACTCATGCGTACGTACGACCTATCGTCTCTATGATTATAACGTTGTTCATTTTTTTATACCATAAATAAATTTTTTTATTTAAAAGTTTTTATAAAAGTTTTCATTATTTCATGAATATTATTCTAGATATTATGGACTTATGACCACATGGACTATTTAAACCATATCATGTTCATTTTAGACTCAAGTACTGAATATTGAAAAATATCTAAAATGAAATAAAACAATTAACTAATTATTATAACATGGTAATTAATGGAATAAAAGGGATAATATATATTAAAAGGTTCTTAAGCAATGATAAATTAACCTAAGTTTATTATTCAGGAATAACAAGGAATATAGTTGATGAATCGAACTTAATGTTAGGGAATTCGTCTCAATCTCCTTTCATTGAATAATTTCTTGATAATATGCACTTTTATTCTTTTATAAGGTGTATATACAGCCACTATAACATTTCATATCCATATTTTATCTATACTAATGTTATTTAATGTTTTGGTAAATGTATTAATTCTTTAATATTAATATTTAAATGTTCAAAGTGGTATGAGACACCTTGAACGTTTAAATATTTAATTATCATATATTTTTCTATATGATATTAATTTACAAATTTATGTATATGGATATGAAATAACTATAGAGAAAATTTTAGGTCTATATTTAATTTCAATCCATGTTTTAAAAAGGAAATTTTTTATACAAAGAATTTTAATTTCTTGACAAAATGATAAAAGGAATGTTTTTTAATATATGCGGCAATAACGAATTCTCTACCGATGTAACAATTATTTGATATTTGGATAACTCTATAAGACCTAATGTTTTTTAAAGTAAAATAAATACCTTATTCCCTTTTTCATTGCTTTTGTATTGAAAATGGTTTTAAAATTGGATTAACTATTTCAATATCTTGAAATGATTTCTTGTGATTTAAAATTAAATTCTATGAGTGAAATGTTGATAATTGAAATATTTTATATGTTATGATTATATAATGGTACTTTGACATTTTTTGGGTTTCTACATGATAAACCAAATATGGGTGGTTATGTGAAAAACCAAATATAGGTGGTTCCATGATAAACCAATGATAGGTGCTTACATTATAACCTCCAATTTATTGGGTATGGAAGTCAGCCGTATGACTATTCCATTTAGTGATATGTTTGGAAGTCACCCATATGGTTATTTTATTTAAGTATTATTATGCACAAAACTAACTTTATATGTTATATGTGATTTCTATGGGTTTTATGGTAATATTCTGATTACAAAAATGGTATGTAATGAGGTTATATTCATTGAAGAGTATTTACAACTTCTTAATGGTGAAATATAGAAACCCTAGAATTTTACACATAACATTACATGATTTAAATATAATTATACCTCAGAGTAAAAGCCATGGATTGTAATGTCTAGTGTCTTGGAAGTTTGTGTACATAAAACTGAAAACATGGAACTTAAAAAAATTTCTTTATTTAATCTTCAAATTGAGATCCTAACTTCCATTGTGCTCAAACATCTTCACAGGGTACCCTAGGGAACACATAAACAAAGGTATGATCTAAAATCCCAGTAAGTGAAAAGTCATAGTAATAATTTTTTAGCACATGGGTTAAAAGGCTTGGAATAATGATATAAAATGGCACGAAACATGTGAAATTATAACATATAAACATGGGATCATATAAACATGGAGTCATAATAATACGATAGAAACAAAAAACATGTATTTATCATTTTCCAAGGCTAACCACTAAGACCATTGAACATGGTAGTACAAGCCAAGGCTAACTAGCAATATCATCGCACCTGGTAGCACAAACCAAGGCTAACCGCTAAGACTGTCGCACATAACATCTCATGAGGCTCAACATTACCCAATGAATTGGAGCAAAATCTGGGCACACCCATCTTAAATTTTCATGAATGTTTTTTTACATAATCCATAGTATATAAACAAAAGTGTTATCCATGTAAAGAATTGGGTACCATAATCATGTCATAAAACATAATAAATTGGTGTATCATAAAAGTGTCAATGAATGAACGGAATTATAAAATACATTAAAATTAATATGTTAAAATATTCATTTATAATGGTAACATATATCAAACCTTAGTGACAACATGTGAAAATAATATATAAGAATTTTAGGCATTAAAATATTTTGTGTGGTTTTAAGGAAAATACTATAGAGCCTTTAAAATCGAAAAGGGAAAAATTATTTATATAAAACCAGAAGTTAAACATGAATATTTTAATGATTAAAAATACAGATTTTATAATGAAAATTGTGGATTAAAATATAATATATAGTGAGCATGAAATTGGGTACGAATTCGGGAAGTTCCCTCAAAATGGGTCTTCTTATTAAGAGGTATTGAGGTGGGAATCACTTCAAAACATGTATAAGCCAAAAATATAATGATGAAAGGGTTTTGATAAATGAATTTATCAAATTTAAACATAATTTATAACATAAAAATAAAAATATAATATAACTTCGATTTCTAAAAATAAAGATAAGAAAACCTGAAGGAACAAAGGAGGTTCGGGTGGAATCGCTTACGGATTATCGACTTGGTGTCAGGTGTACTTAAGAGGGATTAATGAGAGATAAAGAGGATTATAATCAATTATAAATCATGAGGGTAGTATGGGGGAGGTGATAAATATTACCCCATCATTAGGTATTACACAAAAGGGCATAATTTAGAGGAAATTCTTGAATAAAAGTTAAAATAGAGAGAATCCCTTACCTTAAATTCGATGGTGTTCTTCGCTTGATATTAATGACATGAATAATAAAATTATGTTAATTAATTAATAATTTAATAACCTATTATATATGTATGATATTTATTATAACCCTTCTAAGAATATTCATGACCTTTTTATGAGTGAGTGGTTCAATTTCATTGTTAGTGTCTATTTGTTTTCTTTGTCTTTATGATCGATTAACTTAATTACATTAACAGAGAATCTTGTAAAATGGGGATGGTTATCCATAATTTGAGTTATATTTTATTATTGAACATCCATAAGGATACATGGTTTTAAATTTAATTTGTTTATTGGAGTGAATTTGAATCATTATATAAAACATTAATGATAAACAATTGGATTAATTTGACTATTTTTCTCATAATTAACTTTTTTTCTATTATAATTTAAAATCATGTGTGAAAAATGATTCCAAAAACTCAAATAATATAAAATTCATATATAATTATGTTTTTATCCATGAAAATGGTTTCATTACCTGTCTATATGATGGTAATGAAAATTGAAAACCTGACGTCCTTGAATGTGCTAAATCAACACATCTCAGACTGTATTTTCATTTATAGAAAAATGAGGGGGAGGGAGAGATTATGATAAAATATCCCATTATAATAATAAATTTCAATTAAATGTCTGTTACTAGATTAATCATACCATTTGGTTGAAGGGAGGTGAGAAAAAAGAATTTGAATGAAAATAAAAGAATCAAAAATAGGAATTTACCTCTTGAGTTTAACTCCATTAAGAGTCTCTTAACGGGAGATGATTTGATATTTTGACGAGACCAAGGGATTTTGGACATGGGGGAGTATCCTGGGGAGTTATTTCGACAGAACATAAGAAAGGAACAAGTCTTTAAAGTAGTGAAAAGAATAGGGGAGTGTGGCTAGTTTTTATAGTGGAGGAGAGGAGGGTTTTCTTAATATTTAATTCCTGAGTTTATTAATTTCCCTCAAGACCAGAAATAATGGTGATTCCATGACCAAAAATTGTATTACATTCATTTGAGTTCTATATTTGGGTTCTTAAATCACTTATGATGTTAGTAATAGTGTATTTAAATTATAATGTATTTATATAGTAAATTAATGTATTTTACTATTCCACAAAAATTCATATATTTTCGAAAAATACCAAAAATTGACCCTATCTTTTTTAGACATGTAGAATCAAAAAAGGAACTAAATTTTTGAAAATTAATTTTCTAGATATGATTAATTTAATTTTAATTAAAATAATAATTTACTTGAAAAATACACATTTTAAACCTATAACTGATTTTATAATGCTTCAAAAATTACATTAGGTCTTATAAAATTATCTTAAAACCAAAAGAAATAAAATTTTTAATTTATGAAAAACTTTTAGAAAATAATTTTTGTTAAATTAATTAATTAATTATAATTATTTATTTATGACTTACATAAATGCCAATACTTTTAATATGGTCATATTATCACTTATAAGATGACAAGTTTTCATTTACTCATTCATGGATGAGGTTACTATTCTTTGGAAAAATTTAATATTATTAAGGGTTATATTACTATTCATAAGGGTATATTAATATTAATAAGGGTAGGTTACTATTCACCAAAAATTATTTTTGGTCTATTAGACTCCAAAATTCTTACTGATCGCAACCGTGTATGCCAGATTTTTGAAATTAAAATTAGAGAGGTGAAAAAATTATGTTTAAAGGTCACATAGCACCGAGTAGTTCATTGTATTGCAACTCCATGTGATTATATGACATAATTATAAGAAGGGAATTTCCATTGATAAAACAATGGGTTGTTACATGAAAATTATTACTTTATGATAAATTATTCATGGTTTACATGTTTTCATAAGGCTAATAGTTTTCCATATATTGTATCCATTACTGAGCATTTTTATTCTCATCTGAAGTTTTAAAAAAAATTCATAGGATTTAAAAAAGAATATATTCAATTATTGGATAAAGGAAAATTTATTAAGTTTAAAC
This sequence comes from Viscum album, assembly GCA_963277665.1. NCBI lineage: Eukaryota > Viridiplantae > Streptophyta > Magnoliopsida > Santalales > Viscaceae > Viscum > Viscum album. The sequence goes on from OY728143.1 coordinate 1,325,102,882, forward strand.
ATTAAATGAAACCATGTTTCTATTCAATGTTTATTATTTTCTGTAAAAATATAGTGAGTAGAACTATCAACTTTGTATTTTTTGAGTTGTTATGTATGTGTTAAGGCCCAATTCCCTAAATCACTAAAACTAATAAGATCCTTGATGTGAATGAAATTAAAATTATTGACTTAACTCAATATTAATTAATGTTTAAGGGTAATGAATTATAGTAGTATTAGAGGATAGTTTAGACAACTTTATATGTTATGGTGACATTTAAGAATAAGTTACAAGTTATATAAAATCACAATGGTTATAATAATAGAAATATTCATAGTTATTTAAGATAAATTTAATGTGTTTGAGATATCATGAATAAGTATATATTAGTGTGTATCTTCCTCATAATATAGTATATGATGATTTTATTGATAAACTCCCACTAAACGTTTTTTTGGTAAATGGATAGATCCAATAGGCACCAATGTAAAAATAGATGTAAAGAAAAATGTAGTGGTTCTATGAATAAGAAATCGAATGAAATGTGTAGGTCAATGAGAACTCTTTTTTTCTTCTAAAACAACTATTACGAGTCACGATTAACCACTAGAACATTGGTGATATTTCTAATGCATCATATATGAGAGAAATGAATCATTGGGGAAGTTCAGGTAATAATCATAAAGGTATGTATACTCAATGACATATGTGCCAATGATGTGGAATAAAACACCTAGTAATATTTTTAAATGGAAGATAAGATGTTATAAATGTGGTAATGATGGTCATAATTCAATAACCTACCAAGGATAAAGGAAGCGTTTAGTTATCTCTGGGAAAGGAAAAGAAGTTATTTCTGAGTTATCAATTGAATGTTTCAAATGTGGGGTATATGGTCATTGTGCAAATACATTTCCTATAATGAAGGTTAACAAATGGGATCAAGAATACCATAAAAATATATTTTTATCAATAAATAACATTATTCCAATTTAATATGAGGAAACTAAAAATGACCTATGAAAGGTATGAATTATTTCTTGTCTCATGTTTAGAAATTATTGAATCTTAGGACATGATTCATGTTTTTTTGTAGGAAAGAAGTAGTAAGTAAAAATATTGGAAATCATGATTAAAGGATCATTAATAATTATGTATAATTAAAAAATCTATATATAAAGGATTCAAGAGTAATGGTAGATTGTAAGATGTTGAAATTTTTTAGAGTATTAATGATCTTTTAATGATGGGATTAATTTGGAAGACTTTTTATTGGTATGTGTAACCCAGAAGTTTGTTGTGTAAAAATGTAATTTGATGAATAATTATATTTTCTTGTGTGTACATAATTACAAAGGTATGGAAAACCATTAGGGTTTATATGATCTTTGATTTTGTGGTAATTATGGGTTATTAGATTTTGGGTTCCAAAATGAAAGGTATGAGATAAAATTTGAGGATGAAACATGTTATGGTTATTTTTAGGATTTTATCTCATTTTTTTAATGTTATAAAATTATATAATTTTAAGAAAAGGAAAACCCACATGAAGGTTGAAAACCTATCACATTAGACAAGGATATGGAGATTGAACCCCCTAACTGAAGTGTGAGGAGGCTTTATCACCTTGCACTAGCCTACATGAAGTCCCTCGTTAGTTTGTCTTTTTTAGTTAAATGAGTTGATAGAATAAGAATAAGTTGATTTTCAGAACATATGTTTTATTAAATGGAAATCCTTGGTATTATAAAATTAATTGGGAATTAAGTGATAAATGTTATTTTGGAATAAATTCACTATTTTTGGAAATTTACATGATTAATGTAATTTAATTATATGGGATTTAATTTGAGGAGTAATAGTAGAATTTTATATTGGAATATCTACGATTTAATTGTAGACTTATTAAGATTTGGGTTATTTATGAAAATGATTAACCGGCCTTGGAGAATATGTGATTTTTAAATTACTTTTTGGTATGAGACATCAAGAGTGATAGTTATTATTTAGAGATAAAAGAATATGTGATAAACTCCTTTGGAATTTTTTGTTTCAATCTTAGTTTATATTATTGTGAGAGATTTTAAGGAAATTTATTTTTTCCTTGGTTTATGTTCAACTTTTGGTCTTTTCAATTGAATTTTTTAGATTAAAATAAGTCTTTCTTCTTTTAAAGTTTATTACATTTGGGTAATTATATTATTTTATCAAAAAATATTGAGTTTAGTTACTTTTTCAAGATTGGATAAATAGATAGTTAATATTTTGTTGAGTATTTCATTATCTATTAGTTTATTCTTATTCTTTAGGAATGAAAAAATCATCATAAATACTCATCATTTGTAGAAAAAGATGATTTTATGGAAGAAATTGACAAAAAGATGAAACTATACTTCTCATGTAAGTATATTTCCTTATGTTCATATTATAATTAGAAAAATAATACCTCTTCTTTATGAATATGATCTTAAAACAAAAAAGTTTTCTATTTAATTTTCCTAGTATAAAACCAAAGGCCATTTCACTCATCACAAGTTTTTGGTTTTCTAAATGTTAACTTTCTCTTGATCATGTTTTATATCAATTTCCATCATAATATGATGGTTATTTTTCTTTTATATCCATGATTTCATATATATAATCCTAATCTGTGTTAAATAGGGTGTCCTTTTCAATTCATTTTATTTCTTTTAATGTGTATTTTTTTTACTCTTTTTCTAATATGGGATTTCAATCAAGTAATTTTGAAAATTAAAACCGTAGTTACCAAGAACAAATTTAAAATTATAAAGACGTAATTTTTAAAAGGGGGAAGGATGTAATATCATAGGTAATTATATAATAAGAAATTTTCATATTTGTTATTATTTATAAATAATTTTTTTTACCTTAAAGGTACTCTATGTCTGATAGTATAATGAACACACAACAATGGGTTTCTCCCAAATCATACAATGAACACAATACTGAGGTATACCGGAAAAAATATTTTATTAATATTATTATTTTAAGTTGTAGTTATCACATAGCCATTAGAATAGAGGGAATGAAAAATATTATCTAAATTATTAAAATAGGTTTCACACATGTTTATATAACGATTATTTGTTTATAAAAATAATTATAAATGAAAATAAAAACCAATTGAATATAAAAGATGTGTTAAAAAAACAATTTCAAAGAAAATAAATAAATACATAAAATATTAAAATCACTATTTATAGTTTTTTATTAATGAGATATATATATATTTAATATATTCAATGTTATGTATAAAATTCATCTTATATGTTTTCTACTCAAGATATAAGAACAAATTCATTTTTTTCGATCAAAGAAGAATTAAAAAAAAAATTACAAACTTTTGATGGATAACCCCTTTTAAATATAGTGCTTTTGCCTATTATATGTTATATTTTACAAAATATACTTGTTATTTAGAAGTGGTATATAAAAATTTACTTTGGATGAATTTTGGGTATCTTTATAATTCAATTCATATTTTAATGATTAGTGAAAAATAATTCATTTTAAATTCAAACTACATTTTCATCTAATTTATTTTATATTTTTATTAAATCATTTTACATTGTTTTATGGTATAATTATATGATGTTATTATCAGTTAATCCATTTTATTTTATTGTATGTGTTTTGTAATTAGAATTAAATAGAAAAACTATGTGAACTTTTGAACGTTTTAGTTTAAAAACCCAATTTCTAATTTTGTCAATAGGATTAATTTTTAATAGATTTCTACCAATTATATTTTTTGAATTTAGAGAAATTAATTACATATTTTTAATTAGAAGGTAAAAATTAGCTAAATAGTTCCCTTTTATTTTTGGACATTATGAATAATAACTTTTGTAATTATTGTTATTACCACAGTTTATGGTAAATCGGGTAATTAAAGTTAAAAATAATATTATAATAATATAAAACTACACTAAAAATTATCATAATTTAATTTTATGAGTGTATTATGACAATTAGAATCCTTGGGATGATTTTTGAATCACTTGCATCCACTTAGATGACCTTAATGCATTTATAATATTATATTCAATGAATATTTATTTTGGTAAATCTTTTGTTTTAAAAAAATTAAGGTATTTTAATATGGATTTATACTGGGAGTATCTTCAAATATAAATAATATTTATAAAAATTAACTAATTTCCTATATCATGGATATTTATTTATAATTTTTATAAATTAAATAATTATATTTAATTATGACACAATGATGTTGCAAGCATAGATTTATTAAAGTGAGGACCAAATAAAAGATATTAATAAAATTAAAAAAATATAATATGACATATTTGATTTAATAAATGAATTTTTTCAATTATTATGACATGTTATTATTGATTTAATTTATTTTTTTCAAAGTAATCAAGTTTTTATGATTTTTTAGAAAAGGCATGCAATGAATAGTTTTAATATTGACATAATTTATAACTTAAAATAGAAAATATCTACTTAAATGATATAAAATTTATAAAAATACAAAATTCAACAAAATTTTTTACATAAGTCCAGAAATATAATTAATGACTCATTCATTGGTCGTTTTAAAATATTTGGTAATTATTTTAACTCTAAAAGTGTAAATTTCTTGATAAAACGGTAAGAGTTAAAAAGGTTAAAACAAAATGATAAGGATTATAAAATATTTGAAACCAGTATAATTTTAATTGGATGATGATAAATATACCCAAAATAATCCTATATTAAAAATAAATCAATTTGTGACCATTTTTGAATCAAAATTGAATTTATATTAATGTAATACTTTTAATAATTCCAAGGGTGCCCCTCCCCTCTTCTATAAAAAGGAACTCATTCCTCTCTATTAATCACATTTTCAAAACCTTTTGGTTTAGAAAATATCTTCTCAAAACCCATCATATAATACCTCCTTATATTATTGAGGCCTTATCTTAGGCATAAAACTTTCCTTATTGGTGTTAAGGTGTTAAGAAGTGTTATCATTCGAAGGAAAGGTAATGTTTTTATTAAAGTGTTTCAGTTTTATATCATATTCCACTTCATTTGAATATCCTTATTCCATGATTAAATAATTACTATATTATCCTAAATTTAATGAAATTTTATTTTGTTAATATCATCACCCAAATCCATCTCCAATTTCATCAAATAGGAAATGAACATTTCGTTCGGGTGTATGACAGACTTCCACCTCACGAACCTATATAGTTTATTTTTTGTTATCGTCTATCAAGAATGGTCATAATGATGGAAATAATGTTTTTATATTTTTCATGAAATATTTATCATTATAATAAAATAATATATTAAATAGTTTCTTACTTTCCATGCACATAATATTTATAATTTTGTTTCTTTGTACGTGTGAACTATCACCTCCACGAAGCGTTGTGAATCATTTTTATTCCCCGTATCACTTTTATGATATATATAAGTATATTTAAACTATTATTATTATTATTATTTTATTATGATTATTTAAATAATAATAATAATTACCTTTTTTCCAAAAATGATCAATGAAAAATGGAAATGTTACCCATGCACACGTATGACCTACCGTCTCCATGATTATAAGGTTGTTCATTTTTCATACCATAAATATATAGTTTGATTTAAAAGTATGTAAAAAAGTTATTATTATTTCATGAATATTATTCTATAGATGATGAACTTATGACCACATGAACTATTTTCATCATACCATGTTCATTTTTGACTCATGTTCCAAATATCGCCAAAATGTCTATCATGAACTCAAATAATTAACTAATTATTATAACATGGTAATTAATAAAATAAAATGAATAATAAAAATTAAAATGTTCCAAAGCAAGGGGAAATTAAACTAATTTTATTATTCAATAAGAACAATGAAAATACGCAATGAATCTAACTCAAGGTAAGGGGCATCGTCTCTATCTCCTTTCATTGATGCATTTCTTGATAATTGTTCCCTTTATTCCTTTATAAGGTTTATATAAAACCTATATAACATTTTATATCTATATTTTATCTATAATAATGTTATTTAATGTTTTTATAAATTTATTAATTCATTTATATTAATTTTTAAATGTTCAAAATGGTATGGGACACCTTGAATGTTTAAATATTTAATTACCAAATCCTTTTCTTCTTGGTATGTATTTACATACATATTTACATGGATATAAAAGGATTATATCAGAAATTTTATGTCTATATTGAATTTAATTTAATGTTTTCAAAAGGATATTTTTATACTAATCATTTTAATTTCTTTACAGAATTATAAAATGAATGTTCTTTTAACGTATGTGGTGATAACGACTTCTCCACCACTATAAATGTTATTTGATATATGGTTTCCTCTATAAGCATTAATGTTGTTTAAAGGAAAAATATTCCATTATTTTATTTTATCATGTTTTTTATTTAAAATGGTCTTGAAATTGGATTGAATATTTCAATATCTTGGAATTATTTCATGTGATTGAAAAGGAAATATTATGAGTGAAATGTTGATAATTTTAACCTTTTATGTGTAAGGATTATATAATGGTACTTATACATTTGAAAAGTGGTTACATGATAATCCAAAGATGGGTGGTTATGTGATAAATCTTATACGAGTGGTTCCATGATAAACCAAGGATAGTTGGTTATGTTATAACCTCTAATGCATTGGGTATGGAAGTCGGCCATATGGATATTCTATTTAGTGAAATATGTGGAAGTTGATCTTATGGTTATTTCATTTATGTATGATTATATACCAAATTACTTTTATATCTTTTATTTTATTACTATGGGTTTTATGGTAATATTTTGATTACAAAAATGGTAATAAATGATCTTATATTCAAGGTAGAGTATTTACTAATTCATAATTGTGAAACATATTACATTATGATAAAGTATTCATGGTTTACATGTTTTCACAAGGCCAACAGTTTTTCTTCTTTTTGTATCCCTTACTGAGATTTTTTTTCTCATCCCAAATTTTGAAATGTTTTTCACAGAATTTAATGATTAATATATTCAAGGATGGGATAAATAAAAAGTTATGATGTTTAAATTTGAAATGTATCTATGTTTCTCTTAAATGTTTTTTGTTTTATGAAAATATGGATAGTGAGTAAAAGTGTCTACTTTTTAAATTTTGAGTTGTTTATGTATAGTTAGGGCATAATTATCTAACCCTATAAACCTAAAATGATTCTTGATGTGCATAAAAGTAAAATTATTAACTTATTTCAACAATAATTATTGTCTATGGTTGGGGCTTTATCTTAATCACATGATCTATATTGTTACGTGTGAGTTTTAATGTGTCCAGGGATATCATTCAACAACTAGTGAAATGAACGTACATGGTATCTATTAGTATATTGTTGTGAGATAATGTGGATGACATATATAGTACAAATTCATTTTATTACATGTATAAATTTTGATAACTAATTTTATATCTCTATTTTCTAATGAAAATTGGTTTTATCTTGATTTTGATCCTTTTTTCTCAATTTATTTGTGTTTTTAGAAAATGTGGAATGTGTTTCTTCTTTAAAAATTAATTATTTTAGAATAATATATGGAATAACTCAGTTATTCATGTTTAATTTAATTTTTTATTAAAATGGGTAAAAAATCTACGACAATGTAACTATATATATCAATTTTTATAATGACTTTTTTAGTTTTTAAAATTTATCTTCAGCAAGGCCATTATTCGACTCAATGGTGAAATTATTTGTTAAATGGTTCTCTCATGAAGTTTTAAATGTTTTTTTATATCTTTTAGAATGAAATATTTTTTTCATTTTAAAATGTGTCAAAATATATTATGCTCCAAGATAGATTTTTGGATTAGGAAAATTGACCACCTCATTTTGTATAAAAGATGGATCTCCCATTGGAATGATATTTTTTTTAGTTTTTAGCATTTATAAATTTAATGTTCATAATTTCAATTTTTAAATAAAAAATAATTTCCTTTTATTTTTTAAAAAATATATAAATATATATATTTACATTTGGATAAATTTATATAAAGGCTAAGGTTAGATGTTATCACAACATTGAGGATGGAACTGAATTTATTGATTTTTTCAAATAATAATGATTCAAGAAAAGAAATATAAAATATTATTTTACAAAAATTGATTTTATTGATTTTGGATAGACTTTATATCCCATATGATATCCCCACTCGTATAACTTAGTTTATTATTATGGAATTTAATTACTGTAAAAATAAAATGATGAATAACATGTTTTGAATTCAAATGATTGCAATATTATTAAAAATGGAAGATATTCTTATGGGGGAATTCAATAATTTTAAAACCAACACTAATATTGAAACAATAAAAGTTGAAATTAATGATAATTATTTTATATATTTTTATTCTAGGTTTCAATACAGATGAATGTTTATGAAACTTGTATTAATAAAATTTTTGATATATAGAAGATGAGTTCTGATTCATTTTTTGATAAAATTTAGAATAACATAAACCTATGAATAATTTTAATGTTAATGATGCTCTATTATAAATTGAGTATTGAAATTAAATCATTGAGGCCATGAAAAATAAAATTTATCATATGGATTACATATTAATATTGAGAGATGATTCCTTGATTTGCATAATCTCACAAACAATAGGTGTATAACTTATTAGATTCATTGAATACAATTTTTTTGATTCTTACTTCAGGAAAATCAAACTGTGAAAATTTAGAGATGAAAATAATTATTTCTCTCTATTAAAGCACCGTCGAAGGTAGTTAATGAATAATGATGGTATGTGATAGAACATAATTTAGTGTAGAATCATATAATGAATCAAACTATTTGATTAAGGGATCACATGCCTCGTATAAGTCTACATCAAGGACAATATGTTTGAAATTTATGAACATCATAGGCTCTAGTGGGTTATTTGATCATTGTGATCAGAAGAAGAAAAACATGGACAAGTGTCCCATATAGTGTTGTGTCCCCCATTTGATTAAGTCCATTAAATCTATATAAAAGGATGAAATATAACGTTTTTATGCCCCTAAATGGGTAATTGGCCATCTTGTGTTGAATAAAAATATCATTATCTATCTAATAACATATCATATAAACTAACGGGTTGTTCAGGCTAACTCAGTTGACTGAGGTCCTAGAATCATGTGGGTTACAACATTGAAACCATTGTTAATGGGACATAAAGATGGAATTATGGTTTCTATGAGTTTCATTTTCAAACAAAAAGTTTTGATGAACTATATAGTATATATTAAACATAATAAATCACTGGTTATATCATTAGGATAATAATAGAATAAAAAATTGTTAGTTTTAATAATTATAACTCTTTAAATTATATGGAATTTTTCTCGCATAAAAATTAGATGAAATTGTTTTTTATAGAAAGATGAATTGTGAATAATTATTTTTAAAGGGGTTCAAGTATAATTAAATTATTATAATTAAAATAATAATTTGAACCAAATTTTACTATATAATTAAATAATATAGTATGAAAATAATGAAAGATAAATTTTTTTAATAATTAATAGCGAGTCATGGAATTATTTTAAAGTAAATATAAAATTCAACAATAAAAAAATGTGTAGAAATCCTTAATTTATTTGGCCTTTTTTATAGTCAACATATGGGTACAATTATAAAATCCGTAAATGAAAAGAAAATAATCGGATTGAACCCATTATTTGTGAAACTAAGGATTAAATAATATATTAAAGTGGTTTTTGTTAAAATTAAAATTTTAGTTTTAGTATTACCACAAAATATATAATAATAACATAAAATTGATAAAATATATGAGCACAAAAAACATGATATATACAGGATTGGAAATTAATTTTAAATTAATAAGAAAAAAGTGATTGAAAAAATGTTTTAGTATTGTAATGTCACTAAGATAAAGAGTATGATGACTGAAATTGGATGTGTATAGAATAAATGATATATTATTATCAAAATAATCATAACCATAAATAAAAAATAATGTAATTGAAATATTATATTTTTCAACAGAAATTATTATATAATCTGAACTGATTGATATTATGTTGTATTTGTTGTAAAATTTCTTATTTGAATGTTAATAAATGTGTATATATGATGGGCGGTGGAGGAAAATCTATCCATTAAAGAAGATGAAGTTAAACCCCATACATTTATGGGTATTAAAGGATGTATAGAGGTACTATATTTTAATTCCTATATAGAAATATTCTTGATATCATCAATATATATTGGATGATTGTTGAGTTGTTTATAATTAATGATAATAAAAGGTGATTATTAAACAAAAGTATCACTATATATAGTAGTTTTTGGCAACGTTTAAATATTTTGATGATAAATTGGTTGATTAATAGTTTAAACTACTATTGTGAATGAATTGTTATAAAATAATCTAATTTATGTATACAATTAATGTAATGATTTTAGAGGAATGATTTATGGGTTTTTGAGAATGAGTTATATTATATTTAATAATTAAAATCAAATTGATGACTGTTAGAGTTCATTATGTTTTATTATTGGAATTATAGGGAAGTAAAGGTATCTAAAATTTTCAAATTGATTATTTAATATACCATAGTACCTTAGAAACAAGGTGATGAATTTTGTAATTATTATAATAATTCATTAAAAAATTGAAGGTTTTTCCTGATTTGAGGATATCAAGGATGCATGAGTTTTTTTAAAGAATATATAATTATATTTGTAGATGTATATAATTTAGATATGTATATGAATATTTCCCATGTAATAATTTGAAAACTTAATCCAAGTCAACCCTGCGAAAAATTAAAGCCACATATTCAAATGATTTGTTTCGAACATTAACAGAGTCATAAAATATAGATGTTACTTAAATTATAATAAATTCATAAACAAATAATATTTTTGAAGAACTTCTGATGATACTTTTATTACATTGAAAATATATGTTCCAATATTGTAAGGGAAATATGAAACATTATAAGAGTTAACTAAGCCTCTAGAATGGTAACCCGTGACTTCAGAAGGGTATCCTTGTACTTGATAAGAATAAAGGAAAAGTTCATAAGAGTCATGTTTTACTTAATAAGATATACTTTATGAATTTTTAAGAGCAATTCATCACTTCATAATATTACTCTTGTACTTCATAATGGGAATTTTAGACTTCATACGAGTCATCAATTTGTGAAAAATTACATTTTCATACCATGTAAGAGTAACTGTCCAACATTGTATGAGTAAATAAAAAATATAAAAGATAGTGAAATATTTACAAGGGTACACTAAAATTCATAGGATTCATGTTTTTGGGAAATTTTTATGTTACTAATGGGTGAAAAATAGGACCTTTCCTAGAACTTATATTGAGATTAAGAAATTAATTCTTTCATCGCTAATTTTTTTAATTAATTTATTAAAAATTATATATTATATTTTTATTTAAGATGAATCTTTTGATAAATTAAATGTTACTCATTATATGATTTTATTGGAATATTTTAAATTTATCTATTTTAAAATAACAATTTTTGGCATTGTTGAGTATTTGGATAAAAAGTAAATAAGATTGAAGCTTCAAATTTATGATCAAATAATCAGGATTTTTTTATATCCATGATTAAATCATTGATTTGAGGAATATTAAATCGTAATTGGATGAGGAGATCAAAATTTCAATATGATATTATTTTTAAATATGTAAATATGGAAATAAATATGATTAATAAAAACTAAAATGTTTTTATAATAATTTTTTTTATTCATACAGTGATATTCGTTGATTTAAATACCAAAAAACATTATTCGAGCTAAATGATGAGAATGATGAAGAGTGATGTTATTTAATAATAAATTTCTAATAGAACTCATAATAAAATTTTAAGACTAATAGAACTATGAAGATAAGATCCAAACCACAACTATAATTACTTAATAATTTTCATTCATTTATGATGAATGATTTTTTTGTAGAGATTGTAGAAAAATAATTTAAAAGATATTATTAAGATATATTTAATGAGTAAATGAGAAAATATTTATCTTGGATAAAATAATATTAATTGAGAAATCAAATTCCACATAATATAAGAGAGAAAATACATTAACTTAAATAAAATATATGATATTGTAGTAGTACACACACTTAAACAAGTAAATTAAAAAGTACAAGTACTATGGTACTATGATTAGATAATATTTTCTATATGAATTATATTTAAAATTGTTTTTATTGATCTAAATGTAGAAATGTAGTAAAGAATAAAATGGAATGTTTGACCCTCCCTCTTCATGTGAAAATAAAATGTTTATATGGGAAAAAATAATAAAAACATAATATTGTTTAGAGGAAGAAGAAAATACTCATATTGAAGAAGAAAAATAAAACAGACAATACTTAGGTGAATCTAATCCCAGTGATCCATAAATAAGAGAAGTGAAAGATTCTACAAAATCTGGTATTTCTGAAGAAAAAGATAAAATAAGAATAAGAAGTGAGGAAGACTGATGTATAGAAAATTATATATAATACTCCTTGGAAGTCAATATCTTTGGGACTATGTACTTATAGGACTATGTTCAGATTAAGAAGTAGATGTTTTTTGCATGTCAATTTATAAATAAATTTTTCTATCCTTATATTCTTGAATGTTTGTAAGGTTTTTAAGACATTAATAAGGAATCATATCAGGTTATTTTGATGTAGTGACACACTTAGTGAAGTGGGGACCCACATAAAAAATGGAAAATAATGTTATAAGACTATAGGGTATAGTATAAAGTACCTTTGAGTGGTATAATCAATTAACCTATGTATTATATTGATTATATACATGTTTAATAAAGGGATCATGGTTATAATATAATTCTTAACCAAACCACATATAATTGTAGAAAAAAATTGGTATAAAATATGTGTATCAGATGCTCCTAAAAAAATCTATGGTATAATCCCTCATGTCATGGTATAACCATTTAAATATACTGAGATCCATTCCTAGAATCTTGTTCCAACATTTCAAGTGATATATGTGTGTGGGGTAAAAAAATAGATCTCTATTTTTTAATGAATAATAGAGTTTTGATACCTAAATGGAAAATTTAAGTGAATAAATTTTCTATAAGATAAGAAATCATTAAAAAAATACCAAACCTGATTCACTACACCATATTGATGATTAAAGTAATCCTATGGGTATATAAATTTTTAACCAAGCACAAGGTTCCCTCTTAAAGAATCCATCCTTTTTATTTGCTTTGTTTTTTTTATCAAAATATAATATTTTAATACTTGAATAATTTATGTATGTTCATTATATGGAAATTTTTGTTTTCACTCCTATTGTCACAAATATGGATGTTATGGTCATGACTCATGAAAACGTGGAATAAAATGAAGAAAATAATTAGATGAAGAACACAAAAGTTAATGTGTAATAAACACTACATAAATATAATTAGTGCAGTAAATGTGTTGATATATATTATGATAAATCTATGGAACATTATTTCACTAGTGAATCATGTTTAAGATTTAATGAATATAAAGGGTATGTTCATAATGAATCAATTATTTATTTGTGTTATGAAGCGGCATATTATTTTTATATAGTCCATATTTATGTTTTTAAATTTGTATTTTCAAATTTTAATGGACTATTGGATGAAATGTAAATAGTAATGAAGGTATATAATGAAATGGAATATATATTATTTAAATATTTTTATATTTTCAACACTCTCAAAAGACTAGATAAAGCCAAGGAATAATCATTTTCACATAGAAATGAAATTTTTTCTTCGATTGCAAATTGATCCAAATAGATATTTTATTGAATGATTCTTAATATAATGTTGTTATAAAAGTGATCCATGAATTTGAGAAATTATAAAAAGTATCTAGTAATATTAAAGATTATTATCTAGAAAAAATTATAACAAAATATATAGATCCTATTATTATCCACTAGAGGAAAGTCAAAAGAATGAAGACCATATTTGAAAATTGAATAGAAGATGTAATGAAATAAGGAAAAGATTAAAAGATATGAAGTACACTATTTGTTTGAAATTTTATGAGTTAAATTAGAATATTTAAATACATAAAATCAACCATTCATATCATGAACCTTCCTAGTATTCCCATGATCTAGATCTTAGAGTTGTCATATATCCACACATTAATGGAATTCTTTATCCTCGTGGGATGTAAAATTGGGGCTAGGAATCAAATATACACAATAGGTAATGAATTTCTAAAAATAACAATAATAACATAGAGAGTTCAAATGAAATTCCTACATGAATTCCCTATATGTCAAATAATAACACAAAGTCAATAAAATATTTTAAAATAATAAAAAACCAAATAAGGAATGATATAAGACATTACTCATGAAAATTAAAAAACTAAACATGAATGAAAATACATATCTATATAAATTTAAATCCAACTTAATGAAGATTTAATAGAAACATATATGCTTATATAGCCATAAAAATAAAAAAAATCAAACAATATTATCACATAGTTCTAGTTGTAAATAAAATATTCCCTTGCCTAAAATCTCTACTAAACATGAAAGAAAACTCATTAATTGATTGCCATCCAACCAGAATCAAAAATTTTAAAGGAATATATAGAGATCAAAAAAATCCAATAGGTATCCATTACACACTGAATGCACAATCATTAATACTAAAACCTTTCCTTTCTGGAATTAAAATACTATTGTAAATATAATATTTTAATTTTCATTTAAAAAATTCTTATGATGTTGGATCACGAAACCTTTTTATAAAAACCGTTAAACCATTTAACCATAATTAATCATAAATACCTTTTTATATCAAATTTAATTTAATGTAATTTTTTTAAAACCCCACTTTTGGAGATTATATAATCATATTTTGGTGGTAATGAATAAAAATATACTATTAAAAACCCCATTTTCGAATTCTAAAAGGAATTATAGAGGAATAAAAATGTATTTTTAAAACAAAGTAAATTCCCAAAATATTAAATGATAAGATGTAATCCCGAAGAAGAGTATAACTAAGGAAAATAAAATCACTTCACAAGCTAGGATGACTCACTTTTTATGTGGGTTAACTCTTTATTGTTTCATGATAGTTCCATTTTGATAAAGTAGAAACTAGTCCTTCATAAAATATATTTTCATGACAAATTATATTACTTTGAGTTAGACCAAACCATGAAACAATTCTTGGAAATTACTTTATCAATTATATTGTATTATAAATTCAACATGACCAGACACAAGTTCAAATGGAAAATAAATAAAAATGATCTATCTTAAACAATCATTAAAGTACAAGGAATTTTTTTAAAAATAATAAAAACTAATTTAGTATAAATATTGAGAAAATTTCATTTAAAACTTATGAATTATAACTTTATCTAAAAAATGAACATTATAAATGCTAATCTTATATTCTGTTTGACAACCATTTTATAAAAGAATGAATTTCTTTACATTAGAAATGATATATATATATATATATAAACTATTTTTATAAATAATATTCTCTAGAATGAGTACTTTACTAATTTTTAAAAAGGCTGTTATGTGTACATTATAATATTTTTTTAGATGATAAAATCATAGATTCTTATTTTTAATGTAATCAAAGCACTAAATTTGAATATATTCTAATGGATCCACCTAAATCAACCAAAAATCTAAAACCCATTTTTAAAATCATAGTGACATCCTAAAATTCAATAAGAATGTATATTATTCAAGAAACCAATTACTAAATAAAATTATCATTTGAAACCAAAAACACATAATAAAAATAGTCAATGTCAAACTCACTGATGATGTATTAAAGCATACCACTGAGAAATTGGGTTTGGTCAACTCGATACACGTAATTTGAACAAATCTGAAAAATGGACCAAATTAAAACACCGTAACAAAAAACTAATAAATCTATTATTTAAAAAAACTAAATATATTTTCATTCAATCACACCGTTATGAGAACGATGAAAATAAATATTTAAAACATTTAAAATGATGTTTTAGTAAAACGTCCCTTATAAATTATCCCTATGAAAACTCTTTTATGAAACATGGACATGGATAATAAATATGTCCCAGTATATACTTACGTAAAACAACCTCAGATAATAAATAGATTGTGAAATTAACCCTTACCTTGTAATTTTTCTTTGGTCGAGGGTAGGTTAACCTACTATATAATGGTGAAATAATTTTTATTAAATTATACAAGAATTATATACATTAATATGATATCATATATCATATTTTGATATTGATTTGTTAATAATATCTTAGTATTATCGTCATTTCGGGTGTTAACGGATTAGTTTTACTTTATATTAATTGTTATGTAAGTCATATTTGTTATGGATGGGATGTATATTATTCATATCTAGAATGATATTAATACTTTAAACATTATTTTTAATCATCAAATGAAAATTAGTCTTGAATGGATATGATGGGGAATAAATCTCATTGCGTTCGTGGAGACGGTAATCCGTATGTACGCACGAGCGACAATATCATTATTTTAATATTAAAATAATATATAATTGAATGGTATATCATATATACATAATCATTATCATGTTATATTTATTATTTACATCAGTTACACATCATTATTATACTCATCCAAATAATAATGTATTGAATAACAATTACACCACGACGTGGGGACGGTAAGCCATACGTACGCACATATGGTGACATGTCATTCAAAGGATGGATAGAATAATGAATATGGTTGAACCATATTTATATTAACATCAAGTTATATAAAAGATACTACAGTTATTATTTTATAATTTAAAGAACAAAGAAAGAGGAAGTGAAAGAAGAAAGTAACTTGAAAGAGGTGATGAAATATTTACCACTTCTTTAGGTTCTTCCTTTTGATTTGATCAAAATGGATCCTTATGTAGACTTTAGGACTAAAGGAAGGCCTCTAGGAGAAATTGAGAGAAGTTTAGAGGATATATGGGTATGGTTTGGATGAACCAAAAGTCTTTGAAGGTATGAATTTTAGAGAAGAGGGAGTTCCCTTTTATAAGAGGGGTGAGGGGCACCTTAGGAAAAAATTAAAATATTATTTTATAATAAATTCATATTTGGTTTATAATGGCTCGAAACCGATTTCTTTAGAGGATATGGTAGGTATGGGTCTAAGTCCACTCAACCAATAGGTTTGATATAGGTTTGTGTCACTATATTAACCTTATCTTTTAGATTTAACTCTTAGTTAATTAGTTTGACATTTACCATGTCTCTTTGTATTTTTATATTATTTGGTTAATGAGATTACAATAAACTACCAATCAAACCCCAAGTGGTTCATTAATGACATACCTATCATAATATATGTCCTTTGGAAGAACCTTATTTTTTTATGAATATTATATCAATTAATAATATAATATTTGTTTTAAAAACTGTTTTATGTCAATTTTGAAACTATTTAATAATTGATTTGGGTTAAAGTCGTAAAAACTTTATTAATTCAAAATAAATTTATTTAATCAATACTAAAATTCCATATTAACCTATAAAATTTATTTATGGAATCAAAATATTCAAATTATATTTATTTAAACATTTATAATACCATTTATTTGATTATTTCATTAATAAGGAAAACATTGCATCATCATTGTGTCATAAATAAATTTATTTATTAAATGTCTAAAAATTATAAATAAAATACCATTATGTATGAAATATTTTTATATTTCTAATTAATATTTATAGTCGAAGAGATACCATGAATAACTCTGTATAAAAATTGTTTTATGAAAAGATATATGCTTATGTCATTTTTGTATTTACTTTAACTTAATTAATATAAAGTTTCATTATCACTTACAAGTGGCTCCATGGGGTCCCAAAATCGACCCAAATATGCCCACGGTCGGACATGTATCATAAAATAAGGTTATTACACGTGTTAGGGTAATTTAATATTATTTTAATATTATTTTTTACCTTTATTTACCAGATTTAGCCTTTAACCATGATAAATAAAATATTTACCGAAGTAAATATTCCAAATGTCTAAAAATAAAAGTTACCTGAATCTAAATATGGAATCCATTTTTCTAAATTCAGAAAAAATTGGCAGATATTAATTTAAAATTAATTCCCGTTGTCAAAACAAAAAGCGTGTTTTTAAGAAATAATAACTGTCAAAAGATTGAAACTTGCTTATGTCTAGTTTAAATGTGAAATTATGTCCAATGACAAACATTGGATTAAATGATAAAAATATAATCTAATTATAATTTAAAACCACTAAAATTCCTAATTTATCACTATTAATTATTTCTATTAGGAATTGTTTTAATTAAAATTTAGTAATTTTCACTCTTCATCAAAAATTGGAAGTTTTCAGAAAAAACCAGATAATCACCCTAATCTAATTTCGATATTCTGAAGCCAAAAATGATGTCCATTTTGAAAGATAAAATTTATAAAATTTTAAAAAGTGGGTACTTCTATTCATAATGGAAAATTTGATTGGTTGTTGTGTGTTAGAACTCGAAGTTGCATATAACACACACTATTGTATTATTCAAAGAGAAGTGTACCATGTAATATTGGGGTGTTACACTCTCCACTCCTTAAATAAATTTCATTCTCACAATTTATGCTCGGTATTGGAAAATTTGGGTTGACATTTCAAAATATCTTAGTTTAAATCACACATCGAAAAATGGATTAATGAGGCCTCTGTTTTAAAATAAAGAATGGTATGTATTAAGGTTACTGAAAATAACACATACTAGGGTTCCATGTTGAAAACCATGGATATAGAGGAGAAATATAATTGTCATGTTCTGATGGGGGGTGATCGAGAATATTATTACGAGAAAGTTAATGATCTGAAATCCATAAACATGTGATGAGTTGAAAGGTCTTTGATTACCCCATAGGAAAAGTAAACAGACAAAATTTTTGTTCTAAGTTCCTTTTCTTAATGTTGATGAATTTATTTATGAGATTGGCTAAGATCATAAGAGGATATACTTAATTTATAATTATAGTTTTATCCATTAATAAATTTCTACCACAAACTCATCTTTCACTCCAAAACATAATAGAACTTAAAAATACTCTATTTATCCTAATCGTATAGGGTTCCAAATATAAACATATACCATTTAAATGATTAAAACTATTTTGTAACAACCAGGGACATCCTGTAGTCTAGTGGTAGGTAGTAAAGTCTTGTCACACTATGATTGTGGGTTTGATTCCTGCAGATTTGTTCAACACGATGGGTTGTCGCCCGACCTGTAGGTTGTCTTTTTCCCAAGACTATAGTATTATAATATTCCAAAAATAATCATAAGAAATGTTTTATCCTTAAACAATACTATCCAAAGTTCAACTTAATCCATTACAAACATTATAGTTATCCAAAATTCCTCTATCCAGACTCTCTGTAAAGGTGATCTAAATTATAAAATCAATTGTATCATCAGATTCCCCAAAAAATGTAAAGTTTCTCTTATTGTCACATACTGAAAATATGATTACCTTAGTCATATTAAAACCTTAATGAAAAAAACAAGTACTATAGTACAATCCTTATATATATCACATTATTATTATAACCAAAATATAGTTCTTGAATCCAAAAACACGAATACAATAATTATTTAACTTCAACTGTAGTAACAAAATAAGCATGGCCTTTCTCCCTTGGCCTTTTTGGAGGTAAGTTTCCTTGTCACATAGGACATTTTTTTCCTAATGCCCCATTTATCTACAATTATAGCATTCATCGTTGAAATCAACATTCATTCCCTTGTAATCATGATCTTGGTGGCCTTTTTCAACACACTTTTAATAAACTCTCATTCATTTTAGGAAAGTACCTGGGTGTTTCTTCCAACAATTATCACATAATAGAAAATCCTGCTTTCCCTTTTCCCCATTACCTGTCTCTTGCTCCACCATTCTCTTCTTCTCTTGCTTTACTTTATTGTCATAAGATTTATAGAATTCATTTTCTATCATGATAGCATATGAGACAATATATTAGTACGACGAGAAGGATTGTGATACTAAATCTCGACGGAGAAATGGTTTTAACCCATCAAAGAAATGATCAATATTACTACTTGGGTTACATATATAATTTGTAGCATGCCTTGCTAAACTTGTAAAGTTATCCTCATACTTTGCAACATTCTCGTCATGATTTTTCCTCAGACTGAAAAATTATATTTCCATATTTTCTTGATGGTCATGGGGAAATTATTTTTATAATAAAATCTCTTTAAACTCCCTCTATTCCATATTTGATACTTCTTCATCATCTTTTGTGTTTTGAATCAATGGCCACCATTGATCAGCATCTCTAGTGAGGAGATAAACTGTCATGAAAATGTTTTCCCTTTCACTACTCCCCAAAGCCTGAAATATGTTTTCTAGGGAACTTATCCATTGCTTAGCTACCAATGGATATGTTTTTCCATTGAATGTTGGTGGTTGTTTCCTCATGAAGTGATCTAACATTTATCCTCCGCGTTGTGGATCAGTGTGCTCCATACGGGTAAGGTTCTTATTCATAACCTGAGTGAGTTGTCCCAGTATGGTGATAAGATGATCAACACCAGTTGTATCACTAGATCCACTATAATTATCTTGAGTAGGAGGGAAATCCCTACATGGAGTACGTGCATTGATAAAATTTCCATTCATTCCACTAGGTACCATTTCTAAATAACGACATAAACTGGAATAGTTTAGGAATTTAAATATATAATTCCAAACCTGTAAAATACCTAACGTAAATTGAATAGTTTATGGATATAATCCATAATTATAAAAATGTTTTATTTGAGCAATTATATACTCATAAACCCTTCATAATGGTTTATAAATAAAATAAAAATTATCATAAGCATATACCCCAGGATTTTTGTAACCAAGAGTGCAGCAAGGCCCGTTGTCATGAACCAGTTCCCGTTCGAGTCAAGCTCGAAGCGGTATTTTTTGGTTTTACCCCTAGGTACATCTGTGCCAGAGCCGCCTCTACCTACTAGTATCAAGACAAAGATTTATTGCTTGGAAAACTCACAAAATCTCTACAATACCAAAATTCTAAGAAGTTATTCTATAATAATCCTCAAAGTCTATCTTAAGGATATGTGCTCTAATCAGAGTTTATCTAAATCTAGTCTCCATAGTTTGTACAAAAAATCCTTTGTTACCAACTATATTGCACCGACCCAAGTTACCTAGAGTCGGTACATTATTTTAATACATTGGCATTATTACACAGAATAAAACCCCAAAGGACGGATCAGTTTAGCAGTCTTGGAAAATAGATTACATACATTAATGTTACATTACACTTTATAACATACAACACAACATAAATAATCCTTTATGAACACCATTATTCCCTTAGCTTAACCATGCATATCAATCTCAATACACTTCTTGGAAACCTAGGAAAAATAAAACATAGAAAGGGTTGAGCTCAGACACCCAATAAGAGTAAGCAATACAGCAGAAGATAACCTACATATTAAGCATGGTGAATAATTGAAAACACATGCCTTTACCAATAATAAACATGAACACTTTTATGGAAGTAATATGAGTTGAGTAAATAATGCCATAATAAAACATAATCATGGGTATTGTACTAGTCGAATGACAACATGAACCATTAATATTATTTTCATAATGAGGGAATGTATAATATTGGACATTCTGAGTCATTTTTTCAAGACCTCAGCGAAGATGTCTAAAAATGATTAAGGCCTCGACCAAAACTATATATCAAATTGGGAAATGGCCTCAGAAAATTCCACATCTAGTTGTCTCATGAGACCTAATGATGCATTGATGAGCTATAACAGGCTCCACCCGTCACTTACTAAGTCCAATACATTTCTCATATAAAAAGGTTGAAACATAACATAAACATTCATATTAAAACTAGCATACGAAATGTCAATACTTTTTCCATAAACCATGAATGGTATAAAAATAACACATCCGTAGTCAAACATATGACAAAACCTTTAATACAATATGGAATATTTGTATCATAATAAATCAACATCAAACATGTTTAAAATCCATCAAAGGATATTGACATAGATGAAAATGATCTATAAAATAATTTGATAAAAATACCATTTTTTCATGAAATCATTTATAAGTCTCACAATTTATAAAGGAAATCATTTAAAAGATATTTTTTAATCAAATTTTCTCATACCACGTTGAAACTTTTGAAAATAATTATCATTTCAAATCATTCATGTCCATATAAATAAATCCTTAAAAATCATTTTGAATTTATGGAAATTAATTAAAAGGTTTTAGAAGGATAAATATTTAGAAAATTTAAAATCATGTTTTAATAAAAATTCCCTTACAAATAATCCCTTTTAATACCATTTTATGAAACACGGACATGGATAATAAATATGTCCCAGTAGATACTTACGTAAAACAACCTCAGATAATAAAGAGATTGTCATATTAAACCTTACCTTGTACATTTCCTTGTTTGAGGGTAGGTTAAACTCTTATATAATGGTGAAATGATTTTTATTAAATTATACAAGAATCATATACATTAATATGATATCATATATGATCTTTTGATATTTTTTTGTTAATAATATCTTAGTATTATCGTCATTTCAGGTGTTAACGGATTCGTTTTCATTTATATTCATTGTTATGTGAGTCATATTTGTTATGGATGGGATTTATATTATTCACAGACAGAATTATATTAAGTCTTTAAACATTATTTTTAATCATCAAATGAAAATTAGTCTTGAATGGATATGATGGGGAATGAATCTCAGCGTATTCGTGGAGACGGTAATCCGTATGTACGCACGAGTGACAATATCATTCTTTTGATATTAAAATAATATATAATTGAATGGTATATCATATATAAAAACTAATTATCATGTTATATTTATTATTTACTTTAATTACAAATAATTATTATACCCATCCGAATAATAATGTATTGAATAACAATTACACCACGACATGGCGACGGTAAGACGTACGTACGCACGTATGGTGACAAGAAATTTAAAGGATGGATAGAATAATTAATATGGTTGTACCATATTAGTAGTAAAATCAAAGTATATAGAAGAAACTAGAGTTATTATTTTATAATGCAAACAACAAAGAAAGAGGAATTGAAAGAATAAAAGAACTTGTAAGAGGTGATTAAATATTTACCTGTTTTTTTGGGTTCTTCCTTTTGATTTGATCAAAAGGGCTCCTTATGTAGACTTTATAACTAAAGTAATGCCTCTAGGATTAAGTGAGGGAAGTTTATAGGATATTTGGGCAGGGTTTTGCCGAAACAAAAGTCTTTGAAGGTATGATTTTGAGATAAGGGGGAGTGCCCTTTTATAAGAGGGGTGAAGGGCACCTTAAGAAAAACATAAAATATTATTTTATAATAAATTTGTATTCGGTTTATAATGGCTCAAAACTAATTTATTTATAGGATAATGTAGGGATGGGTCGAAATCCACTCAACCAATAGGTTTTAGATTGGTTTGAGTCACTATATAAACCTTATCGGTTAGATTTAACTCTAAGTTAATTAGTTTGACATTTACCATGTCTCTTTGTATTTTTATATTATTTGGTTAATAAACTTACTATAAACTGCCAAGAGAACATCAAGTGGTTCATTAATGATATAACTATAATCATATTAGTCATTTGTATGAATTTTATATTTTTAGGAATATTATATCAATTAATAATATAATATTTTGTTTAAAACTCTTTTATGTCAATTTGGATATTATTTAATAATTGATTTTGGTTAAAGTCATAAAAACTTTATTAATTCAAAATAAATTTATTTAATTAATAATAACATTCCATAATAACCTATAAAATTCGTGTATGGCATAAAAATATTCAAATTATGTTTATTTTATCATTTATAATACAATTTATTTGATTCATTCATTAATAATAAAACCACTGCATCATCATTGTGTCATAAATTAATTTAATTATTAAATGTTTAAAATTTATAAATAAAAAACCCCTATGTATGAATTTTTTTTATCTTTATAATGAATATTTTTAGTCAAAGAGATAACATGTATAACTCAATGTAAAAATTGTTTTACTAGAAGATATATGCTTATGTCATTTTTGTATCTAGTTTAACTTAATTAATATAAATTGTCATTATCACTTACAAGTGGCACCATGGGGTCCAAAAATTGACCCAAAGATTCCTATGGTCATAAATGTATCATCCAATAAGGTTAGTTCATGTGTTAGGGTAATTTAATAATATTATTATATTATTTTTACCCTTATTTACCGGATTTACCCCTTAACCATGGTAAATAAAATATTTACCGAAGTAATTATTCAAAATGTCCAAAAATAAAAGTTACCTGATCCTAAACATGGAATCCATTTTTCTAAATTCAAAACTCAAAATTGGAAGAAATTAATTTAAAATTAATCCTCATTGTCAAAACAAAAAACATGTTTTTAAGAAATAACAACATTCAAAAGATTTACATTTGCTTATGTCCGGTTTAAATGTGAAATTATGTCCAATGACCAACATTAGATTAAATGGTAAAAATATATTATAATTATAATTTAAAACCACTCAAATGCATAATTTATCACTATTAATTATTTTGATTAAAAAATTTATTTTTAATTAAATTTTAGTAATTTTCACTATTCATAAAAAATTGGAAGTTTTCTGAAAAATACCAAAAATTCACCCTAAGCTAATTTTGATATTCCATATCACAAAATGAAGTCCATTTTGAAAGATAAAATTTATAAAATTTCAAAAAGTAGGAACTACTATTCATAATGGCTAGTTTGATTGGTTGTGGTGTGTTAGAACTTGAAGTTGCATATAACACACACTATTGTATTATTCAAAGAGAAGTGTACCATGGATGATTGGGGTGTTACATTGTATGATGACATTGTTTATATATTTTTACTAATAATATTTATGAGTATAATTTTATAAACTCTTCCTCAAGTGTTATATATTACTTATCCTTCAACATTGGGATTTCACACGAAGGAAATAACAGAAGCATATGGAAGTATAGTATCAAGATCATCAAGTGATGTGAGTATAAATCTATTGCTTATTGTATTATACCTAAAATATTTTTGTTGATCCAAATATATTAATGGTTCGAGGATTTATGTACACAACATTTATGATAATTTATAGGTGATAGGTGTGGTGAGATATCTGGAGCCTGATCATAAAAGTCCCTTTTAAAGATCTCAATGATCAATTGGGACACCTCCAACACACGTTAACACAATTTATCTATAGTGGTTTTAATTATTGTTTAATAAATGTTAGTTCAAAGGATGTGTTCTTCATTAGGTATAAAAATAGGTCCCTTGAATTGTGGGTATCAATATTGGATGCCTCACCTTTAACCTTACTTTGTTGAGACATAGCCCTTTTTATGCCTCCCAAGTTGAAATAGAAATAGATACTCTCAAAAAAAATTTCAATTATTAGATTGA
This sequence comes from Viscum album, assembly GCA_963277665.1. NCBI lineage: Eukaryota > Viridiplantae > Streptophyta > Magnoliopsida > Santalales > Viscaceae > Viscum > Viscum album. Next base: position 1,325,128,486 of record OY728143.1, read on the forward strand.
TGATATTGAAAGGCTCAAACAATAGTTTTCTAACCTATAATACTTGATAAATACTACATATAATACATTGAAATAATAACTGAGGAACAATGATACAGAAGAGTGAGCTAAACACAATGATACTGCCAGATTAGAGACACCATGTAAAGATATAGAGGTAGAGACCTCATTAGTGGATCAGCTACACCAATCCATAATTTTTCTATAAAAAATATGTTAGTGATCATGGAGTCTTATGATCTCATACTCTCATAAACCCTGTATTTTTATTTTTACTCTTTTTTAGGGGATTATTGGATAGAATCAAAGATGGGATGATTATTACTTAATTTTTAATTATCATTTAATATAATTTTCTTAATTCAATATATTACTATCAATATATTTATCTTTTGTTCCTTATGGTATCTTGATAAAACAAGGTCTCATAGATTATCGAGTCATGATAAATACTTTTTAAAATATTATGTCAACCCAAATCTACACTGAAACACATAATCCATAATAGATTTACTCATGGGTGCGGATTACTAACTGCGATTGGTATAAACATCATCGTCAACATATTAGAGTTTTTTTATTAGAAATAATGTTTACTTTTTTGTTCAAAGGGGTGATTAGGTGAAAATCTTATTGGAAATGAGAGTTATAACATTTTCTGAGTGTAGGGGCCTAAAAGAGATAACTTGACTATTGTTGGGAATGTTTTTTCCCCACAATAATTCGGTATCCTTATTTTATCTCCCTTACCTTTTCCTAAACTCCTTTAAAGAAATAATATTTTGTAGGGAAATATATTTTCTAAGGTTTCCCTTTATGGGCTTTTATCCAGAAGAATATTATATCTACTTCCTTTGGAATTCAAGGTCACATAATCTCGTCCATTGATATTCTAAATTTTTAGGCCAAACAATTTTAACCCAATAATAATAATGATTATGGTTATATATCTTTGACCATATGTTATTCTAATTTATGGTTGTATAGAATTGATTATATTTCGATGTAATTTAAGTTTATATTTATTATATCATGTGTTCAAGAACAAAGTAGAACATCTTGAATGATGGAATCATGGAAAAGTTTAGTCAAATGTCAAGGGGGGGTGAATCTGTGTGATTAGTAGGACTAACCAGGCGAGGATGAACGTGAAACACAATGGGGTGATGAGTTACACTACAATGTTTCAAGGTCATATAGAGACCGGGGAACATTTTTTCAAGGTTAAAAATTCTTTAGTTGATGATCCAAACATGGAGTTCATATATAAGAGACAATATGGGATTTATATGTATAGCTATTCATAAAGTAAGTTAAATCTTGATACCCTCCATATTTATGTCTATGAATGATTTTCTAGGATTCAAGCACTCATGGTATGAAGATTTTAATTTCGAATGGAAATCCAAGAAGTTTCTTTCTCCCCCAAAAAAGGGAGGCAATTATTTTACAATCATAAATCATGGAACCTTGATTCATGTGGTTTAAGGTAATACAATGAGGTCTATTGGAATTAATTACAACATCCTTTATATGAAAACTGGTATGGTATAAAAATATGTAAAGTTGAGATGTTAGATAAACAACAACAGTTATTTTATATACAATTTAAATCATGTATCATTGAGTTTGACTCCTGTATAGTGATACTGTAGTGATATGTCATGGATGATTGTGAATCAAGCTGGGACGATGAGTTTTGTTGCAATTGTTTTGGGGAATATGGGGATCCAACATAAATTTTTCAATGTAAAAACACCTTTTCTTAATATTTTTGGGGTCACATTTATGAGCTAAAGGCACTAATTCATTCTCCATAAAAGTTAAAATTAAATCTAAAAATTCCTCTTACAAATTATAGTGATTTTTTTTAAAGATTAAAAAACATGAGCAGTTTAGTAGGTATGGAGAAATTCCTATCCATGGAGGGGTTTGACATCCAAAAAAGAACTATGCTCATCTTCTAAAAACGTTTTCTAGGTGATGAGATGTGAAAAATAATTTATCAATCATTTTCCTAGATCTTAAGGTTAAAAATAGAACTTATAGTATTTTTATATGTTCATTATATAATCCCTATAATATTTTCCATTCCTTTATTTACATGATAAAATTTTTCAATTCTATTTACTATTAAAACATAGTTATCAATGACTTCAATTTTTCTTAGACAACCCTATGCACTTTTTCAGTATGATATGTTTTTTGTCTAATTTAGTAGTAGTTTTTGTTTATGTAATTTATACCATCCAAGGTAAATGTTTTATGGTGTATATCTTTTTCCAATGTGCACATAGTTTAAGTTAACGATTTAGGGACCAAGGAAAATTAGTGAGTTTGACACAATATCCCACATAAGATTCCAGTAGTTGAGAGTATTGTAATATCTATTTTAATGATAAATGAGGATACTAAAAATAGTGGCTCATGTTTCTAGGATTATGAGTAACAGTAGGGGATATACATTTGAGCAATGATCGCGAATCACACGAGGGTGATGAATCACAATGTAATGTTTTTAGGGAATGTAGGGATTGTAATACCTTTTTTCAAGGTGGTGATTCATATAGTTGATAGGATGAGTGCTCATATGCATGAGCCAAATTGCATAATGCATTCATAGTAAATAAAATAGTTCCCTTTAAGAAAGATACACTAATTTATATGGTCCATTAATGCTATCTGATAAACATATACACCGATAAAATGAAGTGTGATTCATGGATTGAGATGTTTTGAAAAGATGATAAAATATCCTAGTCCTTGATTGATCATGGTTAGGTCATTTTTTATCTTTAATAAGAAGTTCTAATGTATTATGATATATTAATTTTAATAGCATTATAAGAGGATTAAGTTATCATATAGATTAGTATCATATGACAAGTAATTAGGTTTTTTGAAATTTTCGGTCATGAAGAAAGGAACTAATGCTATGAAATTTAACATCATATTGCTAAGAGAAAATTATCAAGGGTGGTAGTTATCTTTTCATAAATCTATGAATAAATAAAACTTTACTGAATCCCCTTACATAGATCTCACTCATACATTATAAATATGTGAAATTAAGAATAGAATATTAATTAGTAATTTAAAGGAATTTCTAGGAAGACTATTAATTTCCCACATATTCAGTTATGATGATTCTAGTTACACAAATTGGGAAAATTGACCCCGACCTCTAATATTATCTATTTCATTCTTAATAAGTTGTGTTTTGAGAATAACCAATAATATGTTAGGTGGGGATTCATTATAAAGAGAGATATGAAATATATGGGTTGTTTGTATAGAATAGGTTTTTAAGTGATAGGATTTATGTTGAAGTCTCCTTTTCAAATATTGATTAAACCCAAGAAGGTTACTCCTTTTTGTTATTGGATTTTCTCTAAGTTAAATCATGATTGAAGAAGAAAGGACTTATATTAGTGTTGAAAATAAATGAGACCAATATTGGATTATGGGTCATTTGATTGAACATAAATAAGATTTTGGGGTATCTATGATTTCTATGGATTAACCCATTTGTGTGTCACTATGTATCCTATAATGATTGGAATCAATATATGAAAACCCCCCAATAATATTTATTTTAAAAAACCAATGTATATGTGGATCATATATAGATGGGAGGGAATTTAATTTTAGAAATTATATTTGGGACAATGATATGGGATCTATATGACACTTTATATCCAATGATATGAGAAATCAAATCAAATGTAGTTTTTATAGATCCTTACATAGATAAAACTCATACCTAGGGAGAGTGTAATTTTTATCAGGTCACGGACTATGTTTTTTAAGGATTACTCTGAATAGATCTAGATCATTGGATGTGAAAAATAATTGAGCTATACCATAGTATAATACCATTTGATAAGTGGATTATTACAGTAAATGATCAAACACTAAGGTAAGCGGGATCAATTTTTTGATTTTTTTACAGGGTTAGGAATATGTGATCCAAGTGTCACCATGTATCATATGATAAAGGACTCAATCCATGAATACTTATTAAATAAAACATTCCCTATAGAGATATGGGTCATATGCAGTGGAAAATAGATCGAGTTTCACCTTAGTTCATGGCTATGTGCTGAGGAAATAGATTCAAGCACACCAAGTTGAAATTGTGGTATTATGATACATTATTTTTATGATGATGATGAGAGGACCAGTTTGGGATATACCTAACACTAAGAGGGGGGTGAATTAGTGTTGGGGACTTTTAAAACCAATTTCAACTTTTATCCTTATACCTCTTGTCCTGTTAGGTTCTTCATTCTCTTATTCTCTTTTCTCTACCGCATGCAATAATACAAAGCAATAAAAATATGCACATGATATTTTTACAAGGTTCACCACTCAATAAGAGTAGCTACGTCCTTTCTAGGCCTAGGGATGGCCAGTGCATGGATTCTCCACTATAATGTGATATGCTATTACAATGGAGTGGATAGGAAAACAATCCTCTAGCCCGTGTGAGTCCCTACACTTTAGAGGGGGGTGGGAAACAATCCTATTCCCTGGACTGGTGATGACCTAGCCCAACTTGCAGCATCTAGCTAGTTCTTTATACTTCTTATGGAGACAATCTTCTTCCTTCTTAAAAAGGTAGGTTATGCTCTTGATCTTTTTCAGTGCTTTTTACTTGATTACTTGCAAAGCAGTAGGCAAGAAATTCTTCCTTCTTTCCTTCTATTCTTTTCTAGTGCAACACCAACTGCATTAGACTTATTCTTTCTTTTTCTTAGTGCAAAAACCAAATGCACTAAAAATTCTTCTCTCTTCTTGGTATGTTCTTATTCTTCTTTTTCTCTTCCCTCTATGCAGCAAACCTATAAACTACACACTCTTCTTCTTCTTATGCTTCTTCAATGCAAAACCAGCTACACTGAAACCTACTCTTCTTCACATGTTTTCATTCAGTGAAAAACCATATGCACTGAGCTCTTCTTCAACTTATTCTTTCTAGAATCACAAGTTCTCTTTGTGATTGTAAATACAATGAACTATAGATCAACTTACCATCATCAAAGTTGAACAGAATCTGGTAAAAACTTCTAGAACAACTCGCATATTGCATGCCAATCCTTACTTGTGCGCCACCCTGCTTGCGCGCCTCCTTGCTTGCGTTCGACCAAATACTTGCGTGCCACAATTGTTCCCAACTCAAAACCTGCGCGCCAACATTGGCTTAAACACACTCTTCACTTTCACAACTATAACAGCTTTCTTTCCAAAACTTCAGTGCTAAAACTTGTGTGGCAGTACTTTCACCGCAATACTTGCACGACAATACTTGGACGACAATACTTGCGCGGCAATACTTGGGCAGCAATACTTGGGCGGCAATACTTACGTGGAAATACTCGCGCGACAATACTTGCGTGGCAATACTTGCACTACAATAATTGCACAGAAATACATGCATGACAATACTTGCATGAAAATACTTGCGCGGAAATACTTGCGTGGTAATACTTACGTGCCTTATAAATAAACCTCATCTTGTGCACCACTTCAGCTTGCACGCCGCTTTCTACACTTGCGCGTTCAGAGCTCAAGTTTTTCTCTTAACTGTTGAGGATTAAAAAATGAGGAGTCTAGTCCTCTATTTATAGGCATTTTGGTGACATGCACGACCTAGACTTGTGCGCCAATACTTGTGTGCCGCTCCATCACTTGGGCACCGCTCCATCACTTGCGCGCCGCTCCATCACTTGTGCACTACTTCATCACTTGTGAGCCATTCCATCACTAGCGCGACACTTTCTTCCCTTTGTCATATTTTGATATGATGATGTTGGAATGTGACTTGTGCGCAACACGTACTTGCATGCCAAGACTTGCATGCCAATACTTGCGCGACACTCTTGACTTATGCGACACTTTCTAACTTGCACACCACTTTATTCCCCTTTTCATATTTTGATTGGATGATCTTTGAAATAGGACTTGCACGCCACATATACTTGCGCACCAATACTTTCACACCACCACTTGAACGCCACTACTTGCACAACACTTTCTTTCCTTTTCCATATTTCCTAAATAATGCTTTTTCAAATATTACTTGTGTGCCTCTACAACACTTGCGTGCCGCCACCTGTGTTTCGCCACCTATGTGCCGCCACTTGCGCACCGCCACCCATGTGCCGCCACCCATGTGCCGCCACTTGAGCGCCTTCTTCATTCCTTTGTCATTTTTGGATAGCATGATGTTGAAATGTGTTTTTCCAAAAACACTTCTTTACTCTCTCTCTATCCTTCATACGAATTGCACCAAAAGTTCTCCAAACTTGTGATGATTAGAAAATAAAAATCAGCAAAGCATCATATGATTTCATCCATTATTTTTGGAATATGAATTCCAAAGTACTTCTTTCATCCCCACTTCAAATCCTCAATTCATTTTGGAGTGTTAATTCCAAAGAACTCCATTTATCTCTCTTCTTCCAAAAGTGGAGGCTTAAGGCTTCTTCAAACACCTTCTTAGAATTCCAAGTCCTTACACACTCTTTTTTCATCTTCATCCATCATTCTCTACTTCATTCAAATCGTATGATTCTTTTCATCAAGTAAGCTCTTGCATGGTTATAATGCAATCATGAAGCATTTCATTGTCTTCTTCAAATCCTCATTCTTCTTTAACCATCCTTAGATAGATGATACTTCACCATTCTTCTCCAATCATCCTCAAATGGATGATACTTCTCCATTCATCATTATTGTAAACAATGTGTCACCTTTGAAATAGGTTCTTTGATCTTAGGATTAGATCAACAATCATATGAAATGATCTTCTTAGAGGATTGCTCAAGTATGAGATCCATTTCTATGATTCCATAACAATTCTCTAGGAAACCTCACTTTAGCCAATCTCCAGTAATGTTTTAGTCCTTCTTCATCTCCTACTTCATTTTGACGAGTATTGACAATTGTTGATAATAAATACAATCTCCATACACAAAGTGGTCCCAATAATATTCCCCTTTATATTTTGTAGTCAATACTACTATGTATCCTCAAATGAATGTGTCAATGTCAAAATAAGAATATTCTATCTCCCCTATACTTGTTTCTCTCCCCCTTTCATTTTGAACTTTTATTTCAATTTATCTCCCCCTTATTGACAAGAAATACAAATTTCATGGTAGAGAAGGTATCATTATTTACTTAAGCAGTGTGCCATAAATCATTTCACTGTAAGTCTACTTGAGAAAATATCGATGTAGAAAACAAGAGAATTTGATTTAGACAACAAGGTTTTCCATTATCCACTGATCATGATACCTCATGAGATGATATCTCCTACAGTTGTCTTCAAGGGTTTTCCACTTTCATAATTGGAAAAAGATATTGAATGTGATAGGAAATAATCAATCCTGAAATTCTTGTACTCACTTCAACAAAAGGATAAAAAAAATTCAAGTGCAATTAGCAGAATAAGTGTCCTTGGGACACTTTCATTCTTTTTTTGTCACGGATTGACCTAGTTAGTCCCCCTTTGTAAAAATATATTTATTTTGAGTAACCAAGGATGAGAGATTAAGAAATGACATACCTTTTCCAATGACATGATCTTCAGACAATATTCATAGTAATTGAATTTTATACCAACTGATATTGATACTGATTGAGATAATGTCTATGGCAGCTTCTTCATGTGTCTCCCCCTCAAGGGAACACTTCTCCTCACTGAATCCTAGGTTTCCCCCATGAGATCTTACATAACCTTTAATTCCTTGTATGATAATAAAAAATACAATACACAAAGATTTAATGGAATAAGGTGGATCCTCTTTTCTCTATCAATGTGCACAACAAGGTTGAGATGATTTTCTCAACCCAGATGCTCCATTCTTCACAATTTCAGGACTTATCTTCAATGCTGATTGTGATTGTGTGGACCTCACTATTTCTTCCATCTCGTTGTGTGTGAATCTTCTTTCTTCAAGGGCTTTCAAAGCAATAGAATCTCCTGGTGTAACTTTTTTCTTCCATCTCGTACTTTTGGTAGAGGAAATTTTAGAGACATTAGTACAAGTTGGTATGGATGATACCTTTAAATTCTCAGCTACTTGTGATAGATCAATGAGTGAATTCATGGTCTTTTTATCACATATAAGATGTATTTTTATAGTAGAATCCTCCAATGAGAATTGAGTACTAGAAGTAACTGTTTCCTTCTTCTGTGAGGACTCAATATGTGTCTTCTCAAGATTGGTCAACTCAGCTTCCAATTAAAGACATCTCATTTTGAGGATGACTTCATGGTATTCAATCATAGTCATATTTTCTTCACAATCCTTCTTTAATATTTAAACTTCAACATCATGCATCTTCACTTTTTTTAACAAAGAGTCAAGTTCTTTGATCTTCTTGGAATCTTTTTCCAAATATAACTCCTTGAAATCATTGCCTTTTTCAGCTCATCTTCAAGTGCATGGATCGTTTCTTCTAGATTCCTATTGACTCCCTATTTTTCTTGAACATATTTTAGCCACATTGAAGAGCTTACTTCAAATCCCCTCTTGGTTTCTTCAAAGGCTCCAACCTGTCTGGAGAGCATTAAACATTCAACAATTTTTCCTTATAAGACTTTCTCCAAAACATCAGTTTCTTCTTCTAGATGAGTGATATTTTCCTGTATACATTGAAACACTCCACAAACCAGGGAAGCACTTTCTTCGGGAATACCATGCAGAATCATTCTTAATCTATCAACTGATATTTCTTAATATGTTGTAGATTGATCATCACCACTTGTGCTAACATTTTCATCATAAGGATAATTTCCAAATGTACTAACACATACCTATTGATCAGTTGAGGTAGGAAGGTTATCCATCTTCTTAGTGGAAACTTGATCCACCTTATCATAACTTTCCAAGTCTGGTGTGTCTTCAATATTTTCCAGAAATGGAGAACCAGATACATCCTCTTCTTTAGATATGAGGGAATTCTTCTTCAACTTTCTCTTCTCCTTCTTTTTTCTATTCATCATGGACTTGATAGATATATCCTTCTATTTAGAGATAACTAAATCTTCACTGAAAGTTCACTTCATTGATAATTTATTAAAGAAACTCAAATCTTCAAAAGGGAATAACTTCAGTGTAGATAATTCAACAGAGGTGAACATTTCCCTCTGATACCAATTGAGAGGACCAATTTGGGATATACTGGACACTGAGAGGGGGTGTGAATTAGTGTTGGGGACTTTTAAAACCAATTTCAACTTTTATCCCTGTACCTCTTGACCAGTTAGGATCTTGATTCTCTTATTCTCTTTTCTCTATCGCATGTAATAATAAAAATCAGTAAAAATATGCACATGATATTTTTACAAGGTTCACCACTCAATAAGAGTAGCTACGTCCTTTTCATGCATGTGGATTACCAGTGTATGGATTCTCCACTATAATGTGATATGATGTTACAATGGAGTGTCTAGGAAAACAATCCTCTAGCCAGTGTGAGTCCCTACACTCTAGAGGGGGGGGGGGGGGGTAAACAATCCTCTTCCCTGGACTGGTGATGACCTAGCCCAATATGCAGCATCTAGCTGGTTCTTTATACTGCCTATAGAGACAATCTTCTTCCTAATTCAAAAGGTAGGTTCTTCTCTTGATCTTCTTCATTTATCTTCACTTGATTACTTTCAAACCATTAGGCAAGAAATTCTTCCTTCTTTCGTTCTCTTCTTTTCTAGTGCAACACCAACTGCATTAGACTTCTTCTTTATTTTTCTTAGTGCAACAACCAACTGCACTAAAAATTCTTCTCTCTTATTGGTATGTTCTTCTTCTTTTTTTTCTCTTATCTATATGAAGCAAACCTATAAACTGCAAACTCTTCTTCTTCTTATGCTTCTTCAATGCAAAACCAGCTGCACTGAAACCTACTCTTCTTCACAAGTTTTCTTTCAGTGAAAAACCATATGCCTCAGGCTCTTCTTTTTCTTTTTCTTGCTAGAATCACAAGTTATCTTATTGATTATAAAAACAATGAAGTCTAGATCAACATAGCATCATCACAGTTGAACATAATCTAGTAAGAACTTATAGAACAACTCACAACTTTCACGCCAATCCTTACTTGCGTGCCACCCTACTTGCGTGCCTCCCTGCTTGCGCGCCACCAAATACTTGCGCGACACAATTGTTCCCAACTCAAAAATTGCGTGCCAACTTTGGCTTAAAAAAACTCTTCTCTTGTGCATCTCTAAAATCTTGCACGCCAAAACTTTCACGCTAAAACTTCCGCGACAATACTTGCGTGGAAATTCTTGTGTGGCAATACTTTCGCGACAATACTTGTACGAAAATACTTGCACAGAAATACTTGTGCGGAAATACTTGTGAGTAAATACTTGAGCGGCAATACTTGTGGGGAAATACTTGCGCGACAATACTTGCGCAGCAATACCTGCGCGGAAATACTTGTGTTCCTTATATATAACCCTCAGCTTGCGCTCCACTTCAGCTTGCACGCCACTTTCAACACATGCACGTTCAGAGCTCAAAATTTTCTCTTAAGTGTTGAGACTTAAAAAATGAGGAGGCTAGTCCTCTATTTATAGTAATTTCGGTGACTTGAGCAACCTAGAAGTGTGCACCACTACTTTCATGTTGCTCCATCACTTGCACACCACTTCATCAATTGTGTGCCCTTCCATCCTTAGTGCGACACTTTCTTTCCTTTTTCATATTTTGATATGATGATGTTGGAATATGACTTGCACGCAACATGTACTTGCACTCCAATACTTTCACGACACACTTGACTTATGAAACACATTCTACATTGCGCGCCACATTATTCCCTTTGTCATATTTTGATTGGATGATCTTTGAAATAGGACTTGCGTGCCACTTATACTTGTGCGCCAATACTTGTGCGCTACCACTTGCGCGCCAATACTTTCACGCTAATACTTGCGTGCCACTTTCTTTACTTTTTCATATTTCTGAAATAATCTTTTTTCAAATATAACTTGCGTGTCTCTATAGCACTTGTGCGCCGCCACCTGCGTGCTGCCACCTGCGCGCCGCCACCTACGTGCCGCCACTTGCGCGCCGCCACTTGCGCGCCTTATTCTTGCCTTTGTCATTTTTGGATAGTATGATGTTGAAATGTGTTTTTCCAAAAACACTTCCTTACTCTTTCTATCCTTCTTACGACTTGCACCAAAATTTCCCAAACTTGTGATGATTGTAAAATACAAATCAGCAAAGCATCTTCTGATTTCATCTATTCTTTTTGGAATATGAATTTCAAAGTAATTCTTTCATCATCACTTCAAATCCTCAATTCCATTTGGATTGTTAATTACAAAGTACTCCATTTATCTCTCTTATTCCAAAAGTGGAGGCTTAAGGCTTCTTCAAACACCTTCTTAGAATTCCATGTCCTTCCACACTCTTTTTTCATCTTCAGCCATCATTCTCTACTTCATTCAAATCGCATGATTCTTTTCTTCAAGTAAGCTCTTGCATGGTTCCCATGAAATCAGGAATCATTTCATTATCTAATTCAAATCCTCATTCTGCTTCAACCATCCTTAGATAGACGATACTTCACCATTCTTCTCCAATAATCCTCAAATGGATGACACTTATCCAATCTTCATTGTTGTAAACAATGTGTCACCTTTGACACAGGTTCTTTGAACTTAGGATCAGTTCAATAATCGTCTGAATTGATCTTCTTAGAGAATTTCTTAAGTATGAGATCCATTGCTATGATTCTATAACAATTCTCTAGGAAACCTCACTTTAGCCAATCTCCACTAACATTTTAGTCCTTCTTCATCTCCTATTTCATTTTGACGAGTATTGAAAACTGTTAACATGAAATACACTCTTCATACACAAAGTGGTCCCAACAGATGTTATTTATGGAAATTACTAGGATATAATATTGAGAAATAACTATTTATCCTATAGGCATTGTAATAAATTGATATGTAGTTCATGAAATGGAGATCCCCAATATAGATCTTGCTCGTACATACAGGAAAAGATGATTTATTACCCAAATGAGAAGTTATCCACTATAGTGGAGGGATGTGGGAAAAAATTTATTAGAAAAAGGATTTGGGAATCACTAAATATCTTGAAGTATTCAAAAAACAAGTTACATATAGTTATTTAACAGTTCTCTTGGTCATGGTCACATATTATTAATTATATAGTGTAGGTGAATGAATACTATATTGGGATAGAAAATCAATTATGGGGAATCTTATAAATTAATAATCAAGGAAGGTTATGATGGAATTTAACCTACTAATGGGATTAGGATAATATACATTGGTGTTGATACATATCTTGAATGATCATGAATCTAGCCACACATAGTTCTTTAAATGAATGTATCTTATATAGAACTGACTAGTGCAAGAGGGGAATGTTTTTTTGACATTTCTATTGGGAAAAAGATCTAAGATCTATGCCTCGCAACATATTATGTATTAACTAGAATAAATCCACATATAGTTCTATAAAATATGATGGTCCCTTTATAAAATATAGACGATATGAAGTGGAATAGGGTGTTCTATTTTGAGTATATGTCGACAAATGAGTGGACCCATGTAAAAATATCATGTGATGAGCCATTTTATGTACAAGATGGGATATGATAAAATCTATTTAAAGAATAAAGTAGTTGGGTCCATGGTCGAGTACCTAAATATCACCATGTATCAAATAGTGATGAGAATCAATTCCACACATAGTTCTTTAAAATGTAGATTTGTTGTATAGATATATCTAATATAAAAGGAATATGTAACATTGATTCACTAAGGCAAAGGCTAACCATGTGCTAAAGAATTCAACATCGATTGAGCTCTCTGGTTGGGGAGAAGGAGCCCTCATGGAATGGGTTAGTTTCAACCATTTATATTTATTCAAGATGGGTTCCCAATATATTGTTTATCATCATTATGTATAGATATTGACCATACAGTTTAATGAAATATAATAATAAGGTATATGCTATGTAGTTTAATGTCACTTTGCATGGACATAAATATTTTTTAGAGTATTGACTCCATGTAGTGAGATATCACATGAAAATTAAAAAAATCATGAGAACCCATATTTTTGTGGCCTATCTGATGTCTTTCACCTTAATCATAGCTAATAAGTAAACTCCATTTGAATAGACCTTAGGTTTGATCTAATGTCCTTCCTACTTTAAAACCAACAATGGAGGCTGATCCATAGTATTATTTGGGTTTTGAGAACTAATACCAAATATCCTTACTTAAATTAGTTGAGGTAGAAATTCTTATTGAAGTCTCATGTGATCCGATTATAATTGGATTCCAGATTATGGAATGTATGAAATCTATTCTCATTATGTCATTATAACTCATAAAGTCATTCTAACTCATCATGTCATTTTTATGATCTTTCATCTTCTAATTTTTTTGTGTATAGTTATTTAAAGAGATGGATAATAGAAAACTATGATTAACAATACATTTTCTCCATATACATGCTAATATTGGGATTCTTCTCTAGCACTATGGGTTATGGTTCTATAGGTCCATAGGACATGTAATATGTTTCTGACCATGATTTCTTTTTATTTTCTCGCCATTTTTGGATTATATTGGGTAATTTATTATAGAAATATTCTATATTTCTATTTAATACTAGTTGGTAGTTAAATAAATGGTTTTAATTGAGTTTTTAACATTTAATACAAACCTTGAAACTCGATTTTGTATTCTAAATACAATAATTTTATCTTTAAGAAATAGAATTTGGTGTCCTTCCCAATAAATATTTCTTGTACGACACCAAATATTTTTATTATGTTGGAATTTAGAATTTAAATAATGATCTTCATCCTTACCTCCTAGAGGGGAACTACCTTATCCCATTTGAAAAATAAGTCAGTGGCATTAAGGATTTTTGTTAGCTTATTAGTTTAAGTAGAGAGATGTGTCCACATGAAATCAATTACACATATAGAAAATAAAAATAATTTCTTAGATGTATGATTAAAATTTAGGGGCTACTGGATGAAATTTTCATTTATTTGAACAAAATTATACATATTAATGAATTCCATACATTATTGTATCATTTTTCATTGTAAATAACTATTATTATTTTCATACTGATTATTGTCATAGGAGCATGCATGGACATCATGAATTATAGTGAGTTTCTATCCCACTATATTGGATTAGAAATTAAATTTATATTCACTCAACTTTTAAATAATGGTGACGTTATCCGCCTATAAATAGATTTGATCAATTTTTAATCAATCCAATGAGAATACTACATTTTAGAGGTAATCCAATATAGGCCTCAACCATCCAATAAAGGTTATTATCTCTTCACATCTTTGGTAAATGGTGTCTATTTTATCTTCTCTATGTTGTATATGTAGACTAGGGATACCACCCTTTGACGTATAATGAATAAAACTATCTCATACATATTAAGATCCGCTAGGATTGTTACTACATTAGAAAACATGTCATTATGAGAATTATGTGAATAAGGGATGTGTTTAAACATTGTTTTGAAAGGGTACTCTTATATCAATCCCCTTATATAGATGATGAAAGAGATTATATCTTCCCTCATGGCTTCATATTCATTATTAATTTGTGTAATAATTTGCTTCAAAACACCTCTGAATTTTAGATACATCATTTGTAGATGAAATTCAAGATCATGGTCTATAATAAGGGATTAATATATTACCTAATTATTGATGTATTCATCATATACTAAGAAGGAGTAAGGAAAAAATTTCTTCTTTATAAAAACAAATTCAATCCCTAGACCAACCATATTGAGATTTAATATTTCCCTTTTTCTTAGTAGGGTAGCAAGAGGAGATTATGATATATATTACATGTTTTGGGAGTGACATGGGCATAAAAAACTTATTATTATTAAAAATTATTTTATAAATATGTTATTTCAAGTATATGAGGTCTGCTAAGGAATTGAACATCTTGTTTACCTTTAAATTCCTTTGATGACATGAATTTACTATCTTATTATTATAGGATGACTACCCATTTTTTTCAAAAAAAACCATCCCCATTAATACACTAATAATGTACATGAGAGGGTATATATAATAGATGAAACAAACATTGTTAGGTTGCATGTACTGCCTTGAATTTTGTACCATTAAGACGAGGGAAATGAATTTAATCTCAAAATCTGAATAATGGGTCTTAGTATCTAACATCACTTTACCAAGATGATAGATACTATTTTCATTCCTCGATTTACATTTAAATTTATGAAGGGTTCCAAAATATTTTTCCAGAGTTCCAACATATATAATGAGTGTCTTTCTATATAGTAGTGCCATTAAGACTCATGGGTACATCGAATATAGAATGACATTCTTAATGGATTCCTGTAAATATTTATGCCATAAGTAAATGACCGCATAAGTCACGAACCTTGTGAATGAGAGTCATTTATTAGCTAGTATAGCTATAAAACCTCTAATATCACCATGGTATCACTAAATCCCTCTCAACAATTTATGTTTTTGTGGATGTGGCATATTGAGGAATGAATGTGTCTCTTAGGTTAAACTAGGATGCTGCAATGGAATACTAAGAAACAAAGGAAATTCCACAATGCCACCACAAATTATCACTTTAGATGGATCATATTTAAGTTGTGGTAATGTAATTTTACAAAGAAAATTTTATGATCAAATATATTATCTTGGTGTTGCTAAGAAATAACTATTACGTCATTGATTTAGAATTCCATGATTCTTACTCAAAATTGACTAAAATTGTAATGGTTAGAAGATTGGAAGGTAGTGTAAAAATTCTTAAAACCAAAGGACATAAGTTTATTTAAGATCATTCATTGTTTTAACTTTATTGTATTGTCTTTTTTATTTTCAGACCCTTCTCGATTTAGTTTTACCCTAAGTACTGACCAATAATAGAATGTATTTAGGAACCTATGGTTGCATTTATATTGAAAATTCTAATTGAAATTAGGAAATAAACCTTTGGATAATGAAAGTTAATATCCTATAAATAGTTTATGTTCCCTATATTTCTATTCATATTCTAAATTAGGATGATATTTTCAAGACAATTTGGGTCTTTTACCTCTCTGGTGACGATGTAATGGAAAAGAATAGAAACTTAATATTCCACTAGAGAAGAATCTGAGTGGTGAATTATCCTCACTAAATTCTTGAATACTCAGTGGTCAGTTGGAAAGATAAGGTGAGGGGTTCCCACATCATGATCCATCACTATAATTTCTATGTGATTATTGGTGAATTCATAATGGGGTTAATTAAAAAATGAGATATATATCTATTTCTCTTCCTAGTGAATGGTGGAACTTATTAATATTGATCATTGGTCCTCTTAAATTGAAAGATTTAGTTTCATGATATCATTAATGGTGGTGGATAATCCTTCCATAAATATTAGATTAGATTCAATATGTTTATCCTCATTGTATTCTATCTCATATTTGATGTAAAATTCCTCTACACCTATTAATAAGGTCACACAAAATTAGTTTTTGATGACAGATAAAGGGACACCCATGTGATCTAATAGCTCCATGTCATGGGTATCATCATCAGAAAGACTTTTGAGTATATTTCTTTATTCAATGATATCATCGAGGTCCGAAATAATAATTAATGAACCATGTAATAATGCATATAAATGGGTAATTTTTATTTTTTGTTAGTGGTACATAGGAATATTATAATTCAATTTGTTATGGAAAAGGATAAATATTATTTTGGCCATTGATCCCCCTATGTGTGTCTTTAATGTCTATTAATGAAACTACTACCTTGATCAAGTTTATGGGAAGTATATAATCATTGTTTAAGATGTCTCTAGGGGATAACATGGGTGGTTCCTATTCCAATAAAATAATAAAACTACATGTTACCATCAATCATCTATTGCATTACTACCCTCTTATAGTAATCCATATCAATGTACCTATTTTCACTTGATTAAAAATGGGTTTTATCAGTATATATCATCCCAAAATTAAGTTGATAGAGAGGTATTTTAATAAATAATGGAATTTCTGTGGAATTACCATATGGATCTGAATCCAAGGAATCATGAGAAGAATGTTCTATCTTATTGTATAATGATTAACATGGTATTATACACCATATTCCAAAATTAAGCTTGTGATATATCTTTCTATGGGGATTTTTCTCACTCTTGTCATACCCTAGAATGGTTAATTTAATTAAATATAAATCATTGACAATATAACCTGAATAATATAGATTCTAGACTAAGATAAGATAAATGATAGAACCATTTTAAAATAGTTCTCATCAAATGTCAAAATTCTCTAGATTGCATGAAATGAATAGGGGTTGGTTATGTCCCTAAATGGGATCTTCTATATCATTTTCTGTGAAGGTAATAGTGGTATGTCATTTTTCTAAAGTTTATTTGACTTGATAATCCTCAATTGTGGTGACTTATCTCTTTAACAACAAGAGGTTCTAGAGTTCTGTGATAAGGGACTCCTTGATCTTGTATAAGAGATAACGTGTGTTCTAGATTTAGATGATAACATGGATGAATTCAAACTATTTCAAAATTTCTTATTTTTATACTAAAGTTCCATGATTTATAATGTAGTCTATATCCTTGTAATGTGGCTTTGGAACTATAGAGCTTAAGGTAGATAGATCCGACCATTGACAATATGTTGAATGTATTTATATCACTAGACGATTGATCTGAGCTAGTTTACACATCTATTTGTGTTAAACAAAATTCCACAACCACAATATATTCCTCTAAAAAAAATTTTTTTGAGGGAACTTGAAGGGTTCCATGGTGTGTCTATTCTCCTGTAGGGATCCCCAAAGTTATTACCAATGTGTATAGGCCACATTTTTGGCTTTAGCGGGGATGTGGCTAGGACATTAGTCTTATCCAAAACTACTTTTTCTCTTATTCCAACAGTTTATGCATCCTCTACCTCTATATCCTTGGTCAGGTACTGGGAACTCAGGTTTATATGCACATTCTTCATCTAAGAAGGGGTATGATAAGTGATATATGTGAATAGAGTTGATGTGAATATCTGTATCTGATGAGGATTCAATTTTGAGTGGAAATTCCCATTCTCAAGGTGGTAGGGGAATGAAATCCATACGAATCAGAGAAGGTACGGGAGTTAAATGAGACTCCGATTTCATGTAAAATATTATTCATTTAATGGCTATCCCTACCTCTAGAGTGTGAATTTTTTAGTATCCCTTAAGGTTATATGGAAGGTGTTGGGAATATGATTGGTTTATAAAGATGTTCGTTAAAAATGGTGAGACTTATATCGACTATGTTTTCAGTTATCCATTAAAAAATTATTTATTCACATTGGGATGAAATTTTTTTCTAGTCACATAGTCTTTTTTATTGAGTTTTGGACACCTAGGAATCATGAATTAGGGATTTATCCAGTATCACCTTTGCAGAATCAAACATACCTTAGATGACACCCTTGAAGATGAATAATTCTCTGATAGTTTTACCTGTCCTATGATGAAAATGGAAATAATCAAGATGATCATTGAGGAAAATATTTATAGGTTTTTAGGATCAAGTAGTTTGTTTGGGTTGTTATCAAAGGATAAAATATAATATCTATGGGTTATTATTTTTGTAAGTAGTAGATTTTTCTATTCTATTCCTCAGACCATGGTTGACATGATGTCTCATTACCTCAGGATGAAGAAGGTTTTGTTTATATTATCACTCAGAGGGGGTATTGATTCTGAGATTTCATGGTTTTCCTGTAAGTCACTGGAATTGGATAGGGTGTGATAGTGGTATCCTTTTTTACGTTCTAATTTCTTTCCATTACGTTGTGAGTGAGGGACAAGATTTTTCACTTATTGATCGAATGAAATTATCCACATGTTCTTCCTTGATTATGAGATCATGTAATCTTTCAATATATTTCAATAGGATTAGAGAGGTATGTGGTTTATTTAAAATATTTCTAATACAGATTTCCTACAGTTACCCCAATGTGAGTGGAATAGTGAGTGACTATGTTCGTCCTTTCCATATGTCGATAATGATAGTAACAATTTATTTTCATAGTTTTTTGTTTTTTATATGGTCAATAATTGTATTCTTCAATATTATGGGGCTTAATTGATAGTTTAACTAATGACAAAGTTCTTAACAACCTATTGTAGTCAATTCTTGTATGCTAGTGTTTGATACCAACTATTTAACAATAGAGTATTCCCAAAATATCATAGTTTGGATGCCTCTTGTTTCTCTATTAGGCCCATCATGGGGAGAAATCGATACAAAAATGTGATAGATGCTCTTATGGAACCCTTGAAATGTCAAAGGATAATAAAAAGTGATTCCCAAAACTATGTGTTTTCCACCTATTCATGATACATCTTCCTTTACAGAGGTAATGGGGAACTCTATCCTTCCCTAGCTTCTATCCATTGGAAAAGAAACCTGATAGTTTTTAGGAGTTTAGAGGGAAATGATATCTAAGACACCTTCTAGGCATGGTAAATAGGGTAACCTCAATGTGTTCACTTTGTATTCATCATTTATCGATTTCTAGTTCATAATGGGAGTAGGTTATGATAACAATATGAGGGATGTTGTTGCCATTGTGGACAAACACGTTGGCCTTCCATAAATACAATAGTCAGATGGAAAAGCTCTCTAGATACAAATTTAACCAGGTGTTCCATCTTCACTATTTCATGTATATTAACAACCTCTTGGTGGAAGGGTGGAGATGTAGTCACTTATTCTTGTGGAAAATACCTGGTGGGAATATTTCTCTTGATTTTTTTCATTTAGTAATCTGATATTGTATATCATAACCACATATTATGCCAACTTCTTTTCAACCAAGGGGACATCTATATTTGTTATAGGACAAAGGGATATATCCATACCTTTCTCTTTATCTAAGGAATAATAGGATTAAGGTTAGTGTGATTCCCCATTTACAGGGGCTAAATTATAGTTCCTATATTATTTTTTTGAATGAGAGATCAGCATGTCAATCTATGTAATCCACTTAATGGGGTATATTTTCAATATTACATCCCTTAGTTTCATTTTTCAATTTGTATCACATACCATGTTAATAATGAAATTGTTAATCAGGGTATATCAATAATTAAGGATCCTTTTATAATTCTACATGTAATAGAGTTACTCTACACAATAATTTATCCCTCAAAATCCATGTTTATGTCTTCCTCTGAACCCTTTCTTTCAATAGTAATTTTTAACTCGAAAAATTTTCATGGTTTAATCCTCCTCATTTGGTATTCCCTTAGATTTTTTCAATAGATAAGGACTTTAAGGGAATCCGTAAACATCCTTTTTGAACATGACTCAAATGATATTGGCTCATCACATGGCATTAGGAATGACTTGGATTCAAGCTCATGGTAACCAATGACCAGCTTAGGGAAGATCGATCACATTGGAGGAGATGGTAAAAATACCCACATTTTTTAGGTATAGGGCTAATGTGTGGATTCCAAAAATACTTCCTTGACCTGATGAAGATTTGGTGATTTTAGAGGTGGTGTTCATGGTAAATATACCCCCATATATATGGTTTTCTGTAATTTAGTGCCACGATCGATATCTTCAGGTTCTATCAGGGATTTTATAACCCCCGTGGTGGATTGGTGGTAATAATACCCCCTTATACCAACTAGATAGGATATCTCTTAGATTAATTCCATGGGAAATTCTAGTGAAATCTCCTTAAATTTGTGTATTTACCTTGACACGTGAGTTAGGTGCATTACCTTCTAATAATATGATCTAATTTCCCTAGAGAGTTGTGTTGCAGTTTGATATTTTGTATATCTCAACGAAGTTATGTTCATGACCCTCCAAGAGGCCTATATTGGGATCCTACCAATAACACACTCTCTCCATTCATGGAACATTCATTCTCTATATACAGTGGTATTTTGTTAGGCCGGAAAATTGGGGTACAAATTTTTCGTGTAGGTTTACCTTCTTCTAAAAACTACATTGCAGGATATCATCTTTAGATAACTCTGATGAACTAAGGATGAGAAAAAGTTCTTGAATACATACTCACCCTAACCCAAGACGTTCATGCCATATGAGGTATTATAGAATATATATTAGAGAACCACTATGTTGTAGAGGTATGGAATATGTAATATCATGTCGCATTTTTTGTTCTTAGTTCCTGAGCCACTAAGAATATTTTCAGGACTAAATAATAGTATAACATATTCATATCCTAGATTTAGTCATCATATCCAGGAAAATTTAGGGACCTAACCTTTTTCCAATGAAAAGTATCTCACAAGTTTATGCATGGAAAGGCACACATTGCACCTTTGGATCATTTAGGATGTCATAGCTTGAAGCAGTGATGGAACCAAGAATAACTAGAAGGTTATTATTGACCAAATATTCATACACGTCCATTTCAACCAATCATATGACAATTATTCATCCACTTATTAGGTCCATAAATCTCAATTTTCAATAATAGTGACTCATGACTTGTAGAAGCAGAGAATAGTGGTCACTACAATTTGTTTCCTTCTAACTAAGGTAATCTATCACTTGAAATTGATGGGGAACCATATATAGTCGGCCCTATTGATTTGAGAACCTATATATATGAAGGTTTTAAAAAATTTAAGGATATCTCTATATGAGTTATATATCACCATGGGGAGGTTTTACACAGTGTATGTTTAGGGATTAATCCCTGTAATATGTCTTGATGCTACAACAGGTAGGATTTCCATGGTATATATAACATTATTCTTCAAATGAAGAGAAGACAAATACTGAAGGTGTTATATATTTTCTCTGTCAATCCTCAAGGATATTTAAATTTATTTATAAATGAATATGATCCTTATCCTGTGTTTTTATCTAAATATGCTGACCTACCCATTTGGCTCAAATTTGAGTAGGAGCCTACTGCATGGTGGTTGATAGAGTATTCCAATCTCTATACACTATTATATTGAGGTTATAGGCAAACTATTTGGAATTTATCAAGATATACTAGGTATATGCCTTATTATTTATAGGAATTCGAGCCCTCTATTATGTGACAGTTAGAATATGCTGACCATCCATGGTTGAATCCAATATATGGGCTTGAATCAAATGTTCATTCCCTTTTAAATTATGATGAATAGGTTATGTTTTATAGTTATCAACTTGTATGTCCTTTGAGGGATGTTGATATAGTCCTTCCTCAAATGGAGTTGAAATTTTTTCCATTATCCAGTTTGATAACTGAATATAACAAGGAGGTTTTGAATTTCTAATAGGGATACAAGCCTTCCCTGAGGTGACTTTTGGGAGAAGATGATGATCATTGGTTGGAGTGGGTGTATGTGATCAATCCTGGTATATTGTTGAAATTTTCCCCTAGATCTCTTTTATATGAATATTTACATATACTATGGTGGATGTCAATATGGGTTGACAAACCATAGATAGAAAAAGGATATGATCATGGCCTTCTACCTCATACTTTATAAAAATATGATCAAAATACTATTGTATGGGACCAATAAAATGTTAATTATCTTGTGTATCTATCTCATCATTATTATCCTGATGAAATGATCCTATAGTGGTTGGAACATGAGTATGTTCATGATATTATCTAGTCACTAAAATATTATGATTAATCTCATCTATTACTTCCAGACATCTCTATAATTCAAAAGGGATTGAGCCGGGATAAAATATTAATAATTTTTTATAACTAGAATATATTGTTAGACATATTAAATGGATGTTGGAGTATGAGCCCTATTATATTCTCTATTTTATGTCGATATATGTCAACAATATCCTTATTCAGTGGTAGGGACTTGTGCATGCCATCTACATTCTGTTGGAACATGTAGGTCGTCTTGTTGTATATGAGTTGGGATATGGGGCTTCCCACTTTTTCCATCATATTATATAAGTGGTAATCATTATCAATTATAGAGATATAGGACTAGTCCCCATGATCCATAACTCCCCATTCTTAGAAATAACTCATAGATGAACAAATTTAGGTGTTTAGAAATTTGACCAACCAAGCAGTCTCCTCAGCATGCAGCTGGGGGTGGATGCTTCATGACATTTCTAGAGATAGTTGATTAAAGCCCTAATGGGATGCTTATAAATTGAGATAAATGCATGGTCAATTCATTGATCAATTTTTATTATATAATCATTGTATTGGTTTTCATATTCTAGAGACAGGATCCCAATGTGGTTGGTAGTGGTGATAGAAATTGATGGTTTTGTCATGGAACTCATCAGATGAAAGGAACTAGCATAGATCAATGCCTAGTGACCTTTTTTATAGGAACTAGGGTTGATATGGTTTCCTAAAAGTGATATTCCTTGATCTTAACATTAACGAACTTATTTTTTAGATGTTGAGTAGGTAACTTCATCCTTCAATTTAGGAAGCTAGCTCCTCTAGTACCAGTTATAGTGTTAGAACACTTTTATGATGATGACTACATTTCCTTGGACTTGAATAGAGTTTGTGACAAGTGTATCTGAAACCACAAAGTCAATGAAATAATGATTTATGATATGGAAATCATCACAAGTGTGGACCATTATTTACTAGATATACATGATCAACTTAGTTTTTATTTACTGGTATATTCAAAACAAGTACACCATTTTTCTCATGGATGTAGGATGGGGTAACCTAAGACACATCGATTTCTAAGGGGTTGAGCATGAATACCCAATCCTTACATTAGATCCGTACAGCTATTTCAGATGGTTTCCAATAAGGTTTTTTTCATGGAACTAGAACCCCCAATGACTCCTACATCCTTGAAAATATATTTTTCTTTTTTCTAAAGTTGGGTGATCATTGGTGTTTCATAACAACAACACTTATGAACACAAATATATTGAGAGGATGAGAGGTTATCCATATCACATAATTATAGGGTGAATTATTTACTACTCAAGGAACTCTTATATAATTATTTCATGTTCCTAAATTTTTCCAAAATAATGACAAATATAGGTAACCTAACATTTAACAATTAGTTATCAAGGCTTGGTGATGTGAATGACTATAAATGTTAGAGGCATCCTGTTGATATGAACATATATATATATATAAATAGTGATCCATTGATGATACCATCCACATGAATCTGGGGTTATTCATCTTGATCATTATTAATACATACTGATTATATTTTATTGGACATTATGTTTTAAAGATATACAACTTGGTGAGATTGAGTTTATTTTCATCTAGGAAGGTGTTAAGTGTTTTTGATGTTGGTATTAGGCCCAAAATGGAGCTTTTTATGTATCATTGGGAAAAGGAATTATATATTATATATTTTATTTCCAACTAATGGGAAAAAAAATCTTTTATGGTTGTGGGACAATGATTTATCCAAATAGTTTATCATCATAAGAAAAAGTGGGTCAAACGGAATATATCACTCCATGTGGGGGACAAGACTCTAATAAAGAATAAATCCTGATTAAATATGGTCAATAGGTAATATGAACATAACCGATAGGACATTCATACATTCAAAAACATATCTAGGTGAAAGAAGGATGTAAATAATATCATGATGGATATGACCCATTCTGAATGAATTGTAGGATGTATCGACCTAATAGATGAGATATCTTGAATCATAAGAATATAGTAAGATGAGTGGAGGATTTATATAATATAAAGAGGTATTTTTACAATGAGGATAAAAATAGAAGTCTAATGATATTGGGTTAAAACCTCATGGATTTTTCCTACATATCCCATCGAGACGAGATTAAAATCCATATAGTTCTTAAGATACAATTTGTGGTTATGTGACATGATAGTACCATGTAGTGAAATGACATACAGTAAGGTTGAATGTGTCATGAGAAATGTAAAAAATAAAATATTCCTGTGTTTTTACATATAATAGGTGTGTGATGATATTTGTTATTAATAATATGGACATTTTAGTGAAATGAAAAAAATAATTAGATATTATAACTAAAAGAAAGACTCATTATTGAATTTTTCTCATCATGTTGAGTGTGTGATCATTTGCAGATATTTTATCCCATGTTACCCATTATCAATGTGAGAAACAAGAAATAATAGAATATATTCCACATTTAATGTTAGCATAAACTGTGTATTTAATTAACCATACACGATGAGGCTTCCCTTAGAGGAATATGATTATTAGTCTCATAGAGAATATGGGGATACATAGAAAGACAAGATCTTTCATGAGAAATATTTTAATGGAAAAATATCTGGGGGAATTTTATAATAATGATAGTTGGGATCTGTGGATTTTTTTATGGATTAAAGGAATAGAGAAATCCTATATAATAAGATGTATTGGATATGAAGGTGGGGACACAGAAAGGTGTCTTAGGTATTGTGTTTATTGCAGGATTCATAGTTCCCATATCTCATAAGATCTTAGTCTACTGATGGGTATATAATGATAAACTAAGTCAATGGTATTATTTCCCCAAGATTTAGAAAATAAAATAGAAAACATTAGGGACATAAAACAAGTGTGATTCCCATGGGCATATGACCTCAGTAGTGGATATGGTCCAATGGGATGTAAATCAGTTATACAATTTTAATATAGATCATTATGTAATTGAGAGGATACATGAAGGTCATAAGAGTATGTGATCATGTAAAGAATTTTGGTTCATGGGATTGAATAATGGAATGGGGATCATGAAATCCCATTAAGGAAAAAGGGTCATGTAATCATAGAATTTGTATTAGGTTAGGTGATACCACAACATGGTCATGTGAAAAAAACCATTATATCATCATATATAATATATATTGTGATGTTATCATGTGATTAATTGGACTTCATAGAGTTGTGGGAATCTTGGGTCATCATGTTATCAGGTCTCATTTAAGTGGTCATCGGGAATGGCCTTTCATGAATTTTTTACACATTTGTTAATGGGTCACCAATTTATTCCAGATATCATCCATCAAAATTAATTATTTAATTTAAAAAAGGGATAATTTGAAATAATAGTATTATTATTTAAATTACAACATGACTTTATATCTTGATTCACCTGTATGTCATCTAATTTTATATTTCCTCTATTTTCATTGTCATTTTTATTGGCATTGGTCCTCCTATATAAATTACACTTTTCATGGAATGTGAGAAAAAAACATGGTTTTGAGGTTGTGTAAGTCATCTATGTAATTTATAAGTGTCTCTTACACATTTAATAACTAAGACTATATGTCATCGATGATGTATTCCAGCTCATTGCATGAAAAATGGAAACAACATAAGAATACCGCTATATAAAACCTCTCTAAAGATGATCACATAAATTTTTGGATATTAAGTGATTAGTTTACTCAGAAGTTTCTCATGAAGAATAATGAATGAATGATCCTTTCATATCAGAAAATGTAACATCAAATCCAGAAAAATTATTTGATTTGGACTTGGAGATTATGTATTACTGGGGTGTCTCATAACAAATAGATACTGCATGAAGGATCAATTATGGAAAGTAATTCCATTAAAATACTCCAAAGAGTTGTTTGGGATTATGAAATCATGTTTCCCTAGGGTTTTTTATGTTTCAAGGGTCACACAATCTCTCAATCTTTTCACAAGACCCTTATGTGGTCATGCGGTCTAAGTATAAAATATTTCTTAATTTTTAAATCCCATTTTACCAAAATATTACTTGTCTTTCAAGTATTTTCATCACTTATAATTTCCAAATTTCTTCTAGAATTAATAAAAACTATATTTTTTATATTTATCTATATAACCATCCATGTGTTTCTATGATGGAAAATGAGATACATTGTCCAATGAGTCTATATTCCACCCATACAGACTGATTTTTTTTAATATTCCATTGGATGGAAATAAGATGTAAAATGGTTTTACCATCAACTTAATAAAATTTTCACTATAGTAATGATATAGGTATATTATTATTAGTGTTTTATTAAATGTATTTATGGAGTTGGAAGAGGAAATAAACATGATAGTAAAAGGCTAATAATTTTAAAATTTTCTTGATAATTTTCTTTTATAGTAAACTTAATGCCTTTATAGTTTTTTTTATTTTGGGGTGTTCATGACAACTAAGATGTAAAAATGGAGTTAGGTAAGGATTAAGGAATATTTGGCTTGATATAGGGTGCTCAATGTGTACGAATAAGTGACGAGTGGTGGTTCCCTTTTATATGTGAGATAAATGACGCCCTTTATATTATTATGAACATTCAAATATGGTAAATGTACATATAGTAAAATGTATCTCAAATTTATTAAAATATCAATGATATTTTAAGTTATGATATAAATACATTCAACCAATCACATTAATCATAGGATGTTAACTACTTTGAGACCTTATTCCTTAGTATAACCCCTCTATAACCCATTCAACCCATAAAATGATGAAAAAGTGTACTATGGTAACATAATTTTATGAATAAAAACGAAGTATAATATATTAAATAAATTTTATATGAGGATTCCCAATATATAATCCATTTTCTATGATTCAGTTTAAAAATGCGGTAAATATAACTTCTAATTTATGATTACTAAATGAAATAATTTTTTTTAGAAAAAAAATTTTAAACCTGAAAAATATTTGAAAAAATGACAATATATAGAAATGATCCTAGTTATATTTATTTAATTACAAACAAAGTATGATTTTTAGGTGAATATAAAACCAATAAAAAATTGAAAATCACCCTTTCAATAAATGATCAAAGTAAAAGTATTATCATTTTAGAATACAAAATTTTTCCCTATTCAATTTAAAGTCAAATAATTCAGGAAAATACCAAAAGATCTTGCTAATTTAATTTGTAGATGATGATATCATATGTGATTTCCAGTTAATTAAATTAAAATATTTGTTTTCTACATTTAAAAATAAAATAAAATAAAATAATAAATATAAACAATATAGAGGGAACAAAAACAATTATTTTTTGTTTCAAAAATTAAATTAAAAACTTGTAGTGAAAATTTAATAATGATTACTGATAATATATATAATTTATTTATAATTAAAATTATCTATTTTGTCTCATTATTCATCCCTTAAATATGTTATTTCCTAAAAATTTAATTCATTGTTTACAAAGTGGAGTTATGTTTCTCTCATAAATTCCATATATTCCCATATTCATTATTTAATCATATCATTCTTCCATAAAACAATAAACAAGGGAATCAAATTATATGAAAATAGATACTCTATATGATCTTTAATCAGAATTGTATTTTCTTCCCAATAATGATTTTATTAAAACAAAAATACTTATGGGCCCAAAAAATTAGATACCTTAGGTAAAAATTTCCCTAAAAATGAAACATACAAAATATCAGATACCTAATATAGAATAAGTAGTGAGTCTTATAGGTGTGAAAATAATCCCTCAATTTTTAAAATGTTATACAACAAAATAACACATTGAATCAATTTTAATTCTTATAAAAATACAACACCCCTTTATAATTAGTTATATTATGAAATACATGATTTCTTACCCTAACAACTATATATTTCCTCTAATTATATTTATAACATTTCTATATCATATGGTATTTTATCATATGATTCTAAATCACCCTTACCATTTAGACTATATCTTCTATAAATTCATTTCCAAACAACATTATTTCCCAAAATTCATCCCAACATGTTGGAGTATGTCACCACCTTCCATATACTACCTCAAATGGTTCCATAAGTATACTAGAATGAAAATCAGTATAATAAGAAAATTAAATTAATGAAATATATATATCCCAATAACCATAATAATCCATTGAAAAATCCCAAAGTATATCTTCCAAATTATAAACTAGTTGCCCTAATTTTCTATTTGATTGTAGATAAAAATATATAATAAAAAATTTGATAAAAAAACCTGAAGTCCATTCATAAAAGTAAATGTGAATCTAGGATCATGATCAATTGAAATAGAGAGTATAACTCCATCTAATGTAAATACCTATTTAATTTATTGTTTATCAGGATGATCCAAATACATTTTATCTTGAATACGAATAAAATTAATAGATATATTCAAATGATTAATAATAACCCAAATAGAATTATTACCCTCTGATTCCATTAGTAATCCTTCTATGAAATCCATGGTTATAATTATCCAATTTAAAATTTTTATTGGATATGGATGAATCATCCCCTTTCATAGTTGTCACTCAAAATTAACCCTTTAACAAGTCAGATATTTAATTTGAAAATAATCTATATCTTTCTTCATACACCGCCCAATAATATTCATTAAGGTGTCTATATTTAATAATAAAACTAGGATAAACCTAATATGGAGAGCTCTGAGCTTCATTCAACACTTCTATATTCATCTAAAAACCACTCTTTGCACCAAGCCTCTTTAAATTAATTAAAAAAATTCATAAAAAAATTTAATTCAAGTAATTTACTTTCCATAATAAATTATAAATATTTTTTGAAAATCATCATATTCATTAAAATTCATATTAATTATTTATAAAAAACATGATTCTACTAATAAAAAAGATAAATATGAAAATTTTTCTAGATACACAATTACCATCCCCAAATTAATTATCTTTAAATATTGAATAATTTTGAAAATGTTTTAAGGTTAATGATCAACTATCCTTTTGATTCATGGAATCAACTACCTAACTTGATTTAATAGGATAATAGCGAGTTATGAAATCATAATACTTTGTCACTTCAAAAAATATTATACTCCAAATGATCATCTCTTTTTAAAGAAATATATACTTTGTACTTGTATGATATGTATATATATCATATTTCTCTGAATATAGAAGATTGATCAAAATTATTAAATGAATGACCACCACATATATCCCAAGATCCTTAATTAAATTATTATTCTCATTTATTATTAATTGGTGGGATTCCAATGCGATTAATCGATAATTTTTTAATATGAAAAAACAATGCCCATCAATGATGCAACACGATAAATAAAATAATCCCCATATCAAGATGGTAATTATAATTTTGAATAATTTACAAGTCTTATTTTCAATTATTGAAATTATTCATTAAATTTTTTATTCATATGAATTTAACTCACTATCGAGTTAATATGTCACATAAATAAGATAATAAAAAAATTATTTTAATAAACCATCAGTGTTTACCTACTAATAGAAGAAAAAATCGAATCACTTGAACATTTGTAGGTGTTGGATACTCATTCCTTACTTTAGTGTTAGTATGATAAGTATTTATACCACCTTTATAAGAAATATGCCAAATTAATGAAATATAATAAAATTAAAGTCAAAATATTCAAAATTTTAAAAATACTTTTTTTTAAATGTATACAGATCAATATTTTTATGCTTCTCATGATCGTCAATTTTTTTTGAATATACTAAAATATCCTAAAAAATCATAGAAAAAAACAAATAAAAAAACTCATTGAAAACTCTATTCGTGAGACAAAAAAATATAGATGGTGAAATTTTCAACCATAATGGAATAACCAAAAACTCATAATGGCCAAACCAAGTATAAAACACTATCCAAATTATATCTTCATTCTTCAATTTCAACTAATGATACCCAGTCCTGAGGTTAATCATTAAATAATATAGAAATCCTGAGAGTTGATCAAACAAGCCATCCATATAAGAACTCTGATACTTCTTCTTCAAACTAATATTATCGAATTCTCTAAAATCATTGAAATATTTATAGAACTACCTTTTATTTTAATAAAAAAATATGGGGACCAAATTATGATGTTATTTGGTGGATGAGAAAACTATATGGAGTATCTTGTAAATGTATTTTAAATTCCAATATCTCTAGTACAGACATTTGATAAAAAGAATTTGAAAATAGATTACCATTGGGATATAAGTAAATATTTTATTAAACCTAATTTTCTAGAATAGTTATAGATGAATCATCAAAAAATACATCCATTATTTCATTAACCATGTGAACAAAACATGGATAAGTAGTACATTTTCAAATGACACCAAACAAGTAGCACAAAGTCGGTGCCTTACTGTATTACACTAGCATCGATATAATGGGTTGAATACCAAAGGACAGATCAGTTAAGTAGTTTTAGAGAACTATATACACACATGATAACTATTTTAATTTAGGAATATTAAAAAATTATACATAAAGAATAGAAAATAAACTACATCCTTGAAAACACACTCAAATATATCTTTTTTATATCATAGGAAAAGGAAACAACATAACGGTGATCTAAAATGATTTTTAAGGGTTATGTAAACTAGAATAAATCATGAATCAAAAATAATAATCAATATTTGAGGGTAAAAAATTGAACACACATTCCACAAAAATAACTATATAAGGTAATATCAATATGTAAAGGTATACAAATGAAAAAACATGACATTTAATCAATAAATTGAGAATGAAATGAATCTAGAGATAATATCATTATGAAAATACCATGGTTAATAATAAATGTATTTTAAATGATGTATATTCATAATTATTTGAAATCATGTTTCCTAGGAACATGACACCTTTATGGTTAGGATCTATCCTCTAGATAGTTTAAAACAAACGGTGTAAAAACCTATATAATTTATGCAACTCGTTCATCTAATGAGACTACTAATGCATCAAGGTTAAATATACAAATGGTCAATAAACCATGTATTTCATGTAAAAAAATACTCATATATTTAATAATTTATTTAGTTAACGAACAATACGTCTTATCACAAAGTTTCTATATTGAGTAAAGGATACAAGTTTATCAATATTTCTCATGTTTATCAAACAAATTACAATGTAAATATCATATTTAAAAATGTTATATGGTTTATAAAATAATTATACCCATCATACATTAATATGGATATTTAATATAAATGTAAATTCCAATGAAAATTGATCTTATGAAACTGATTGTCTCAATAGAAAGTTAACAATCACAAATGAAAGTGAGAATCCACAATAACATTTACCACATGGTAATTTTTATGTCAAATATACTTGGATGAAATAATTTAAATTGAAACATAAAATACCATGAAAATTTAATTATTTGGGATATTACATGTATATATTGAAGTATATACACCACATAAATCTGAATTGGTGCATGATAAAAAATAATTCTCAATGGAATGTCAATTGAGATAAAATAACTTTCCCTGTGTATGGTTCATTACAATTGTTATTTATCATCCTGAATAATAAAAATATGTTACTTATTTAATTTATTAAGAACATTTTTCATTTTAGTAATACTTTTATTTCATGTATTATCATTTTATATTCAATTATTTAATCAATTAAGTATATTACGGCTGTTTTGATGATATTTGTATTATGTGTCAAAAATTAATTTAGAAGGATAACTATGGTCAAAGAGATCAATATTTAAATACATATAGAATTATAATCATGAAATAATTATCAAATATTTTCATCCAGTAAGGTTTTCGTCTGTTTTCCCTTTCTTTTGGTCTTTTGCGACCAGCCTCTTCACTTTGCATCCCAGAATCATGTGTTTCTAGTTCCTTTCCAATGGATCTAGAGACTCCTAGCAAGACTTTTTTCTTATCTAGGTGGTGGATCTATCAAGAATGACCAGTGTTCATGGCAGTTCCTGTATCTCTCTATTGCAGCTTTAATCTGCTATGAACTCTACTCTGGCTCCTGATTTCTTCTAATATTCTCCTAGTTTGATTTAAATGGTGGTTCTCAAGGTGTTTTGGGATGTGAGTTTCAAATAGTCCACTATGTTTCAGGTGGTTTTTTCCCTATGGTGGCTTCGACTCTGACCATGGTTCCCTGGAAGGCTTAATTTTCGTGATGGTGTTTAGTTCAGTTTCAACCCTTTTGTTTCTTTGATGGTCTATTGTGGTTTGTTTTTTGGTTTCAATAGTGGTGATGATGGATTCTGGTGGATGGTTTCTTTAGCAGACAATTGTGGAAAATGGAAACATATAGTGTTAGGGTGTGTGATTCAAGTCTTCTATGTGATGATGATTGTGGAAAGTGTATTTGTGGTACTCTTCTATGTTGTTTCTACTATGGTATTTTCAGTGGTGTTGATGGATTCTAGAGGACGGTTCTAGTCGGCATGCTGGTGTTTTCGTAGGGCACAACTTGTGTCAGGGCGTGTATCGTGAGGAGGTATATGGTTTGATGCGGTGATGATGGCCTGTTATTGTTTATTGAAATGGTTTGAATCATGTAATTTGAAATTTGAAATCTGGCGGTGACGGTTTTTGTTAGGTTCCCATTTTTCTTTAAAGTAGATCTTTTGATAAAATAAAAAATGGATTTTAGGAGGAGTAATATTTCTATTTTTCGATGATCATTACAAATAGGAGGTAAGTAATATTTTATCTTTAAATAATTATAATAGTATTATAAATACCATATTACTTATTTAAATATACACATATAAATCATCCATGTGGGATTATGATGAGAAGAGAGTCACATCGCTTCTTGGAGGCAGTATCCCACACGTACACGAAGGATGTTATCATCTTTAAGTGTAAGAATGAAAAATGTTGTATTATATTTTCAGGATTATAATTATATCATGAATATCATAAATATTTTATTTATATAAAATATAATAATTAAATGGTATCTTCATCACCTTTCATGTTATGTATTAGTGAAATATGAATCACATCGCTTCACGACGTGATAGTCCACCGAACACACTGTCAACATTATCATGTTCAATATTTAATAGAAGGTAAAAAATGTGTGTATATATATATAATGATTATAGAGATATAATTATTTATAAATATTATTTATATGAATTAGTTTCATCATCATACCCATCTGTGAATGGTGGTAATGGAAAAACAAAGTACATCCGTTCATAGGGAAGTAGTACTCCACACACACAAATGATGATTTTTAACCCATTTGATAGTAGTGGATATGGTTTTTGGTCATGAAATTATTATAAGAAAACCCAGTTATATGGATGATATTTATTTTATTATATCAATACGTTTTAAAAATAATTTAATGAGGTGGATGATGAAATAAAATAAAAACTCCCATTAAAGAATATTACCTCGTCTATGGGTATCTACCTTAGGTTTGAAATAAAACACTTCCTAAGATTAATTTTTTTCTAAAAAAAGATTCTAGTATAATAATAGGGATGATTTTATTTTATTTTGGGAATGAATTGGATGGAAGAATGTGTTTTTTATGTTTCAATAAGAGACAAGAGGAGGAGGCCTTTTATAAGTGGCATGAGTGGGACACTTGTTTTTTTTTGAAAAGATTCAATTCCACCCACATTTTTTTCGTGGAGAAAGACACCAAAATGGCCCATTATCATACGTAGAAGATTTAAGGTAGAAATACGGACATAAAGTTGGCTTTTTAAATGTTTTTAGATCATTTTTAACCCTTATCTTATGCATTTAACCCCAGTAAATCAGGTTTTACCACAACCATGGTAATTAATTTTTACCCCATTAAATAATAATTTTGGTAAAAAAATTGAGTTGGTAATATTAAAAATTAAAAAATATGATGATTTCTAATATGGAATCCATTTTTATAAATTAAATAACAGAATTGGAAAGAGTTAATTTAAAATAAATCTCACACATGTGTCGAGAAAGTATGTTTCTAAAGAGAAAATGGTCAAAAGGATGCAAAATTTTTATATCTAAAATAAATATAAAAATGAATATAAAGACCTAAAATAAGATACTTGATAGAAAATTGATCAAGTTTTAATTTTAAACCAATTAAAAATATAATTTATGAATATGATTTATTTAAATGAAAAAGTAGTTTTAATTAAATTTCAACATTTTTCATTATTCATCAAAATATGAATCTTTTTAGAAAAATCCCAAAAATTCCCTCTAAGACTGTTTGAATATTATCATTTTAAAAAATAAAATAAATTTTATAAAATTAATATAAAATAATTTTAAATTTGGCGAGCAATGCAGGACTAAATAGTGTTTTGTTTGAACCTATTTTTCTGTGCATTGAAAGATATCAATGAAATTAAATTTATTCTAAAATAAATATATTGTTAAGTCTGGGGGTGTTACATTATTCACCCCTTTAATAATTTATTCCAATAAATTTTTTAGATATTACCTTTTAAAAATATGATGATAGTTCTTCTTTATAATATCCTATAGTTCCCATGTTGCTTCCATCAGTTTTTTATTTCTCCAAAGTATCTTAACAAGAAGAGTCAACTAATTCCTCCATAGTTTCTCTCTAGTATCAAGAATCTAGATGGGATATTAATAGTAATATAGATGATGATCTGATTATATTTCATCAGAGGTGAGTACCTGAATTTGTCTAGGCATGTACATCCCTATCAATAATATAGGAAACATGTCACGTACGGTTGAGTGGTTGGGGAACATTGTAAAAAAATAACAAAAGACTCCAATTATTTTAAAATTTTCAATGTTTGCAATGTTATGTGTCTTAATATACCTTTTTTACCTAAACTTATAACACCCTTCCATTGAGATAATTTCATGAAAACATGATCCACCTCATGGAATTCAGAATCTTTATTTTTATTTTCGGCAAACTATTTTTCCTACATTGGGATGCTTTAATGTAAACCTAGATAACCATTAACTTTATTTTTTTTCTATTCAAAATGTTATTCTCTTACAAGTTTCATTTCAATAAAATTACATCAACATGTTTAAGTATGACATCACTTATCGTATAATTATTTATATAGTACCATTTAAATACCAAAATGGAAACTATTTCTATAAGAAAACTCTACCAAAGGTAACTAATGATCCCACATAACTTTAATGTCATGTGATAATGAAATCAACATGTTTTAAATTATTTTAATAGTCCTATAATATTTTCATTCAGTTTGAGTATTGTATGAAGTTCTCAAATGAATCTTAGTGTCATGTGTCTTATGATGAATCTCCCAGAAATCTGATGTAATGTGAGGATCAAAATCAGACCTGATCGAAGGAGGTTCACTCTTATGTCTTACAAAATCATTAATATAGATCTTTATGAGGATTTAAAGAGGTAAATATTCTATTATAGTTAGTAAATATATAGATTTTTTATGTGATGAATGATAACCCACAATTCATCATTATTTTTAGGAGTCTTTGGTATTTCCAATAAAACATCAATGGCAATATCATCTCATTTCCATAAAATAATAGGAAGAGTTTGCATTACTCCTCTAGGATGATTCCTCACAAAAATTACTTTGTTGAAAAACCAAATATATGGACACATAATCATCAATTTCATGCTTCATGTTATCCCACAAAAAATAACCCCTCATATATCTATACATCTTCCTGCTACTAGGGTGTATAATAAAATTTGAGCTATGAGAATCATCCAATAATTCCATTTTTAGATTAGGTGTATATGGGACACAAAATCGCATTCTAAATTTTAGAATACCATCTTCAAAAATGAATTATTCCAATTTTACATCATTCACAAGTTTAATTTTCTTTTGAATGTTTTCATCATCAGATTGGTAATTCTTTGTCTTTTATAATAAAGATGGGATTACAATAATTTGAAAAATTATTGAGGTATCCCGTTCCTTAGAAACTAATGTATCAATATTTACGTCATTAATGAACATAGAATCCCTCTCAATCCCCATTTTGGGTCACAATTCCATAATCATTTTTTATCAATGCATCTTCTATATTATATTCTATCCCATTGTGGTACTGTATTGAGCAATCATAATCCTTGAGTAGCTTTATCCATATCCTTTGTCTCATATTGAGATCAATTTTTTAAAGATGTATTTTAGGATTTTAGGATCCATAGATATCTCACATCATTCAATGTAGAGATAATGTCTCTATATACTTAACACACTAATTACAACTACCAAATCATGATCATTGGAAGGATAGTTATTTGTGAGTCTTCAAATACATTGATGGATATATAACAACA
This sequence comes from Viscum album, assembly GCA_963277665.1. Classification (NCBI taxonomy): domain Eukaryota; kingdom Viridiplantae; phylum Streptophyta; class Magnoliopsida; order Santalales; family Viscaceae; genus Viscum; species Viscum album. The sequence continues at coordinate 1,325,165,579 of OY728143.1, forward strand.
TTATCGTTTTTCATTAATACAAAACAAAGTCTCTTCTTAAATGCATCACTATATATCACTAACATTCCACGTCCATATGGTAGATTCAAAATCAAATCATTGACCATTATCTTCTTTATTTTATCAAAACATTATTCACTTTCCTTTTTCCAGAAAAAAACTTAAGCTCTTTATGTGTATGATTTTTTATAGGGTTAGCTGATTGTAAATAATTATTAATGAATAGATGATAGTAACCTTACAAACAATTGAAAATATGTTCATTAGTTATGTTTTATACTATAGTCTATTCTCTTTTAACCTTTTTATTTGTATAATCAACTAAGATTGCATCCCTAGAGACAATATGTCCAATAAAAGAAACTTCCTGAAGAAAAAATCTCATATTCTAAATTTACCATATAACTCTTTCCTTATAAGTGTATCAAGAATAATGCACAAAGGATTCTCATGGTCATAATATCATTTAGAATAATCCAAAACATCATCAATGAATACCAAAAAAAATCCTCATGATATTCTATCAATAATATTTTCATTATATCTATAAATAAATGGAATAGTCAATCCAAAATGAATTACTTTAAATTAATAATTTCCATGCCTCATTCAAAATGTTATATTTGGAATATATTAATTATTTACACATATTTTATGATTCCCTGAACGAAGTTAAATATTTAGACGCTAGCCATTTACACATACTATTATATTATTTTAAGCGTAACTAACAATTAAATAAAAACCAAGTATTGTAAAGTCATGTATATTTGGATGATTAGGTACATAAATAGAAAATTTGAAACCAAAATAAAAACAAATTTTATATAATATTTTTAATTTTCTCCTAGAATACTTTTATCTCTTATAAATACATAGGATAACTCAGGGAATACATGAAAAAGGGATGATCAAAAAATCATAGTAATGGAATGTCACACCCTAACCCAAAACCTCATTTTCATAGTTATTTTATTTATATTCGTGTCTGTTTTATGTTTTTTATTAAACCTTAAAAGGGGGGGTCACCCTTTCCTCTTCCCTCCCCCTTAAAATGCATGTAACACCCCCTCCCCATCCTTTGGTCACACAACATAGATCCCACCCCCATCCTAGACCTCCAATAGCACGGACTCCCCCCTTCTGGCATGCCTCCCCCTCTTTCTGGTGAGCTCCTCCTATGGCGGACTGTCTACCAAATGTTACCCAACCAATGTCCCGAACAACCTCATATGATCCCCCTACTGGATGGTTCTCCTCCAGCATGGTTCCCATCTACCCGTGATCTCCCCAACAGTGCCTCCCTTGTTCACAACCCCTCTCTCTGACAGACACTCCTTTGAGTAAGAATATCCTCCTTTTTTAATTAGTTTCATCCATCCTTTTGGTATTTGGTTTCTCCAGTGGGTAGGGTTGCATATTAGGGTGATATCTTGATCTGTTGGGCTTTATCTTGATGACTGCGGTTTGATGTTTTCTCTTGAAGTTGCAGTTGATTTGTAGTTAGAATTCCACATTGGTTTTAAGGGATTTATCTACTTGAGGTATGTGGTTCTATGACCTAGGATTTTTAAATGATTTGATTTTATTTGTTTAACAATTTTTTACATGTTCTATAGTTAAATAGTGTGGTGTGGAATATGTTTTAGAATGAATGTAAGAAGAAATTTGGTTTTCTAAAGAAAAAAGATAGGTATTTTATATTTGTTTTGTTGAGGGAATTCTTTTAAGTGTTCAGTCAATTGTTTAATGTGTAAAAAATGTGTTTTCAAAATCACTTGATGTGTGAGTGTGATTAAAGTGAGTTTTCCAAAGGAAGATAAATTATTTTGGAATGTGTATTTTTATTGAGAACCTTGAAATATTATTTAGGGGTGTGTAAATTATGAAATCATGATTTAAAGGGGGTACTTGGTCTATGTGTGGATTTACAAAGTGGGCTGTCCATATAATTTTTTGGTTTTAATTGTGTGTTTTTGTTGGTTTTTAATGGGGGATTATGAATTGCGTAGGTGATGGTAAAATCATTTGAAATGGGTTTTCGGTGTGAGTAAATGGATAATAGTTAGGCCTTTTGTGCACATTTTAGTGTGAGTTTTTAATTGTTTAAATAATGGGAAGCTTGTATTACAAATGAACTTCTTTTATGCATGGATTCAAAAATGGGTTCTTAGCCCATTTTTTCTGTGTGAGAAATTGTGTAACATTCTTGTATCTTACTAAATGGATTTTAATGAATTGAAATTTTATTTGAAAAAGTGTTTTGGTGTGTATAAAATTAAAATTTGTTTATTCATGAAATTAGTGATTTCTATAGCATGCTTGACTTTAGTTAGTGAAAGTGGTGATATGTGTGACATGTTAAATTGAACTAGAGTACAATAAAATCTTGAGTATCTAGGTGGGATGAAAATTTCTAGTATACTAGATGATTTATAATGGGTTCATCCTGATTTTATCTAGAAGGATTGACACTGAAGACACAAATTAAACTATGATGATTATGGAAGACCACTAGGCCATTACTTTATCCCCTCCTAGAGGATCATGTATTAGAACACAGTTGGTTGTGGTTTATAAGCCATGTTACACCGAGGTACAAGGTTATAGTGTCCCACTCGATATAGATTAACCCTAGTGTATTAACCCATGGTGGTATACTATATATGATGTGGTTTCATCCATCAACACATGGTGGACCTATTATGTGTATGTGTGAGTGTGTGTGTGTTTTATATAAATTACCTTTCTCTTTTATGATAATGTTTGTGAAATGGATAGTTTTAAAAAAAATCCCTTTTTAAAGATGTTTTCATAATAAATTTTTTCCTATAAATTTTTTTAAAATAATTTATTTAAATGAACATGTTAAATTATCTTCTTAATGTTTTGTCATGAAACCACTTTATTGGGTGGAATCCAACTACGATTTGGATCACATCCTATATACACCCTTAGGTGTATGTAGATCTTATTATATGTGGCCTCCAGGTAAAGGCAGGGTATGTTTTTTTAGGAGTTTAGGTTCCTAGTGGTACCTCCTTATGGATATTTTTGGCAAAAAATCAAGGATAATTATCCGCTTATTTCTTGAGTTTTGGGATAGTATTTTTATTTCCCCCCTTTGTGGCAGTTTCTTTTTTTTTGTTTAAAAATTTTAATGTTGATTCTTAAAATTTGGTTATTCCATGTTTGGTTTCCTATCTTCTGTTTTGGTTTATTTATCCTGTTATAGATTTATTATTATGACTTAATGTAAATTTTTGACATGTTTTATTTGATACTCAGGCACCTGTTCTATCTCATGGGGATCGGGAATACCCTTTAGGAATTTTCGCGGATAGACTTGGGAGACCGGTTCAGGGTCGGCCCATCTTGGTTCGTGACATTGTATAAATATAGGAATAATGTACAACATTTGGGTCAGTAGGTATAACATGGTGACATAAAAAGGAATGAAACATGAATAAAAACATTGAAACATCACATTTATAACATGGGATCATGTAATCATGGAATCATATGAATATGGTACCAAGACTATATCACATGGTGGACAAAGCCCCATAAATAAATTAGGTTTACTCCCTATCCTAGTATGATAAATCATGAGACTAAATGTTACCCAATGCATTGGAGCACCATCTAGGTGCACCGATCATAACATGATCAAGAATATGTGTTCCACATGAAGTAAATAACTTAAGGAATAAGTATAAAGGTCACCCATGGAAAGAAATGATTATCATAACCTTGTCAGAAAGAATAACCAAAGGTAATATCATAATTTTGTCTATAAAAGAATGGATTTAAATCATACCTGGACATTAATAATGGAAACTTGATATTGATCATGATTAATGATGTCTAATTGAAGTGAAAATATGTAAAAATAATGTTTATTAAACTTTATAAATGAACCACTTAATTTGGATTAGGTGTAAATTTTAGAGAATACATAAAGAGGATAAATGAATAATTATTTATATAAAACAAGAATTGAACTAACATAATTTGTCAGGGTAAAATGAGTGATTTTATAAAAATATCAGTGGCTTAAAATAGACAATAGATTGTACATTAAAATGGGAAATAATTTGGGAAGTCCCAATTAATTGATCTTTCTTATCGGGGGGAATTGTGAAGGTGGACTTTTGAAAACATTTATTTCCCATAAATGAATTATTAATTGATATGGACACATAATTATGAATATATAAACTGAATTTATAAGAATTAAATCGTAATAATTATGAAATATATTGGGGTGAATAGACAAAAATCATAACATAAAGGTAATTTGGAGGTGTGGAGAGAATCCCATACCTTATGTATGAATGTGTTAAGAACATTCACTTAACTCCCTAGACAATAAAATTAGATCAATTAATTACTTAATAAAGAACCTGTCATAAATTTATTTTATTTATTATATTTTTTTTAATTTTTATGACTATTTTGACGAGTAATAGAGTTAAATTTTTCCATTTAGAGACTATTTGTTTCATGGTTTATGGTTGGTTCTCTTGAGTGTAAATATGGGATTTCTTGTAAAATTGAAATAAATTATCAAGAAGTGATATTATTTAGTATTAATGAACTTACATAAGCTAAATGGTATAATATATAATTTTGATAAATTGTATGTTTATTATTTATTAGATAAAATACTTTTCAAAATGTTTTAAATTATTTGGATGGTTTTTACGACCAACATGAAATTGTATCATTTTATTCAAAAATATGTATATATATAATGGTTCAAAACATGATATAACATATAATATGTATATGAAAATCTTATTTACCCATAATAATGGTTTTATTACCATATTTTAATGTGGTAATGGAAAATGATAACTCATCATCCATGAAGGCAATGAATCAACACATCACAAATGATGTTTTAATTTTTAGAATAAAGGGAAAGGAGAAGAAGTTTTATGATAGATATTCAATTAACAAAACAAAATTTAATTATATAAATATGATACTATATTTATCATTATTCTTTTTCTATGGTATGTGAGGAGATAATAATAAAGGAAAATAAATTAAAACAAATTGAAAGAGGATTTTACCTTTTATAAATCTTCTCATTGAGAACCTCCTTAAGGAACTTGAGTTTTTCCTTTTTTTAGACCAGAATCTCTTGGACATAGGGAAGAGTCCTTGGAAGGTAATTGTGTATAATTTATAGATGATATGAGACTTATAAGGTGTGAGGAGAAGCGGTGGTGAGGGGTCATATTTATAGGGAGAGGAAAATGTTATTTTCATTATTATATTCATTGTTTTAATTTTATTTTCTCAAGAGTATAAATAGTGTCGATACATATCACTAAAAACATAATTATAAGAAAGTAAAATTCAATTTATAAAATTTTGGGTAATTATGTTCCTATCCCTGTATGAAATTTCTTCATCAAAATTTCATTTTACATTCTAAGGTGAAAATATATGAGGGTACTTCTCATTAACTTCTTCTTATGATTCCCATGTCACCTCTTCTTACATATGATTTATCCACGAAACCTTGATGAGGGGATTTTTCTTGTGGCATAAAAAGTTGTCTCTATATTCCATGATCTTCACCAGCTACACTTCAAATGATTGGTCGTTCTCTAGTTGAACCACTTCCAGATTTAGTACATGTGAGTTTTTAGGTATGTACTTTCTTATAAGAGACACATGGAACAATTCATGAACTTGAGTAATATTTGATGTAAGTTCAAGAAAATAGGCCGCTAATCCTATGTGATAAAGGATCTCAAATAGGATAATGTACCTTGGGGTAAGCTTCCCATTCATTCCAAACTGCATGAATCTCTTCCATGGTGATATTAGAATGAAGAATTTTTATACAACATTGAACTATAAATCCATTTGAAGATTTTTAGAATGGATATTTTTATGAATATGAGAATATTTAATATGTTTTTGTATGGCTTTAAACTTCTCTCTCATATCTTTCACTAGATGTGGTCTAAGTAACTTTCATTCAGAAAATTCATCTCAATAGGTTGAAGATCTACATCGCTTCCCATATAGAGATTCATATGGAGCCATCTGAAGGCTCGAGTGGAAACTATTTTTTATGAGAACTAAACTAATGGGAGATGTTGATTCTATCCACCTTTTACTTCTATAGACCATTTTATCAACATATACTTGAGAATATGAATATTCATTTCATATTGGCCATTGTTTTTGGGGTGATAGGCCATGCTAAAAAACAATTTAGTGCTCAAAGAATGATTAACAATTCTCTAGAAATTATATGGTAATCATAGATCATGATCAGATTTGATAGATAGTGGTACACATGTATCCTCACCACTTCCTTCACTTATAACTTGGTAAGTTGTTCAATAGAGAAATTTTCCTAAATAGTAATGAAATGGGCAGTCCTGGTGAGTCAATCCACCAAAACCCATATCACAATATTTCCTTTGGATGTTTTTTGGAAACTAGTGAAAATATTTATAGTGACATTATACCATTTCCATGTGGGTGAGGGAAATGGTTTCATCATCCTTTTGAACCTATACCATTCTGCTTTAACTTGATGACATACCAGACACCTTGATATATACTCTACAATATCATTATTCATATTATCGTACTTTAACTATTCCAAAAAATCATAGTACATCTTAGTACTTCTAGAACGGATAGAGAAGTTTGATATAAGTTCATTCACAAGAAACACCTTCTTTATATCAGGTGATGATGGAATGAAAATTCTAGTTCAAAATAGAATCACACTATCATCATTGATGTGGAAATATTATATCCTTCATTCCTTTACCACATTCACCTAATTTTATTGCTCCAAGTAATCCCTTTGTGATTATTGATCTCCTCTTGGATATATGGTTGGGTAGTAATTTGGGAAAGGTAGTATTTATTCCATTTCATTATGATTTCCCAATCCATCCATTGAATTTCCATGAAAATAGGGTCTTTTTCAATCTACATCATAGATAGAGTAGCAAGTTATTTCCTACTATGATAATTAAACACCTTGTTTTACTTCCCAAGATGATTGTGAATATATAAATATTATTACTCGAATATCTCTAACCATATCATTTGATTTAGCTTGAGATCTTTTTGTTGTAATTTATACTTTTGGATCTTGTGATTAGTATATATGTCACACTTCTCACTATGGAGGTATTTCCGGATGATTTTAAAGTAAATCATCACAGATCATAGATCCCAATCATGTTTTAGGTTGTTATTCTTGTGGATATTCAACTTTTGGGAGGTGTAGGCAACCAATTTATCATTATATATGAGTACACAACACAATAAATTCTTGGAACCAACACTGTATATCATAAAAACTTCTCCACTTGTTGGTAGTGTGAGAATAAGTGAAATGATTAGCCTCTTCTTAAGCTCTTTAAATATTTCCTCACACACTTCCATCCAAACAAACTTTACCCCTTATCATGTTAACTTAGTTAGATAGTTATATAATTATGATAAATTCATCACAAAACATTAATTATACCTACCTAGGAAAAAATGGATATGCATTATAGATATTATATTGGGACACTCCTTGATTACCTTTGTCCTGGAAGGGTCCACAAATATTCTTTTTCTAGTGATAACATTCCCCAAGAATCATACTTCCTCCATTTAGAACTCACATTTAATATACATTCCATATAGTTTGTCCCTACACAATTTTTGTACCACTACATTTAAATGATCTTAACGTCAATCCATTATCTAGACGTATATCAAAATATCAACTTTAAAGACTACCGAAAATTTTCTTACATAATCTCTAAAGACTCTATTTATTAATTCCCTGAATTTTTTTGAAGAATAAGTGATTCTAAATGGAATTGATATGAACTCATAACATCTATACCTTGTTCGAAAGGTGGTATTGGGAATGTATTCCTTCATCGCCTTTAAATGGTGACATGCTAACCGAAAGTCCTCCTTTGAGAAATAATTGTCTACCTTTAGTTGATTTAATAATTAATTTATCCATGGAAGAGGATACTTATTCTTTATCATGTTTTTTATCTCAAGATAATAATTGCAGCACATTGATCCATCCTTCTTCTTGATGAAGAGGACTAGAACACCCCACAGTGAATCACTTGGGGTGTATGAAACCCTTTTATAGATTCTATTATAACTACTTCTTTAGATCCTCTAACTCAATGGTGTAAATTCTATAACAATTACTTGATATAGGAATAGATCTAGAAATAAGTTCAATTGAGAACTAAACCTCTTGCTTATGAGGAATGCGAGACAATTCTTCTGAGAACACGTCAGTATAGTCCCTCACAATGGGCATGTCTTCAAGTATGATATTCTATTATTTATTAAAAATTTGAGCTTTATATGATTAACCATAATCAGTAATATTCACATTTGAGATGATAAAACTAAAGTATATTCATCATCCTCCTTATACTTGTATAAAATTAGAGGATTCCTTATGATGTGAAGAGCGATCTACCTTTCTTGATAGTTGGTGTTAGATTTATACATAGATAACTAGTCTATTCCCAATATAGAATCAAACTCTATAAAAGGTAGTAAGACAATATTTTCTTGATGGATCAGTGAAAAAAAAAATTTGGGACGAGTTATATACATTGGTTGAAATAATTTCCCCATTTCCTGTCCTCACAGATAACCCAACCTCCATATTATAAGGTGGTTTTTGAATAGTTCTACTAAAATTGCAAGATATTAAATAATGAATAGATGTGGAATAAAATAGGATACTCTATGTTCTTACATGAATAACCAATGTTCCTATCAACACATCATTTTTGGGCTCCACCTCAGTAGTAGTGATTTCATATGCCCTTCCTTTCTACCTTGTAGATTTTTGTTTTTCATTTCCATTGAAAACCCTTGGATTAGTGAATTTTATTGAATAATGACCATGTTCTTTATAGTTGATACACTGTACTACAGGCGGAGTTTTGATATGAACCTTCCTTTATTCTTTAAAATTATTTGTATTCATTGTATCTATTCGATAATAATAAGCATGATTCCCCTCTCTTCTACATTTAGAGATTCTCGTGGTCGCCATTAGATAATTCCCAGGATTCTTCTTACCACAATTTTGTCATGTGGGATGTTGTTTTTTATTTTCTTCATGGGATTTATCTATTGATCCACCCATATTAACCATTATTTTATTATTTTTATCTCCAGCACCATGGTACCACTAAGTGTAACTAATCTCTATATCAACATTAAGGGAACATTAGACAATATCCTTATATCTATCAAAGGCCAAACATGGCTAGAATTTTCATAGAATCAGCTGTAATACTCCAAATAAGTGATCTACCTTTCTTTCATTATTAATGAAAAAGCCACAGGTGTATTGTACAATCCTTGTAATGTTTTCTTCATAGGCCCTGATTGATTATTCTTCCTTTTACTTCAACATGAGGAACACCCCTTCCATATTAAGATGGCGTGTGGGGAGAAAATAACTGTTGAAAAATATTTTATTGAAGGCTTCCCATTACATGGAATCAATACCATCCTTAGACATTTTGTTTTTGATAAGTTGATCAGCTTCCCTATAAAAATGATAAACTGACACCACAACTTTCTCTTCTTCTGATCATTGGGGGATAGAGAAAATATTTTCAATTGAGTTAATACATTGTTATATGATGTGGGTATTGGAATATCCCCCAAATATGGGAGTTCTTTTTCACATAAAGGATTCAACTACATCCTGGTATTTATGAAGATAAGGATGGTGTTCAACATGATTCAAGTTATTATTCATAACTTGATCTAATTGATCAAGTACTTTCATAATGTTTCGATCTTATATTCCCATCATATTTAGAATTTCATTATATAAATTATCACATTTCCTATGACATTTATTATTAGAATGGTTTTTCCTATTTCCAGGAATTAACTAAGAGAATGAAAACAAACAATTATGGGGGATTTAATACAGAGCTAATAAGCATAATAAAATGAAACTTTGAACATAGAAGTAAAAGCATGTAAAATTATTTTAAATCATAAAATGTGAATTATATTGTTTAAATATAGTTTATCCATAATTATAGAATTATCCCTATGTTTATTACCCACATTATATAGTTGTAATCTCAAAAAACGTCTAGACATTCTCTGATAGTAACTATAGTGACCATGGCCATTTAAAAAAATTATTACATGATATCATGAATAACTAACCATCAAATAAAAATCAATGATCATAAATTTTAGAGTTTTTGGAAGATTAGGTACATAAATTTAAAACATGAAAAAAAAAATATTTAATCTTTATAATGATCAAATAACACTCTATATGCTCTTACATCTACATAAGATGACCTATGGACTCCATGAAGAATGATATGAGCTAAAAATCCTAGTAAGGGAATATAAATAGGAATAAGGCATGACACATAGGTTAATAATAATAACATGTAGAACATGGGATCATGTAGTCATGGAATCATAGGAATGTGGAATCAACATACAACATGATATAAATATGAGTCAAGGATAACTGCCAAGACTATACCATATGGTGTAAAACATCCCATAAGGGAATTAGGTTTACTCTTTATCCCCACATGATTTCTCATGAGAATAAAAATTTCCCAATTAATTGAAAAAATATCCGAGTTGACCCATCATAAAATTTTCTTGTATATGTGTTCCAAATGAAGAATCAAACATAAAGAATAAACATAAAGGTTACCCATGTAATGAAATTGGTATCATAACCATGTCATAATGAATAACCATAAGAAATATCATAATGGGGTCCATAAATGAATAGATTAGAACAATAAATGGAAATTAATAAGAAGAAATAGCCATACATCATGAGTAATGATGTCTAACATAAGTGAAAACATGTAAAATGAGTTTTTATTAAACTATATAAATGAGACACTTTAGTGCGGTTTAAGGAAAAATATTAAAGAATTTTTGAGGAGGACAAATGAATAATTGTTTATATAAAAAATTGAAATAAGATAGTTTTTTCATGATAAAATGGGAATCTTTAGAAAAATAATTCTAGATTGAAATAGACTATGGATTTTACAATATAATGGAAAAAAAATTTGGATGTCCCCATTAACCGGGCTTTCTTATCCAGAATAATTGAGAAGGTAGCCATCTAAAAACATGAATTTCTCATAAAACAAGGTTGAATTGGTCTGGATACATAATTTTGGAATGTATAAAATTAATTTAGAAGAATTATATGATAATAATTATGAAATATATTGGGTTAAAGAGAGAGAATCCCATACCTTATGTTTAAGAGTGTTCTTCACATACACTTAATGTCCAAGATAATCATATTAGATCAATTAATTACTTAATTAATATCCTCCTAAACATGTTTTATATTTATTATAATTTTATAATGTTCTTTTATGGATATTTTTAAGAGTTATAGAGTTTAATTTTGATGTTTTGAGAGTGCTCGTTTCATGGATTATAGTCAGTTTCCTCGAGTGTAAGTGTGACAGTTATTTTAAAATTGTAATAACTTCACAAGAAGTAGAATTAATTAGTATTAATTAAATTATGAATATTAAATTATCTAATATATTTTTTTATATGTTATTATTATGATTCATTAGATAAAATATACTTGAAAATGTTTTAATTTATTTTTTCAGTTTTACAATGATCACAAACTTCTATCATTTTATTCAATATTATGTTTATATATTGGTTCCAGAACCAGATACAAAATATAAAATGTATAAAATGATATTATTTAACCATAATATTGTTTTTTAAGACTAAAATTTAAGGTTGTAATGGGAAATGAAAAATTCTCATCCATGAAGGCGGTGAATCAACACATTAGAGACAATGTTTTCATTTTTATAATAGAAGGATATGATAGGAGATTTGATGATGAATATTACATTTAAAAAATAAAATTCCAGTATATATTTTATATTGGAGTTATAATGATTAATTCTATAGGATAGGTGAGTATATAGTAAGAAAATAAAATAAATTAAAAGATAATGAAAGAGAATTTTACCTCTTGTATATCTTTTTCCTCGAGAACCTCCTTAAGGAAATTGGGTTGGATCTTTTTCTGAGACTAGTATCTCTTGAATTTGGGGAAGATCCTTGGAAAGGGAACTAGGTAGAATTTAGACAATGAACAAGGCTTGGAAGGCATGAAGAGAATATATGGTGATGGGCGGTATTTATAGGGTGAGGAGAGTGGTATTTTTTATTATTATATTAATTATTTTATTATTTTGGATCAGGTATATAAACAACATTTTTCCTTATCACTAAATATATTGGATAATTAAGTATTTCTAGATATTATAGTGCATACATCACCCATATATTATCCATGAATCAAAAAATCATGTATTTGTTAAATACTATAAATTACCGTATCTCACTATTCACAAAAACCATCTATTTTAGAAAAATACCAAAAATTAACCCTAATTTTTTTTCATAATTTAGATTTCAAAAAATGTAATCCATTTTATGAAAATAATTTTCTAAATATAATAAATTAAATTTTTTCTTAAAATCATCATTTATTCCAAAAATACCAATTTTAATATTATAACTGATTTTATGACTCTTTGAAAAATGAATTAATGTCTCATAAAATTATCTTATAATCATAAGACAATAAAATATTAATTTATTAATATATTTTATGAAAATTAATATTATTTTGAATTATTATATTAATTATTATATTGAACATAAACATTTATGTTTTTATAAAAATACCAACACTTAATTTATCATTTTTTAAAAAAATTTACTTATACCATGATATAAATATATAATATTTTAATTTATATGACACCTAAAACACATTTCTACTTTATACTAGAAGTTACTATTATATTTCTTAAATTACTATTCCTAACGGTCATATTACTATTCCAATAGTTAGTTTACTATTCCATCGGTATAGGTTCCTCAATTTCTACAAATATAACTTATTTAATTATTTACTTATGAAAATAATGTTTTTTTTGGTTCTCTAAGATATTTATGTGTTTCATAAAATATATCATAGTTATAATAATGGAAATTCCTTTGATAAATGTTTGGGTCATTACAATCAATATTTGAATAATATTGGGCTCTATGAAGTTGATAAAAAATTCATCAATGTGAGGTATATAATAAATTTTCTTTACTATAATAGAATTAGTTTCCTTTTATTCAATACAGAACCTCCTGGATCCAAATTTATTATTAACTAAGAGAACAGGGGCTCCACTAGTGAAACAATTGGGAGAATAAATCCTTTTTCACCCTATTGTCCTATTTGTATCTCCAAATCCACTAATTACAAAGTGGTAATTCTATTGGAAGTATTGTATATTGGTCATTAATAAGGGGTTAAAACAATAGAAAATTCAACTTCGCGCTCCAGGGTACTTCCAGGAAATTCTACAGAAAATACATAATTGTGTTCTTGTATAATAGGTAAATCATAAATTTTAAAATTACCTTCCCCATCCTTATATTTTTTTCTCTTATTCCTCAAGAATATCATATAGTAGAGGTACTTGGGGTGGATCTAGATATGACTCATATAATGAAGTCCATGATCTATGGAAAATGAATTTTATATCATTCCCACAAATCATAATTTTCTTCTCATTGAAACAATCTTTTGCATCATATTTTGTAATCCAATCCATACCAAGTATTATATCAAATTCAACTATATTTATGATAATATGGTTAGAAAATAAATACCATTTTTTTGTCATAATGGGGATTTTCTAACACGTCATTATTGCATTGAGACTTCCCTTAGTATTTTTGACAGATAACTCCCTTATTAAATTAAAATAGAAAAAAATTCATAGATAACTAGTAAGATATAAAAGAGTGTGAGGATCTATAATAAACTAAATAATTATCTAAATTTTAAGATATGACTATCGTACCATCCAGCACATCATTAAAAAATTCCAACTCAGGTGTAATGATCACATAGGTTTGTCCTTCTCCAATTGGCAACTTCTATGGTAGATTCACATGATCTTTGGGTCATTCATTTTCAAAGTTCTTGATCTCCCTGTTGTTGAAACACTGGATACCAATTTTTTATTTCTACCCCTTAAATTAATTAGCCTAATGAACCTTTCTCCACACTTATAACAAAATCCCAATCACTTAAATAATTTCCTAGGTAATGTTTTCCATGGTTCTTAGAAGGTGGGAATTGATTCATTACCTTATTCTTATTTGATGCATTCTCTTTTTCATGGTGTTCAAGTGACCTATTTTTCTCTTGGTTTCTATTGAATATGTAAGATCATGAGAATTCATTATATATTTTGAGGGAACATAAAACTACTTCATCATATGAAATATAATTATGAGAAACCACTCCCCTTTAGAGAGATAGCCTAAAACCTTAAAATAAGTGATCAATATTGTACTCTGTGTTGTATATATAATCCATGGAATACCAGGATAACCAGGTAAATGTAGCCTCCTACTCAACAACACATTCTTCATTATTTCCTTCAATCTAATAATTTTTTTTCATTTTAATTTTTTCTCATGATGAATGTATTCTTCTAAGAACGTATCCTTAAATTCTTTACATTCCATGATTCATATTTCATATTCCACCCTAGTATTATGGATCAATGGGAAGTGTTGATTCGCATCACCCATGAGAAAATACCTAAAAATTTTAACCATTTATGTTTCATTGCATCAAAATTACATGAATATCTTCTCTAGAAACGTAATCTATTTCTTGGGTACCACTAGTTTAGTAGTCCCACCAAATGTTGGGGGCTTCTGTCACATAATGTGATCTAACACAAGATAACATCACTTTGGAAAATTTTCCTCCATATAAGAAAGGTTATTTTTCATAACCTGATTATGTTTTGTAATATCCAAAACCTCCTCATTGGCTTAAGATAAGGTGGAATTTATACTTTTCCTTGGGTTACATTGTCACGACCCGTCCCCGGGGCCCGTGCCGTGACTACCCCAAGCCCGCCTTCCATGGGCCAGGGGCTGCCGACTAGCACCAAGGCATAAATACCGATAAAAAGGGAAGGCATTTCCTTTGTAAAGTAAACAAACACCAAAAATAAAGCAAGTATTAGAAGTAAACACTAAGTAACAACTGAGTACAAAAGTAAGTTCAGAAAAAGTAAGTGGGCCAGAATACAAACCCAAACTGAAAGTAATGTACAACTGGAAAGGGAAAACAACAACTGAAAGTAAAGCCACAACGTCGAGCTATCCACTGGAAATCCCACCTGAAGGGTGAGTACAGATAGCCTCCACATCTCCTCGGGTCCAGCCTTCCGCTCCGAGAACGTCCCGCCCAGTGGTCCACCTACAGGTATCGTCCTACTCCGCAAGCCTCAACCATGATCTGTGTTGTCCGTCGTCTACAACCAACACAACGTAGTACGGGCATAGCCTGTTCAGGGGTGAGTATAAGCTACTTAGTAGGGACCCCGACACCCCTTAATGTCTCCCATAATCCACAAAGGAAAATCCACGAAGGAAAGATACAATCACGAAGTCACAATCGACACTGCTTAGGTATATGCCCATACATATACCTAAGTCGTCAATTCCAGTTCAGCTCCAACATCTGGGCTCAAGTACAACCTATTCCACACAGGAAATCACAACCCAGTCCACACAGGAAAGAAAAATGTAATCCACACAGGATAGCACAACACAATCAACAAAGGAAAGCAAAACAGGATTCAGCTCACAAAGGTATACTTCTTCATATGACGATAGAGATGATCAGATATATCCACTGATTCATCTAAGCCATCAGACCCACAAAGGATCGATAGGTTCTAACCCCCGCAATGACCCACAAAGGATCTGACCCGAATAGGATCGATAGGTAACTAACCCCCACAATGACCCACAAAGGATCTGACCCACACAGGATTGATAGGTAACTAACCCCCTAAAAGACCCACACAAGATCAGACCCACATAGGATCTATAGGCGCTGGCCCACATAAGACCGCTGAGTACTGTCCCACATAGGATCATACCCACACAGGATCTGTAGCACTGATCCACGTAGGATTGCTGAGTGTTGTAGTCGTCGCCGTCGAATCCACTGAGGATCTCTGTACAGTCGTCGTTGTAGTCGCAGTCGAAGCCAGCTCTAGGGTTCCCACACACAGCAAGCTCATTCGGGAGGGTCCGCTCCATGACCCGAGAGGCTGATACATCAACTGACACATAGACCAGAGTTGATGTATCCAAAACTTCCGTATCGTCAACATGAACTCAACGCCACAGAAGGCGCGTCAATGGGACGCCTGGTCTGAGAGTTATTGGCTTTTTCGTCTCAGGGGCCCGGTTGGTTTTTATGTCAAAAATAACCCGACTATACTCCACCTGTATCCAAACCTTGGGCAGAGTACACCAAAATATCCGTCTCACTTAGAGGAATCCATCAAAGTCGACGGCACGTCAATCGGACGTCCGGAGCTTAAGTTATAAGCATTTCCGCTCCGAGGGCCCGGTTGGTTTCGTGTACGAACCAACCCGGACAAACAAAAAGTATTTTGAAACCTTTAGTGTAATATACCGAAACGACCATCTCGATCCAAGGATCGCCTCGCAATTGACGGTGCGTCGATCGGAGGTATGTAGCCCAAGATATGTTAAAAATACCGAAAGGGTCCGAAAACGGGGGGTCTGGGCCCAGACCAACCCGACCCAACCCCCCTGGGTCGGCCCGAATCAGGTCAACCCGACCCGGGTGCGGGTCTGACCCGGCTTGGTGCGACCCGGCCTGGCCAGCGTGGCACGGCCCGGCCCGGCCTGGGCTCGACCCAGCTGGCGCTGGCCGGGTGGCCAGCGGGTCAGCTTCGCCATTACGGCCGAGCGGAGCCGGGGGTGCGCTGCTCCCGCGTGAAGGATCTGTAGCCCCGCGTGGGGCCGCCCTTGCCAGGGAACAAGGCCGGCTGCTGCTTCCCATCCCCCTCTAGTCCCGCGCAGCTGCGGGACCGCGCCCTGCCGCGGCGGCTCCTTCCTGCGGTGCGTCGGGCGCCGCCGCCACCTGTAGCCGGAGCCGTTGTGCCGGCGAGGCATGCCGGCGGGCTGCTACGCGGACCACCGGATGAGTTCCGGTGGTCGGAAATTTGTGTCGACTTCGCCAAAGGCCCTCCCGGGGTCCGTCCTTCACTGCGAGGACCTCACATCACTCGTGCGGCCTGCTTTGTCATGGCCCGCTAATCTGCTCACCAAGAACGAAGGGACGGTGGGTTCGGACTTGTTCGTTAGTCCGCACCCACCATGTTAGCGATTTTAAAAGTCTCACAAAAAAATTTAAACAAAACGCAGATATAATCACATAGATTAAAATGAACAAAAACCCCTACCTCAACGTTTCTGTCAAACGTGAGTTCGTCACGGAATTAACCGTCGCGGAATTAACCGTCATGGAAGAAGAGGATCGTCGTGTCGCGGAAGGGGCGTTGTTGTCATTTCGGTGCATGGCGTCGCATAATCAAACTCTGAGGATTAAAAGCACACAGATTTAATTGCACCAATTAAATCCATGTTGAAGATATAATTCACAAAGGAATTAAAAGAACCACAATCCCCTACCTCAATCATTTGTTGATCGAAGATTGTCGCGGGGAAGGAATGTCACAGAAGGAGGATCGTTGGCGTCGCGGTACACGGCATCGCGCCGTCAATCTCTGAGGGTTCGGTGTTCTTCATCACCCTTCGTCGGAGGCCGACTTTCTTCGCGTTCTTCGCGTTCTTCATGTTCTTCGCGAAGGAGGATGAAGAACTTCAATCTTTAGAGTTTCTCCAAATCCTCCCAACAAGCAACCTCAAGTAAAACAAGCGTTGGTCTTATTTTATTCCCATGCCAACATTTAGATATTCAAAGTTAAAGAACTGAACCATTAATTCGATGAATTAATGTAACGACTTAACTGCCCATTTAATGGGGTGTTTCTTAACCAGAAAAATGCATGGTTGACTTTCATTAAAGAGGTGGGTTGCAGGTGCGTTACTTAGGAGGGAAGAAACGGTGGGGCTCGTGCGGTCCCCACCTCACAAATATCCTACCAAGTGGTTAGGATATTTTTGGGTTCCACCCTATCCGCTTAACTTAGCTTAAGTGTCTTTATGTGGCTTTAAGTGAAATAAAATAAAGTGTTGCACCACTTTTATTTTATTTCTTAACTTAACCCCAAAAATTAAAAACCACACCCGAGCAAACACAACTCTGGAAAAGGCGTTTCTAAGCAAATACCGGCGCTTCGATTCCATCGGTGCCCTCAAAATTCGACTCCGAGCACCGGTTCAAAAGTTAGAAAACCCCGCTCGTTCGTTCACTGAATGTACCAGAGCCAAACTTCGGAAAATGATTCCGAGCACACCGGGCCTCGGGATCTGGTGCCGTTAGAAACTGCGTTCTTGTAAAATTTCAAAGAAAATTAAGAAAACAATTTCCTTGAATTTTACGGGTCTTTACATCACTCCCACCTCAGGGCTTTACGTCCCCATAAAGATACATCATAAACTAGGGAAACAAATGTGGGTACTGAGCACGCATCTGAGCCTCCCGCTCCCAAGTTCTCTCCTGGAGGTTCTCGTGCTGCCATCTGATGCGCACTAGAGGAATCGACCGTCAACGTAGGACCCAATCCTGTCGATCCTCAATCTCCACCGGGACCTCCACAAACGTCGCCCCATCATCAATGTCTACCTCCCCATGGTCAATGATATGCGTCGGGTCGTGCACGTATCTCCTCAGCTGAGATACGTGGAAGACGTCGTGCACCCGGTGCAACTGAGGTGGTATAGCCAGGCGATAAGCCACCTCGTCAATCCTACTGAGGACCTGGAATGGTCCGATGAAGTGTGGAGACAACTTGTCGCCTCGGTCAAATCTCCGTAATCCATGTCGAGGTGAGACACGCAAGAAGACGTGGTCGCCATCCTCGAACTCTAGTGGCCTCCGCCTCCTATCAGCATAGGACTTCTGCCAGCTCTGAGCAGTCCTCATCTGCTCCTGGATGATCTGGACCTTCTCTGACATAGTAATGACCATCTCCAGTCCCACAAGTGCTGACTCCCCAAGTTCTGTCCAGCACAAAGGAGATCTGCAAGGTCGGTCGTACAACGCCTCGTATGGTCCCATCCTGATGGTGGAGTGGTAGCTGTTGTTGTACGCGAACTCTACCAAGGGTAGGTGGTCCTCCCAGCTACGACCAAAGTCGAGGACACATGCACGGAGCATGTCCTCGAGGGTTTAAATGGTCCTCTCCGTCTGACCATCCATCTGAGGGTGAAAGGCGGTGCTCAGACGTAGTTATGTCCCGAACGCCTCATGCAACCCCTTCCAAAGCCAAGAAGTAAAGTGAGCATCTCGGTCAGAGACGATAGATGATGGCACACCGTGAAGCCGTACAATCTCCTGAACGCAGAGACGTCCCAAGCTCTCTACTGAGCCCTGCTCTCTGATGGGTAAGAAGTGAGATGACTTGGTGAGTCGATCAACAATAACCCAAATGGAGTCATGACCTCTGGAAGTGGGTGGAAGTCCAGTCACGAAGTCCATAGATATCTCGTCCCACTTCCACTCCGGGACCTCCAAGGGCTGTACCAAGCCTACTGGTACCTGATGCTCTACCTTCACCTGCTGGAAGGTGAGGCATCGAGAAACGAACTCTGCCACAGCCTTCTTCATGCCCGGCCACTAGTGTCATCGTCTGAGGTCCTGGTACATCTTCGCCACTCCAGGATGTACCATCAAGGGAGAAGTGTGAAACTCTCTCAGCACCTCCTCCCGTAAAGCAACTGGTACCAAGGTACGTCCTCTAAAAAGGATGTTGTGCACTGCTCCAAAGGAGAAACCATCAGGTGCATGTCCTGAGGATATCTGTGCACGACGTGACTCACAATCAGCATCCCCACGTTGTGCCTCTCTAACCCACTGTAGTAGTGGAGAGGTGACTGTGAGAGACTGAATGAAGGCTTCTACATCTCTATCCATGATGGATATCTGCAAAGCGGCTAGCCGCTCTGACGTCTCCTCAAGTAGCTGAATTCCCATCCTCCATCAGCTACTATGTTCCCCTTACCAGGAGTATAGACTATCTCAAAGTCATAGTCCTGGAGGAAATCGAGCCATCGCCGCTATCTTATGTTCAGATCCGTTTGAGAGAAGATGTACCTGAGACTCTGATGGTCAAAAAAGACTGTAAAGTGCTCGCCCATCAGGTAGTGTCGCCATGTCTTCAGAGCGAAGACCACTAATGCTAACTCCAGGTCATGGGTAGCATAGTTCTTCTCATGTGGCCTCAACTGACGTGATCCGTAGGTGATCACTGCCCGCTCCTGCATCAGGACACATCCGAGTTCGGTCCCTAATGCATCGCAGTAGACTACGTACCCTACTCCCTCCTCCAGAAGCCTTAAGATAGGGGTGCTGGTCAATCTCTGTCTCAGCTCCAAGAAGCTCTACTGACATCTGTCTAACCACACAAAGGGTTTCCATTTCGTCGTCAAAGCTGAGAGTGGTGCCGCAACTATGGAGAAGTCTGGCACAAATCTCTGATAGTATCCAGCTAGTCCCAAGAAACTCCGCACCTCTGTCACGCTCCTGGGTGGCTCCCAAGCTAGCACTGCCTTGATTTTTGTAGGATCCACCGAAACTCCCACCTCAGAGATGACTTGTCCCATGAAGTGGACCTCATGTATCCAGAACTGACACTTCGAGAGATTTCTATAAAGCTAGTGCTCTGGGAGTGTGTCCAGTACAACACGCAAGTGGTAGTCGTGCTCCTCCTCAGTCGTCTAGTATATCAAAATTTCGTCGATGAAGACCATGACAAATCGATTGAGGTATGGCTGAAAGATCCTGTTCATGAGGCCCATGAACACTGCTGGAGCATTGGTTACGCCGAAATGCATAACCAAGAACTCATAGTGGCCATACCGACATCTGAAGGACGTCTTCTGCACGTCCTCGTCCCAAACTCTGAGCTGATGATAGCCTGACCTGAGGTCTATCTTTGAGAACCACCGTGCTCCCTTGAGCTGATCAAAGAGGTCATCAATCCTTGGTAGCAGATACTTGTTCCTCACTGTCACCTGGTTCAGGCAATGATAGTCGACACAAAGTTGCAAGCTCCCGTCCGCCTTCTTGGAGAACAATATCGGGGAAGCCCAGGGTGAAACACGGGGTTGGAAAAATCCCTTGCCCTGCAAGTCCTCTAACTATACTCATAGCTCTCGAAGCTCTACGGGAGTAATCTGATATGCTGGGGTGGATATCGGGGCTGTACTGAGGTACAGATCAATATAAAAGTCTACCTCTCTGCGAGGAGGTAGTCCTGGAACATCGTTGGGAAAGACATCCGCATACTGATCCACCACTATAGGAAAACTAGGACTCTGCACGTCAACTTCTCCTAGGATGAGGCTAGCCAACTGATGAGTGATGGGTTGTCCTCTCCTCTGCGGAAGTCCATAATGTGCTGCGAAGGCTCCCTTCTCGCAGGAGAAGGTGAACCTGCTCCCGTCGGTGCGTACACATCACACCTTGCGCCTAATACAGTCAATCTGTGCATGGACTGTAGATAACCTATCCATACCCAAGATGACATCGAAAGGCCTCGACGCCGCTACAAGAAGATCCCAGCCGAAGCTCTCGCCTCTTAGAGTAAGCTCACACTATCGGCACCCGTGCGTAATCGTTGAGTCTGCTCCCGTAGGAGTCTCAAGCCGTAAGGATCGAGCCAACAGCTCTATTGGGATCTCTTAGCTCCGAACAAGGGAAGCGACTATGAAATAGTGACTCGCTCCTGTGTCTATAAGAACTGCAGCAAGGGTGGAATAGACACAGATAGTACCTCGAATCAGCTTAGGCACACCGTGGTCGTAGGCCTCTGCTTCCTGGAGCCGTGCCTGTCTCTGCTCGCAAGATCCCTGTGGTTGGGGTGGACCTCCTGGTGGTGGTGGTGGTAGAGCCTGAAAGCGTCGCCCACCACCTGCTGCTCGGCCAGCTCCTCTGCCTCATCCTCATTCTCCCTGCGGACTGCCACAGTCGACCCTCTGCCTCTACCTCGGTGGCCCCTCAACCGTCTGCTGCTCCTCGGCATGGTGGGTCGGGCAGTCACGAGCCATGTGGCCCTGCCCACCACACGTGTAGCACTGCCTGCCTCTCGAAAGACTGGCTCCACGCTGTGTGCCCCGCACTACTGAGCCAGTGTCCTGAGGTCGTCTGCCTGAGGGTCTAGTCTTCCTGGACCCATGAGTCATCCGTCGACTGCCTGTTGCAGAAGACTCTGCTACGTGCCTCCCCGCGGTAGGTCTCACTGTTGAAGAAGGCTCAGCAAGAAAGCTCTCGATCAAAAGAGCTCGCTCCAGTACTCCTGCCTGGGTCGGAATGCTGAGGGAGATCATTGATGCCCTGATCTCATGCCTCAATCCCTGCTCAATGGCCCGGGCCCGAAAGAATGGGTCTCGTACCATGTCTGTCGAGTAGCATGAGAGATTGGTAAATCTCTCCGAGTACTGGGTGACCGTCAAGCTGCCCTGGCGCAGCTGAAGAAGCTCCTGGATGCGCACCACACGAAGGGTGGCTAGGACGAACTCCAATCGGAAGAGGCTCTCAAAGTCTGTCTAGAGGAGAGATGCCTCATCGTGCACCTAGAGCATCAAGCTCCACCATCTGCCTGCTTCCGCGTGTAGTAGGCTCGCTGTGAGAATCACCATGAGATCTGCTGGTGTCCTCACTAACCTGATAACTCGTATCACTGCCTCCAGCCAATCCTCCACTGCCTGGGGGTCCGTCTCCTCTTAGAACCTGGGCGGTCGCTAGCACTGGAACTCGTGCAGTGCACTAAGGCGACGTTCATCGTTAGCGGCTGGGGCTGGATGCATCGGTGGCTCGGCGGGTAAAGGTATCGCCGGTGCCTCAGCTATCAAAGGGCCCTGTACCAAGGCCTCGTCGCTCGGTGGGCTGTCGTTACGTACAACTCTCGGAACCCTAGCTGGATGCCATCGTGGGGCCATCCTGAAAAAAAAATAGGTGTGCCACGGTAAAAAAGTATACCCGGTGAGGTGACACAAAGTAATCACAAATAAAACTTGAAACACACATGCAATCAATGTTTTCGTGCATTAAGTCATAAATCAGAAGTTAGGGTCCTGGTGTACGAATACGTTAGCCGCCGCACCAACACTGGACTCCCTGGACTGATAACCACACCCAATATGCTTAACACTATTTCTTCACATAAAAAAAGATCAGAGTCCAAAGTTCTGTGGTAGAACTGGACTCCTCTGATACCAATTTTTCACGACCCGTCCTCAGGGCCCGTGCCGTGACTACCCCAAACCCGCCTTCCATAGGCCAGGGGCTGGCGACTAGAACCAAGGCGCAAATCCCAGTAAAAAGGGAAGGCATTGCCTTTGTAAAGTAAACAAACACCACAGAGCAAGCAAGCAGTAGAGGTAAACACTAATTAGAAACTGAGTACAACAGTAAGTGCGGAAAAAGTTAGTGGGACAGAATACAACCCCAAACTGAAAGTAAAGTACAACTGGAAAGGGAAAACAGAAACTAAAAGTAAAGCCGCAACGTCGAGTTGTCCACTAGAAATCCCACCTGAAGGGTGAGTACAGATAGCCTCCACAGCTCCTCGGGTCCAGCCGTCCACTCCAAGAACGTCCCGCCCAGTGGTCCACCTCTAGGTACCGTCCTGCTCCGCAGGCCTCAACCACGATCAGCGTTGTCCATTGTCTGCAACCAACACAACGTAGTGCAGGCATATCCCGTGCAGGGGTGAGTATAAGCTACTCAGTAGGGACCTCGAGACCCCCCAAAGGTCTCCCAGTATCCACAAAGAAAAATCCACAAAGGAAAGATACAATCATGAAGTATCAATCGAAACTGCTTAGGTATATGCCCATACATATACCTAAGTCATCAATTCCAGTTCGGCTCCATCATCCGAGCTCAAGTACAACACAGTCCACATAGGAAATCACAACCTAGTCCACACAGGAAAGCAAAATGTAATCCACACAGGATAGCACAACACAATCCACAATGGAAAGAAAAACAGGATTCAACTCACACAGGTATACTTCTTCATATGACGATAGAGATGAACAGATATATCCACTAATTCATCTAAGCCGTCAGACCCACAAAGGATTGATAGGTACTAACCCCCGCAATGACCCACAAAGGATCTGACCCACACAGGAAAGATATGTAACTAACCCCTGCAATGAACCACAAAGGATCTGACCCACACATGATCGATATTTAACTAACCCCCACAAAGACCCACACAGGATCGGACCAACATAGGATTTGTAGGCGCTGACCCACATAAGACTACTGAGTGCTGACCCACACAGGATCGGACCCACACAGGATCTGTAGCACTGATCCACATAGGATCGCTGAGTGCTGTAGTCGTCGCCGTCAAATCCACTGAGGATCTCTGCACAGTCCTCATCGTAGTCGCAGTCGCAGCCAGCTCTAGGGTTCCCGCACATAGCAAGCTCATTCGGAAGGGTTCGCTCCACGAGTCGAGAGGCTGATACATCAACTAAAACATAGTCAAAAGTTGATGTATCCAAAAGTTTTTTATCGTCAACAGGAACTCAACGCCACAGACGGCGCGTCAATCAGACGCCCGGTCTGAGAGTTATTGGCTTTTTCGTCCTAGGGGCCTGGTTGGTTTTTAAGTCAAAACCAACCCGACCATACTCCACCTGTATACAAACCTCAGGCGGAGTAAGACAAAATATCCGTATCACTTAGAGGAGTCCATCAAAGTCGACGACACGTCAATCAGACGTCCGGAGCTTAAGTTATAAGTGTTTCTGCTTCGAGGGCCCGGTTGGTTTCGTGTTCGAACCAACCTGGCCGAACCCAAATTATTCCGAAACCTTGACTGTAATATACCGAAACGACTGTCTAGATCCAAGGATCGTATCGCAACTGACAGTGCGTCGATCGGAGGTCCGTATCCCAAGATATGGGAAAAATTCCGAAGGGGTCTGAAAACAGGGGGTCTGGGCCCGGACCGACCCGGCCCAAACCCCCTAGGTCGGCCCGAACCGGGTCCACCGGACCTGGGTCTGGGTTTGACCCGGCTAGGCGCAACCCGGCCTGGCCGGTGCGGCCTGGCCCGGGCCGGCCTGGGCGCGACCCAGCTGGCGCTGGTCGGGTGGCCCGCGGGTCGGCTCAGCCGTTACGGCCGAGCAGAGTGGGAGGCGCGCTGCCCCCGCAGGAAGGAGCCGCGGCCCCGCGTGGGGCCGCCCTTGCCAAAGGACGTGGCTGGCTGCTGCGTCCCGTCCCCTTCTGGTCCCGCACGGCTATGGGACCATGCCCTACCTCCGCGGCTTCAGCCGCCGCGGCTCCTTCCGGTGGTGCGCCGAGCGCGGCCGCCACCTGCCGCTGTGCCGGTGAGGCGCGCCGGTGGGCTGCTCCGCGGACCGCTGGACGAGTTCCGGTGGTCAGAAATTTATACCGCCTTAGCCAAAGGCCCTCCTGGGGTCCGTCCTTCACTGCGAGGACCTCACATCGCCCGTGCGGTATGCTTTGTCATCGCCCGCTAATCCGCTCACCAAGAACGAAGGGACGGTGGGTTCGGACTTGTTCGTTGGTCCACACCCACCGTGTTAGCGATTTTAAAAGTCTCACAAAAATTTTTAAACAAACCACAGATATAATCACATAGATTAAAATGAACAAAAACCCCTACCTCAACATTTTCATCGAACACGAGTTCGTCGCGGAATTAATCATCATGGAAGAAGAGGATCGTCGCGTCATGGAAGGGGCGTCACTGTCATCGCGGTACACAACGTCGCGTAATCAAACTTCGAGGATTAAAAACACACAGATTTAATTACACCAATTAAACCCATGTTGAAGATATAATTCACAAAGGAATTAAAAGAACTGCAATCCCCTACCTCAATCGTTTGTTGATCGAAGATTGTCGCGGGGAAGGAACGTCGCGGAAGGAGGATCGTCGGCGTTGCGGTACACGGTGTCACGCCGTCAATCTTCGAGGGTTCGGTGTTCTTCGTCTCCCTTCATTGGAGGCCGACGTTCTTCGCATTCTTCGCGTTCTTCACGTTCTTCACGTTCTTCGAGAAGGAGGATGAAGAACTTCAAGCTTTAGAGTTTCTCCAAATCCCCCCAAGTAGCAACCTCAAGTAAAACAAGTGTTGGTCTTATTTTATTCCCATGCCAACATTTAGAAATTTAAAGTTAAGAAACAAACCATTAATTCGATGAATTAATGTAACGACTTAACTGCCCATTTAATGGGGCGTGTCATAACCAGAAAAATGCATTGTTTACTTTCATTAAAGAGGGGGGTTGCAGGTACGTTACTTAGGAGGGATGAAATGGTGGGGCTCGTGCAGGCCCCACCTCACAAATATCCTACCAAGTGGATAGGATATTTTTGGGTTCCACCCTATCTGCTTAACTTAGATTAAGTGGCTTTAAGTGACTTTAAGTGAAATAAAATAAAGTGTTGCACCACTTTTATTTTATTTCTTAACGTAACCCCAAAAATTAAAAACCACACCCGAGCAAACACAACTCCGGAAAAGGCATTTCTAAGAAAATACCAGCACTGTGATTCCATTGGTGCCCTCAGAATTCAATTCCGAGCACCAGTTCAAAAGTTAGAAAACCCTGATCGTTCGTTCACTGAACGTACCCGAGCCAAAATTCAGAAAATTATTTCGGGTACACCAGTCCTCAGAATCAGGTGCTGTCAGAAACTGCATTCTTGTAAAATTCCAAAGAAAAATAAGAAAAAAAAATCCTTGAATTTTACAGGTCTTTACATACATACCCAAGACACCGAGGGCTAGTAATAAATGATTTGGTCTTCCTAAATTATTGGTGGTGATTCTCTCTCTGGAACTAAAACTACCAATCTAGATATACAATAACCAAACTACCACTAAATTATACATGAACATAATGTATATAACTCAAAAATAACCAAACCAACAACATACCATACCATAGTACTGCATAAACAATGACCAATTTTATAGTATAAAGTGGAAGGAAAATCTAAAAATGCTCAAAGTCATGAAGACACTAACTCCACATCTCCAAACATTATCTAAGATGCAACTCCACAATACATAAAAAATAATCAATATGCCTCAATAATGAAATGATATTTAGTTCCATTTCTTATGTCTTGATAAAAAATATTTGAAAACACACCAAAGCTCTCAAGAAGGGGATGATTAATGAAACTAAGTAGTTTTTCCAAATGAATTTCCTACTCACGAAATTAGGATTGAACATGTCATCACATTTATAAAAAATATATAAAACAATTTAAAAATTGTTAATAGTTTATATCATATCCAAGAAGCTTGACACCAAATAGTTTTCTAACCAAAACAAATTTCAAGGAAGGAAAACAAACAACTCTTTAAAACCATTTCTCAAATCCTATTTTGAAATAATCTATTCCACTCCCCATATCCACACATCCTACCATGAATTCAATCATGGACCTAACACTTCTCATGGGTGGTGATTCATCCTTTCACAAATCATTCACTTGGTCAACCATTATGATGGTGGAAATCTTGTACCCTTATCCATCCCACTTTTTATGGAGGAAACATCATACCCAGATTCTTCCCGAATGTACATGAACACACACCAAATATTACAAAATAACCAATGAAAAATAAACCATTAAGTTAAAGAAATTATTTTATTGAAAACATCACCATCAAATTATTTCCATGAATAAAAAATTAATTTATAATCTTAATTTTAAAATCCATAAAAAATCACTTTTCATGAAAACCATTTTTCAAAAATCCACAAACCATCACTAAAGAGGATTTCTACAATTAATTGACCATCATGTTCAAAATTAATTTCAATAAATTCAAGAAATTTGAAACTAAGACTTAATGTTCTAATTAGAGGAGTCTAGAGTGATTCCACTTACCTTAAGAACAATGGAGAAAGTGAATAATGGATGGAATCCTTCAAAAATGACAGAAAATCCAAAAAAAAACTCTTTATAGCTTGTTACATATCATTAATACAACCAAATAGCTTCATTTTTGGAATTAAAATACATAAATATAACCCCAATGGACATTATTTATTAATCCAAGCTAGGAAAGATGATGATATCTAAGGAAAACACCATGAACAAAGACTTACCAAAAAATAATACCTTCAATGCTCCATGATTTTCCAATGGATCACTGCTGGATTAATAAGAATGGTCTCTATAGGATCTGGGAAGAGAGTAATTCAATTTAGGGTCATATTAGAGAAAAAATAAATCATTATGGGGGTAAAAAAAGTTATATCCACAATTTTTTTATCTAACTTTTTCCCATGAATGTTTAAGTCTGACGATTAGGTAAACCATGGGCTAACCATGAAAATGAATCTTCCTTAAGAATCACCTAGAATGTTTGTTTTTCTTGATTAGAAAATATATTCACAAAAAAACCCTCTTTCTCAAAAAAATTGTTAATCAATGGTGGCCACACAGTTTGGCCAAACCGTGTTCCTATCATGATCTCATTGCCCCACTTTTTACAGCACTCTATAAGAGATGCATTATTTTCACTAATCATTCTCAAACCATAAACCTCCATAAAATTCCCCAAAACATTCATTAATTCCTTCATACTCTCTAAAACTTCATCCAAACACTTTAAATATTTAAAATACATAAAAAGAGGGGTACTTACTTTCAACCAGGGTGATACATCCTCCCCACCCATAGCATTTCAATACCTAGAATTTAGAAATCCACCATTGACCTAAAATAGGTTGGGCTATTACTTGACCATTTCCTTTTCTTGTTCCCATGTTTCTTCTATAATTTTACATGTTTCCCCAAAGTTCACAATAGACTAATTTGCTACCCACAAAAGACACTCTCCTGTATATCCACAATCCATATTTGAATATGAATTAATGAAGTAACCAACTATAGGTCATCTTGATCCCATCAAATCATATGGTTAGGGTTGGTCTAATACTTTTTTTAACCAAGATACATGAAACACATTATGAACTGCACCGAACTTTGGAGGAAAATCCAACTGATATTCCACCTCACCAACCCATTCAAGTATCTCAAAATGGCCTATGTATTAAGGAGATAACATTCCATGCTTCCCAAAATGTTGATTCCCAATCCCTAGAGAGATTATCAAGAACTAATTCTATCTACACTAAAAAAATATGGCCATATATAATTATCCACATATTATTTGTAATGACATTGATCAATCTCCATCATTTTTCTAATCAACTGAATCTTCTATGTTGTCTCGTGGATAAGGATTGTCCCAACTAGTGAAGTCACACCTATTTCCACCAAAAAAAATTGAGAAAGACAAGGAAAACCATAAAATGATTTAAAATTATCCATATGTATCAAGTCATGATAACTATTTTTATATGATAACTCCACTAACATAATATGATCCTCCCATGAGCCACCAAAATCCATATAACAATCCCACAATATTTCATCCAACATTTGTAATGTCTGTATGGATTTTCCATCTGCCTAAGGATGACACATCGTAATCATGGTCAATTGAGTCCTAAGGGATTTCTATAAATATTTCTAGAAACAAGACATAATACTTGGATATCTATGTTATACATTCAAAACTGGTACACCCTTCTTATTTATCACCACTCAGATGTAAATTTTAAACATGTTCTCCACCATATGAGATTCATGAATAGGGATGAGATGGGTCAAATGTTTGAGCTGATCCACTATCACCCATTTGGAATCATGTTTCTAAGCAATTATTGGGAGACATGTTACAAAATACAAGGATATATGGTCCCATTTACAAAAATTTTTAGGCAAAGACTGCAACATATATGTTGTTCACTGATTCTCTTCTTTAACATGATGACATATAAGGAATCTTGAAACAAACTCCACCTCATTATTTTTTATGACATCCCACCAATATAGTGATTTCAAATCCATATATATTTTCTATAATTCATAATGATTTAAAAATTATAAATGGTGGTAAGCAGGAAGAATTTGTTTTTGCAAGCCATATGTACAACCAACTGATCTCAAAACCAAAAAAATGAACTCCCATCTAGTTTAAATCCCTCAATGTTCTCCCCACTATTTAGTTTCAACCTAATCACAACACATTTTGAATCATATTTATATTCCTCTTTAACAGTTTTAGTCAAGAAGGAATAAAATAAACTCCAAATAATGCCACAACATCACCTCAATCTTCACAATCCAAGTGTATGTTAACCAACACTATCCTCAACTACCACTGATCTGAACTGTCATTTTATAACTAAAAATATTAATTTAAACTTAATACATCTACCATAAAATTACCTTTACATGGTTTATACATCAACTCTAAGTCATATAGTTGGTGATACATTATCCATATTCTTCATCTTGGATGTAAATTTCTTTTGAGAGAAAATGTGTTTCAAACTCTTATGATCCATAAACTCCATAAATATATCACCAAATAGGTAATGAAAATGAGTATTAAAATCATATACTATAGAAAATAATTCAAAATCATCTATTGGGTTGTTCTTATCATGAAATTATAACATCTATTAACCATAAGAAACATCATGGTCTACCTACTTGAGAAGAGATCCCAACCCAAATCCCAATCATCACAGTACACTACATACCCTTTTCCAGATTTTAGAAATATCTTGATCAGTGTAGATGTAAGAAGAACTATTAGTTATTAAATAAAATTATGAAATTTATCATTCTTTTGAAATATAATGTTTTTACTTATCAAAGATATCATCATTGAAGTTATTCATGAAAAAATCATGAACAAAACTTCAGTAATAACCAGATCATCCAAGGAAACTGTGTATATTTAAGATATTCTATGGCAGCTTCAAAAAGATAAGAACCTATATATATTTTATGAATCTACAAAGATTATTCTTCCAATGTTAACATGGCCAATGAATCACATTCCTTGTATCCAGAAATCACACTTTAAATGTTTGTAATATAATCAATGATCTCTAAATATTTCCAACACTGACGCCAAGTGTTTCTCATGATCATCACTTGTTCTCAAATACACTAATATGTCATCCCAAAACACCAGTTCAAACGAATCAAGATACCTATGAAATATTGGATCCATAAATTTTATACATACTATTGGAACATTTGTATGACTAAAAGGAATAAAAAATAGTCATAATGGCCATATAGAGTCCTATAAGATGTCTTTGGAATATCCTCTTTTTCCAAACCCGCAATTGGTGATATCCTGAATACTTGATAGTTTTATAAAACCACTAGGATCCCCTCAATTGATCAAATAGATCATCAATTCAAGGAAGTATATTCCAATTATTTATCATAGCTTTGTTAAGATTATCATATTCCACACACAACTGAAGAGTTCTATCTCCCTTTTTAGAAAACAATAAATGTGATTCCAATGGAGATGTGCTAGGATGAATAAAACATTTTCTTTCCAAATCATCCAACTACAAATTTAATTCAATAAATTCTATTTTTGACATATAATAATATGGAAGGGAAATAAGAATGGTCCTCAGAAGGAGATCAATCATAAAATCCACTTTAATTTTGTGTGAAACCCATGATAAAAATACAGTAAAAACATTAGAAAAAGATCAAAATATACTGAAAAAATGTTTTTCTCAATATTATCCATTAATTCCAAAGTTAATTATTTCAACTATTATTATGTAGTTCCAACTACTAGGGAAAATAATCACTTTTCTCCTGCCTTTACATTTGGATCTCTTATAAGGAGATGCTCGATACCATCATTAGTTATAAAACTAACATTTTGTGTATAACAATCGATGTGATTCTTGAACATTGTGAAAATATACATAACTAGGATTATTTCATATACATACATCTCAAGAATATAGAAATCCAATATCAACTCATCTCCACTAATAGTTATTGAACATGCTTTACACATAAATTCATGACATTCTATTAAACCAAGATGAGTTTGAAGTTTCAAAATAGAAGGGATCATATCAATATAAAAACTAGAAAATCAATACCATGAGAAGAAATAAATGAATTGGATGCATAAATATCAAGAAAAAAATTTATAATAGTATAATTCAAAATAATTGTACCACTCACCATTGATGGTACAAATTTTTAATCCATTATCACTTACTCGGCTCCATATAACTACTTACTCATTGTACCTTGTTCTTTTTCCCCTATTGAGATTGAATTGCCTAAGGAAACATGGTATTGTTCGAATTACCATGTATAGATCATTTTTTAAGATGAAAGGTATTATTCTACCGTCATACTATCAAATCATATGATTTCTGTGAAACAAGAGAAGTGTCCTGAACACCCGACCTTAGAGAACTATTATAATAGAACTAAAGATTCCCAATATGGTTGAAATTATTTCATGATCTAGGTTTTTTCATACAATCTTGCTTCACGGTGTTGAACGAACCACATTGAAAACATCTAAACATGATCTTGGTGTCTTAGAGGAATATTTACTGAACCATCTGTCTTATTTCGAGTCAATACACAACCATAGAATTATGTGTCCCTATTCT
Organism: Viscum album; assembly: GCA_963277665.1. Classification (NCBI taxonomy): domain Eukaryota; kingdom Viridiplantae; phylum Streptophyta; class Magnoliopsida; order Santalales; family Viscaceae; genus Viscum; species Viscum album. The sequence goes on from OY728143.1 coordinate 1,325,198,259, forward strand.
TCTTGTTATCAACATTTCAGTTCATATTATTCCCTATAATAATAAACATTATTCCCCCACCAATACTACCTAGGATTTCACTTTCTATAACCATTCCTCTATTGAACATCACTATATAATCTCTTATATAAAGAATGATTTTTTTTTAGAAAATCTTCTACCACAACCCTGATTCAAAAATTAATTTCTTCAAGGATGAAAATGAAACAAAATTTGGTGATAATTGGAGTAAATTAATACATTTATCCATGTACTCTGTCACTAAGATATTCTCTTCCTTCAAGCTGAAAAGGAATACTGTTATTTTGATCCTGAATGTATGAGGTTAGAGTTCTTTTATTGAACAGTCCTTCAGAATCCTCCATTGCAATGACTTGGTCTAATTTATCCCAAAAAATTAAATCTCACCACTAGTATGCATGATCTTCAAGTATATATATTTCCAACATGATTGTTAGATCTTCTGGTGTGCTAAGGAAATAAAATATTTGATTCATCCTATTCATCAACAGCTCTTCATTTTCTGGTTCAAAATCACCCCAAAATTTGGGTGGATTATACATTTGGAAATGAATATAATGATACACTTTCTTTTGTTCATCCATTCAGTTTCATAAATCCACATCCTGAAAAGCATGAAAAATAGTAAAGAACTAGCTATTGGTTCACCTATGGCTCAGGTAAATCCACATTTTCAGTAGCCTCTTCCGGTTGGTTTCTACAATACCTACAAGGTTCCATTTTCTATAACCAAAAAAAAACACAATAAGTGTCACTCTCTAGAAACATTAAGGATTAAAAATTTCAAATTTACCATATCACAATTATCAGAACAAGGATTTCCCAAAATTCAATATTTTTCATTTTCAAATAATTTTTGAAAAGTTCACCATTATTTTGAAAATAAAACCATTTTCAAATTACCACTATCATTTAATTTTCAAAATCTAACATTTGAAAAAAAATACATTTCAAAAATCAATATTTTTTTCACCAAAATAATAAATCATTACTCAAAATGAAATATGAACTCTTAGTGGGAAGTCATTTCTATCAATTTTTTTAGGCTCTTATAATTTTCCAAACCCATGACACTATGATTAAATTTTATATAAGTGTCTCCAAAACACTTATGTACTTCAATCTATGGTAACTTTATGTTAATCATAAATAGGTTAGATAAGTCTTTTTATTCCCTAATTTTCAAGTTTTGATAATACTACTCATTTCTATAATCTCAATTTAAGGACAATAACATATTAAATTTTGATCTCTATGATTGAAACAACTAGTTCTCCAGGATTGAAAAAAAATGATACCACTTGTAACATCCCACTGTCCTCATTGGATTGAGATGAGGAAAAATTTATACTTGGACTTAGGTGATATCCCTCGGACACCAAAGGCTGGTAATAAATTCCAAGGGATTCATAAATAGTTGGGGGATGATTATCCCTTTGAAACTAAAATAACAAAACTTGATATACAATAACAAAACAAAAACTAAGTAACGCATGAAGATAATGTATATAACTCAAAATTAACCAATCCTAACAATAGACTATACCAAATTATAGAGGATACCAAAACCAATATCTGAGTATAATGTGGATCGTAAAACCGACAATTCTCAAATACACCCACACAAACTCTACATCTCCCAATATTCTCCAGTATCCAACTCGATGATACAACCTAAAGTATCAAGATGTATTAATAAAGAAATTTGATAATTTTCATTTACATGTGTCGCAATAATCAATATCTTCAAATTCACCAAAGTTCTTAAAAAGGGGGTGAGTAATAGAAATCAGTTGGTTTCTGCCAACTGACCTCCATTCTCGAATCATAAGGATAGAACCTGGTTTCACATTTATATAAAAAAATTATATAAAACAATTGAAAACATTTTAGCAGTTTGTATCAAATCCAAATAGATTCACACCAAAATAGTTTATAAAAAAAGAGTATTCAAGGAAAGCAAGAAAACATATATTTTTAAAAAATATCAAATCCCATTTTGTTATAATACATTCCTCTCCACATATCCACACATCCATCCATGCATGAAACCATGGACCTCTATATACACATGTTTGGTGATTCATACATTCACCAAGATTTCACTTGGTGAACCATTTTTACATGGGAATTTTCATACCGTTATTTGTACCACATTTTATTTGGGAAACATCATACCCTTATCCCTCCCAAATGCTCATGAAGACACACCAACCATTCTTCCACAACTAATTCCAAATCAACAATTTCAATCCATTTTAATGAAACGTTTCTTTTATTGAAAGTATCACCATAAAATAATTTCCATGAATAAAAAAATCACATTTGAAAATCATCATTTTAAAATCCATAAACTATGAACTTTGAAAAACAAACAATTTTCATGAATCCATAAACTATAACAAAAGTGGTTTTCTACCATTCTTTTATATCAATTTCAAAATAAATCAAACTCAATTAAATCTATTTGACACTTATACTTCTATTTCAACTAGGAAGAGTCAATATCGAAGCCATATACCTTATAAACTATTGTAAAATGAATAATAACATGAATTCATCAACAAAATCATATTGAAAATAAAATAACCAACCTTAGATCTTGTTCCCTATATCTAACAAAACCAATTATGAACATTATTTTCATAAAAAACATATATATCCCTAACTGACGAGATATTTGAATCACAGAGAGAAAATACAAAGATATCTAATGGAAAAAAAATAATAGAAACTTACTAAAAAATCTAGCCTTTAATGCACCAAGATTTTCTAATGGAGGGATCCGAGATCAACATGAATTGTCTCAACATCCTTTCAAAAGAAGTGAATTTGATTTAGGGACATGTTTGAAGACAAAAACATTAAGGTGTAAAACCAAGTAAGATACACAATATTTGAATTAATATTTTAACCATTCATGGTTAAGTCATATATTTTGGAAAACCATATGAAAATTGTGCACAAGCCTCTGCTATGAGAAACACCTTGCACAGTTGGATCACACGGTTAGACAAACCATTATCCAACCATACATAAGCCCTTTTCCCAAAAATATAGTTACTACTAGGTGGTTGAATGGTTTGGAAAAATTGTTATACTAATCACACACCTATATTGAGACCAGTGCCTCACTTTACATGGTTTTTGGTAGGAGTTTCATGATTTTTACATACTATTCTCAAACTGTGAAACTCTAGAAAATCCCCAATAGAATTCCAAAAGTTCTCTAAACTCTAAAAACATCTTCTAAACACATTATATTCTTAAAATAAATAAATAATAGTGTACTTACTTGAAACTGGTGATGATACAAGCTTCCCAAAAATATCGATAATTTTCTATGTTCCAATACCAGTTGTATTGGTTTCCTTAGAAGGAAAATATCTACAACATCCATGAGTATTGATACCCTTATTTCTTCCAGTCATTATTCCTAAATAATGGAATATAATGTATTCTCACATTAAAATATAAACATTAAATCAAAATTTATAATTCTAAATAATACATGACACTTTACATAAATTAAAATGTATGAATATTTAATCTTATAATTATAAACATAGTTTCAATGGGGATTCCATTATTTTAAAATATCTTATAATGGTTGGTAAAGAAAATATGAATTATTCTAAGAATATTTATCTGATGTGAAAAATAGGTGTGTAGTAAGGACCATTTTCTTATACCAGGTAAGGCTCGATTAAATTTTGATGCACCTTTTTAGGGTTATTACACATAGGTACATCTATTCCTAAACTATGTGAACTTGTAGTATCCATATAGGGATGTATTTTTAGGAAACCCCACATAATATCTTCCTCAAAAAAACAATAGAATGGTATTCTATACTATCCTCAAATTCTATCATAGGGTAATGTTCTCTTATCAATGCTTTCATTAATTGAGATCCCAATCCTTCTACTAATCTTACTCTGATACCAATTTTAGTGACCCTGATCACAATATCGGGGATCTGATTCCTTACTTTATTACATTGGCATAAATATAACTGGATGAATATAGAAGGATAGATCATTTTAGTAGTTTTTGAGAACTAGATACATATATAATACCCATATTATATTAGGAATAGAAAAAAACATAGTATATAATGTACAGTAAATAAACTATATCCTTGAAAACTCATTCAATGATATCTTTTTCATATCCTGGGGAAAAGAAAAAAATGGTGAGATAAAATTATTAGTAATGGTACATTATAGTGGAATCCATCATGAATAAATAATCTTAATCAACATATAATGGTTAAAAACTAAACATTCATTCCTTATAAATATCTGGATAAGGAATAATCAATACGGAAAGATACATAATGGGAAACACATTCCATTTTATCAATAAAATAAGAATGAAATTTATATAGAGACAGTATCACTATGAAAATATCATGGACACTAATTAAAAAATTATAAATGAAGAAAATGATAAATTATTGGATTCCATGTTTCCCTGTAAAAAAAATAACTTTAATGTTAATATTTATCCTAAAAATATTTTAAATCTTACTGGGTAAAAACACATCTCATTTGGCCAATAGATTCATCTCATGATACTACCTATGAATCGAGGGTATTTCTATAATTTGTACTCAACCCATGTATTTTATTTCCAAATCATTCATCAAATATTGAATAATTTAATTAATTAAGGAAAAATATTCCTTATCATAAATTATATATTGTTGATGCCAAAATATGGGGAGAAGAAGAAGACACAGAACCGATAGCTACCTCGCGAAGCCAATTCACGGAGAACCAGCCGCACCGTGCTTCCACGAAGCAAGGAGGCAATAACGCTTTGGGACAAACCTTGACGTTCACGACCCATCGTGAATAAAGGATGCAGTAATTCTTTGCGACCACCCTTGACGTTCGGTACCCGCCATGAAGCAAGGAGGCAGTATTGCCCCGTGACCATCCATGACATTCATGACCCACCACGATGCAAGGAGGTGGTAACAATCCAAGACCACCCTTGAAATTCATGACCTACCGCGGAGCAAGGAAGTGGTAACGCTCCGTGACCACCCATAATTTTCATGACCCACCATGAAACAAGGAGGTGGTAATGCTCCACGGCCACCCTTGACGTTCATGACCCACCGTGAAGCAAGGAGGCGGTAACGCTCCGCGAACAAATTTGACGTTCGCGATGCACCATGGAGAAAATGAGCTCCTCTTCACGGCGAGTGGCCACTTCTTCACAGTGCCTCTCCCCTATAAATAATGGCCTCCCCCCCGTGTCTAGAAGGCAGAAAATCCGGCCTCTCAACTTCATAGATCCCGAATCGCGAAGTACCCTTCTGCTCTGTGAACCATGAGTTGTGAGAGGTACTTATGCTCTGTGAAGTGCCTCCCCTTTTCCTCGTTTTGATCACCTATTTCGAGAGGGATGCCTTTAGTGGAGCCTAAAGGTCTCCTCGAAGGAAGGGGATCTCCAAGGAAACTTGGTTCATCGTGGAGCGTTTATGCTTTGTGAAACACCCTTCATGTACACATGATCCACATGCCAAGGCAGGGTCATTGTACTTCACGAAGTACATTGCTTCATGAAACCTTGTTTCGTGAGGCACCATTGTTCATCGAGGCAGTGCTCCACTAATTAATTTCCACTTTCCGAAGCACCTCCCATATGCACCTCTTCCTTATGCTTAGGCTGAGGCACCCCACTTCGCGACGCACACCACTTTGCAAGTGCCCTCCGCCACACAAAGAAACATATCTTTACAAGACCCCTGCCTATGAGCCCCTATGCTTTGTAATTTCTTTCTTGTGAGACCCTCTAGGTTTGAATGATTTAATTTCAAAGTCCCTTGGATGATACTAATCATTTTGTTGCTTCGCCTCATGATTCTTCCCATAGGCACACTAATGGCTATTTCTTCTTCGCATAGCAATGCAAACATGGACCCCTCGATGGTTTGCTCCATGACACCCCCTAGCCATGGCATTGTGTGTCCCCTCTTTGCACCAAGGAGAAGAGGATACCAGTTATATATGTCTTAGGGGTGTGGAGAAAACCCACCTCATTCGAGTGGCAAGACGTTAAACTGTCAAGCACTATCGTCATCAGCACATGATGTTAAACTATGACATTTCCCCATGCCTCACACACAGGGTGCCCCAACCATGGACATTCTTCATGCCCACTAGTCTCCACAACAATGAGATATTCCCCCATAGGGGATGATATCCTCTTTATCAGAGTGGAGTTTTTCCATAGGGAAAGCACAACCATCTTGGTGTAAGCCCCTATCTTTTCTTGCAGGAGGCAACATCCCTTCTCCTCCTTTCTTCTTCGGTCCCAAGGACCAGGGTGGGAGAAATGGACACCGGATCCCTCATTTTTTTGGTACCAATTCCCTCTCCCTCTAGGCTTTGTCGCCGCTCAGGGATCCTTCCTGGAGTAAGTACCATCCTCTTCGGGCCGTTAACCATGCATGATCCCCTTTTTCCTCTTTGGGTTGCGATCACGTGTAAGTCCCACTCCACTTCCCACGGATGCACCTTTCATAATGTGATCATCATGTCTTTTCTATCTCTTGTTTCACACACCGAGAATGAATTACGTGGGCTTAGAGTGAGCACCGACCATGACATACACCTTGGGCCGCCTCAGACTGCAATCCCCAAATGCCCCATCCGAACAAAGAATACATTGATCCTTGCCAAGGAAGGGTACGTATAAAGCCTCCATGAGGTTCAAGCCCAACATTGGTCATTCCGACCATCTTCACATCGGTTCACCAAATCATTTGGCCGCCTCAGAGCATAAGCCCCAAATGCTCCATCTTAACTACGAGGACATTGATCCTTTCCAAGGAAGGGTACGTTGGAAGCCTCTCTGAGGTTCAATCCCAAAACCGGTCATTCCAGCCCCTAAATTCTTCTCTTTGACTATTTCCCCTGGGTATATTTTTATCAGGGGATCTTTGCATAATATGGTGTAATCTTCCTTAGCCCCACTCATACCAGGATTATAATAGTCACACCATGTGCCCACTCCCTGTTCTTCTTTATTGCCATGTCCTCACCGCATGACGTTAAACCGCATGGCCTTTAAGAAATATGTATGGCTTGATTACCATCCTTATGGGATATGTAGGAACGCCCAAACATTTTGTCTGTTGGCCTAACCAAAATGCCAGATCTTCCCCTTGGGTCAAGACATATGGTGGGGTGCAAACTTTTTCCCCAATTCACGTCGAGATAGTCTCCATCTGGCCATACATCTCACTCTCTAGAGACATTCGCCTCTTTCGTAGATGGGTACAACTATTCTTCACCCACTCCTTAGATTGGGACTCCATAATCTTTTTCATCCAGAAGGGCCCCCGAATAGTATGGATTCTAGGCCTGAGGGATCTCTTACCGCTTCGGGCCAACGCCCTCGAGGCTGTTGAGCAATAAGCTGATACAAGTCCCGCATTGTGAATATGGTCAACAGTCGATGCTCATTGATCGTTCCCATTATAGGTCACTAAAGGGACATTGTGTTTCGAACATGGTCAAAAGCTATCATGTGTCATTGGAACCACCCCATGATGTCACAAACATTGAGTGTAGTGGTTCATTCTGCCTCGTTTTATCTCCAAGTGATGAACTCCCTTCCGACAAAGCCAGTTTTTAGACCCCCATATTATGGGGAGAGTTGAGACTTGCTTCTTGTATCCCACACTGAGCACTTCTCACGTGGTCTTAGGAGCTGTGATGAGGTGGTAACCATACATGAGGAGGTATGGCCTTCCCATCCAAGGCCTAGCCTCAGGCCCCTTGGCCTTTTCGGGCCCCCGACCTAGGTTCTCTCTTATGGGATTGTATGGTGTGGTATGGGGTTATGTCCTCATTCATGTCGGGTTACTATCCGTGTCGTACACATCCCCGAATGAGATACCTTATCCTCTCTTCATCATCACTGTAAGACGTTAAACTGTAAACTGGTCGGGCCTTCCCGACTGAGGCCCAACATCAGGCCCCTTGGCCTTTTCGAGAACCCGACCCAAGTTCCTATTTAGGGTTGTACGGTGTGATATGGGATTATGTTCTCATTCACGTCGGGTTATTCGTCATGACATACACCTCTCTTGATTGGGGTATCTTACTCCTCTCTTCGTCCTCTCTACAATACGTCAAACTACAAACTAGTCGGGCCATCCCGACCGAGGCCCAGCCTCAGGCCCCTTGGCCTTTTTGAGCCCCCAGCCTAAGTTCCTATTTAGGTTTGTATGGTGTGGTATGTGATTATGTCCTCATTCACGTCAGGTTATTCGCCATGTCTTACACCCCCTCATTAGGGTATCCTACCCCTATGTGCGATTCTAGAACACTACGTGTGGCTTGATTCCCATCCTTATGGTATACGTAGGATCACCCGAGCATCTTGACTTTGGGTCCAATCCCATCTTTTAGGTTCTCCCTATTATCCTATCCCCTTGTCCCTCTTTCGGCAATTCACCAATGTGCCTAAGGGTACTCTCGTTTAGTAACTAGAAAGTCAGACTCTACTCGGACATGCTCTCACCCATTTCTCAGGCTTCTTGTTCCCCTTCATTAGAGATTACATCACTTTTCACACCTGAAGGGACCCCCAAATGGCATTGATGCATGACTTAAGGGATCTCCTACCATTACATGCCAATGCCCTCAAGGGTCTCAGACAACAAAGCGATACAAGTCCTGCGTTTTGAATATGGTCAGCGGTCGACACTCATTTGTCTATCCCCATTTCCGGCTAATGCGATATGGATGCTGTGTTTCAAATACGGTCAACAGCCATCCTCCATCGTCACGCCAACCAAATTAAGCCCAAAATTCCAGTTACATGATTCGCATCTTTCTCCACCGTAAATTGTTCAAGTGGAACTTATAAATTCCTGGTATTATTCCTCAGTGCGCATATGCATGTTGGGAGAAAAAATCTGTGATAAGGAAATAATTCAGGGCTCTGCGCCGAATTCCATTATCTTAGGTCCATGTTCTACGACCTTAAACTAAGACCCATATTCCATAACTATGTAGGGATTTATTCCCATCCGCATGGGATACGTAAGAACACCCATACGTCTCTTTTTCTAGTCCATCTCAATTGGGAGCTAGTTTCTCATACCCCTTACCCTCTTACCTCTATTTAGGCTCCTTGGCCCAAGGTTCCTTTCTCGGAATCACATACGGTGTGGTATGGTATTATGTCTTCATTCACATTAGGTATTTTTTATTGCACCATGCACATCCCCCTTTTAGCCTCATCTCTACTACGTCTATTCCACATGATGTTAAAATTCACGCCTTATCCTGTCACATGACCCTAAACTGTGACATTATTGTCCTAGTCACACGATGAAAAATGGCACTGCATCGTGATGTCCTCACGCAAGGGGACACAATGTTTGGTATCGGTCACACGCAATACCATTTTTCAATCCCAGCATACGTCTTGTTTCTTGTGGCGATGATGGGACTTGCTATCCTAGGCCTATCACTTCAAAAAAACCATTCACCTTAAAGGAAAACGAGATACATCAAATACTGCTTCTTTTGGTGTGAGGGCCACACCCTCACACCCCTTTTATCCCTAGTACTGGTACCCTACCGTGCCACCCCTTATAACTATGTACTTCTTGATTCTCATCCTAATGAGATGCGTAGGAATGCTCGAGCCCTTCCCCATGGGCCCAGCCTAACTTTCGTGTTCGTTCCCATGACCTAAACACTTCCCCAAGGAACACATGGTGATCTGGCCTTATCTCTTCATTCACCATGGGTTTTCTAATCAACTTACCATGTGTCCCTTGTAGCCCATACCAATACTTGGTCCGAGTTCTTATACCTTAAACTAAAACCCATCTTCCAGAACTACGTACGACTTGATTCGCATCCTCACAGGATACGTAGAGACACCCAGTCATTTCACCTTGGGTGCATCCCCATAAATCATAAATCCTATTCCTCATTATTTATAGCCCCCCATCTATACCCCTTTTGGGGAACCATGTAGCTATAAATTTTCCGATAACAAGTTTGGAATTCCCCATGATGACATTGGGAAGCGACAACTCCATGGCCAGAGAGGTCTTGTTTAAAAAAACGAATAATCCATGATCATACTAATGCACCCATCTAATCTGCTTCCACCATGGTGGCATAATTTTGAGAGTGTTGGATTCTGTTCGAACAAGCCATCACTCCACATTCCACGCTTTGTGTGCCCCTTATTCGAACCCTCGTCTTTTTTCATGTATTAGTGAACCCTCTAACAGTATGGATGCTTAGCCTATGGCCCTCTTATTGTCCTAGGCCAATGTTCTAGAAGACAAATGGATGACATTTTGTATCAGGCCCCATGTTTTAACATGGTCAGTGGTCGGACCTAATTTTCTTTCCCCATTCCAGTCCAACACAATAATGATATTGTGTTTCAAATGAGGTTAAAAGTTATTCTTTATTGTCACTCCACCCCCACAGTGTTCTGAATCCTAGGTATCTTGATTCAAACCTTATAATACCATTTGTTCGGATTGACTCCAACGGTCCTGTCATTACCCTATTCGTGCACAAGAGCATACTGGGAAAACGGTAATTCGGCTGTTCTGAGATCTCCATTATCTAGTCAGGTCTCTAATTTCCTCCTAGAAATCTGGGATGGTTGTTCGAACCCCGGATGCCTAAATCTTGGTCTGCACTCCTACATTTTAATTGGGGTGATAAGGTGGTCATCCCTTGTTTCTCACATCAGGCCTGACCCACGTGAGCTTAGGGAATGATCGCGGGATGCTCCATGAATGTCATAAGAATGTAATAAACCAATATAAACAACGAAACTCATGCATTTTGTGGCATCAAGCAATCAAATCATGAAAGTATGTTTGAGGGTTAGTAATCATTACAGTACCCAAGGGTCATTTCCCCCTATGGATGGGTTAACCTTGTCAAAAGAGGGTAGCAACTCTGCCACCCTCTAGCCGGTGGTGTCCAAGAGTTGCTGCCACCTGTTCAGCTCCCGCTCCTCCTCGGCAGCGATGGGGCGCAATTCATCGGATGTGATCGGGGCCCACATTACATCGGTCCGAATGGTGGTCATCTCCTCAGAAGATTATTGCATGCCCTCTTCGACCTCCGCTAGCTGGGCTTTCATCTGTGATATGAGCTCTGATTCTGCGTCAAGGGAAGAAGAATGCTCATCCATCGAGGCCTACAGTCACTGAACCTCATCTTCAGCCTCCTAGAGCCTTTTGATGTTTACTGCTTTATTCTGCTACCAGCCCACACAGAGGCCACGATCATACTGCCGAATATTTTCCACCATAAGATCTCAGACAAGCTTGTGAGGACGCTGGGCATCCACTCCCCAAAAACACAGTTCACGCAATCACGAGTGAAGTTTTTCTATCTACTCCAACTATAATTCTTGGGGGTGTCATTGATTAAGCATGTGATCATCTTCCATGATCGGTGGCGGACTATCTTGCTATCCTCTTCATCAAAGGCTATCTTGTCCCAGTCGGCATGATTGCCAGGCTCATACATGGGGAACGCCCCCAGGAACTCTTCAGTCGGGTCCACATCTGGTGTTTGATCGTGTGTGGTAGGATCTAGACTATCTAATCGATCCTCATTATTGGATCCTACTTCAATAATCTCGGTTTCATCCGCACTGACGGTTCCACCAGTGATCAGGAGCACCGCCGCTAGGTCGGTTTGGACCTCTGCCTCCATGACCACTGGCATTCCCCTGGGAAGGACGCTTCCAGAAGCCCTGACCAACCTTACCAAGGAGACCCATGCCATTTGAAGAACTATACGCACAAAAAAAGGACATCGATGTTAGTAAACATGGTTAGTGGATGAAAGTCATAAAATTGGTAGAGGGGACTTACAGAGATCGAATCCATAGTCTCACTCTTGGGCTGATGTCATCGGGACCCTGAAGCACGGCCCCCCGTATATGGTAGGAAGGTCTGAAAACATTGGAGGTGTAGCCTCAGGTGTCCTAGCCCCACTGGACGCAGAAATAGATGTGACGACCAACGTAGATCCCAAGGGTCCCGCATCTTCATACATTGCGGGACGAGAACAAGTTATGTATATAAGACTCTCCATCACGGTTCAGATGTTAGCAAGGAGTCCAAAATGACCTCAATGCAAGTTTTAGAGAAGGGGGTTCCAGATTGTCACCTCAAGGGCTTTTGTGAACTCTTCAAGATTTGAGCCTTGATCTCCAACTTCACCCTCCTCCAACAGGCTCCCTTTCCTAGCCTCATATCCCTAGGAGGACTCTTCTAACTCTTCCAGCAGAGGGAATCGATCTCTTAAATCAGTGGCTGACAAATGCGGGGGAGTAGTTTTATCGAGCAACACCTTGACTCGATCAGTCATTAAATGAGGAACACCCTGGGAGTGCACGAATTCCTCCAGCTCAGTCATATATTGTTCCCCTTCAGATTAGGACACCACAAAGTCATCCCTAATAGGGCCTATTTCCAAAAAATCCATCCTGAGATGGCTCAGGTGCTACCACAACTCGGCAGGGCCGAGGAATTTTCTATTGACTTCCCAGATGTCCCAAGCCTCCGGGAAGATAGTATCCTCCAGCATATGGATATGGCACAGCCGCTAACCCAAAGCCTGGGTGGGTATCCTGCAGAATAATCTTGGCGGCCTCCCCTCTAGATAACTCATCTCTTCTGGAATCACTAGGGCGGCTGCCACTACTGGATCCGCTACCACTACTTCTCCATCAACCATTACGGGCCTCGCCGCTACAGCAGCCCCGCCACCGCAGGATTCCCTTGCTTCCTTCTGACCCTGGCCCTGAGGTCAAGAAAGCTCACCATGACCAACATGACTGGTTGGCTGCTTTATCATCTCCCCGGGGTAGGCCGCCTCCCAGCTCTGGGAATATTCCTTTACCAGTCCAAGGATGGTGGTCTGTGGAGGAAAATCGTTACCCATTTTCCCATATTCCTGCGTGAACATGGGCCACATCTGCCTCATCACACATGGGTGTTCTTCATGGCACACCTATAGATAGACATATGGGGTCAGTCGCTGCATACACCAGAATTTCCTTGAACACCGATGTGGGGTATACAGCTTGTAGAGGGGCTCACGGTCCGCCCTCTCCACCAGGACTCCACCTCGAAAGGAAATGAGATAGGACAGATGCTCTTCTGTCCCCTGACCATCATCATTGAATACCCCCATCGGCAACGAAAACGGGTGGAAATTTAATTCCTCCACCCACCACTCCCGGTTCAAAACTGATGGTGTGGTTAGCTTGGTTGGAAAGCTCCCCACAACATTCAGGATCGATGGGTGGAAGTTCAATCCCTAAAGAGAAATAGGGTTTGGGTATTCATAAACCCCCTAGATATGTGCCACTATCCTCCCATACAAGAGGTGGAATGGCCCACATACCCTCTGTGACCTTTTCCCCTCACTGATATGCCACAACACCTTATAGAGCTTGACAAACATTAGGATTCCTAGGTTGACCCGCCCTCCTGTCGCCAATGTGGACACCATGATGAATGCACTTGGGCATACTCCCATGTTGGTATCCCTTACTGACAGGGTCCAACCATAGATCAGATCCACAATGAACACCATCATCCTGACTATTGGTTGTTTCTCGGTGCTGAAGTTGACTCCCCACGTCTACCCCTGGCTGTTCTCCAAGAGCAGCCAGTAAGAGTGATCCTTACTCTGATCCCCCTTCGTACAAGTATGAGGCCTCGCCAGAAACTTCCTGTTTTATGGGAAGTTTAGGAATTGTTTGAACCACTGCCTGAAGTGGACATCTCTTACTACTTTCTTGTCCTCCCCGGGCACAAGCTCCATCAGCGCCATCACCAGTCATGGAATTTTCTCTAGATCCTCCCACACACTCATGACGGGGAGTAATTCGTCGTACATCACTCCCAGTATCAGGACCCCTAAGATCTGGTGGACATCCCATAAGCTGATACCGACCACCCCATAGTGTAAGTAGAAGGTATTGGTCCTCGACAACCATTTTTTCAACAGCTCTGGCATCAGCTGTTTCGGTTGATATATGTGGAATTGAGAGGCCCAATCTTCCTCATACAAACCCACTCCCCTCAGCTCAACCCCAATCTTCTCACATTAGGTGCCTACCCAATAGGCCTAGGCCCAATCATCTATGGCATTCCCACTGTGGCGCAGGTCCCATTTCTTTGACCACCCCTTCCTCAGGTTCCTCAAAGTTTCCTTCAGTATAGTGTGGTAAAGAGGAGGAGACATCTCTAGCTTCAACGCCTTCCCATAGATGTTATTCTGGTGATTGTATAAGATATTAGCATTGACAGGTGTGAAATCCTTCCGGGAATGGCCATCAGCCACCTTGAACCATCAGTGCTGGCACGACATGATCCTGAACCAGTAATCCAGTTCATCCCGACTTCTCTCTGGGATGAAGACTACATCCCTCATCCTGAATCCATAAAAATGAAACCTCTTACATAGTGGGTAGTTTTTCTAGATCTTTTATAGAATCTGCACCAGCAAATCATGGTCGGAGTGGCTCCGTATCAACTCCCCTATACCCGGACTATTCACCATCTCGTCCCTTCGGGCAGCATCTACAAGAACCCCCCAAGAAACTTGTTGATGATCCATTCAGTTTTGAAATTTGGGAGATTTTGGGTTGGTTCATGAAGCTGTTTTGACAGAGGATGTTTGCGGAGAACGTTCGCGAAGCCCATTCGTGGAGCCCTGCCTTGTTTTTCAAATGCAGAGTCACGAAGCATTGAGACCTGGAGTCAAAGACTTGTGGAAGCACCATGAATCAGAAGGCCTGATTCGCAAAGAGAAATCATGGAGTATGCGGAGCTTCACAAATCGAGAGTGCTAAAGTCCAAACCACAGAGAAGTGAAAAGACAAAAGAGAGTTCAGGTCCCCTATTTATATGTGGGGGACCCTCGGAGCTTCGCGGATCGCCTTGACCAATGTGAGCTTCGTGGCGCGTCCGGCCGGAGCTTCACTTTTTGACTTGGCGAGCCTTCATCGTGAGATTTCATGGTTAAAGACTGAATATTTTGTTGATAGACCATTATACTTAGACCCTTTATTTCTCCATGGATCCATGTCTGAGAGGGGGAATTTGTTGACACCAAAATGTGGGGAGGAGAAGAATACACAGAACCGATAGCTGCCTCATGAAGCCTATTCAAGGAGAACCGACCGCATCGTGCCACCGCGAAGTAAGGATTCAATAACACTCCAAAACCAGCCTTGACGTTCACAACCTTCCGCGAAGCAAGGAGGCGGTAATGCTCCGCAACTTCCCTTGACGTTCACAACCTGCCGCAAAGCATGGAGGCGGTAACGATCCGCAACCACTCTTGACATTTGAGACCCGCCATGGAGCAAGGAGGCAGTAATGCTCCGCAACCACCCTTGACATTCGCGACCCACCATGAATCAAGGAGGTGGTAACGCTCCTTGACCACCCTGGATGTTCATGACCCGCCACAGAGCAAGGAGGCGGTAATGCTCCGTGAACGCATTTGAGTTTCGCAATGTGCCGTAGAGAAAATGAATTCCTCTTCATGCCGAGAGAGGGCTGCTATGCGGTGCATCTCTCCTATAAATACCAGCCTCCCCAGAGTCCTGGAGGGAGACAATCCAACCTTTCGACTTCCTAGCTCCCGAATCATGAAGCACCCTTCTGCTTTGCGAACCATGAGCTGTGTGAGGTACTTCTGCTCTGTGAAGTGCCTCCCCTTTGCCTTGTTTTGATCCCTTATTTCGAGAGGGATACATTTTGTGGAGCCTAAGAGTCTCCGTGAAGGAATGGGATCCCCAAGGGGACTCGGGTCATCACGGAGAGTTTATGCTTCGCGAAACACCCTTTATGTACACATGATACACATGCCAAGGTAGGGTCATTGTACTTAGCGAAGCAAATTTCTTCATGACACCTTTCTTCATGAGGCACATTTTCTCCACGAGGTAGTGCTCTCCGAATTCCTTTCTGCTTCGTGAAGAACCTCCAATATAATTCTCTGGCCTAAGCTTAGGCTGAGGCACCCCACTTCACGAAGCACACCCCTTCACAAGTTCCCTCTACCACAGGGAGCAACAGAGCTTCACAAGGCCCCTACCTATAAACTCATCTGCGTTGAAATTCCTTTTTCAGTGAGACCCTCCAAGTTTTCATGATGTAATTTCAAAGTCCATTGGATGATACTACCCATTGAATTGCTTCGCCTCATTCTTCTTTGGATAGCCATGCTAACGTGGACCCCCCCGATGGTTTGCTCCATGACACCCCCTAGACACGGTGTTGCTTGTCCCCTCTCTGCACCAAGGAGTAGAGGGTACCGGTTATGTAAGTCCTAGTGGTGCAGAGTAAACCCACATCGTCCAAGTTGCAGGACGTTAAACTTCCAAGCACCATCGTCCTCAGCACATGACGTTAAACTGTGACCTCACCCCATGCATCGCACGCTGGTTGCCCCCATCTTGGACATTCTGCATTCCCACTAGTCTCCACGAGACTGAGATATTCCCCCACAAGGGATTATATCCCCCTTATCAGAGTGTCATTTTTCCGTGGGAAAAGGGAAACCATCTTGGTGTAAGCCCTTAGTTTTTCTTGTCGGAGGAAGCATCCCTACTCCTCCTTTCTTCTTCAGTCCCAAGGACCAGGGGGAGAAATGGACACCGGATACCTCCTTTCTTTAGAACCAAGTCCCTCTTCTGCTAGTCTTTTTCACCAATCAGGCCTCCCTCCTGGAGTAAGTCCCAACCTCTTCGGGTTGCTAACCATGCATGAGCCCCTATTTCCTATTTGGGTTGTGATCACATGTAAGTCCCACTATACTTCCCATGGACGAACCTTTCACGACGTGATCGTCAGGTCTCTGCTATCTCTTGTTTCTCACACCAAGCATGACTCACGTGGGCTTAGTTTGAGCACCGACCATGATGTATACCTTGGGCCGCCTGAGAGTGTAAGCAACAAATGCCTCATCCGAACTACGAGGTCTTTGATCCTTGCTATGGAAGTGTACGTAGGTAGCCTCTCTGAGGTTCAATCCCAACACCGGTCATTCTGGATATCTTCACGTCGGTTCACCAACTCATTGGTCCACCTCAGATCGTAAGCCCCAAATGCCCCATCTGAACTATGAGGACTTTGATCTGTTCCAAGGAAGGGTATGTAAGAAGCCTCCCTGAGGTTCAAGCCCCACATCGGTCATTACGACCATCTTCACGTCGGTTCACTAACACATTGTGCTTCCTCAGAGCGTAAGCCCCAAATTCCCCACCAGTACTATGTGGTATTTGATCCTTTCCAAGGCAAGGTACGTAGGAACCTCCATGAGGTTCAATCCCACTATCCATTGGACCCCAGGTCTACCTTCACGTCAGTTCCCAACCACCTAAACTATGGTCTCTTTGATCCTTTCCAAGGAAAGGTACGTAGGAAGCCTCCTTGAGGTTCAATACCAACAACAATTGGACCCCAGGTCCTTCTCCAAGTTGGTTCCCCAACACCCTAGGCCGCCTCAGAGTGTAAGCCCCAAATTCCACCACCTGAACTATGAGGTCCTTGATCCTCATAATGGTAAGTACGTAGGAAGCCTCCACGAGGTTCAAGCCCAACACCCAGCAGTTTCGGCCCCCTTCACGTCAGTTCGCCCCCATCTTGCATGACATTAAACTATGGACCCCATCCAGTGATAATCTGTTGTGACCACGTTCAGCGGTAATCCATTAACACCCCCACCCACCGGCAGGCCGTTTATCCCCAATCGGTGTTAAGATATCATAAGATGAACTACGTGGACATTGATTCCCTCCCACGGGGATACGTAGGAAGCCTCTTCAAGGCTCAAGCCCAAAACTATCATCATCCTCATTGAGGTTCCATCCCATTCACCACCCACTTCATTCAAACACTCCATAACCCATTCAAATTATTACCTGGGCTGCCACATCCCGGCGGGATCATGACGCCTCATACCCCATTCCCATCAACAACACTCGGGAAGCCACCCACATGTTGTCCCCAATATTGGTGTTCCCTCCGGGGGATTGCACCCATCTGATCCACTCCAGTAAGTGTTCTAGTCAGTCTGATCTATCTCCGATGGATGTTAAACTTGCGGCATACCCTGTGTTAAACATGGGAAGCTAAGGAAAAACTTAGATACATTCCCATGGAATATGATTCCCCACATTCTATGGGGGATTCCTCAGGCTTCTGCACCCTCGATAAGTCCTATAATAAGGGACATAAGAAAGACACACCAATCCCCCAGTGTTAAGACATGCTAGTGATGGCCAACGTGACTACTCCACTAACCAAAGGTTGCTTCCCTGAACAGACCCCTTGGAATGTCCCTACAGAAGTAGTGTATTTAACTAGTGTCCATGAAGATATAGCGCTAGTAATAGTTTCATGAAAAATCTATTAAATCTATAAGGGAAACCCAGATTAGGTGACAAGTTCTAAGGAGGAATCCATGGAAGGAAGAACCAACATCCCATCATCCTATTTTGATCAAGGAGCAGACACCCCTGAATAAGGAGTAGATGCCACCCAACTTTGGAAAGCAGAAATGTGGTGCAACAAAACTATGCCCTTCGTCCCTAAACGAGACGGACGTGCGCACCCCGGCGAAAGCGTCGGAAACATCTATATTGAGTTATGGATACCGATTTATCAATATTTTCACAGTTAATCAAATAAAATTCAAAGTAAATTTTAAAATTGAAAATAGAATATGGTTTAAGAAATAATCATAAAAATCATATAATAATATGAAATTTTAAGAGAAATGAAATTTACAATACAGAATAATAATAGTAAAGTGATTGTTTCAATATATTGTTTATAATAACAAAATAATGTGATATTGTGCAATAACTTTTACCACTTAATAGTTATCAATTCAATCCCCTTCGACGAAATAATTAAAATGGAAACACAAAATTATGTGAAGGATGAGGTATTCATGATTTTACATATAAAAATGGGTGATATATACACCACATAAAATTGAATTGGTTTATAATTACAAATAAGTCTGAATGGAATGAAAATTGAGATAAAATCTCTCACATTGATTCTAGATAATCATTCTTATTATTTATCTTCCTAAATAATAAATTTATTTAAAATATTTATATGAATAAATATTTTCAGGTTTATTATTCCTTTTATTTCACTTATTACCATGTTATAATAAATTTCAAAATCAAATATGTTTATGATGGGTGTTTCAATGATATTTGGATTATGTGTCCAAAATGACTTTGGTAGGTTGAATATGGTCAAAGAGGCCACTATTTGGAAATATATAGAATAATGATCATGAAATAATTATCATATCTTTAAATCAATTATACTTTTAAAACCATTCATGAAGGATAGTTAAGAAAAATGAAGTATATCATGATAATGGAGATGGTTGGCCATATGTATACATGAATAACATTTCCATTTTTTGAACGATCATTATGGAAAACAGGTAAAAATTATTTTATCTTTATAGAATGGTAATAATATTATTAATAACATATAATTTTTTTAAATATAAATTTATATACCAACAATATGGTGTGGTGACAAAAAGGTAGTCACATTTCTTCGTGATGACCGTAGTCCATAGGTTAAAGAATGATATTATCATCTTTAAGTGTAATAATGAAAATGATATATTATCTTTTAATAATTATAAATATGTCTTCAATAACATAATTTATTAATTAATATGAAATATATTAATTTAATTTTATCCTTATCACCATCTATGTTACATATTAGTAAAATATGAATCACATCACTTCTTGAGTCATGGTACCTCTGTACACATGAGCGAAATTATTGCAACCCATATAAAAACAAAGGTAAAAATGTTTATATGAAATAATTAATAAATATATATAATTATGTTATAAATATAATTCATATGATTTATTTCATTCATCATACCCAACCATGATAGGTGGTATTGAAAAAACGAATTACATCAGTTCGTGGGGCGGTAGTCTGCCATACACATGAACATTGATTTTGTAACTCATTTGATTGATGGGGAGAAAATTGTAGGCAATTACCTTATTATGAAAATATACCAGTATATAGAATATACAAGTTTTATTATATCATAATGGTTTAAAAATAATTTATGGGGGGTGTAGGAAGTAATAGAATAAAAATAGTTGTTGATTAATGTTACCTCTTCTTTGTGTATTTTCCTTAAAATATCACTAAAAGCCTTAAATGGTGGGAATAGTTTATATAATAAAACATATAGTATTATAGGAGTGATTTTTAGAATTGATGTGGTCAGTTCATGGCTGTGAAAAAATAATTTTAAGGTTTGAACAAGCGAGGAGAGGGGTATCCTTTTATAATTGGGTTGAGGAAACAAATGTAATTTTTGGAAATGATTGAATGAAACCCAGGGTTTTATCATGATAAAGACTCAAAAAAATTTATTATAGAACCTATAATAGTTAATTTAAAAAGATGAAAGACAATGGGTGTTGGAAAAGTTTTTAGGAAATTCTTAACCCTTATCCTTTTATTTTAACCCCCAATAAATCAATTTTTATCTTAACTGAGGTGATTTGTTTTTACTTATTTCAGTATTAATTTGGGTAAAAAATTAATTCGAACTTATTAGAAATTATAAATTATGTTTCAACGAAACATCGAATCCATTTTTTTAATTAAAATCATAAAAGTAAAAAAATTATTTTAAAATTAATCTCACAGGCATGATGAGGAAGAGGGGTTTTAAAGAGAAAATGTTAATCTAGGTTTTGAATAGGTGTGTATTATGAAATTGAAGAGGGTAATCGATTGAGAAATTCCCTAATTCCATAGAAAATTATGACTATTATTCTATCCCCTCTCCCTCTATGGGTTAGGGTCATTCTTCGTCCCTTAAGGGATCCTAGTTCCACTCCTTCCACCCCTTTTATAACCCCAACTACCTTCCTTCATTCCCTTAAATATCAGTTAGACCTAAAGTTCCATATTTATTCCATATATTTTCAGTGCTATCAATTCAATCATTGGATTTCACTTATGCCTCATATCTACTGAATCTTATGCCGATATCACATTTCAAACTTTGTTGTCTATCAGTGGATATGTTTGAAAGATTTATTTTTGGATTTTTTGGTTTACAATATTGATCTATGATGGGTCTTCTAGAAAAAATATACATCATGTAAAGGTATTCATTAGATTGATATTTGGTTCTAGCCTTGTATAATTCTCCCCATATCTTTAATGGATTCTTGTTCTACTTTTTCTGGTGGACTTACGACTTTCCCATGAGACATGATTCACTGACCATGAATATCTCGGTGAGATTTCAAAAACTCATGCTTCTATTTAAAAAATTGTTCGATTATTTGAATGTTAGGGAACCTTGTAAGATATTATATTTTCTATGATAGTAAAAATAAATCAGTCTGAAACCCCATTTCTTTGAGAATTTTCATTGAATTGGATGTTTTAATATTTACAGTTGAGTTTATTTGGGATTATCTTAGAGATGAGTTTCACTACAAGAAGTCAGTTAGTTTTGAATGGTTTTTTGATTTCTGTTATTTGTGAATGAAATTGGGGAACTCATTGGAAGTGTGTAGGCATGGGAGTTTGAATCCTTATCAGAAGCCAGTTGTAGGATTATGAATTAATGATAATGAATTACTGCCTGGTTCTGGTGAAAGATAAAATGAACATTTTCCATTTGGGGTGTCAACGGATCGAAGAATTTACTCAAATGTTTTGTGTTCTAGATATTATGAGGAAGGTAAGATAGAGGGGGAATTTATTACTATACAAGATGTCGAATACATGGTTTAATGTCACGTAGAAAAAGAGGTCACCAACCAGATGAACACACAAAGTTTTCCTACTGATCTAAAAGTTTTTGACATCAATAGGAAGTTAATCCATAACCTGGACGGGGTTTGTGAAATAGTTCATGTGGATATTTAATTGAATATATCTCTAGAGGATATAAATGAGGTAGTAGTGGAAACATGATATGAAGATAAATAAAAGAAGGTGATACAGGATGGAGATGAGAAATATTCATCAGTCTCCCTAACTTGTGACGGAAATGGGGACTGGGTGCTTGAAACAGGTAAGACAAGGTCATAAAGGATCTATCTGGAAGTTCTCATTATCAATATATTTGAAAATATACATTACATTGGTTTGGTAAAATATAAAGGGAATGAATCACAATATGTGGAGGGAATTCAAACCCCAAAATAGAAGATCAACCCCTATGATTATCAAATCATTTAGGGGAATGAATCATAGGATAAAATACCAAGACATTCTTCAGGGGACAATATTGATGGAGAGAAAAAAAGAAGTTTACAAAACCCTAGGATAAATATTGTATTTAAGGGTAAAAAGGATTGAAGGAGTTGCATTCTGGTAAAGCTGATGAAGTCCAAATGTCACAAGCACTACTCTAAGCTACCTAAGGCGATGGAAACAAGGTCCTTCAAAAATAATAAGGTGATGGACAATGAATTAAAATATTATGATAAGGAATTAAATTCAATTATTTTGAGTGAAAATCAAGGGATGTATTGTGGCGTGGTTAAGGAACATAAACAGAACGGTGACATGAGGGTTGATTTAATTCTTGAATAGATGGTTCCTAATGTTACGGTCATGCAAACTGATAAGGTGGATGTTGAGAAAAGTTATGTATAGAAGCTCATTTCCCATTCCAATGATAAAATGTGAGAGGATCATTTTCAAGTCAATTCTACCCTATAGGTGTTTGACATGGTTGTTGAGATAATAAGTTCAAGTGGACCTCGATGAAGAACCGTTTTTATAGATCAATAATTAAAATTGTATTTTGACACGTATCTTCAATGAAAAGAATATTGGTGTTGAATAGTTTATATATACTTTGGAAAACATAGACTACATCTTTGAATACCTCTTCATAGATGATCCAGAGATGAAGGATAATTCCCTTAAATGGAGTCTCTATAGAGGTAAGGTATATAATAGGATTAAACCTGATTCTAATTAATTGGTTAGTTCATATTGTGTTGGCTGTTAGCCTATCCTGAACTTGAACAGCTTTCCACTTTTCCTATAAAAGTTCATTTCCTAATAAAAAAGTGAATTTTTAGTCAGTCAAAGAGAAAATGTTTAAACATTTATTGTGTTTTATATCAAAATTAAATATAAAAAAGATTCAAATAACCTAAATTTAATTAAATGATATAAAAGGTATCTATTGTTTCCTTAATATAAATTAATAATATAATTTAAAATTATAAATTATTTAAACCAAAAGGATGTTTTAAATTAAAATTCAGTATTTTTATTATTCATCAAAAAAAGAAACTTTTTAGAAAAATACAAACAATTCACCCGATGATAAGTTTTATATTATTATGTCATAAATTAAGTATATGTTGTCAATTAAAAATTATAAAAGTTTTGAAGGTTAATTTTTAATGAGGTGTGCAAAGCGTAAATAAAAAAATTGTTTTGTTTAAACTCAGTATTGAGTGCATCACAATCTATAGAAGAAATTTAATTTATTTTAAACAATATATATTTTAATGTATTAGGGTGCTAAAAAAAATTCAATAAAATGTTTATGATAATATTCACATCCATAACAAATCCTGTTTTCTACAACATTATTTACTATAACATATAATAACCCATTCTTATATATGAATTAACAATTAATATAAAAATTGAATATGAATTATTTTTATTTATAATATATATTAGATTGAAAAACTAAAATCCAATCCATACCAATAATAACATCAAACTCCACACAGTGTAAGATGATATAATATGAATAAAAAACTATTCCATATGAGATAACATGAAGGTTTATATAATTCTATATTACTTTAATACTTCCAATAGATGTTTCTAACAAAAGTTTCCTAACTATTTCTTTGGTAATAATTCCAATTTAATAGAAATGTTTTGAGAAATAAAATACTTCATTTATCCCAAATCAAAAAAATACACTAACATACCTTCACATTAATATACCAAGAGTCATATATTGTCTTTTATTCATTGATCTGACCATTACCATTTATAATTTCATTGTATTCATGACCCAGATATCCCAACATTCCACACTTTTAGTTTTTTTTATGGATGTATTCCCATTTTTTTCCACCTATACTTCTTCTTCATCTTATTATCACAAAAAATTTATAACTCCATATCAACCTTCTAAATAAATTTAATAATTTCCTCATTCCATCCAAACTCAAAATTTACTAAATTCCTCCACCAACATGGTTTTAACTTTTTTTAAAATATTTCAATTTTAATATATTGTTTCAAAATATTATTTAGTGTATAATTGGTTATTATTGTAATATTTTTTCAAAGGTAGAAACCAATACATCTTTCTTTTACTTCAATTCTACAAATTTCATTTCCATAATATGTCAAAAATATCGAGGAAATATTTATCAATTAAATGGTTGATAAATTTTTTCCACTACATGGAGTCAGTCTAATCCTTATTTCAGTTATTCAAAACTAATGAACACCCCTGGTCTTCTTTAACTTCAAAAGGAACAATGTAAAGTTTTACCTTTTGATGTTGTAAGTAACCCAAAAAATTTGAATGTATTCTCAAAATCAATGATACATCTTTCAGTTGTCCCTAGTTTTAATGATCCATAAAATGAAAGAGGGTTATATATCATAAAAATTTTCCTTATATACTTATTCCATTATAGAGGATTTAGTCCCTCTTTTTCATGGGTTACACTATTTGTATCCTATGATAATTGAGTTAACATAGCCAAAAAATATTATATTCCAATTTAACCATTTCAAGATTCCTAATTCAAAAGTACAATATCCTCCTTAAACCTTCCTACATCATTAACCCTATTTTTTATTTGGGAAAGTATTCTAAAAAACACAGTTTATATGATGAAACCATAAACCCTCAAATGTTTCCTCACAATAATATAACTAGTATATTATCTTCCCTTATGTGTATTTTCTTATCAACATCCTAACCTATAATTTTATATAATAAATTCATATAAAATATAATAAAACACAATATAATCAAAAAATAAGTACGTGTTTAATAGTGTGTAATACAATTAATTACTTTTCCATTATATTTCAAAATTATTTTATAAGATAATTAAAGAAACCATTGCATAAAAATGTTTAAATTTCAAAAAAATTTACATTTTTTAAAACAAAGTGGTTTTTATGTTAAAAGTCATAATTTATTCATGAAACCTATTTTTATTTAAAATGATTTATCATTGACCTTTCTATAATTCTGAAACAACTATATCCCATATAAAAAAATTAGATAATTTTAGTTTGAGAAAAAAACCACAGTTTGAGATATAAAAGAAATGAAACGAATTAGTATACTTAAAAAAATACATAATTATGTAGGGAACATTGGAAAAATAAACTTATATCTAAAATAATAATTTAATTTTAAAATCAACTATAATACTGAAATATTTTATTTAAAAATTTCATAGAAATAATAATTACAAAATCATAATCATGATAGTTACGTGATAAAACATGATAAATCATGAAACATGTTTTTTAAATATAGTTCTTTCACATTTAGAAGACCATAATCCATTCCTTTATAAAGGATATATATTCTTACATATTAAAGTCAATTTATTTCTAATAGAACTCACATAAATTTTTTGAATAAATGTATAAATATTGGAAATGTTTTCTTAAAATAGCCCTTTCAAGAACCCTAATAAATAAATAACATCCAAATTTTATTCAAACATATCTCCTCCAGAGAACATGTCATTACCCAATGCATTATATGGTTATATCAAAGAAAACCATCACCATATAATTTTTTGAATAACCAAATCCATAGAAAAATCATAAGATCGTGTATTTTCATAAAAAAACATAAAATCAATCACATCAAACCATAAGAAAAATCACTTTTAATTATCTCAAAAAAATTATAAGAACTATCCATTCCTCCTAAAAATATTAAAAAATTAACAATTAAAAGAAAAAAATATGATATTCATTAAAAAATATAAGAACATGAATATGAATATTTATAATTAATAATTAATATGATTTTTAGAAATGGATATCATGATTAATATGTTAAAAAAATTATTTACCATTTTTTAAATAATGAAAAAATGAAATTTAAATAAAACATTAAAATTATTCATCTAAATAAATTTCTAAATAAAATAAAATGTAGGATAATGTGTCCTCTAAAAATATTTTATTTAAAAATATAAATATTTATAAAACATTTGAAATGTAATGGACATATAATTGAATGATTTTAAATCACTTAAAATAATGTTTTAATGAATAATATATTACCATGAGTTCTAACTAGACACATAAATATTTTAATTTCCTAAATAATAAACTTATATTAAATAATTAAATTTTTAGTAAGATTATTCATCTTCAATACATAATCATTATTCCTATTGTTTTATTTTAAATTATGTTTTATTTAATTATAGAATTTATTTTGTTTACCTCAGATGTTTTGAGGTCTTTTGTTTCATAATATTTAAAATAACTTTGTGAATTTAATGTGGATAAAGGAATGATAGTTCCATCATCTAAGGAATAATAAATATTTCATAATTATCATTTTTATAAATCCAATAAAATTTGTATAGGAAATAGGTAAGTCTTCCATGAAAAATGATATAAATCGTTTCATTGAGGTGTTAGTTTACACTTACACATGAGAAAAATTTCCAATTTCTAATGGTTGATAGGGAGGCAACATAGAGAATTTTATCTTTATTGAATAATTATTTTGTGAAAAATATAATTTATAAATTTATTAATTCCATAATTAAATTTTTCTATGTGTAGTGATGAGGAAAATGGGATATTTCGTCAGTGGAGGTGACAATCAACCTATACATATGTGAAGAATTTTCATTTTTCATTAGATAGAAAGGAGATGTAAAATGGTCACACCATCTATATATTAACATTTTTTAGAGTAAATATGGTTATGTAAATTTATTGATATGGTTATAAAATATCAGATGTTGATGGACGATGAACGAAAGTTTAAGGAACATGGTTAAGATATTTACCATGACCATTTGGATGACACTCTGAATTATTTTTTTTAAATGCATTATGACCAAGACCTATATAAAATGAGGAGGGGATTTGGTGATGTATTTCGGAATACAATATAGAAGATAGGGTGCACAATGTTTCTGATAAAATGAGGAGAGGAGTATCCCTTTAAGTGAGAGCAATGAAACCATTATAGATAATAAGAACATTAAAATATACTAAATTTATTTCTCTTTTCAAGTGGATAAAATTTAGTCCAATATTTATGATAGGTTAACTTATGGTTGAAATTCACAAAAACAACCAAGTTAACAGTTGGATTTAATGGATTTCAATCCTTAATACTTTGATAGAATCCCCTTTTATCCCTTTTAATTGATGTCGTATTGAGTAGATTCTAATATGGTATATTGATTTTTTTGAAAAAATGAAATGAGAATTATTAAATTATTCCAATATGTTAATAAAAAATGTGGAAGAAATTATCAATTATATAATTTTTAGATATTTCAATAATAATATTTAAATATATGTACAAATAACCCATTGAAAAATAGTTTTGAGAGTAATAAGATTTTATCATAAAAATGAGGTTACCTAGAAATCGTATATTGAATTTATCTAGAATAAATTTATTGATTTGTTGCTAAAAAATAAATTTATTTAACTTTAAAAAAATAAAAAAATGAAATATTTCATTGGTATAATTAATCTTTTTAAATGTTATATTATTTCAGAATATCATACTTTTAACTATGCACCTAACAGTCAACTAATTTGGAAAATTCTCAAAAGGTAGCTTACTCTAACTGTGAAATGTTGATATAAAAAAGGATCTCGATTTTATAAAATTAAAATTCTAAAAATTTTAAAATTTACATTTAAATAAAATAATATACTAAATGGAATAAAATTTAGTTATAATAAAAAAATTTCTTTTTCACCTGAAACATTATATCAAATTATTAAAGGTAACATGACTCTATATAATCTATTCATGTATATTAATATGACCATAACATGATTTATTACTAAAATTGAATTTTTTATCATAGTAAAACTTCAAAAAAATACACATTCTCATTTTTACTAAAATTAGTGTTATTTTTCTTCTAATTGTAATCTTTAAACATATTATTTTCCTTTCTAAGATTTATAACATTATATTCAGTATTAATTTTATAAGTGACCATAAAATAGTGAATTCTCCTTAATTTCATTTGAGAATCACAAACAATTACTACAAGTTTCTATAACTCATGAAAAATAACTTTCAAATATCTAACACTAAAATAATTACATCATTATTATGGTTAGAGTTATTATTAATATAATAACTATAATTGTTAACCTCTATTATGCTAGCCACCAAAACTATATTTCAAGTATTCCTTGATGTTTCCTTCACAGTTCCGGATTAGTTACCTGAATTTTAATATTCACTACTACACCAAGTGGTTAAAACATTATTATCTTTATTCATAAACATTATATATTTTAATTTCTTATTTAGTCTTTTATGGTTAAAATCTATGTTTCCTTTCTTATAATATATATGAAAATAATAATAGAAATCTTTATTTGTACAACTATTTCTTGCACCCTTTATTAATTTCCTTCTATCACTTGTAGACCATTTTTTTCTTAATATATTTTTGTAATCCATTTAGGTACTTATACAGACTTTCATTTAAATCAGTCAAGGAACCAAAATCATCATCTTAGGACAAAGAAGAATTAACCTTATTTTTATTGAAATACATTTCCCTTTTTTCAATTAGAATCATTCTAAATGTTTTTATTCTCAAGATTATATATATATTTTTGAATCATATTATCAATATCGTTTTACTAAAACATTCAATAGTACAATAAAATTTTCCATATAATCTTTTTAATACATTTTACTAATCATAGTGTCACATTGCTTCTTCACATTATGAAATTTCCATAAAATATCCTCAAACAAAATTAGATATTACATTAGTTGTTAATATAATTGTGCATACATATCTATGAAATATTTTTATTTATACCCCAATTCGTCATTAAAACTAATCATATATCTCCCATGTTCCTGCATTAAACACTAAAAACCTCTTATAATTTAATTTTTATAAAATTATGATGGATAAAAAATCACTAAAACAAAGTTCATAAATAAAAATGAATAGAATAATGTGTACAAACCAAAAATATTGTGATTTATATTAAAAAAATTCTAATTTAATCAAAATAACATCGTATTATAATGTTTATAATATGGATAGTGTTAGAACCTATCAAATATGTGTTGTAACATACCTCCCTTTATCATTGGCTTAAGTCAAGGTGGAAGTGCTACCTGGCCTTCAGCAACATCCTCAAGGAACCAAAGGCTGGAAATAAATGCCAAGGTCTTTAAGAATGATGGGAGTTGATTTTCACTTAAAAACCAATGAAATGTGTCATTACTAAAAACCACTACATGTTTCATGTCAATAATTTATTACAATTCAACATCATACCAAATAAAAACAATACAAAACCATACCAATACAAAATCATAGTCCTATGTGAAAGACTAAAACTAAAAAATGAAGACTCAATGAAAAGACTTCTCAATCCCATGACAAATTCCATGATCTAGCTCCACAACTAACCAAGCATCATTATATACCACTACAAAAATGATATTATTTTCTTTTAAATACATCTTAAAATATAACATTTAAAAAAGAACCCAAGTTCCAAAGTAGAGTGTGAGTAATAATACTTGGTAGGTTTTTCCCAAATCACTTCCCTACCCATTACACTAGGAGAGAATAATTTTTCACATTTATATAAAAAATTTATATCAAACCATTAAAAATTCCACCATTTCCAACAAGCCAAACAAGCCATACCAGACAGTTTTTCCAAATAAAAAAACATCCAAGGTAACAAACCAAACAAGCCATTATCCATTTTACCCAATTCATAATTGTAAAACCCATCCAATTTCACATAACCCAACACAAACACCTCAACCACTCACACAACCTAACCGCCCAGGATTAGTGTTACCATTGATGGTGGAACTTTACATATGACCTCATACCCTTTTCACTGAGATACTTCAATCCACATTACAATCCTTTGATGGTGGTGATTCATGCCCATTACCGATTTCACTTTCAACTCACACTTAACCTTTTGATCCAATAATTCCAATCCAACAATTTCTAACAATATTCTAACCAAGCATGCTAAACCCATTTCAATAAAACTAAATCATTTTTTGAAAAAAACCTTAAGCCACAATCATGCCAAGAATCATGTCAGCAAAACAAAATTCTTATTGTAACCCATTTTTACAAGACATTTCAACATATAAAATCAATCACTTGATTTTATAATCCCATAATGAAGCATATTGTACAACAATGTCACATTTCCCCCAAAATCTCCAAATCATCACAGAAGGATTTCAACCAAGTTTCACACAAAAATTTAAAAATAAATTTTAATAAAAACAAGTAATTTGAAATTAAGACTTCTAGTTCTAGAAATAGGAGATGAGAATTAATCCACACACCTTTAGGGTTTTTTCAAAAATGACTAATGGCACAATTCTCACCAAAAATAGGTAAAAACTCCACAAACCTGCCTTAGATCCCTTCCTATGATAAAAAAAAGTTCAAAGAAAACAGTTATTGGAAAAAAACCTGGATCTATCTAAAACAGAACTATATCTATGAAACCGAGAGAGAGGGAAGATTAGATCTCAGAAAAACTATGAAACTACCAATAAAAGAGACTTACTAAAGAATATTTTCCTTTGAAGCATAAAGGAAACCCTTGAAATAACTTCCTGGATTAGGGGAAAAGGTTTACTAACCATGTCGATGAGGAAATACCATGTTAGGACCATGTGGGAGCAAGAATGGGGTGTTTAGGGAAAATCTCAACCAAACCCCATTTTTAAAACCCACTTTTTAAGCTGCACATGATTTAACCACATGGTTAGACAAATGTTGTGATAAATGTGTGTCCTCTATGGCCTCAATGGGGGACCTTACACAATTATTCCACATGGTTAGAAAAATTTTGCACTAGGGATTTCAAATCCCACTGTACCATGTTTCATAGTATTTTGGAGGTTCTGTATGGTTTTCACTAATCATGCTCGAACCTTGCACTAATAGAAAAGCCTTAAAACCATCCCAATAACATTTCAAACTCTCCCAAAAATTACCCAACTACTTAATATACATAAAAGTAATAATAAAATTGTTATATAACTCAAATCTATGGTGATAAATTATCCTCACCATTGGAATTTTCATCCCAGGGTAATATAAAATCATCAGTTTCCCAAAAGAGCTCGGGCCACTTGGCCATTTATTTATCTTGTTCCCAAGTCTCCTCAAAAATCTGAACATGTTTCCACAAAACCTACAGTAGAAATATTTTTTCCCCAAAATAATTTCTCATTCCAATCCACAATATACATTGGAACGTGACTAAATAAAACATCGAGCTCTATCTCAACATGATCCCATCGAATGAAATGGTCAGGATCCAGATGATACTTATTCAACAAAGATACATGAAAAAAATTGTGCATCGCACTAAACCATAGTAGAAAGCACAACAGATATTACACCTCTCAAACATAATCAATTATCTTAAAAGGACCAATACATCCCAGAGATATCTTGGAATTCTTTCCAAAATGACATTCTCCAAGCCTAGGATAGATTCTCAATAATACATGACTACCCACCTTGAGCACTAAAATCATCGACGATGGTTTGCATATGATTTATGATGACTCAATGCTATATATATTTTTTCCCTAATAAACACAATCTTTTTTGTAGTCTCTTAGACAATACATGGACCAACTATCTAAGTCTCAACTCTTTCCACCCAAAAAATGTAGAGAAGAACAAGGATTCCCACACAATGCTTCGAATGGAGCCATGTGTATCGAGGCCTGATTGCTGTTATTATATGAAAAGTACACTAATGGTAAGTTCTACTCCAATGATCCACCAAAATCTATCCCATTAGCCTACAACATGTCTTCTAAAATTTGTATCTTCCTCTCAGATTTCACATCCATATGGGGATGATATTTCATGCTCATAGTCAACTAAATCCCAATGGATTATTGTAGGGATTTATAAGAAATAGATGTGAAACCCAGATCTCTATCTAATACAATCAAAATTGGTACACCATGCTTCTTTACCACCTCATGGAAATAGATTTTGGACAGATCATCCACCGTATGAGATTCATGAATAGGGATGAAATGGGCCGACTTTGTGAGTTGATCCACAATCACCTAAATGGTATCGTGTTTCCTGACCATTCTTGGGAGACCTATTAAAAAATTGATAAATATATACTCCAATTTACACATAGGGATAGGTAAATAATACAACATATTGATTGTTCATTGATTCCCTTCATCCACTTGTTGACAAGTCAAGCATCTCACTACAAACTTGGAAACTTTATTTTTCATACTCACCAACAAAAACTGCACTTTCAATTCCTATAAATTTTTTCTAAATTCTCATATGGATAGCCTATCTCGAATGATGATAAGTAGTAAAATGTTTTTCTTGAAAACCCACTAGGAAAACAATAATATTCTGAAACCACGACACTAAATTCCCATCCAGTTTCTAGCCCTCAATGTTCTTCATACTATTGGTTTTTGACCACATAGCCACACATTCTTGATCAGATGTCTGTGTCTCTCTAACCAATCCGACCAAATCAAGAACCAATGAAACTAGAAAGAAAGCCTCTATATCACATCGTTCTTCACATTCCAACCACATTCTAGCTATGTCCAACATCAACTTCCACTAATATAAATATTCTCTTTCCACCTAAGCATATGAAATCTATATTAATGCATCCCCCACCGAATTACCTTTACCGAGTCTATACATCATGAAAAATTCAAACATATAAAGATACTCCATCCATATCCTCTATAAAAAATTCAAATCTCATTGGGAGAAGATATTGTTTAGACTCTTATGATCAGTAAAGATTTTGATTTTATCACTGAAGAGATAATGAAGCCATGTTTTCATACAATGCACCACTTCCACAAACTCCCAATCATGCATTGGGTAGTTCAACTAATGAAATATCAAATAGCATGACCCATATGCAACTAAATGATCCACTTTCATGATAACACACCAAAAACTTGATCCTAATGAATCATAATACACTATATACCATTTCCCTAGTTCTAGAAAAAAATGGTGAAAGCGTAAGGTGACCCTTCAGCTCTTCAAAAGACCACTAAAACTTTTCATTCCATTAAAATGGAACATTCTTCCTCATCAAATCTATCATCAACGAATATAATTTTGGGAATTCTTGATTAAAGCATTGGTAATAACCAGCTAGACTTAGGAATATTTTTTATCTAAAAAACATTCCTTGGTGGTTACTAATAGACAAGGAACTCTATAGTATTTGGATCCACTGAAAGCCATTTCCCTAAAATAACATGGAAAAAAATTATTCATATTGTATCCAAAAATCACATTTTGATCCTTTGGAATATAGCCGATGATCACTAAATATTCAAAGAATTTAAACCAAGTATTTCTCATGCTCAACCTTTTGCATGGATTACACCACTATATCATTGACAAACACCACCCTAGAAAAAATGAGATATTTAAAAATATATGACTCATCAATTCCATGAATACCATTGGTGAATTTGTAAGAACAAAGGGCATTAACACATGCCCATAATGGTTATATCTACTTCTGAATGATTTTTTTGGATATCATACTTCCGCACCCACAACTGATGATATCCTCATTGCAAGTCAATTTTGGAGAACCATTGAGATCCCCTCAACTGATAAAACAAATTATCAATTCATAGGATTCAATATAAATTATTTATTGTAACTTGGTTAAGATTATGATAATATACACATAACTAGAGATTTCCATCCACCTTTTTAATGAATAAAACTGGTACTGCCTACAAAGAAGTGCTATGATGGATGAAACCTTTGTTTTCCATCCCTTCAAACTACACTTCCAATTCCCTCGATTTTTATGGTTCCATTCAGTAATATTGATAGGATATAGGACTATTCCCAAAAGGAGATCAATCATAAATTCACTGCCCTTATGGGTGGTAACCCTAATATATTTTTAGTAATGACATCCATAAACTGATCAAAAACTATCATAAAACTACTTCTCCAAATCTCTTACATATATTCCAAAGACAGAGACACCAACAAATATGATATATTCCCAACAACTATTTTCAATAATCTTGTTGCACCCACATTTTCATTCTTCTCCCCTCTAAAAAGATACCCAACACTATATTCAATTGTGAAACTAACTTTTCGTGTATAACAGTCAATGTAGGGCTTAAACATCATCAAACAATCCATACCGAGGATTATATCTTAAAAATCAATCTCAATAATTGTGAATTCCCCTATCAATTCAACCCCATTAACATATATATGACATGCTCCACCTATAAAGGTTCGACCCACTATTTTTACAAGAGGAGTTTGATTTTTTGGAATAGAGGGAATCATTTAAAAATTTAAACCAAAAAAATAAATAGCATGGGAAGCAATTAAAGATTTAGATCCACAAGTATCAAACAATTATTGCATAAAGGTATAATTCATAAAAACTGTACCTCACACCAATGATGACCATGGTTGATCATTTATCAAAACATTCTCATTTCCAAAAACTTGTTTACAAGCCAAAAATTTCACATTATTACCCTAATAAAACTATCCCTTTGTAGGAGTCATGGTTTTTATAGAATCAATGGGGCTAAATCTATTCTGCTGATGAGGGGTATGTTACTTCCCTCATCCCATGGAATTATAAGAGTTTGGGAACCCCTAAGAAGTTTCACGAATAGATTACCTTGGAGTATTGTGAAAATAATGTTGATTATGTCCCATATGGTTGTAATTATGACATCATCTAGGTTGTTTTATAAATAATCACTTCATGTGGCTTATAAAGACCCATTAAAAACATCTGGGATTAATCATAGTGTTTGGAGGAAAATTCACCAATCCTGGTAAATGATTCTGGGCCATACTCCCACATTCCAAATATGGTTCCCTCTTCCTATTTCTCCTCGTGTTAGAGTTCCCACATTTTCTCATGCATATCAACACACCTCCTCCACTAGTAGCTCCCAAGATATCTCTTTTAGCCACTATTTCTCTATTTACCATTTCTATATCATCTGTTATATAGAGCACCAAAATCTTTGAAGAAATTTCCTACCTCATCCCAAATTAAAAAATTTGTTCCTTCAAATATGTATTAGTAGCAACCTCTGGTGAAACCCTGACTAAATTCATGAATATATAATTATATTCCATAATCTAGTGGTTTCCTTGTTTCAAGATGACTAAATCTTCCATTCATTAAATTTTTAACATGTTTGGATAGATTTTTTTGTTATAAAATTCCTCAAAATCCTCCCTTGTCAGGACTAGGTCTCATTTTTCCTGGACCAATAACTCCCACCACTGACATGAATGGTCTTCCAACATGTACATTTATAACATGAATTTCAACTCTATTGGTGTTCCTAAAAAATCAAAGATGTGATTTATCTTATTCATCCACAACACCACCTTTCCGGATTCAGAATATCCCTGAAAGATGGGTGGACTCTTCTTGTGAGACTGAACTGAATGATTCGCATGCATCAATTCATCCCCTATATTCCCATTATACACAGCCTAAAAGTATTGTACTATGCTCTGAACTAGAAGTTGGTTCACCTAGGTCTTAGATGAAACGATTTTTTCAATAGATCTCTCTGATTGGTCTCTACGATGCTTACCCAATGACATTTACATCAATAAAATGCATTCACCATCAGTCTCACTCTGTAAAAATGGAATGGTTAAAATTTAAAATTATATCACATTGAAACTATCAAAACCACTCTATCCAAAAAAATATGCATTTCCCATATTCATTCATTTTTTAAAAATCATCCATTTTTTATAATCGTCCCATTTTCAAAATAGTGAAACCATTCTCTTTTCAAAATTTCACATTTGAAAAAAAAAATTCTTATTTTTCCAAAATAAAAAAACATATATACCAAAACAGAAATCATTACTCCAAATGAAATATGAAATCCATGTGGGAATTAATTTCTACAATTCATGTCATGTTCTTATCATTAGTTAAACCTACAATAATGATATCACGCTCCTATAAGTGTCTCCAAAAAAAATATGTACACAAATACATGGTAACATGAATTTATTCATAAACAGGTTATCTACATCTTTATATTCAATACAATTCAATTTTCAATAATCCTACTCCTCACCACCATCCCAACTCTGGAAATAAACTAAGATTGAATTTCAACTCAAAGAGAGATAACTGATGCCTAATAACCGAACAAAACGATACCACTTGTATCATCTCGCCCCTCCTCATTGGATTGTGTCAAAGAGGAAGTGCTACTTGGGCCTTAAGGTACATCCCCAAGGTGCGAAATACCAGTAATAAATTCAATGGGATTTTAGAATTGTGGGGGATAAGTTTCCCTTTAAAAGAAAAACAATGAACCAAACTTGTCATTACCAAAAACCACTACATGATGCATGTCAACAATTTATTACAATTAAACCTCATAAAAAATGAAAACAATGCAAAACCATTCCAATAACACATCATAGTACCAAGTGGAATACTAAAACAAAAAAACTCATGCCATAATGAAAATAATATATATCCCTATGCCAAGATCCCCACTCCAACTCCAAAACTTCCCATGAATCATGGTGTACCACTATAGATATGAGATGATTTTAAATTACCTGTGTCTTGAAATACAACATCTACAAAATAACCCATGTTCCAAATATGGGGTTGAGTAATAATACTCAGTAGGTTTTCCTAAAATGAATTCCCTACTTACGCCACTAGGAGAGATAAATCTAGCATGTTTATTCAAAATAATTTATATAAAACCATTACAACAGTTACACCATTTCCCACAAGCCAAAAAAAACATACAAAATAGTTTTCCCAAATAAACACATTTCCCATGAAAGTAACCAAACAAGTCATTAACCATTTTACTCATTTCATATTAAAACAACCCATACCATTCCACATTACCCAACATAAACACCTCAACCACATACACAACTCAACCACTCAAGCTTGGTATTACCATTGACATTGGAACTTCTCATTCAACCCCATCCCCTTTTTATTGTGGTACATAATTCAACATTTTAATCCTTTGATGGTGGTGATTCATTCCCATTAACCATCCCAATTTCAACTCACACTTATCTTTTTAAGGCACAAATTCCAAACCAAAAATTTCCACCAACAATCCTACCAAGCAGGCCAAAACCATTTTATTAAAACTCAACCATTCATTGAAAATTCCCTTAAGCCACATCCATGCCAAGAATAATTTCAATAAATTTTTTTTTATTAAAAACTATTTTTTTCAAGCCATTTCCAAAAATCAAATTATGAAAATGATTTTAGAATCATCATTTTAGAATCCAATAATGAAACATATTTCACAATAAAATCTCATTTCCACCAAAATCCAAAAATAACCAAAAAATGGGTTTCAACCAAGCT
The DNA here is from genome assembly GCA_963277665.1 of Viscum album. Classification (NCBI taxonomy): domain Eukaryota; kingdom Viridiplantae; phylum Streptophyta; class Magnoliopsida; order Santalales; family Viscaceae; genus Viscum; species Viscum album. The sequence continues at coordinate 1,325,236,072 of OY728143.1, forward strand.
TCACACTATAATTTCACAATAAATTTCAAGAAAAAAACTAATTTAAAATTAATCCTTATATTTCTAGATATAGAAGATCAGAGTGAATCCAGTAACCTTTAGGGTATTGATGAAAATGACTAACGGTATAATAGTCAAGAAGTCTATGTCAAAAAGTCTACAAATCCCCTTTAGATCCCCTACCATAACGTCAACAAAGAAAAAAATAACAATTATTGTAAATAAAAACCCTAGATATATCTAAAAAGAAACCATATCTATGAAATTGGGTGAGAGGGAAGAGTAGATCTAAGAAAAACTATGAAACTACCAAGAAAGGAAGCTTACCAAGGAAGATTTTCCATCATAGAATTAAGAAAAACCATCAAATTGCTTCTGGAATGAAAGGGAAAGGTTTACTAACATTGGGGAAGAGGAAAAACCCAAGTTAGGGCCACATGGTAGTAAGAATAGGTTGTTTAGGGTAAATCCCAATTAAAACCCATTTTTAAAAACCTGCTTTTTAAGACACGAATGGTTTAGCCACTTTGTTAGAAAAATCGTGCATTAATTGTGTGCCTGATACTATCTCAATGGGGACCTCACATGGTTTTCCTGAACAGTTTAAAAAATCGTGACCCAACCACTCCAAAGTCCAATTTCCCATGTTGTATAGTTTTCTAGAGATTTTGCATGGTTTTCACTAATCGTTCTCAAACTGTGTACACTTAGAAAAAACCCAAAACATTCCAAAAACATTCCAAACACTCCCAAACATTACCCAAACACTATATATACATTAAAATCATAATTAAAGGGTTACATACATCAACTTGGGGGGTTCTACACATTTTTTAATTATGGGTTATTAATTTTTTAATTTTTACTACTGTGCTTATCCATGGGTTTCACCTTGAGTTTTAGTAAAAATTGAGATTTTGGGATTAGCAGCATGATAAACCCAATTGGAGCACAATTTTTCAAATTGTACACCATTTCTTATGAAACTATGTGCCTAGGTGACATATTTTGAAAGTGGAGAACTACATGATCTAGTAACTTTATTGGCTAATTGTGTGGCATGTGCCTCTTAAATAGTGAGGGATGCACGATTTCTGCACGGTTTCCACATTGTTTGAAAACCCTGAAGGAAAACCATGTTCAATGTCCAAGTCATTAAAATTTTTAAAATTATAGTTGTGCCTCCCAATATTTAACCCTAAATCACCCATTTTCTTCACCACATTGGATTTCCAGCCCTAGCTTCCTCTCCCTACTCCCTTGTCTCCTTTAGACCTCCATTTTTGTTGTGGATTTGGCATAGTTTCTCAAATATTATTCAAGTAAGAGTCATTTCTTCCTCGAATTTTCCTCTTTTATAGGGTTTCCCTTTTTCCTTATTTGTTATTAACTTTTCTAGACTGTTATGTGACATATTTTGGGTTTTATCTTGTTCTTTAGGGTCTGATATTGATTTTTACAGTTTGATCTTGCCATTATAGGATCTCCTGGTGGTGTGGTTGGGGTTTAGAATTGATTTATATAATTTTATACACTTGAGGTAGGTGGTTTCATGATTAAACATTATTTGGTGATTTTGATATGATTTCATTACTTCTTGGTTATGTTCTATGAATTATGTATGAGGTGAGAAATTTATTTTTGAAAGGTTTTAATATGTGAATGGTTTGAATGTGGTTCGCTAAAGTAATTTGGTTTTTTTTCAAGTGTTTTCTTTCGTTGTGATTATTGAAGGTGATATAAAAATTGTGAAAGTGGTTTAATAAATTGTGAAAGTGTTGTGAAACATGTTTTAAATTGGAATTCCCTTTAAGCCATTCCATGGATCGGGTATAGTTTTAGATTGGATGGAACCCAGGATTGGTTCGTGAGAAAATGGTATTAGAGGAGGTCAAGCTCTTTTGGGCCAAGTCATTACAGAATGAGGCTGGACAGACTGGATCTAGGATTTTCAGGGCATAAGGTTCTGGTTTTGAGTTGGGTTCCAGGATAGAATACCTCATGATAGATCTTGAGTCTCAATGAGATGTTGGGATTTTGTTTGACATCACCTCCAGGCGATACATACTGGCAGTAGAATGTATATGGACACTAGGTGGGGTTTCATTCGTTAGGTTGTTTTGGATAGTTATTGAGATGGATTTGGTTTCTTTTAAATTTGTGGATGTGTTTGATACTTTTTGTTATTGATGAAACTTTTTTTGAATATATGTTGGCGGTTTTATTAATGGTCTTCCTTATGGTTATTTATTTTTTATAAAAATTCATCCCCAAAGAGTTCCTATGAAACTATGGGAAGAGGCTGGAGATATTTCTCCCTCACAAATTGAACAGAGACTAGTAGAAGCTATGGGTCAGGCTATCCAATATTTGGGAAAAGGAGTGGGCTCTGGTCTAACTCAATTTAGGGAAGTCGAATAAGGTCTTGTAAAGGAAAAATATTATGGATTTCTCAAGATAAAGCCTCCCTAATTTTGAGGAAATTAAAAAACTCATTACATGGAGGAGTGTCATGAAAATATATGTAGAATGTTTGAATTTATTGACAATACAGATGTGATTAGGTTGAAGTGAACTTTGTTCTTTCTAAAAGGCCCCAGTCATAAGTGGTCGGACTTAGTGGTTCAAACAAGAAAGAACAAGCATATGAGTTGGAATAATTTCAAGAGAATTTGAAATTAGAAGTATTGTCATAAGTTTTCAGCCTACACTAAGTCCTATGAGTTCATGGATCTTACCTAGGGAGGTAAGATGGTGATGCAATATACAACTCTCTTCATGGAGCTAGTACAATTGGCACTCAATATTATTTCTAATGAATAGATTAATGAACAGAGGTTCAAATTGGGGTTGCATCCAAAGATTTATTCTTAGGTGTTTTTGTTTAATATAAGGACCTATGCTCCGGTGGTCGATCATTCCATGATGGTAGAATTGATTTGATGGTAAATCATGGTTTCCCCAGAACTGTGTCAGTATTGTTTAGGGGTAGTTCATTTGAGAAGAAGAGTAAGTGGGATGAGAAGGAGAGGAAGGGTGGTTGTAGTTCAGTCCATCCTTCCCAACAATCATCATTAGTAGATTCTGATGTCGGATTAGTCATGTTTCATCTATACGGGAATCCATGACATGTGTGGTCAATATGTCTCACCCCACCCAAGCCTTACCATCAATATGGACATATGGGACACTTACAAAAGTTTTTCAAGACCACACATTCTTATCAGAGTGGTGTGGAATCTACATCTTCCAGAGGAATGTCATCCTAGTTAGAGCAATCTTGGATGGTAGGATCTCAGTTTGGAGCTCATTTCTATAGGAGTGGATTATATCTTGGGTGGAGTCAGTTTAGGGTAGAACTGTGGTCTAGTGTTCATTCCTAGACACATTCAGTCATGAAACATCATTATTTTTTGGATCATGTAACACCCCAATCTTCCACGATATGTTTCCCTTTGAATAATGCAATAGCTTTCATTGTATGAAACTTCGAGATTTTAACACACTACGACCAATCAAACTAACCGTTATGAATAGTAATACCCACTTTTTGAAATTTTATAAATTTTATCATTGAAAATGGACTTCATTTTTTCATTTTAAATATTGAAATTAGCTTAGGGTGAATTTATGGTATTTTTCTAAAAACATTAAATTTTTGATGAATAGTGAAAAAAACACCGCGTTATTAGTTAAAACTGACTTTTTATTTAAATAAATTTTTATTTTATTTTATTTTATTTTAGGTCAAAATAGATACATAATACATATATATGTTCAAATTAATTCATTTGATTCATTTTATAATAAGTTTAGAAATATAAAATTTTCTTTAACTATTTACCGTCTTTTACCCACCTCCTAGGAGCATTTAAATTTTTTTATAAAGCTTAATTTACAGCTTCTGTGAGTTTAATTTCAGAAATCTGAGAGGCATGGTTAATATCAATAAGTCAAATTTGGTTCAATATGATGAAAATATTTTTTGGTGGATAATAACTTTTTACATTTATTTACCATGTTTAAAAGTAAATTGGGTAATTAAGGGTAAAAATGATATCATAATTACCCTAACACAGGTCCTAATTCTATTGGATAAGTGTAATTTGACTAAAAACAACCTTAAAGATAAAAAATTATTCCCTTCGGGCCACTCGACCATTTATTTATCTTGTTCCCAAGTCTCCTCATAAACTTGAACATGTTTCCACAAAACCTACACTAGAAATATTCTTTTTCCCCAAAATAATGTCTCATTCTTATCCACAATATACACTGGAATCTAAAAAAATGAAGCATCGAGCTCTATCTCAACATGAACCCATCAAATGAAATGGTTAGGATCCAGATGATACATCTTCAATAAAGATACATGAAACAAATTTTCCATCGCACTAAACCATAACAGAAAGGACAACTGATATTAAACCTCTCAAACACAATCAATTATCTCAAAAGGCCTAATATATCCCCGAGATATCTTTCCATGCTTTCCAAAATGACATTTTCCAAGCCTATGATAGATTCCCAATAACACATGACTACCCACCCAGAACACTAACAATCATCGACGATGCTCTGCATGTGATTTATTATGACTTCAAGCTATCGATATTTTGTTCCTAATAAACATAATCTTCTTCATAGTCTATTAGACAATACGTGGACCAACTATCTATGTCTCAACACCTTCCACCCAAAAAAAGTAGAGAACAACATGGATGCCCATACAATTCTTCAAATGGATCCATGTGTATCGAGGCCTGATAGCTATTATTATATGAAAAGTACACAAATGGTAAGTTCTCCTCCCATGAGCCACCAAAATCCATCACATTAGCCTACATTATGTCTTCCAATATTTGTATCTTCCTCTCAGATGTCCCATACATCTGGGAATGATATGTCATGATCATAGTCAACTAAATCCCAATAGATTATTGTAGGGATTTCTAAGAAAGATATGTGAACCCCAGATCTCTATCTGATACAATTGAAATTGGTACACCATGATTCTTTACCACAACATGGATATAGATTTTCAACAGATCCTACACTATATGAGATTCATGAATAGGGATGAAATGGGTTAACTTTATGAGTTTATCCCCAATCACCTAAATGGTATCATGTTTCCTAACCATTCATGGGAAACTTATTAAAAAATTGATAGTTATCTACTCTCGTTTACCAATAGGTATAGGTAAAGACTACAACATACTAGTTGGTCATTGATTCCCTTCATTGACTTTTTGATAAGTCAATAATCTCGATACAAAATTGGACACTTTATTTTTAATACTCACCCACAAAAACTACACTTTTAATTCCTTATAAATTTTCTAAATTTTCAGATGGAAAGCCTATCTTTAATGATGATAAGTACTAAGAAGTTTTTCTTGAAAAGCCATTGGGAAAACCATCCTATTCTGCAAACACAACACTAAATTCCCATCTAGTTTCTATCCCTCAATGTTATCCCTACTATTGTGTTTTTACCATATAGCAACATATTCAGAATTAGATGTCTCTGTCTCTATAACCAATCCAACCAAATCAAGAACCCATGAAACTAGAAAGAAAATCTCTATATCACATCATTCTTCACATTCCAACCACATGTCAGCTATGACCAACATCAACTTCCATTAATCTAAATCTCTTATTTCCACCTAAGAATATGAAATACATATTAATGCATCCACCATGGAATTACCTTTATTTGGTATGTACATCAAGCCAAATTCAAACATCTAAAAATAATCCATCCATCTCCTCTATCAAAAATTCAAATCTCTTTGGGAGAAGATAATATTTAGACTCTTATGATCATTAAATATTGTGATTTTATCACTGAAGACATAATGATTCCTTGTTTTCATAGCATGAAGCACTACCACAAACTTCAAATCATTCATTGGGTGGTTCATCTAATGAAAACTCAACTGGCATGAAACATACGCAACCAAATGATACACCTTCATGAGAACACACTCTAACCTCGATCCTAATGAATCATAATACAGTATGTACCCTTTCCCTGGTTCTAGAAAAAAATGGTGGTAATGTAATGTGACCATAAATCTCTTAATAAGACTTACAAAACTTCTCATTACATTAAAATGGAACATTATTCCACATCAAATCTATCATCAATGAATATAATTTTTGGAATTCTTGATTGAAGCATTGGTAATTACCAACTAGGATTAGGAGTATCTGTTTCTCAAAAACATTTCTTAGTGGTTACCAATAGAGAGGGGCCTCTATCATTTTTGGATCCACTAAAACACCTTTCTCAAAAATAACATGGAAAATTAAATGTTCATATTGTATCCAAAAATCACATTTTGATCATTTGGAATACAGCTGATGATCTGTAAATATTCAAAAAACACTAACCAAGTATTTCTCAAGCTTATCCTTTTTCATGGATTACGCCACTATATCATTGACTAACACAACCCTATAAGAAATGAGATATTTAAAAATATATGCCTCATCAATTCCATGAATACCACTGGTGAATATGTAAGAAAAAAGGGAATTAACACATGCCCACAATGGTTATATCTACTTCTGATAGATTTTTTTGGATATCCTACTTCTGCACCCACAACTAATGATGTCCTGATTGCAAGTAAATTTTGGATAACCACTAATATCCCCTCAACTGATAAAACAAATTATCAATTCCTAGGATTTGGTAAAAATTATTTATTGTAACTTGGTTGAGATTATGATAATATACACATAAATAGAGATTTTTATCCACCTTTTTAATAAAAAATCATATTATCTACAGAGATGTGCTAGGGTGGATGAAACCTTTGTTTTCCATCTCTTCTAACTGCACTTTCAATTCCCTCAATTTTTTGGTGCCATCCAGTAATATGGAAGTGAGATAGGACTGGTCCCCAAAATGAGATCAATCATAAATTCACATCCCTTAAGGGTGGTAACCATAAGATATTTTCAGTAAAACCATCCATAAACTGATCAACAACTATCATAAAACTACTTATCCAAATCTCTTACATCGATTCCAAAGACAGAGACACCAACTAATACGAGATATTCCCAAAATCTATTGTCAATCATCTTTGTTGTACCCAAATTTTTATTCTTCTCCCCTCTAAAGAGATACTCGGCAGTATCTTCAGTTGTGAAACTAAATTTTCATGTATAACAGTCGACATGGGCCATAAACATCATCAACCAATCCTTAACTAGGATTATAACTTAGAAATCCATCTCAAGCACTGGGATTTCCCATATCAATTCAACCCCAGTAATATATATATAACATGCTCCACCTAGAAAGGATCGACACTCTATTTTACCAAGACGAGTCTGTTGTTTTGGAATAGAGGGAATCATTGACAAATTTAAACCCAAAAACTAAATGGCATGGGAAGAAATTAAAGAATGATATGCACATGTATCAAACAATTATTGAATAAAGGTATAATTCATAAGAACCATACGTCACGCCAATGATGATTGGGGTTTATCATTGATCAAATAATTCTCCTCTTGAAAAACCTGTTTACTGGCCACACATTTCACTTTATTACCCTAATAAAACTATCCCTACTGAAGGGTTATGGGTTTTCTAGAATATCTGTGGATAAATTGGTTCTACTGATGAGGGTTATGTTACTTCCCTCATCCCATGAAATCTTAAGAGGCTTTCAACCCCTGAGAAGAGTCACAGACAGATTACCTCAGAGTATTGTAAAAATAATGTTGAATATGTCCCATATGGTTGTAATTATGACGTCATCTAGGTCATTTCCCAAGTTATCACTTCATGTGGATTATAAAGACACATTGGAAACATTTGGGATTACTCTTAATGTTTGGAGGAAAATTCACTGATCCTACTAACTGATTCTGGGCCATACTCCCACCTTCTAAATATGTGTCCCTCTTCCTCTTTCTCCCCATGTTAGAGTTCCCACATTTTCCCATGTGTATCATCACACCTCCTCCACTAGTAGCTCCCAATATATATCTTTTAGCCATAATTTCTCTATTTACCATTTTTGTATCATCTATTATACATAGCACCGAAATATTTGAATTAATTTCCTACCTCAACCCAAATTAAAAAATGTGTACCTTCAATGATGTACTAGTAGAAACCTCAGGTGAAAACTGGACTAAATTCTTGAATATATCATTTTATTCCATCATCTATAGGTTCCCTTGTTTCAATATGAATAAATCTTCTATTCATTGAATTTTGATCATGTGAGGATAGAATTGTTTATTATACAATTCCTCAAAATCCTCCCATGTCATGCCTAGGTCCCATTTTTCCTAGACCAATAGCTCCCACCACTGGCATGAAAGGTCTTACAACATGTACATTTATAAAATTAATTTCTAATTCATAGGTGTTCCAAGGAAATCAAAGATATGATTTTTTTCATTTCATCTACACCTCCACCTTTCCTGATTCTGAATCGCTCTGAAAGATGGGTGGATTCTGCTTGTGAAACTGAACCGAATGATTCACATGCGTCAATTAATCCCCTATATTCCCATTATCCATAGCCTAAAAGTCTTGTACTATGCTCTGAACTAGATGTTGGTTCACCTGAGTCTTAGATACAATGACATTTTTAACAACTTCCTCTGATTGGTCTCTACGATGCTTACCTAATGCCATTTACATCAATACAATGCAATCAACATCATTATCACTCTGTAAAAATTGAATGGTTAAAATTTAAATTTATATCACATTGAAACTATCATAACCATGCTTTCTAAAAAATATTGATTTCCCATACTCCACCATTTTTTAAAAATCCACCATTTTTTGAAAATTGTCCCATTTTCAAAATAGCACAACCATTCTCTTTTAGAAATTTCACATTTGAAAACAATTTTCATATTTTTCCAAAAAAAAAAGTATATAAACCAAAACAAAAATAATTACTCCAAATGAAATATGAAATCCTGCTGAGAATTCATTTATACAATTCATGTCATTCTCTTATCATTGGTTAAACCTGCAACAATGATATCATGCTTCTATAAGTGTCTCCAAAAAACATATGTACCCAAATCCATGGTAAAAATAATTTATTCATAAAAAGGTCATGTACATATTTATATTTAATATAATTTAATTTTTGATAATCCTACTCCTCACTTCCATCCCAACTCAGGGAATAAACTAAGATTGAAATTCAACTCAAAGACAAAGAACCAATGGCTAATGACTGAACAAACTGATACCACTTGTATCATCCTGCCCCTCCTCATTGGATCGAGTCAAAGAGGAAGTGGTACTTGGGCCTTAAGTAACATAACCAAGGTGCGAAATACCAATAATTAATTCCAAGGGATTTATGAATTGTGGGGGATAAGTTTCCCTTTAAAAGGATAACAATGAACCAAACGTGTCATTACCAAAAACCAATACATGATGCATGTCAAAAATTTATTACAATTAAACCTCAAAACAAATGAAAGCCACACGAAACCATACCTATACCACATAATAATACCTAGTCGAATACTAAAACAAATAAAAACTCATGCTATAATGAAAAGACTATGTATCCCCATGCCAAGATCCCTACTCCAACTCCACAACTTCCCAAGAATCATGATGTACAAATATAGATATGAGATGATTTTCTTTTACCCATGTCTTGAAATAAAACATCTACAAATGAACCCAAGTTCCAAAGTAGGGGTTTAGTAATAATACTTGGTAGGTTTTTCCCAAATTAAGTCCCTACTTCTGCCACTAGGACAGAGAAAACTAGCACGTTCATAAAAAATAATTTATATAAAACCATTACAATAGTTCCACCATTTCCCACAAGCCAAACAAGACATACAAAATAATTTTCCCAAATAAGCACATTTCCCAAGAAAGCAACCAAAAAATTCATTAACAATTTTACCCATTTGATATTAAAACAAACCATCCCATTCCTCATTACCCAACATAAACACCTCAACCACATACACAACACAACAACTCAATCTTGGTATCACCATTGAGAGTGGAACTTATCATTTGAACCCATCCCCTTTTCATTATGGTACATAATTCCACATTCTAATCCTTTGATGGTGGTGATTCATTCCCATTAACCATCCCAATTTCAACTCACACTTAACTATTTAAGCCACAAATTCCAAACGAAAAAAATTCTACCAACAATCCAGCCAAACATGCCAAAAAAATTTCATTAAAAATCAACCATTCATTAAAAACGCCCTTAAGCCACATCCATACCAAGAATCGTTTCATCAAAATATAATTTTTATTGAAGACTATTTTTACAAGCCGTTTCCATAAATCAAATCATGAAAATTATTTTAAAATCATCATTTTAGAATCCAACAATAAATCAAATTTCACAATAAAATCACATTTCCACCCAAATCCCCAAATCATCAAAAAATGATTTTCCACCAAGCGTCACAAAATAATTTCACAATAAATTTCAAAAAAAAAATAATTTGAAATTCATCCTTATATTTCGAGAAATAAGAGTTGAGAGTAAATCTATCTACCTTTTGGGGTTTGGCGAAAATGACTAACGGTACAACACTCAAGAAATCCATGTCAAAAAGTCAAAAAACCACTTTAAATCCCTTCCCATAACAGCAAAAAATACAAAAATAACCATTATTGGAAATAAAAACCCTAGATCTATCAACAAAGGAACTAGATCTATGAAATTGGGTGAGAGGGAAGAGTAAATCTTAGAAAAACCACAAAACTACCAAGAAAGGAAGATTTCCATGGAAGATCTCCCATCAAAGAATGAAGAAAACCCACAAAATTTCTTCTCGAATGAGAGGGAAAGGTTCACTAACATTGGAGAAGAGGAAAAACGCAAGTTCTGGATACATGGTAGCAGGAATAGAGTGTTTAGGGTAAATCCCAATTAAAACCCATTTTTAAAAACTCTCTTTTTAAGCCATGAATGGTTTTGCCACATGGTTAGACAAATCATGTATTAACTATGTGCCTGATACTATCTCAATGGGTACCTCACACGATTTTCCCAAACAGTATAAAAATCCATGACTGAACCATGCCACAGACCACTTTCCCATGTTGTACATTTTTCTAGAGGTTCTGTAGGGTTTTCACTAATCGTGCTCAAATCGTGCACACTTAGAAAAACCCCAAAAACATTCCAAAAACTCTCAAACATTATCCGACAACTTTATATGCATTAAAATAATAATTAAAGGGTTACAAACTCCAACATGGGGGTTCTACACATATTTTAATTATGGGGTATTTGTTTTTTAATTTTTACTAATGTGCTTATCCATGGGTTTTTCCTTGAGTTTTAGTGAAAAATTGAGATTCTGGGATTAACAGAATGATGAACACAATTGGAGAATGATTTTTCAAATTGTGCACCCTTTCTTCAGAAACTATGTGTCTAGGTGACATATTTGGAATGTGGATAACTACATGATCTAGTAACTTTATAGGCTAATTATGTGGCATGTGCCTCTTAAACAGTGAGGGATTCACGGTTGCTACCGAGTTTCCACATGGTTTGAAAACCATGTTCCATGTCCAAGTTATTAATATTTTTAAAATTATAGTTGTTTCCTCTCAAGATTAACCCCAAATCACCCATTTTCTTCCCCACATGGGATTTTCAACCCTAGGTTCCTCTCCATACTTCTGTGTCTCTTTTAGACCTCCATTTTTGTTGTGTATTTGGATTGGTTTCTCAAATATTCTTCAATTAAGAGTCATTTATTCCTTGATTTTTCCTCTTTTATAGGGTTTACCTTATTCCTTCATAGGTATTCACTTTTCTAGAATGTTATGTGACATATTTTGGGTTTTATCTTGTTCTTTAGGGTTTGATATTGATTTTTGTGGTTTGATCTATCCTTTATAGGATCTCCTGACGGTGTGGTTGGGGTTTATCATTGATTTATAGATGTTTATACACTTGAGGTAGTTGGTTTCATGATTAAACATTATTTTGTGATTTTGATATTATTTCATTACTTATTGGTTATGTTCTATGAATTCTGTATGATGTGAGAAATTTATTTTTGAATGTTTTTAATATGTGTATGGTTTGAAAGTGGTTCTCTAAGGTAATTTGGTTTTTTTAATGTATTTTCCTTTTTTGTGCTTATGGAAGGTTATGGAGAAATTGTGAAAGTGGATTAATAAATTGTGAAAGTGTTGGGAAACATGTTTAAATTGGAATGCCCTTTGATCCATGCCACGGACCATGTCAAGTGTCAGGTTGGATGGCACCCAGGATTTCTTCGTGAAAAAGTTATATTAGAGGAGGTCATGCTCTTTTGGGCCAAGTCATTTCAGGATAAGGATGGGTAGACTGGATCTTGTATTTTTAGGTCTTAAGGTTCTTGTTTTGATTAAGGTTTCTGGATAGCATACCACATTATAGATCTTGAGTCACCATGGGATGTTGGGATTTTGTTTGAATTCTCCTCCAGGGGATACATACAAGCATCAAACTTTATATGGACACTGGGTGGGGGTGTATTAGTTTGGTGTTTTTGGATTGTTATTGATATGGATTTTGTTTCGTTTTAATTTGTGGATGTGTTTGATTTTTTTTGTTATTGCTGAAACTTTTTCTAAATATTTGTTGGCAGATTTATTGATAGTCTTCCTTATGGTTATTTTTTTATAGACAAATGCATCTCTATAGAGTTCTTATGAAACTAAGGGTAGATGTTAGAGAAATTTCTCCCCCATTAATTGAAAAGAGACTAGTGGGAGGTATGGATTGGGCTATCCAAGATTTGGGACAAGGAGTGGGATCTACTCTAACTCAGGTTAGGGAAGTCGAATAAGGTCTTGTAATGGACACATATTATGAGTTCCTCAAGATAAAGCCTCCCAAATTTATAGAAAATTAAAAACCTCAGTAAGTGGAGGAGTGTTAAGAAAATATCTATAAAATGTTTGAATTTATTGACAATCCAAATGAGATTAGGTTGAAGTGCACTTTGTTCTTTCTAAAAGGCCCCATCCATAATTTGTCAGACTTAGTGGTTCAAACTAGAAAGAATAAGCAGATGAGTTGGATTAATTTCAAGATCATTTTAAATTAAAAGTATTATCATAATGTTTTAGCCTACACTAGGTCTTATGAGTTTATGGATCTTACCCAGGGAGGTAGAACAATGATGCAATATGATAATCTCTACATGGAGCTAGTACAATTGGCACTCGAGATTGTTTCTAATGAACAGATGAAGGATCATAGGTTCAAAATCGGGTTGCATACAGAGATTTATTCTTAGGTATTTTTGTTTGATATAATGACCTATGCTCAGGTGGTCGATCATTCCATGATGGTAGAAATTAGTTCGAGGGTAAATCATGGTTTCCCCAAAACAATTTCAGTAGTGGTTTTTGGTAGTTAATTTGAGAATAAGAGGAAGTGGGACGAGTAGGAGAGGAAGGGGGGTTGTAGTTCGGTCCATCCTTCCCAACATTCATCGTTAGTAGTTTCAGATTTCGGATTAGTCATGTTTCATCTATGTGGGAATTCAAGACATGTGTGGTCAATATGTATAGCCCCACCCAAGTTGTACCATCAACATAGACATATAGGAGAGTTAGAATAGTTTTGTAGGACCACACATTACTATTAGAGTGGTGTGGGATCTACAGCTTCCAGTGGAATGTCATCCTAGTTAGATCTATATAGGATGGTAGGATCTTAGTTTGGACCTCATTTTTATAGGACTGGATTATATCTTGGGTGTAGTCAATTTAGGGTAGAACTGTAGTCCAGTATTCAGTCCTAGAAACATTCAAAAATGAAGCATCGTCATGTTTTGGATCATGTAATGCCCAAAGCTTCCACGATACGTTTCCCTTTGAATAATGAAATAGATTGCATTGTACGTAACATCGAGATTCTAACACAACGCGGCCAATCAAACTATCCATTATGAATAGCTATACCCACTTTCGAAAATTTTATAAATTTTTTCTTTAAAAATGGACTTCATTTTTGGATTCAGAATATTGAAATTTTCTTAGGGTGAATTTTTGGTATTTTTCTGAAAACTTTCTATTTTTGATGAATAGTTAAAAAAACACTGCGTTATTGGTTTACACTGACTTTTTATTTAAATAATTAGTTATTTTATTTTAATTTATTTTATTTAAAATAGATACATAATACATATATATGTTCATCATAATTCATTGGAATCATTTTATAATAAGTTAAGTTATATAAAATTTTCTCGAACTATTTACCGTTTTCTACCCACCTCCTAGGAGCATTTGTAAATTTGTATAAAACATAATTCTACCACTTATGTGAGTTGAATTTCAAAAATCTGAGAGACACGGTTAATATCATAAAGTAAAATGGGGGTTAATAAGATGAAAATAATTTTTGGTGAATTGTATCATTTTACTTTTATTTACTGCGGTTAAAAGTAAATAGGGTAATTAAGGGTAACGATGATATCATAATTATCCAAACACAGGTCCTAATTGTATTATATAAGTTTAATTAGACCAAAAACAACCTTAGGAATAAAATATGATCCCTTTTGTTCCACTTGGATTAGATTAGGACATTTATTATTATTTTATTTAAAGAAGACTTAAAAGAGTTAAAATCAAAGTTTAATAACTAAACCATTTATAATATAAGGTTATACATAAGATAAATTAGACTAATAATATTCATTAGAAAGATAAAAATATTTCCTACATAATGGTATTTTATTTTCAATTTTTATACATTAAATAATTAAATTTATTTTTGACACAATGATGATGCAGTAATTACCTAATTAATGAAATATTAAAATAATTGATATTATAAATATCCAAATAAATGTAATTTGAGACTTTTTTACGAATTAAACTAATTTTATAGATTAATATGACCTATTAGGGTTGGTTAGATGAATTGTGTTCGAATTAATAATGCTGTTATGAATTTAGTAAAAACAAAATACCAAATAGTGTCAAAATTGACAAAAAAGGGGTTTTAAACAAATATTATATTATTAATTGATATTCTATTTGTAAAAATATAAGGTTCATAAAAAGGGATTAAATAATACTATATATGTCATTAATGAACCACTTTGGGTTCGCTTGTAATTTTATATTAGGTTTATTAACCATATAATATAAAAATACAAAGAGACATGGTAAATGTCAAACTATTTAACTAAGAGTGAAATCTAAAAGATAAGGTTAATATGATGAACTAAACCTGTATAAAACCTATTGGTTGAGAGGTTTTTGACCCATACCCACCTTAGCCTTTAAATAATTTATTTCTGATCCATTAGAAACTGAAAATGATTTTATTATGAAATAATATTTCAAGCTTTTCCTAAAGTGACCCACACCTCTCTTATAAAAGGGTACATCCCCTTCCCTCAAATTCACACCTTCAAAGCCTTTTGGATCTACCAAACCCTGTCCAAATATCCTCTCAACTGTCTTAATTTCACTATATAGGCATTCCTTTAGTCATAAATACATCCTAAGGAGCCTTTTTGATCAAATCATAAGGAAGAACCTGAAGAAGAGGTAAATATTTCGTCACCTCTTTCAAGTTCTTTTCTTCTTCCACTTCATCTTTATTTGTTTTTTCCATTCTAAAATAATAACTCTAGTATCTTATATATAATATTATGTTATTATTAATATTATACAACCATATTCATTATTTTGTCCATCCTATAAATGACAAATTCACCATACATGTGTACGTATGGATTACCGTCTCCAGGTCGTGGTGTAGTTTGTTATTCAAAGACTTCATCATTGGGATGGGTATAATAATGAGTATAAATGATGTAAATAATAAATATAACATTATAATGATTTTTTAAATATGATATACCTTATATACGATTTTAATATCAAAAGAATGATTTGTTGCTTGTGCGTACGTCCGGATTATCGTCTCCATGAACACGATGAGATTCACTCCCCATTGTAATCATTCAAGAATAATTTTCATTTTATGATTAAAAATAATGTTTATCAACATAATATCATTCTTTATATGAATCAAACTAATACTATACATAACAAACATGGCTAATGTAACCAAGCATATAAAGGAAAACGAATCAGTTAACATGTGAAACGATGATACTACTAAAATATCATTAAAAAGCAATATTACAAGATCATATATGATATCATATTAATTTATATGGGTCTTGTATAATTTAATAACAATTATTTCACCATTATATAGGAGTTTAACCTACCCTCAACCAAGGAAAATTACATGGTAAGGGTTAATTTCACAATCTCTTTATTATCTGATGTTGTTTTTACATAAGTATCTACTGGGACCACTTTATCACCCACATCCATGTTTCTTAAAAATGTATTCCAAAACATTTTTACTATTTACACTACTAAAAATATAGGATTTCCCAATGGTCTAGAACTGTTGGGAAAGGCTTCAGAACCGTTGGTATATGTTATACCAACGGTTCTGTAAACCGTAGGGAAGTAAGCCGTTGGGAATGCTTTTCCCAATGGTTTATAGTGAACCGTTAGGATAGGGTGGAGAAAAATTACCCTATCCCAACAGTTCTGGAAAACCGTTAGGAAAGCTTTTTCCCAATGGTTTACAACTGTTGGGATAGATTGGAGAAAATTACCATGTTTTTTCCAACGGTTTGGCCAAACCGTTGGGAAAAACCAAAGTTCTCCTCTTTCCCAACGGTTCTCTGAACCATTACTAAAACAAAATCCAGAAATTCTATGCCAATGCTTTCAAACCATTGGCATAGTCTATGCTGGGACAAATTGCACAGCAACTGTGCAATTTTCCCAGCAGCTGTGCAATTTGACCACCAGGTCTCATTTTGTGGGTTCCTCTCATTTTCAAACAAATTATTGTACCTGCAATAAAATAACACATACATATACATTTATTGTACCTACAATAACCAACAAACACTTACATATAAAGAATAAATTCATACACATTTAACATATAATGCTAGAAATATACACATCCATAATTAAATTAGAATTCGTAATGTAATTATAAACATACATAATTCATTTAGAATTCAATCTAATATTTAGATGACAATTATATGTGGAATCCGGAAGTCAATTCATAATTTGATCTGTTTTTTGTATATCATATATTTTTTACTGAAATGGTGTCCATTTTATTCAAAATACATACACCTAGAGTGCTACCGTCCACACCAAGCCTCGGATTGAGGTGGGGTGGACTCGTACACGTCACATATGACCCATGGATTGTTGTGATAAAGTATCGATACAATCCAAATGTGTTTGGTCGGTTTTCCGTATGCCAGTTGATGTTTTCAATTAAAATGACGTCTTTTTGAAACAAAAGGCAGACACGTTTAGTGGTTCCGGCCACACCGCATCTCAGATTGAGGTAGGGTTGATTCGTACACTTCACATATGACCCATGTATCGTTCTCCTAAAGTTTCAATGGAAACCAAATGCGTTTGGTCAGTTTTCCATATGTACATAAAATGTTGTCCATTTTAAACAAAATTGAGCCACTTATAGTGATTCTGGTCACACTATGCCTTCGATTAAGGTGGGGTTGACTTGTACACGTCACATAAGACCCATGGATCGTTGTGCTAAGGTATCGACACAATATGAATGCGTTTGGTCGGTTTTCCATATGTCAGTTGATGTTTTTCACTTAAAATGAGGTCCTTTTGAAACAAAAGACAGACACTTTGAGTTGTGGTAGCCACACCACGCCTCAGATTGAGGCGGGGTTGACTCGTACACATCACATATGACCCATGAATCATTGTGCTAAAGTATCAACACAATCCGAAGGTGTTTGGTCGGTTTTTCGTATGCCAGTTGATATTTTTCAATTAAAATGATGTCCTTTTGAAACAAAAGGCAGACAATTTGAGTGGTGCCAGCCACACTACATCTCAGATTGAGGACGAGTTGATTCGTACATGTCACATATGACCCATGAATCGTTCTCCTAAATTTTCAATAGAAACCAAATGCGTTTGGTCAGTTTTCCGTATGTACTTAAAATGTTGTCAATTTTAAACAAAAGAGATCCACTTAGAGTGATTCTGGCCACACCGTGCCTCCGTTTAAGGCGGGGTTGACTTGTACACGTCACATGTGACCCATGGATCATTTTTCTAAAGTATCGACCCAATCCAAATGCGTTTGGTCGGTTTTATGTATTATAGTTGATGTTTTTCACTTAAAATGATGTCCTTTTGAAACAAAAGACAGACACTTTGAGTTGTGGCGGCTACACCATGCCTCGGATTGAGGCGGGGTTGACTAGTACAAGTCACATATGACCCATGAATAGTTTTGATAAAGTATTGACACAATCTGAATGTGTTTGGTCAGTTTTCGATATCCCAGTTGATGTTTTTCAGTTAAAATGACGTCCTTTTCAAACAAAAGGCAGACACTTTGACTGATGCCGGCCACACCACGTCTCAAATTGAGGATGGATTGATTCGTACACGTCACATATGACCCATGAATCGTTCTCCTAAAGTTTCAATGGAAACCGAATGAGTTTGGTCGGTTTTCTGTATGTACTTAAAATGTTTTCCATTTTAAACAAAAGAGAGCCACTTAGAGTGATTTCGGCCACGTCGTGCCTTAGATTAAGGTGGGGTTGACTCGTACACATCACATATGACCCATGGATCGTTGTGCTAAAGTATCGACACAATATGAATGTGTTTGGTCGCTTTTCCGTATGCCAGTTGATATTTTTCACTTAAAATGACGTCCTTTTAAATCAAAAGACAGACACTTTCAGTTGTAGCGGCCACAACGCACCTTGGATTGAGGTGAGGTTGACTCATACATGTCACATATGACCCATGTATAATTTTGATAAAGTATCAACACAATCAGAATGTGTTTGGTCGGTTTTCTGTACGCCAGTTGATGTTTTTCTCTTCAAACGACGTCTTTTTGAAACATAAGACGGAAACTTTGAGTGGTGGCAGCCACACCACACCTCAAATTGAGGTGGGGTTGACTCATAAACGTCACATATGACCCATGGATAATTTTTCTAAAGTATCGACACAATCCAAATGCGTTTGGTCGGTTTTCTGTATGTCAGTTGATGTTTTTCAATTAAAATGACGTCCTTTTGAAACAAAAGGCAGCCACTTTGAGTGGTGGCGGCCACACCATGCCTTGGATTGAGGAAGGGTTGACTCGTACACGTCACATATGACCCATGGATCGTTGTGCTAAAGTATCGACACAATAAGAATGCGTTTGGTCGGTTTTTCATATGCCAATTGATGTTTTTCAATTAAAATGACGTCCTTTTGAAACAGAAGACAAACACTTTGAGTGGTGTCAACCACACCATTCCTCAGATTGAGGCGTGGTTGACTCGTACATGTCACATATGACCCATGGATCTCTCTCCTGATGTTTCAATGGAAACCGAATTCGTTTGGTCATTTTTCCGTATGTACTTAAAATGATGTCCATTTTAAACAAAAGAGAGACACTTAGAGTGATTCAGGCCACACCATGCCTCAGATTAAGGCAGGGTTGACTCGTACACATCACATATGACCCATGGAACATTGTGCTAAAGTATCGATACAATCCGAATGCATTTGGTCACTTTTCTGTATGCACGTTGATATTTTTCACTTAAAATGACGTCCTTTTGAAACAAAAGACATACACTTTGAGTGGTGGCGGCCACACCACGCCTCTAATTAAGGAAGGGTTGACTAGTACACATCATATATGACCCATGGATCATTGTTCTAAAGTATTGATACAATCCGAATGCATTTGTCAGTTTTCCGTATGCCAGTTGATGTTTTTCAATTAAAATGACGTCCTTTTGAAACAAAAGGTAGACACTTTGAGTGGTGTCGGCACACCGCATCTCATATTGAGCAGGGTTGATTCTTACACGTCACATATGACCCATGAATCGTTCTCTTAATGTCTCAACGGAAACCGAATGTGTTTGGTCGGTTTTCCGTATGTAGTTAAAATGTTGTCTATTTTAAACAAAAGAGAGCCACTTAGAGTGATTCTGGCCACACTGTGCCTCCGATTAAGGTGGGTTTGACTCGTACATGTCACATATGACCCATGGATCATTGTTCTAAAGTATCGACACAATCCGAATGTGTTTGGTCAGTTTTCCGTATGTCAGTTGATGTTTTTCACTTAAAATGACGTCTTTTTGAATCAAAAGACAGACACTTTGAGTGGTGAAGGCTACACCATGGATCGGATTGAGGTGGGTTTGACTCATACACGTCACATATGACCCATGAATCATTGTGCTAATTTATCGACAAAATATGAATACGTTTGGTTGTTTTTCCGTATGCCAGTTGATGTTTTTCAATTCAAATGACGTCCTTTTAAAACAAAAGGAAGACACTTTGACTGGTGCTGGCCACACCACATCTCAGATTGAGGCGGGGTTGATTCATACACGTCACAAATGACCCATGAATCGTTCTCCTAAATTTTCAACGGAAACCGAATGCGCCTGGTCAGTTTTCTGTATGTACTTAAAATATTGTCCATTTTAAACAATAGAGAGCCACTTAGAGTTATTCCGGCCACACTGTGCCTCAAATTAAGGCGAGGTTGACTCATACACGTCAAATATGACCCATGGATTGTTGTGGTAAAGTATCTACACAATCCGAATGCATTTTCATTCTTTTCCGTATGCCAGTTGATATTTTTCACTTAAAATGACGTCCTTTTGAAACAAAAGATAGACACTTTGAGTGGTGGAAGCCATACCTCACCTCAGATTGAGGCAAGGTTGACTCGTACACGTCACATATGACCCATGGATCATTTTTCTAAAGTATCGACACAATCCGAATGCATTTGGTCAGTTTTTCCGTATGCCAGTTGATGTTTTTCACTTCAAATGACGTCCTTTTGAAACAAACGACAGACACTTTGAGTGGTGGCGACCACACCACACCTCTAATTGAAGCGGGTTTGACTTTTACACATCACATATGACCCATGGATCGTTGTGCTAAAGTATCGACACAATCTGAATGTGTTTGGTCAGTTTTCCATATGCCAGTAGATGGTTTTCAATTAAAATGACGTCCTTTTGAAACAAAAGGCAGACACTTTTAGTGGTGGCAGCCACTCCGTGCCTTGGACTGAGGCGGGGTTGACTCGTACATGTCACATATGACCCATGGATCATTGTTCTAATGTATTGAAACAATCTGAATGCATTTGGTTGGTTTTCTGTATGCCAGTTTATGTTTTTCAATTAAAATGACGTCCTTTTGAAACAGAAGACATACACTATGAGTGGTGTCGGCCACACTACACATCGGATTGAGGCGGGGTTGACTCATACACATCACATATGACCCATGGATCATTCTCCTAATGTTTCAATGGAAACCGAATGTGTTTTGTCGGTTTTCCGTATGTACTTAAAATGTTGTCCATTTTAAACAAAAGAGAGCCACTTAAAGTGATTATGGCCACACCATGCCTCAGATTAAGGCAGGGTTGACTCTTACACATCACATATAACCCCTGGATCGGTTTTATAAAGTATCGACACAATCCGAATGCGTTTGGTCACTTTTCCGTATGCCAGTTGATGTTTTTCAATTAAAATGACGTCATTTTGAAACAGAAGACAGACACTTTGAGTGGTAGCGGCCACACCGAGCCTCAGATTGAAGAGGGTTTGACTCGTACACGTCATATATGACCCATGGATCATTGTTCTAAATTATCGACACAATCCGAATGCTTTTGTTGGTTTTCCATATGCCAGTTGATGTTTTTCAATTAAAATGACGTCCTTTTGAAACAAAAGGCAGACACTTTGAGTAGTGGAGGCCACAACGCAACTTGGATTGAGGCAAGGTTTACTTGTACACGTCACATATGACCCATGGATCATTTTTCTAAAGTATCGACAAAATCCGAATGCGTTTGGTCAGTTTTCCGTATGCCGGTTGATGTTTTTCAATTAAAATGACGTCCTTTTGAAACAGAAGACAGGCACTTTGACTGGTGTCGGCCACACCGCACCTTGGATTGAGGCGAGGTTGACTCGTACACATCACATATTAACCATGGTTCATTCTCCTAAAGTTTCAATGGAAACCGAATGCGTTTGGTCAGTTTTCTATATGTACTTAAAATGTTGTCCATTTTAAACAAAAGAGGGCCACTTAATGTGATTTCGGCCACACCGTGCCTCAGATTAAGACAGGGTTGACTCTTACACATCACATATGACCCATGGATCGTTGTGCTAAATTATCAACACAATCCGAATGCGTTTGGTCACTTTTCTGTATGCTAGTTGATATTTTTCACTTAAAATAACGTCCTTTTGAAACAAAAGACAGACACTTTGAGTGGTGGCAGCCACACCGTGCCTTGGATTGAGGTGGGGTTGACTCGTACAGATCACATATGACCCATGGATCATTGTGCAAAAGTATCGACACAATAAGAATTCGTTTGTCGGTTTTCCATATGCCAGTTGATGTTTTTCAATTAAAATGACATCCCTTTGAAACAAAAGGAAGACACTTTGAGTGGTGGCGGCCACACCGCGCCTCAGATTGAGGCGGGGTTGACTCGTACACATCACATATGACCAATGGATCGTTCTCATAAAGTTTCAACGGAAACCTAATGGATTGGTTCCAATGGCACTAGGGACAATGTCAATTCCATCAAAACCATCATAAAAAATATGTCTTGGAATTACTTCAACTATGACACCAAATTCAGGTCGAAGTTGTTCTTTGACATAAAAAACTAGTTTACCCATTGATTCCAACACATATGGTTCTTCAGTAGCAAGAGTGAGAGTCATTTTAATTACTCAAAATCCACAATCATCAATAAATGTGCCATGTCTTGTCATCGAATCAAACCAATTGCATTTCATCATTGTGACTCGTCCATGAGAGTAATAATCCATTATTATTATTTTCTCGACAACTCCATAATAACCCACATTTTCAAATCTCATTCTACTATCTGATGCACTAGCATAACAATCTGTTGTGGCAGTAACCATAACACCATCATGTTGTGTTCTCGTGTTCTTTGCTCGTTCAGTGACAATAAATTTGTACCCATTGATAACAATTGACTTACAGTCACGAACCACGGTATTAGAACCAAAATCCAAATCTCTTATTTCCTCAGAGACAGAGTCAGAATAAAAACTCAATACCTGCAATATAAATTACTATTAAACTTAATTAAATATTAATATAATTATTTTTAACATTAATTTTTTTACACCTTCAATTTTAACCAAGAAGAAAACTCTTTACTATGCAAAGTCTCTCTCCTTCTCAAGGATAAAGAATAATGCTTCCTATTTATCATTGTTTTATGTTCCCTGTAGATGAAAAATGTGAATAGTTTAACAGATATATATATAAGATATACATAATCAATTT
This sequence comes from Viscum album, assembly GCA_963277665.1. NCBI lineage: Eukaryota > Viridiplantae > Streptophyta > Magnoliopsida > Santalales > Viscaceae > Viscum > Viscum album. Next base: position 1,325,259,560 of record OY728143.1, read on the forward strand.
AGTTACTTGATATAGTCATCGAACAAATCACAATTGAAAAAAACTGTGCAATGTGCCATCTCCCGCTCTTCATGGATTAATGTCTTTAATGTAAATGATCCAGGAATTCCTCCAGTTTGAGGAAGTGATAGAAAACTGGGTTCAATTTTCTCATACTGTTCTTCTTCATTTCTCATTGTTCTGTTAAATCTTGTAGAAAGATCAGAAAAATACATCAAGAAAAAATCCATACATTCTTGAGCCAATTAACCGTTCACGATAGAACCTTAAGTGTGATTTCTGTTTCAGACATAAGACTTTAATGGGGACATATTTCTTTTAGTTGGATACATCCAACGAAAAGAAACAGGTCCTCTGAGAAGTATTTCAGTGGGAATATGGATAGTTATATGTAGCATGCATGTGAAAAATGATGGAGGAAATATTTTCTCCAACTCACACAAAATTAATGGGTCATCTGTCAACATTTTTTGCAAGAAAGACTTGGACAACTTCTTAGAACAAAGATCTATAAACAAATGGTACAACCAAATAATAGACACCCTTAAATTACTGGAAAAAAGATGATGGATTGATATTAGAAGCAACTCATGCAGTATAACGTGATAATCATGAGTCTTCAATGATTTTAGCTTCAACTCTCTTGTGTTGACCCATTTAGAAATGTTGCTTGAATAGCCATCAGGAACTCTAATAGTCTCTAATACTTCAAGAAATTTTTTTTTTCTGTAGGTGTCATCACATAAGAAGCACATGGAAGTTTCCATTTATTTTCACTGATACGCACATGATGTAATTCTGGTCTGATGCCCTAATCCACTAAGTCACGCCGAGATCGTAAATCATCTTGTGTCTTCCCCTTGACATTTAGAAGAACCGAAAGCAATATTTCGCATATATTCTTTTCAATATGAATTACGTCTAAGAAATGACTCAACAAATTGGTTGAACAATAAGGAAAATCAAAAAAGATACTCCTCTTCCTCCAATTGTAACAGGTTTCAGTGGAAACATTCTTTCTCTTTCCAGATTTTATTTGACCCTTCCCGAACGAAAAACTGAAATCTTTCAATTCATTAGGCATGTCAGTTCCAGACATACGCTGAGGTGGATCATCAGTCTATATGGTATTATCAAATCGTCGACAATTCATTCTATATGGATGATCCTTTGGAAAGAATCATCGATGTCCCATAAAACTGAAACTACAGCAATGTTTCAGTCTTCTAGATCATGTATTCTTCATACAAACTGGACATGACAATTTTCCCTTCGTGGTCCATCCAGAAATCATTGCATAATCTGGAAAATCATTGATCATCCACATAAGTGAAGAATGCATCTGAAATATGTCTTTCGAACATGCATCGTATGTGTGCACACCCACATCCGAAAGAAGTTTCAACTATTTTATTAAAGGTTGCATGTAGACATCAATATCAATGCTGGGATCAGAAGGACCATATATGAGTATACTCATTAAAGTGAAAGGTTTTTTCATACACAACCTTGGGGGAAGATTATAAATGTGTATAAAAATTTTCTATGTGATGTGCGAAGTAAGCAGCTTCCCAAAAGGGTTAAAACGGCCGCATGAAAGACTTAGCCTCACATTACGCACGTCAGCTACAAAATCAGGATATCGAGCAACAAATCTCTACCATGAAAATCCATCTGTAGGATGAACCAAATCATCATTAGCCTTCTTTCTCTCAGTATCATGCCATCTCATTTTTATTGATATGTCATCAGACATAATCCGCAGTCTGGGGATCAATGGAAAGTGGCACATTACTTTTTGTGGAACGCGGGATGGTGTTCCATCCTATTTTGACTTCCAATGGGATGTGCCACATTTTATACAATCATTTCGTTCAGTGGTTTCCTCCTAGAATAAACTTCAATCTTTTAGGCAAGCATGAATTTGGTTTCTTGAAAATCCAAGTTCCTCAACTAACTTTCAGGCCATATAGTGGTTTGAGGGAATATCTGCATTATCTGGAAATAAATCCTTCAAGAGGGTAAGAATGTAATCAATTGCTGTATTAGAAATCTCATACATAGTTTTCCCATGAAACAATCATATTAAAAATTCCAGCCTTTTCATTTTATTGCATTGTAGATTTACTGGAGTCGTGGCAGCATCATTCAATTTTTTCACCCTATTAATATAATAATTTTCACTAAATGCAACAGTTGTCCTCATATCGAAGTCTTCTTGAGTTGGAATCCTTTCTTTTTCATGATGACGAATAAACGGAAACCGATCATCTAACAAATTCTCCATTCCAGTCCTTTCATTTTGATCATCACCAATTTGAGATTTCATTTTCTCTCAATTGTGATACCACACAAAGTAGTTTGCTTGAAAACCATTTTTAGTTATGTGGTAGATGTCTTCTTCATTGATCAACCAAGGTCTACCAACAAAATTGGAACATGGGCAGTGTATGCGACCACTATCTGAAGCATTGTGAAATGAAAAATCTATAATGATATCCAAATTGTTTTGAAAATCACTTGAGATCTGATCAGTTTCATACATCCAACTTCTGTCTATTCTGCAAAAAAAAATTATATAAGTCATTTATTCATAAACAATTCAATAGGATTGTACTTTAATAGAAAATACATTTAAGTAAATGATAAATGAAGGAGTTTCTAGTTGATTTTGTGAACTATTAAAACAATGTAAAGATATACTAATTAATTCAGTTATGTCTGCCAAGATTTGAGGTGAGATGTGTTTTGTAATTTTTTCATTTATCACATACCAAGAAGACACCATTGACCTGATAAAACATTGTTCAAGATATTACAAAGTAAAGGCTTTTCATGAAAAATTCAGAATGTGTAAAGAGAGTTTTTAAATAAGTTATTGATTCTAAAAAATGGAAATATTGTGAAAAGTTAGTACATTTCATAACACCAAAACTAAAGTCCACAGAAAGTACCATATCACCCCACTAAAAAAAGGAAAACCACCTACCCCACTACCCCAACCATGTCAATTACCTCAATGAGGGCTTCTATTTCTATATTTGGGAAGAGGTTGAAAGAGTCTAACCTAGATGGGGGAGTTGCAGCCGATCAGATGGAAGAACTCATGTTAGGGTTCACCTGCGTGGGGGCTTCTGGAAATCGGGGGAAATGCAGAGTTATGTTCTTCTGTGTAATCGGGGGCGGGCTATCCACGGGGGGTGGCGGGGTTTTCCAGGGGGTACGGGGTGTCCAGGGGGGTGGGCGGGCTGTCCACGAGGGTGGAGGGGCTATCTAGGGGGAGGGGTGTCCAGGGGGTGGGCGGGCTATCCACGGGGGGTGGGGGGGTTCCAGGGGTACAAGGTGTCCAGGGGGTGGGGGTGTCCGGGGGGGTGGGGGGTGGGGGGAGTGTCTAAGGGGTGGGCGAGCTGTCCACGGGGTTGGGGGCTATCCAGAAAGTAGGGGGTGTCCATGGGGTGGGCAGGCTTTCCATGGGGGGTGGCAGGGTTGTCCAGGGGGTACAAGGTGACCAGGGGGGTGGGCGGACTGCCCACGAGGGGTGGCAGGGCTGTCCAGGGGGGTAGGGGGTGTCCAGGGGGTGGGAGAGTTGTCCATAGGGGTGTGACTGAGAGCTTTGAGATTTAATTGGGTTGTCAACCATGTTATGAAAAACAAAAGATGAGTGTTAAGGATTAGAATAGTATTTTTTAGTGAAAATCCAATTTGGTAGGATTAGTGACTTAATAACATGATGGTATCAAGTTTGAAATTGGGAAAATGTTGGGGCATTGGATCCTAAAAGGTTCCCACAACCTTCCAAGGATATATTATTTCTAGAAAAATGTGTTGTGGGAGAAGGAATTCATCCTATATAGTTGATGTCACTTTTAAATCATGTGATTCCTTACTCATCAAGATGACTAGACAAGAACCAAAACAAAAGTGGCCTCAAAACTATCAAAATCTCTAGAAGTGATGAATTCCCCGTGCTTATTAGTGAACTATGGAAGTGATGACTTCACACCTGCACAACCCCCCTCCCCACTTCACCCCCAATAGACTCCCCCTGCACAACCCCCCTCCCATCCACCGACTGCACAACCCCCCCCCCCCCACCTGCACCCCCACTTGCACAACCCCCCCTCTCCCACCCCCACCTGCATATCCCCCTCCCATCCACCCACTGCACACCCCCCCCCCCCACCTACACCCCCCACCTACACAACCCCCCCTCCCACCACCACACCCCCACCCCCACCTGTACACCCCCACCTCACCCCCCAACATACTCCCACCTGCCCAGCCCACCCCCAACCAACACACTCCCCTCCCCCCCCACCCACTTTCACAGCCACCCCCACCTACACCCCCCACTTGCACAACCCCCCTCCCTCCCCCCACCCCCACCTACACAGCCCCCCTCTCCCTACCACCACCTATACACCCCACCCCCAACCTCACCCCCAACAGACTCCCACCTACCCAGCCCCCCCCCCCCAACCTGCACACTCCCCTTCCCCCAACTACTTGCGCAACACCCCCCTCCACTTTCACCCCCCACTTGAACAACACCCCATCCCCCACCCCCACCTGCACAACCCACCCCCACCCCCACATGTACAACCCCCACCTCACCCCCCCCCCCCCAACAGACTCTGACTTTCCCAACCCACCCCAACCTACACACTCCCCCCCACCCACTTGTACAACAACCCCCCTCCACTTGCACCCCCACCTGCACAACCCACCCCTCCCCCCACCCCCACCTTCACAACCCACCCCCCACCCCCACCTGTCCAACCCCCTACCTCAACACCCCACCAGCACACACCTTCCCCCCACCTAAACACCCCACCAGCACACCCCCTCCCCCCACCTCCTGTACCCCCAGCACCTCCCACCGGAACAAAAATAGAAAACAAAAATAGAACAAAAAATTGATTCAAACATGACACCAGAACAAAAAACAGAAATCAAAAACAGAACAAAAAATTGATTCACACATGACACCAGAACAAAAACAGAAAACAAATAACAAATCAAATTGAAATTGATGGGTATACCATACTACTCGAACCTTAGGTTTAAGCCAAATCAAAACAGAAAAGAAAAAATTAGATGCAAAACATTAAACATAACTTACTACTTACAGATTTGAAGTGTAGAACAGAACAACTTTGTGATTGAATATGGATCCGGTGGAATAATTTTCCAAGCGAGAGAGATCTTAGGTCTCAACTTTAGTAGTTCAATCGCGTGGATTGGGATATCGGGTTGTCTTGTATTTTAGGGTAAAACTTTCGCAACGGTTTTATAAACCATTGGGAAAGGAGATCTTTACCAACAGTTTATAGAAACCATTGGGAAAGCCTTCCTAAGTCTTGGACTTTACCAACGGTTTGTAAAAACCATTGGGAAAGGGAGAAAAAATTTTAGATTTACCAACAGTTTATTCAAACTGTTGGGAAATACTTGTTTTATTACACCTATACCAACAGTTCTATAGAACCGTTGGCGTACAAGCAATTGGGAAAACCCAGCTTTCCAGTACTATTACTAGACAATGGGTTAAATTCATTTAGTCCCTTGTTTTACTTTTTATAAAATGGTATGAAAGCAATCTTTCCGTCATTTTCCAAACAAGGTACCATATGACCTTTTCGATAAAATTAAGGTAAGAATTTTTTTTAACTTATACAGCTGGTGTGGATATTTTCCACCATTATAACATCGTCAAAGTTTACCTTACAAGCTTATAAGAATATTTTAAAAATAAATGTTTTCTTTTATAATTATATGTCTGTTAAATGAATTCATAATAGAAAGAGATATTTCTCTAAAAAAAATTTGATTTCATCTATGTCAACATCCTTTGATGGATTTCGAGCTTATATGAAGTTGATTTGTTATGATATAAAAATTCCATATTGTATTGAATATTTTGTGATATATTTGACTATGGATGTTTTATTTTTATACCATTCATGGTTTATGGATAAAGTATTCACATTTTGTATGCTATTTTTAATACAAATGTTTATTTTATGTTTAAAACATTTCATATGAGGAATACATTGGACTTAGTAAGTGATGGGTGGAGCCCGCTATAGCTCCTCGATGCATTGGTAGGTCTAATGAGACAAACAAGTTTCTTGGAACAAGGGCTTGAAAAAATCTTATTTGTAGTCTTGTCACAAGGCCTTGACTATATGGTCATAAAGTATGGAATTATGCATTCCATCATTATAAAAGTGGCTATTGATATCGCATGTGATTATTTGACTAGTAGAATATCCATGTGAATAAGTAAATGGAATTATTTGATTTTTTTATTTTCCATATTATGCTTAAGTTCAAACTTAAAAGGCTTTTGTTTTAGTCTTACATTTCCATAAATATTTATGCTTATTTACGAAAGTTTTCGCTATATTGTTATCCTTACTAGGAATATGAGCTCACCCCTTTCTATGTTTTATTTTTTATATGGTCAGAAGAAGTATATTATGACTGGCCTGTAGGGATATTATAAGGGATATGGGTGTGTCCTATGGAGACTATGTTGTTGCAGTTTTTCATTTTATAATGTAATGTAAAACTTATGAATGTATCTAGTATTTATAAGGCCACTAAACTAATCGGTCTTTCAAGACTTGATCTTTTGTGATCGTGCCAATGATATTTAATAATGCACTAACTCTTGGTAAATAGGGTTCGGGCATTACAGATCAGACACTAGTGAGAACATAGGAAGGACCTATGGTAGTTAAAGGTGTTGTTTTTATTTCATCTTACTTAGTTATTGTTTTGTTTGATACTCGTGCTTTATTTTCTTTTATCACTTACCATATCATGGATGTGCTAAAATTTTCCACTGAGCTTATGTCTTATGTGATGGATTTGGTGTCACTGTTTGGTAATAAGTTAGAAAAGGATCTCAAGTGTCTGTATTGTGAACTCATCATGTGAGGGGTCGGGTTGGAATTGGATTTCCTTATTCCAGAGATGGACCTCTTTGACATGATCCTTGATGTGGATTGGATGGTGAATTTTAAGAACACATCGATTACAATAGGTGGTAAGTGAGTTTCATAGCACCTGATGATAATACCTAGGTTTTTCATGGTGAATGGTTTCCTCAGTTAGGTCGTGCTAGAACTTTAAATTCGGAATTGGTAAATATCAATTTTCACATATTGTAACTTGCACTGGGGGACGATGGTAGTGCTCTTTAGGGTGGATTTCCTATTGTGATGTATGAGTTCCCAAGTGTTATTCGATATGATTTTCTGGGATTTCCTCTAGAGTAGTATGTGGAGTTTACTATTGATTTTTCATCGCAAACACAACTGATATCTCTTACCTCATACAATATAGCCCCCACCAAGTTGAGGGAATTAAAGTTATAAATGGATAATATAGAATGAAAATGATTAATTTTACCGATTGTCTCTCCTTGGGATACCCCAATTCTATTTTCAAGGAAGGCTGATGGAACTCTTTTGTTTTTCCATGATTACGAGAATTTTAATAAGGTGACCATCAAGAACAAGTTTCACTTACCCCATATCGATGACTTGTTTTGTCAGCTTAAGGGAGGGAATGTAGTTCTCAAAAATTCAAATTCCTTATAGCTATCACCAAGTCATATTTTGAGAGGAGGATGTCCTGAAAAAATCTTTCTGAAGTATGTTCATCCATTTTGAGTATTTGGTCATGCCTTTCGGATTGATGAATTCTCTAGCGGTCTTCATGGGACTTATGAATTGGGTGTTCCATCAGTATCTTGAATCATATTTCATTGTATTCATTGATGACATACTAGTTTATTATGGATATGAGGAGTACCATGGGATGAATTTGAGGATCATTCTAGGAACTCTACAGAATAATTTTTCTCAGCCAACTTTTCTAAAAACACCTTCTAGACTAGGGAGGTGAAGTTTTTTATCATCTGATCATGGAACTAGGTGTCTTTATGGACCTCGAGAAGATCAGAACTGTAATTTCATGGGTGCATCCATGAGTGTTTTTGAGATTAGGATCTTTATGGAAATTGTAGGGTATTATAGGTGGTCTATTTGAGACTACTCTTAGCTCACTTCATCAATAATAGCAACAACCTAGAAAGGGGTGAAGTTCAAATGTAGCCCAAAATTACGATATTCCTATTAGGAACATAAGAGGCAGTTGGGAACTACCCCTATTTTGATCCTTCTAGAGTATGGAAATGGGTATATGGTTTATTATGACGTGTTAGTTTTCTGTATTGGGTGTGTGCTTAAGCAAAATGGTTATGTAGTGGCTTATAGTTCTCATCAGATCTAAAGACATGAAATGAACTACACAAAACCTAACCTAGAGTTAGTAGTAATGATTCATGACATGAATATTTGTTTCCATTATCTTTTTAGAGAAACATATGGTTTATTCTGATCATAATATCTTATCTTTCATTTTCTCCCAAAAGGATTTGAATTTGAGGAAACTTAATTGGGTTAAGTACCTTCAGGGGTTGGAATTTGATATAGTTTATACCCTAGGAAATGGCAACGTTGTTGAATATTCCTTAAGAAGAAATGTTTTAGTGAAATCATTGAAGAGTCTAGTGATGAGTTGACATTGATGGGGATATATTCTCAGATGAACCTAGAGACCAGGGAGCACATTGATGGTTTGTTCATGGCTAGTGTTCAGTTGAAATCCTCTCTTATGGAATTGATATGGAAGAATTATCCTAATGATGAATTGTTCTAGTGTTCTATGCATATTATTTGTGGTGGGGAGACACCTTGTGATTGGTCATTGTCTCCTGAGATATTTTTGTACTTTAAGGGTCATTTTGTGGTGTTGTTGTCTATAAGAAAGGTGTTGATGCATGATATACACCAGTCTCAGTGGTATATTCATCCAAGTTCCACCAAGATATATTATGATGTGCGTTAGTAGTTTTGGTGGTCAGGTTTGTGGCAAGATATAGCAAACTTTTTATCGTGGTGTTATACATGTTAGCGGGTAAAATCAAAGCACCAAAGACCAACTATTTCTCTTTAACAGCTAACAATTCATTCGTAGAAGTGAAACAAGATCACAGTTGACTTTATTTATGGATAACCTCATATAACATGGTGAAATAATTTCATCTGTGCATTAATTGATAATCTTTAAAAATAATCCCATTTCATTTTGATTAGAGATTTAGCCTAATTGGATGAGTTGGGATTGCTTTATGTTCAAGAGGTTGTGAGGTTTCATGGTATGTTGTCAACAATATCTTCTAACAAGGACCCCCATTTTAGTTTTCAGTTTTGGAAAGGCCTCCATAAGGTGATGTGGATACAAGTCAAGTTGAGTACAATATATCATCCTCAAAAGGATGATCATATAGAGTGGGAAAATAAAATTCAAGAAGACATGCTTCGGGCCGGTGTTTTTGATTTCACTAGTTCATGGTTTAGCCATTTGGTATTGGTTATGTTTGAATATAAAAACAGTTACCAATCCTCATGTTGAATGGATATATTTGAGGCACTTTATGGTCAGTGGTCTCAGAAGCCTTTGTGGTGGGATAAGGTGGTTGAGACCTCATTGTTGGGACTGAGCCTTATGAATGAGACGTTTGAGAAATTCAAGTTGATCAGGAAATGGTTATTGAAAACTCAGAGTCTCTATAAGTATTATGATGTTCATAGATGTTTATCTCTATGGTTTTTTGTGGGTGAGTGAGTGTTTCTGAAAGAGGCACCTCACTTTGGTCATCGTCATTTGGGTAAGAAAGGGAAGTTAATGTCGAAGTATGTCATGCCTTTTGAGATTACTAAGATGGTTGGTAAGGTGTAATATAAGTTATATTTTCCTTCACAGTATAATTCAACTCATTATGTATTCCAAATCTCCCAGTTTAAAATTTATAACCTAGAACCATCTCATGTTCTGAATTGGTAAGAGTTACAGTTTGAGTCATATTTTTCAGTCATTGAATGACTGGTGCAGATTGTAGATTCCCAAAGGAAATTTATTTGTGGGAAGTCTATTATGATGGTCTAATTTCTTTGGTTTTATGGTAATTATGTGCATGAGATATGGGATAATAAATAATTGTTTAAATAATAGTATCCATTTTTATTCTCTGGTCATGCTTGGGATCAAATTTCAAGAGACAAAAAATTTTCATGATAGAGAGAATTGTCACATCCATGTTTTAATTTTGAGGTATTTCTTTGTTTATTTTTAGTCTTGTGATTATCCATGAGTTTTCCAAAACAGTTTTGGAGAAAAGTTGAGATTTTTTCTAGAAAATATGAGGCACATATTTTGTCAAACCTAGTGCCCTTTCGTAGGAAACCGTACAACTAGGTGATATTTTTTGACAGTGGTGAACTACACAGTTTGTGCACAGTCTAGTAACACTATGGGATAACTACGCACTATGTGACTCATGGAAAGTGAGGGGAACATTGTTTTCGTATGAATTGTAAAACCATGTGGGATAATTTTGTGCCAGGTCCAGTTCATTAAAAATTTTAAAATGACGATTGTTTCCCCCATGATTTATCCCCAAATCACCCATTATCTTCCATACTCGGGATTTATAGCCCTAGAAACCTCTCTATCATCCTTTCTCTCACTTGAACATCTATTTAGATGTTGGTTTTTGTGTGGTTTCTCCAATATTCATCAAGTAAGATTCATTTCTTCCTTGATTTCTCCACCTTTCTAGGGGTTCTCTTCACCCTTCATGGGGTTTCTATTTTCTAGTGGGTTGGGTGACCTATTTAGGGTCGGATATTATTAATTAGAGTTATATATGGATGTTTATGGTTCAATATTGAATTTATAGTATCCATTGGTGGTGTAATTGTGGTTTACCACCAATTTTTGTAAGTTTCTATAATTGCAGTAAGTGGTTCCATACTTAAACATTATTTGACAATTTTGAAATGATTTATTTGCTTCTTGGTTATGTTATATGCATTGTGTATGATGTCAATTTTTTTTAAAGGTTCTAATATGTGTATGTTTTAAAAGTTATTTTTTAATAAAAATTGTTTTTTTTAAGTGTGTTCCTTTATTATGCTTAGTGATGGTGTTTTATAAATTGTTCAGGTGGTTAAATAAATTATGAAAGTGGTGAAAAACATGTTTTAAGGTTGAATTGGAATGCGTGTGAATTGAAAAGAGTTTTTTCTTATAATAAATGGTGGTTTTAGTGTTGTGTTCACATTTCTAGTGTGTGCATGTAAATGTGGTGATACATATATGGAATGAGAAATTGAAATTCTGCACAAAGGGAATTATAGGTGACTAAGTGGGGGATATTAGTAGTATTCTAGTTGGATTAATAGGGATGAGGCCCGATTATTTATAGAGAGATTGAAAATAAAATATGAACTAAACTATGATGATTTGAGACCCCTATAATTTTTGATTTACTACTATCTAGTGGCTCATGCACAAGGACAATGAACAGTGTGGTTTATGTACCATATTTCACAGAGATATGAGGTACCTAGTTTTACACTATTTCTAGTTCCCATAAGGATTTCCTATGACATAGTGCTCTTTTCTAATATCTTATTTACCATCATCATAATGTTCACTTTGATGGTTATTTCAAAATAAAATCACGTGTTTCATTTAAAATGTTTTCTATACAAATTTCTCTTGTATTTCCTTTTATCAAACATCCGTGTTAATCTTTCTTATAATGTTTTATCTTGGAATCTCTTTATTTAGTGTATTTATAATAAAATTTGTCTCACACCATATATACACCTTTGAGTGTATGTAAACCTTTTTATGTTTGACTCGGGTAAAGGAAAGATGGATGGAGATGGTGGTTCGTGTTTCTAATTTCCTTACTCATATAGGTGTTGGTGGTGGTGGTGGCTTGAGGGTGACATCCCTCTTATCATATGGTGGTCTTGGGATAGATTTTTGTTTCAATTTTTTATAGAACCTTTTGTTTTTGTCTAAATTTGTAAAAATGTGAGTCAAAAAATTTTATTACTTTTTTGGATTTGGTAATTTATTGTAGTGTTATTTATTTTTGTTGGTTATTTATGACTATGTAAATGGTTGAATCTATTATCAATGAATATTGTGTTACAACATAACTAGTTTCTAGCATGTGGGGTTTTGGATCATCCATCGGGCCATGCCATAGACCGGGATATGTGTTTTGTTTGATGGAACACTTGCTTGGTTTGTGACAGAACCTCATAACCTTATGAGGAATCTTGAAAATGAATTATCATAGTGATTTTATATAAAGCATAAATGTTTCTTAAATTAATAAGATATAATAATTATAAGTAAAAAATAATATCTTTTGATGTATTACTATAAAATTTTAATATATTTATACTATCTGTGATTATGATTACTACATGTCAATATTGTACACATACTTTTACACTTTCCCATTAATTTAGTAGCTTGATCAAAATATAAAATGGATTGAATCATAAGGAAAAGAACCTGTTAATCATAACATGAAGTTTCTTAATACGAAATACTACCTATTTCGATTAAATTTTTTTTATTTATCAGTATATATGAAAAATATTTATATGAAATGATCTAGAATGTGTACATTTTTATACAAATTCATTGTTTCCAACATCTGAAATCATAAAATTACAGCTGTATTGTTTGTGGAAGATGATACGCTTAAAATATTCTTACATAATTTAATCAACTAAAAACATATGGAATCATTCCATTACTAAAATACCCAACAATAATCCTTTCAATAAAACTTTTATGCATCCTTCCTTTTTCAAAAAATTAATTTTTTAAATAAATTCACTCCTATATAAAGAACTGTACAACTAAAATGTAATAAAAATATATATTTCCCAAAAAATAACAAAAACACAATACATTATAAATAATAAAACACTAATTGGTAATATAATTAATAATAATAAATAAATATAAAAAATCCAATCAAAAAATAAAATATTTAAAATAATAGATAGAGAGGGAAATGAACATAATGAAATCAAAGGAAAGAACCCAACACTAGTTTGACCAAGATCTATCACTTACTCCCACCTAGAAACATAAAACACTCATAAAGTGAATATAGTTGTACTTGGTAGGATACTCTATTAAAAAATTAATTCAAATATTAATGAATCATAGTAATGCTTCAATGAATAAACAATAAAAACAAATCGCTCCGAAACTACGTCAAATGTAACACAACCTCACTATGTTGACTCACCAAATATTAAATCAAAGTATAATATTAATATATTTAATAATATATTGCCATGAAATTATACATCAATCAATTTCCCACTAGTTTTTTACTCTCACACAATAATAAACAAAACCATGTCATCTTTATCATACCATATCTACGATTACATACCACCACATACCTATCATCAAATATAAACCCCATTACACACTAGAACCTCAACGAGAAATCATATTAATGTTAGGTCATATTAATATGAAGGGATGAAGCCTCATCAAAACTTCAAATTTATCATGTCCCCTAATATAAATCTCACAAAAACCAAATAACCATGTCACCCAATATATAAAATACCAAAATATTATTCCATTATAGATTATATAAATAAACTAACCTAGATCCATCACAACCCATACTTCACCTTGATGATAGATCGTGGAAGTGGGAGGTTCTGATCAATTATTCACTCACCAACCAGAAAATCGGTGAAAACACAAAAAAACATATAACCATAGGGGAATCTATATGTATACCCAACTAAGGTAATGTTTTATTCAAATTAACGAGAAATATAATGAATATAGTAGTGAATCATATCCCCAAAATAATTTTTTCCCTTAAAAACAATTCAACTTGATTTTGAATGAAATACCACACAATCACTAACTCTGACCATCCACCACTTCTATGACTACAAACCATCTAGTCCAATCTATCCAAAATAACCAATAATATCAAAATTCTAAATTTCCAATCACATAATTTATTAAATTCCCTAATTTTAATTTACCACCATATTTTCATTATTTATTTCATTAATTTATCTATATTTAATATGAAATAATTAGTTATATTACTTCTCAATATAGAGATTAATTATTATTTTCCCCAACTTATTATTGTAATTATCATTTATTTATCACATACATATAGAAAATTAGCATTGTCCAATTTTTAACCCATAATGTTTTAGATTTATACAAATACCATGTTACTATTTCATTAATTCCAAAATATTCCATGGAATTATTTATCTATAAAAAACCCATATTAATAAAACCCATCACTATATAAACAACCTACTAAAAAAATTCCAATAATTGATACAAAATCCACCAATATAATTCAATTTTTTATAACTATAAATACCACTACAACTATAATCAAAATCTATCATATCCTACATTTTCATAATAAAACCATAACTCATCACCACACACATTCAAAAAACACATCTATAAATCCAAAAATCACAATAATAAAAAACAATATATGGTAGAAAAATATGTGTAAAATAATATATATTCACATAATACATCTCCTCTTTTAAAAATATTCCATAACAAAAAATAATATTATATTAAAATACTATTAATATAATTACATATATAAAAAAGGTATTTTATTAATAACATTAAGTGTTTTAAAAATTATTAAAGGTGATTCAAATATATCTTAAAACAGGGAAAATATATAGCAAAATAGTAAAAAAACTCTCTAGATGCAATATAAACTAAACATAAAATTTTATGTAATAAAAAAGTTGTTTTCATAAGGAACGTGAAAATAAAAATTACTATTACTATTTCCCTTAGACATGTTGGTCATCTTATTAGTTTAATCATTCTATCCACGCAAATAATGAAAAATTGTTAATAAAATTTTTAAAAATAAATCAAAATGGATATGAATTGAATCCCCTTCCTCAGAAAAAGATTCCTTAACTATTACATGATATGAAAACAATATCACCATTAAAAAACCACCGAATACATAAATATCAACTATGATGTTTCTTCTTGAATATTCACCATAAAAACTAATATACGAAAATAAAAAATAAAAAATAACATTTTTATCAGATACTTAATAAGAACGGTATATAGTAAGTGAATTGAAGATATAAGAAGATAAATCTCCATGTATTAAAATAATTTTATCTTCAAGTGATGAGAATCAAGACCAATCAAAGGATTTCTAATGATCTCCAAATACACACCTATAGTTGTCTAAGGTTTCACAGAAGTTAGGGAAACAAGTGGAAATCTATGATAATTCCAAAATTTATAATCATCCTAAAAGAAATCTTATTATTCCAAGGTCATTATCTCATTATGAGGATAAATAGTGTGAACCTCAAAATATAATGTGGTGATATTCCATTTGTTCTCCCGAAATATCATTTCCAAAGTAGTTATAAATATATGAATTTAATATAAGACATGAAATAATCATAGCCAAAAAGCTTTAATAATTAGTCTAATAAGAAAAATACCAAAAACTCAATCTATATTCCTTGATCGTTCTAAAACATGACAACAAAAAAGTAAAATAGAAGGCAGTATAACACAACATACCTCATATATATAGAAAAAACAAAATCAATCCCTGACGATTAATTCTATAATGATTTAGAATATGTATTAATCCAAAAAAAATGAGATTAACCAAAATTTTCATGTATGATTAACCCCGTAGTACATATGTGACATACAACCTCTGTAGAAAAAATATGATTCGCCTTAATTCCCCTATTCCAGGACCTCTTTAACCATGATAAAACCATTATTTTTTAAAGTGAACTTATAGTAAACAATAAAAAATTAAACAAATGAACTCACTATATGAAAATAACCTAGGATAATCATTTTCTAACCAATACACTTCAGATTATTATGAGACTTATGACTGCAAAAGGTCTGACACCAAAATCTAATGGATCAAACTATACACCACAATAGAAGAACCACACCACCTCCCAAAGCTTCCTGGAGTGACACATCTAAATATACAAGATAACATCTCCCCATATAACTATTTATAGTGTATTTAAATGAGCCATGAAACAACATATACTCCTAGTCAACTTGAAGCTCAAAATCCTATATCTTTCTTCAAATGCTTCCAAAATCATAAACCAACAATGTAAAGGTTTCAAAAGGTACATTAAATTACAATTTCTATGGGAAACTAGCTATATAAAAATGATAAATTGTATATGACTCATCCAAAATTCCACATAAATATAATCATGTTTTATGTATAAACCAAAAATCTAAAAATAGCCATCTTTATAAATTCAAAACAATAATAATCTATATCGTAATTTGAAATTAATAATAATAACATAAGTGGATATAATCAGAAACATTTGAAATAATAAATAAAAATATAACATATAATAGTCAAGATATTATAATGAATAATGTAATTAATATAATTTACATTATTTTTTAGGAAATTAAATATAACCCAAATTTAATTATATTCAATTGAATGAATACTTTTTTTAATGGTATTTTATGAAAAACATGAAAATCTTAAAATCAATAAAGTATTGAAAAATAATTGACTTCTAATTAAACAATCTATTATAGAAATTATAATTGATTCAAATTAACACATGATGATTTTAGTTTAATTTAGATAAATACTATATTATATAGAATGCAACACATGGAATACTGGGTTTAAATAAACCATAATGTACTATAAAATATTTTTATTTTAATTTGAATATATAACATAGCCATTGGATTAGAAGGGATAAATATGAGTAATATAATTATAAAATATATGTATAAATATGTTCCTTACAAAAATAATTACTTTAACAAATGATCTTCAGATTCAACTAACTATTATTACTAGACAATGTATAAATATTAATTAATTTTATTCTATAAGAGTATATTCTTCAAAAAATTATTTTTTGGTGTTTTTTTAAAAATTATAATTAATAAATACAAATTTTTATAAATTATATTTGTTAAAATTCATTTTACTTTTTAAATTAATATTTTATAATTTTCCTAAAGTAAAATTTTGGGATTACTTTTGTTGTGGTTGATTTTTTAGAAAATGTCAAAAATAATGATTTGAAAAATAAAGTAACATTTTTTATTTTATCATGATATAAGAATAACATAGATACTTATGATACCCTATTAAAATATTAAATTTATATTTGATAATTAATATAATGTATTTAAAAATATTATTTTTAACATAGAAATATATGATCGTCATTTTATAAATTTATGTAGTCGTTTAGGCCCTAATAAAATAAATATTTTCTCTTATTTAAAAATTTTGTATTATCATTGATAAATGTGTTTTTTTATTTGTTTTAAATTCTAAAAATCCCATTTTTTCATAAATAATTCAATAAACTCCATTTTAAACAATATTATACACGTTTTTCATTTAAAATCATTTTTTTACTTTGAAATTCATTTTTCAATAAACAATTTTTTGTTTCACTGCAGTTAGTGATTTTGTAACTATTTGTTTCCAAAATAAAAAATATAATATCAAAAAATGTATTTCATATTTAAAGTAAAAAGGGCGAAATATGGTAAATATGACAATCTAATGTCTGGCTATATTTAATAGTAACCAATATAAAAATGTATTACTACAATCTAGGTTAAAAGGATTAATGAGGAGTCAAAATAAAAAGGTCAAGACTAAAATACAAAAAAAAATTAATATTATATTTTTTTTGGATGTATTTAAACATAATATTATCTCAAAATATATCTTGAGTCATATTTGATATAGTTTTCCAAAAATGGGACTTAATATTATTGTAATGTTTGGATAAATTACATGTTTTCCACTACCCTCTCTTATAAAAGGGAACATACTACTCTCACTTCATCACATATTATTGAAATTAATTTCTTGAATTAAATATTAAAAGTTCTCCTCTAAATACCCCTAACTATGTTTCAAAGTTCCATAGCATATTTTAATACCAATCCAATGTTCTTTAAAGTGAGATCAAATAAAGGATTCTCAATGAAGAGGTAATCATCTTAACCCTCTACTTTCAAGTTTATTTCTTCTTCCATGACAATTAAATCTTATTTTACCATATCAATATATAATAAAATCAGTATAATTAGTAAAAAAAATTATTATTATTTATATTTATCTATTATTAAGATACCAACTATTCTAATGGGAAATGAAAATTTCACCATGCGTACTTACATACTATCATGTTCAAGACTAATGTATTTATTTTTCATCATCCACCTATATGAATGGTTATGATAATGGAATCATTGAATAAATATAATTAAAATAATATGTGTCGAATATTACCACCATGAAATGATGTTTTTTATTTCATTTTAATCATTTTCCTTTCATTTATGGTCCTATGGATGGATAAAATAATGTATAGTGATAATAATTAAAATAATATTACGTTGTATGCATAATCCATTATATTGATATTTTAATTCCATCCCTTTGGAAAATAAAAATTTTAACATGTGTACAAGCACACTACAACCTCTATAAAGGAAATGTTTCATTTTCCTAATTACAAACTTCAATGGATTGTTCTATTTTTTTTAGGTTTTAATATTATATCTATAGAGTAATTAATTTTTTTAAGTAACAACACCATTTTAAATGATTAAACATGATTAATATAATTTTCTTTGAAGAAACTAACTAAATAACTTCATGTGGCCAACTTATAAAATATCAATAAAAGGAATAAATTAAAGATAATTATGAAAAGTTATTACAAAAATTAAATATAGATTAAAATGATTATAGATAAACAAGTAATCATATTTGTATTTATTATTTATGAGTATAAAATTTAATCATTGAATAAGGAATCAAATGACAGGCTTTTTCATCTCATTTACACTCCATTGATAAATATTTTATATTATGCACATAATTTCATGAATATGTTATAAATAATAACCCTTTGATATAATATTTAATAACTCAATATTTATAAATATTATATAATGGTTAAATACTTGTTTTCCATTTTAAGGGGTTTTAATTCAAACATCACTAAATTCATAAATATTTATATTACAATATCACTCTTATTCCATGTTGTACATGAAAAAATTTACTTTAGAAGATTTATATTCTCCTTATCTTAAAAATACCAATAAATTTTCTTCTTATCTTATTTTCTATGAGGATTCCATGCATTTATTCTAACATATCCTCTTATTGGTACTCAAATACCGAAATAATGTTTTTATGAAAAAATGGTCATATTTCCTTTTTTTGTAGGTAATATTTTTTCACTATAGACATAATTTTGTAAATTGTTTCATATAATTTATATCTAGTTTTGATTTTTTTTAATTTTAATTTTTAATTCCATTAAATTTATTTATAGTGTTTTAAAATTTATTTATTAATTTTTTCTACTAAAATATATATTTAAATTTTATAAAAATCACAATGGAATATTATTTTTAATGTATATGGAATGAGTTGATTTTACCCCCTCCAAAACCATTATCCACTATTTATATTACATTACATCTTTCTATGGTTTTTTAAATAAAATTACTTTCCCAATATTTTTCAAATTTTTATTATTTAAATAACATTAAAAGCTATAATTTTTTAAAACGATGAAAATAAGTTTGGAAATGATTTATGGCTTCATTTTTACCACAATGATACAAAATCATTAAGGAATTATATTTTTAATATTTCATTTCCATTTTCCTATTTATTTCAAAATTGAATTTTTTTTTACTTTAAAACCAATATCTATGATTGTTGGATGGTCTTATATCATTCTATATAGATTTATGGTATATAATTTATTTTTTAATAAATCACTCTCTTGGAATCTTGTTTTCGATCATTTCCAATTGATATTTAGACAATATATCAATATTATTTATTATCATGGATATATTTATCATTTCAATACTATCATATCTACTTCATTATAACATGTTTATCATTAAAAAAATTATTATTCATTGGTGAAATATAGATGTTATGTAGGCTTGATTTAATACATATATTATTGATTCACTATTGGAAATGGAGTCTTTCCCAACAGTTCTGAACCGTTGGGAAAACCTGTAGAACCGTTGGTATATGTTATACCAACGGTTTTCCAAACCGTAGGGAAGTAAGCTGTTGGGAAAAGTTATCCCAACGGTTTACAAAGAACCATCGGTATATGTTAGTAAAATTAACCTATGCCAACGGTTTGGACAACCTTTGGAATAAGTTTTACCAAAGGTTTTCCTTGAACAATTGGCCAAACATTCCCTAGGTCTTTCCCAACGGTTTGAGTAAACAATTTGGAAATGTAAATATAGAAAGATGAGTTCTTGTGGAGGCTTGAACCCACAACCTCCACGTTATAAATCAATGACTTTACCACTATCCTAGAGTATCCTCTGTGAATATATTAGGATAAATATATATATATATATATATATTAATATGTAATTTATATATTTATGTATTAGACGATATTCCGCCAATATACTCATAAAACATATCCCAACAGTTCTCAAAATTATTGGGAAAGATAGGTGCCCAACCTTTCCCAATGGTTTGGCCAAACCATTGGGAAAAGTGGTGGAATTTTCCCAATGGTTTGCCCAAACCGTTGGGAAATCCATACCCAAGGGACTTTTCCCAATGGTTTGGCCAAACTGTTGGGAAATCCATGGACTTCTCCCAACGGTTTGGCCAAACCATTGGGACAAGTGGCCACAAAAGGATTTTTCCTAATGGTTTGTCCAAACCATTGGGAAATCCATACCATTAGTGGGCTTTCCCAAAGGTTTTTCCAAACCGTTGGGAAAGGGGGCCTATACCAACGGTTTTTACAACCGTTGGTATAAAAGCGTTGGTAATGGTCAGGATTCCAGTAGTGATTGATAAATAATATTGAATATGAATTGAATGTATCATTCAAAATATAAGGAATGAAATAGACATGCATGTAACAGGTGGGGGTAAAATTATAGATAGCCCCATAATACATCAACAGGTCTCATGAGAGTAAACTAGTAGGTATGATGTAAAAATAGAGGGTATTAGATAAAAATAACTAATAATTTTTCATAAATATACACAATATTATTTGTGACTTTACCAGCACCTTTACATTATTCTTCATATTTTCTCAGAGGAGGTATTGATAATAAGATCATGAATAACCAACATTTTGATTTTCTTTTCTTGATAATTCATTTATTACTATCCATGTACTTTTACATTAAATTATCCATGGATTTATTTTAATGTACAGTTTATTGTTTAAATGGAATTTATTTTCACTATCCATCACACTATATTGATTATTCATTATTTACTCATAATATATTTTAGTGAATATATCACCCACTAAGAATCTAAGATCACACATTATTTTTTTCTATTTCTAAATATTTAATGAAGGGATAATTGAATGAAATTTCAGGTATGTAATAGTGATTATCTTGATATGATTAAATTTTTAATGAAATTTGGAAGTAATTTATGAATCGAATTTTTTAAGACTACTAAAATAATATGTCACTAGTGATGTGAATCCATGTATTTGATATCAGTTTAATTAGTGTGAATATACTCTGGGTTACTATAATCTAGGATACTTTAGTCGGTATCAATGGATGTTTATTAGAAACCAAGAGGTATATATTATACAAAACCTAGTTATAATGAGTATTATGGTAATTTATTAGAATATTTGATAAAATTAATTTTCAATGTGATTTTTTCCATTTTTAAATATTCATAGAGAATTTGAAGTTACTTAGTTTGGACCATTGGTTTGACATGATTCCTAGATGAATGAATAGAATAAATACCCACGTCTAATGTGGGGACTAACATTATTTTCAAGTTAATAAAGCTAATTTTGGGTGTGTAACTATTGTTATGGTCATAGAGATGTTATTGAAACTCACTTAGGTAATGATAAATATAATTTTCCTTATAGATAAAAAATATAGATAAAATAAGGTGTAAAGGATATTATGATTATTCATAACATGTTATCTTAAGTTATGAGTAAAAATTGGAACCTAAATTAACATCATAAAACAATAAATAAGGTATATATACATTTTCAAGAATGTTCATGTTATAATGAACATAAAAGGAAAATTATCCAATACCCTACATGTCATGTATGTGGGAAGAAACACTCAGGTAAATGATAAATTGGAATGTGAGTTTGTTATGAGTGTGAAGAAAAAGAATATAATTCCCAATATTGAAAAGGAAATAAAGAATATACTATAGTACAATTCTTTGACTATAAGGAGATGGGGAATTCTAAAAATCAAGTCCTTGAGTTTGATGAATTTCCATACTTAAATTATTGTGATATTTTTTATAATATCTTTGATACTATAAAAGTTATAATGGGACTGAGAATCAACTGCAGATAATTCTTGAAACAATCAAAGGAAAAATTGATATATGAAAATTTTAGAAAGTGTGAATATTGGATTTTGGATGTTTTCTTTCTTTTAAATATTATGTCTATGTATGAAATATCTATTTATATTTCAAATAAAAAACAATCAAAGAATAACCCTTATGTATAAATGTAAATTTAGTGATTTTAATTCATAGAAATTATGGTTAATTTAGAAAATTATATATTACAACATATTTTCATTTATCAATGGTAATTTTTTATGGAAAACATCCAAGAAGTATTCTATTTATATTTAGTGAAATTATGTTTTATGGAATATTTCATAAATATGAATAGTATAGTTCAACATAAACATTTATTTTTATGAAAAATGATCCTTTCTAAAGTTTAGTAAAATTTATTACTATTTTATTTCATTTTAATTAGGATTATTTTGGGAAAATAATTTTTTAATATGCTTTTAGGGAATATTCATATTTGGGAATATGAATTTATATCTGATAATTGTTTTTTGTATAAAATATGTGATTTTATTAAAATGATAACATATCAAATAATTCAATTTTTTGTATTTATTCATGTAAAAATTGAATAAATAATAGATTTATTTATTAAAATAATAACTTAAGATGAAAATTTTTGGTTTTTTAAGATTGGGTAAATGTTATGTTACTTCTTTACAAGGAGGATTATTCATGTTGATCATATTATTAATTTATGCAAACCATTTATTTTGGATTGGTGGATAAATTTATCATTATTCTATGGATATTATAATCAATTTATAAATTATTTTTATGTCTATGCTAGTAAAATAAATCATTAACATGAAGATAAATAGGGATGGATGAAATCAAATTAGTAGAATGGAAAAAAATATGTAAGAAAACTTCACCATACCTTATATTTTAATGGTAAATAATTTTTTAAAACATAATAAAACTGAAGATATATCTACTGAGTCTTATGTAGGATGTAACACTCAACTAAAAAGTAAATTTATAAAAACTCATTCTCGTGTTTAATTATTATTGAGGTACAGGGATAAAAAGTTTCCAAATAATAACCTATAAATTACTAATCATAGTAAAATCCATTTCCTTTTTTATTACTATGAAATGGTATATTATGTTTTTAATAAAGTATTAAAATACCATGGACAGAATTTATGTATGGAGAGGGGAATGTGACCCCCTGATTTAATTTAAATATAAATGAATAAAATTTTAGATATTTTTTAGCACACATAACACTAAGCTTAAATGAACCACAAAGTAGTATTAAATATTGTAATTTATATGTGACTATATAACTTAGTTTTTGGATTGGTAGGAATTAATATGCATATCTGAACTATAAAATATTTAAAAAAATTATTAAATTAATATAAGAAACGAATTCAATAAATAATTTTTGACATTTATTTAATTGTTGTTAGTGTTAAAGGTATATTAATAAATTCATTTTATTCCATAATAATACAATCATAAAAAAATTGGGTTTACATTTTTCATGGTTGAATAATTAAAATTAACTTTTACCATTATTAGAAATTTTATTTGAAAAAATTAACTTCATTTCTGAAATTAGTATGTCAATATTATCTTTTGTTGATTTTGTTTGTGATTTTTTTATTTTATGTGAATTTTGAATAATCCCATATGTTAAAATATTATCACATTAATTATTTTAACATAAAATAATAATAATAAGAAATAATAATAAAATGTGATAATATATAAAATTTTGTTTATAAAGTAATATAATTAATTTTAAAATATATTTTTGAACCTATAAATATATATTTTACTTTTTTTAAATCTATATAATTTTTTAGTCTAAAATAAATTACTTTGATACATTTCGTCAATTTTTTTACTTTAATGGATACATTTTAATTTTTCTGGCCTAAAAGCCACATAAATATTCATTTATCGTAAAACATTACATTGGAATCAATATTATTTGATATTTTGTTATATAATCATTTTATACTGAAACATAATTTTTTTTGTACATTCTGGTTTTTCATGCATTATGTGAACAAAATTAAAATGTAATTATTTCCACCTTCAGGAATTTAATATTCTATAAGTTATTTCATATTTCGAATCATGAGTTTAAAATTTTTAAAATCAGTCAATTTTATTTTTTTCTCATAATAAATAGTTACCAAATTAAATATTTATTATTATGATAATGATTTAAAGGATTCATAGGGGGGTCATGGTTTAAACTAAAATGATAAGGGTTAAAATAACTCTTTATAAACCATATTAGTTGGATAGATTTAGAATAAATCTTCACTAATATTTTTAATCATGTCATATTTGATCCATATTCCTGAAAATTGACTTAATAATATTTTAATGTTTTGGAAAATTACAAGTTTGTCACATAACACACTTATCAAATAGAACCTCCTACCTTCAATATTTAAAACTTATTAAGACGCAAAGCTCAAATAACCATTTCTAAAATCACTTATCTTCTTCTATATAAATGTTCTAGAGTTATTGGAATTATCAAAAAAATCTAGTGGTCCTTACAGAGAGATCCAAAGGAGGTTCTCAGATAAAATTTAATCATCTTAACTGACTCATTTACAATATATTTCTTCTCCCACCACCTATAAATATACTTTTAATATCTCAATTTAAGAAAATAAGTATCATTGGTATACCTAAATGGTATTATTTTTATCATGTAACTATTATTTAATTACCATCCTTTCTAATGGGAGTTGAAAACATTTTCATTCATATGTACAATCTACGATCTCCCTGGCTAATGTATTTAATTTTTCAACATCAAGATACATGGATTTTTATGAGGATGTATTAATTGAAAAACTATAATATTTATAAAATAATTATAATTTTCTGATGGAAATTTAACATATATATTCCTTCCCTTCCTTGTATTATAAAATGGAAACATTGTCCATCTATACGTGTATACTACAACTTACATGAAATAATGATTTTTTTATTTTAAAAATCCTATTAACATGGATTGTCCAAAGGATGGATTTATAAAAATATAATTGTAATTATGAAATTAATATGATTATATATGGATTTCCCATTGTATACATCATTTCCTATAAAATTAACAAGAAAAAGAAAATTTCATCATGCGTTTATGCAAACTACTTCATTCATGAATGTCATGTTTAATTTTTCTAATTACCTCCATTAATTTATTATTAAATAAATATATAATGATTAAATATTATATTTATAAAATTAGTATAATTTTTTGAGTTATAAATTTTATATATACATTTTACAATTATCAATCTAACCATGTAGTTTTTATGAAGCTGATCAAATAAACTCTATCAATTTATTTAAGAAACATATGTGCAAGGAATAAATTATATGAGATGTAATAGGTTCCTAATGGATCAAATGAAGATTTAAAATATTAACTTTCAAGTATTTATCAAATTTAAATTTATTATTCATTATGATAAAATGTGATCGACCATTTAGGAATTGATGGTAAGAGGTTTGTCATCACAATTCCACTCAATTGATACATGTTTCATATTATGGTCCAAATTTATTTCATCTAGTGTATATAATACTTATTTGAAATATTACATCCTGAATTGATCTATTTTCATTATAATAAAATATTTAATCAATTATTTCTATTTTAAGGGGTTTTTATTCAAAAGATAGGGAATATTTAAATTTCTATTTTAAAATCTCACAAATATATAGTATTATTTAAGTTAAAATTTACATTAGAAGTATTATATTTTTATTATCTTATTAAACCCCACATATATTCTTATCCTATTATTATTTTTGAGGAATTAATTTTCCTCTACCATCATTTACTCTCTTTTGTAATGAATAATGTAAAAACTTTTTTCTTAGAAAATTGATGTTATTTTCTTTTTTAGTTCAATAATATATTTCTATTAAGTTTATATTTTTTATATTGACTCTTGTAAGTTTTTATCTACTTATAAATATTTTGTAAAAAAATTTATAGTACTTTTTTACTTTATTTATAATTTTTCAAATGTAAATTATTTATATTTTCCGAATATATAGTTTTTTAATTTTTAAAAGAATTTAAATTATTTTTCTAAAAAAATTGATGACATAAATTAATTTTCCCACCTCCAAAAACATTATTAAATATCATAATTTCTATATAAGTGTCTATGATTTTTAAATTGTAACACTTTTTCCATTATTCTATGAATTTTTTATTTTTTATATTTCCATTAAAATGTAATATTTTTAAAAGGATGAAACAAATTATGAAAATTATTTAATTTTTTTAACAAAAATGTTAAAAGTAAATTTAAGGAAATGTATTTTACGTATTAAATTCCATTTTAAACTCAAATTATGAATGAAAATTATATTATATATAAACATTCATCTAAATTAATTTATGGTATTCAATCATGCTTTACTATTTTTTGAATAAATCTTTATTTTGAGATCATTCACTTTTCTCTATTCAATGTCTTTTTAATTATATATTATTATTTTTAAATTATATCGATATTATTTTATATCATAGATATATTTATCATCTCAATATTTTCCTAACCATTTAACATTACTGCATATTTTTTAGGTTGATAGCTTCTAATTAAGAAAGATATTTGATTCACATGGGAAATTTTGATAATCCACAGTATTGATTCAGCACAAATAATTATTAGTAGATAAGACATATTGATTATGAATTTTAAAAATAATTTAGAATGGGGGTAATATACTAGAAATGAATTAAATGGGTGGGTCCCATCTATAAATATTCACTTAATTCATCAACTAGTATCATTATAGATAATATGTTTTCCTTATGTATAAGCCAATGTTGTCATATCAAAATAGTTATGTAATTGGTGTATTAAAGCCCATTATTAAATGTTCCTTGGATAAGGCCATAATTATAAGAGTATTGATGTTATAGTGGATGGATAGAAGGAATTATAATCAATATCAGACATGATTCATTTCCTTCCTTATAATGTTTTTATTATTACCCCATAAACTATTTAGTTGATATTTTAAATTTATTTGTTCGATTTTTAAGTTATTGATTTAATAGAATGAATAATGTCTAACCACTCTACCATATTGATTGTGCCTTATTTACTCATAAAATAATTCATTAAATTTAAAATTTAGTGACCATCATTTCTCATAATTTTTATTTATTACTTTCTCTATGAAATGAATACAGGATCTTTAAATAAAATTTTATGAGTAGGAGAATATTTTTCATGGTATGTTTTAAATTTCCAATGGAATATGGAATTAACGTATGTATATAGTTTCCCAATATTTTAAAATAAATTGGTCCTTAGTTATGAGATTCCTTATATATTCTATCATTACTATATGTGTTAACCTGCTCCATATTATTGTATCTAGTCATACTTCATTCAAAACCACATTTATCATCTCATTTGTGTATAAACACCCTGATTGGAAATTATTCAATCACCATTCATGTGTAAATATATTTAATCATAATTCAATATTATGATTCAAACAAAATCCAGGATTTAACATTTATAAATCAATAATTCATTAAATAATTTATTGAATTCATCAGAAATAAATAATATATTTTTAATAAGGAATAAAATCCACCTTAAAATCCAAGGAAAAGGGAACATTAAATGAAATGAAATACATTGATACACTTATTATGTTTCTCAAAAAATCATGACACCATCCTGAATTAAAAAATGAATCTTTCTTATTCAGGTCGTTTTGAATTGTTCAACTTGTAATTAAAAAATTAAATCAATTTTAATTAATTAACATGGATAAATTTCAATATTTCTTAAAACATTTTCATAAATTGAGTTTATAGAAATAATGTGATGTGGGGAGAATATTAAAGAGGATGACTCACTTAGATAATTTATGGTTGGTCAAATAGAGTACTTATGAGAGGAAAGAGAGGGAGAGACCCCCCCCCCTAGAAAGCCATAATTACATTGGATGGAAAGAATAAATATTTTTTTCTCCATTTTACAAGTAAAAAACTACCAAAAATAATAATAATAGTAATAATAATATTTATAATAATAAAAATATATTTATTTTTCTATATCTCTATAAAAATAATACCCAAACCAAAGAAAGTAGAAATAATTATTTTCTATTAATTATCATTATTAACAACTTCGTATTCAATTAAGTAAAATAAATAATATTTCATAGAAAAACAAATAAAAAATAGATAAAAATATATAAAGATATGACAAAAAAATTATATATATTTTCATTATGAGATAAACAAAGAATTTAAATATTATATAAATATATATATACCCATACTGAATAGTGATTATTATCACTATTATAATATGGAAATAAAATATCTTGGGTCTTATGAGGAATGGTTATAAAATAAATGAATTTTGTGTAATTGAATTTGGATTCAAGATTACCAAGCATGATTCCCCATACCATCTACTAACCATGCATCACTTACAATCTAAAAATCCTATAAAAACACAGTTATAATGTATTGTTTCTCAATACATGCCCAAATAATGTATCATTCATAATATTTTGGAAATATAAATATCAATTTTTTTAATTCAAAATGATTATTACAAAATTATTCTCTTGAAAAAGATGATGTTTGGTTTATCACAACTATTTTCACTATAATAATTTAGGCACTTAGAAATCCAATTCCATGATACACATTAAAATTATAATAATATTGGGTTAAGATACTTGTCATAATTTTTGAAAAAATTCACATTAATATAATGTTTATTTCCCCTTAGGTGTCAAATTATAATTTTTTGGTTCAATGTGAGTAAGAATTTTCAATTTTATTGATCAAATAAAAAATATCATATTTATTCAGAAAATACATCTCTCGTCATTCTACAACCATGTGGGCACTTACCACCATAATTATTTAACATATACTCATTATCCAGGCTATCTGAACTCATCATCCAACTCATGATTCAATTAAATTGAAATCAAATGATTTAAATTAAAAAATCCATTTTATTCTAATGTACATTGTTTATGTTGAGATCAGATAGTTTTTTCCAGTTTAAGGTTTCTAAAATAAATGCATATTGGTAATGTGTAAACTATTAGAGTGATGTGACATGAAGTGAATTTGATGTTTGTTGTGTTTTTTATTCTTATTTTCAATAAATAAATACATAGATGAAAATGATTAAAAAGGTATTCCATGAATTGAGAGTGGAAATTGGTGAGTTGTTGATTATAATTAATTTTAAAAACAATTAATATATACTCCTTATTATGAAATTATCACATCATATATATAATATAGAAATATATATGTGAAATAACATGTTTGATATTGTTATTCACCTCTATATAGATTAATACATCCCCTTTGTGTGGTAGTTTTATCCTAATAACACATAGGTATTCTCTGATTGTCAAGTATATTTACAAGAGAGAGTATGACCTTTTACTTTTTATGTGATGTTGGAACCAACAGAGGAAATATGAATTTTTCAAATGAGATAATAGAATATTTTTCCAGAACGGTCAACAACAGTGATCATGAGCTTTTGAGTGCATGATAAAATATGGTCTTCTTCATATTCTCTCTATATTATTTCATGGCTATTCTCAATAACTAGAAATATTCTCACTCAATATCACAATAATTCTCTAACTTATTCACATGATCATCCTCCTCTCTACTTTCCATACACTTACTGAACTTGTGAATATAATTAGAATATTTCTTAGCACATCAGTTGTGTTGGAGACTCAACCACATAATTCTCACATGATATATATAGAATTATCCCAATAATTTGTTTATTAAATATTTATTTTCCCCAAAACAAATTTTAAATCTCTATGATGACATGAATCAACCATATTGTGATTGTAGTGACTCATGTTTCATTATAATGTTCCCCAAGACATCCTTATTAATAATCACTTGAATAATACAACACTACATTAAAATATTTTGGGTTTTGAATGATCAACGAACTTGGAATTATCATATTAAATATTTAATTTTTCTGAATTTTAATTTTTATATTTATTAGAATATCCAAATAATAGTTTTTTCAAATATCATATTACATTAATTTATTATGGGGTTGGGAGTCATTTGGTGGATCAAATTCATATGGTCACAATATTATAAATCAGTGAAGTAATACACTTCAGTATTAAATAAAGATAGCCATAAAAAGGAAAACACATAGATTTTATGAAAAATAACATATATGAAATTCATATAGGATAAGATGAAAAGTCATACACATCCTGAGAAATTATTAAATAGATTAATAAATGCCATCCATATGCACTTCATAAAGCCTTAAATTCATATGTAGTAATTCTAACCTTTTCAAATTTTTCTAAATTTATATTGATACACCATGCATAAGTCGTATGTTGAGAAAAAGTGTTATACATATCCATGAAGTCATAATAAATATAAACATTTACAAATTTTAGAAATATGTCCAAAATTCAAATTATTTTCAAATAAAGTTTTAACTTATTTTAATATTTCTAGGGCTATATCTATCTTATCAAAACAACATACAAGTAATTTATTCAATGATTATCCCTAAAATTTATGCTCTAACTCTATTATATGGTTTCCCTAAAATTATTTCACATAAAACACATATTTAATTATTCTTTAAAAATTGTTGATGAAAACTCACATCTCATTGAGTAAGTTTCCTTAAAATTATAGAAATTTGGACTCTTTTACATGATGGATTTATTCCTTATTAATAACATCTTACATTCTATACACACCAGTTATTAATTTTATACTCACTCATAATATTGTGTGCATTATTTAACTTTTTTTGAACTAAACACCATCTTTATGATAGGCTCAATAATCACACATATTAACTCTTACAAAAAAATAAATACAACATCATTTTCTAGAGATCTTGTAAATATAACCATTTTTATTTGTTTTCAATGCTGCACATATATATTATTCTTTTCTCTATTGATATGAAAACCAAATTTAATAATAAATTGGTAAAAATAAAACATTATAAAATAAAAGAGTAGTGAAATAATAATATCTCAATATATATTATCTATATTATTATATTAATTTTTTGGGATTAATGAAATCATAAATGGCATCCATTAATTATGTCATGTCAGAAATATTAATCTCTCAATATCAATGGAGTTGGTTGTAACAAATTTTATAGATTCTATATTTTACAAATATATACCCAGATTAAATTAGTCTAGAACAAGGAGAAAATATTTCTTCTTTAATATCCAATATCTCCTTAAGAATATTTTAAAAAACCCATTAGGTATGAATCTTAATGCATTAATACCTCAATAAGTAATATTCAGAAATACTTTCATCTTCATCATGAACTTTTTAGAGAATTTATTTTGAGGGACATTGTTATGAAAAAAAATATCTTCCTTATATTGAAAAAATTATCTTATTATTATACCATCCTCTACCACATCTTTTAAAAACTAATAACGAATTATATTGATTTTTTACCTAGAATAACTCACTATATTTATAGATAGATTAATATAACATAGGTTATAAATGTTAATAATAAGTGGGTATTTAGTTAAGATATCCATATCCTAGAAATTATTTTTCATCCATATAATTTTAGTGAATTTATTTTTTACAACTTCATATTATATCTCAATTATACTAAAAATTAATAATTTTTGTTGGGAATAGTTCCATGAAGCACACTTGTCCTCGAAAATAATTCAACATTAAAAGTGGATATTTTATCATCAAAAAATCCATCCAAGTCAACATCTAAAAACACTTTATAATTTAGTTCACCTTCATTCAAGTATATTAAACCACAATAAAGATTATTTATAATATATATTTAAATTCTATAGGATGTATACTAATGATATTCCTTTGGATTTTTTCAAAAAATTCCACAAAGAGTTACATAAAATAATATTCTAGATCTATATATATATATCGATAAATTATCTAAGTTTATTTATAATTCATTGAAATGATGACTTTACATCAATCTGAAATTATTTTAATTTTAGTTTATTAGAAATTTCATGGAAAATTATGATGGTTTTATGCCTTGAAATAGGAAAAAATAACTCATTAATATAAATCTACAAAAAATTATTAATATCACAAAAAAATTGTTCAAGATTTATTTCATTTAATAATTCATTCAAAATGGAGTTTTTTCCTGAACAACCATATTGTTCCCAATATTTTTTTTCTATACGTCTTGAGAGAAGATCAAATATTTTATCATCACAATTTGATCTATCTCTTAATTCATATATTATTCCATTCATTGTGTTTAAATTATTCTTCTACACTTTTTATCTTAACATGGAAATAATGTTGGTTTGACTTGTTAACATACCTCATCATCATATATAAACACAATGATTTTAATAAATAAATATATTTTTAATATACCTTTGGTTCCTATAAATTTAACCTAAAAAATTAATTATTACTTTTCCATAATCATTGTTATAATATATAGTATGAATATAATATTATTATATGTATTCAGTTACTTCCATTACATCGGAAGATCAAATATCAAAAACCTTGTCCTCAATATCTATTATAATAATGTTCTTGAAATATTATTCATTTTCAATGACTATATTATCATTATAGTTAGAAATTATCAATGAATTTTTTTTATAATGTCTATTTGAATATATACATTCAATATAATGACGGAATTTACATACATCATTTTCCTTATCAAACATGCTTCATATTATACAATATATCTTGATGAATTGTGAACTACCAAATATACTAAAGTGTTTCACACATAGATTCTACTTAAAATATATTTTTTGGATGAGTGTTAGTAAAGGATATAATGAATAATTTTTTTATACCTATAGCTTTATCAATCACATGCACCCTAACATTACTTGAGTTAAAATATTAAATAAAAATAGATATAGTAATATCAAAAGAACAATTATTTTTCTTTCTAGCTAAAATATTTTATTAAGTGGTATGTAATATAATGAACTCATATAGAATTCCATTTTTTTTCCAAATATACAAAGAAATTATTACTAGAATTCTATATGTCATTTCCTAATATCAATCATTTCAAAGAAGTTTTTTCATTTAACCAACTAATAGTTTTTATTCTATTTAGATATTGTGACTTATGGAATAAGGATATTTTACATGTTATTTTGATAAAATAATCAATTATAGTGTTGAAATTAATATGTTTACATGGTGACTCCTTAGTTATTAGGATATAAAAAATAGTATATATCATCTCAAATGGTTTCTCTATCTTAATATCAATACGTATATGTGTTTCATTAATCATTTTACCTTTCTACCATGTCTTGAAAACTTTAGTAGTGTCTTATTTAGCATAAGAATATTTATCTCTACTTATTATTTGATCAACTTTCTTATTTTCTTCTATCTAAGATGAGAAAATCATATATTCCATAAAAATTATTAATCATGAAAACTTATATAAATGTGTTATTTTTCCTCTCAAATTTTAAACATGTTCCAAGATGTTATAACTTTATTGGAGATAATAACTCCACCTTTGAGTCTATTTAAAAGTAATCCATTACTCTTGAATATTAGTTTGTTTCCATTATTAAAAACTTTTCAAAAACTCATCATGTTTGGATTTAAACCATCATAAAATAAAATATGAAATTTGTTGATTTTGTTCTTACCAAGTCTACTAGTTCCAATGCCTTTAAGTTATACAAAGATACCATTTACAAAATTAACACAACTACCTGTATACTTATCTAAATTTTACATCTTTTTTGGATCCTTATTCCAGTGTATAGAGAAAACACTCTATAATCCATGGATTCAATGTTATACATTATCTAAATAAAATATTTATAACCAATTCATGATGATATTATATTAGAATATTCATTGTTATCATGTGATGATTATATTGTATTGGTGTAAAGGAAACACAATCATTTGAAAAATTCATATCCTCATCACATTATGTGCAAATTTCCTACAGAGAATCATATCCATTTTCCTTCTTAATAATCCATCCTCATAGTTGATATAATATGTTTTACATTGTTTTACAATGTTTAACATGACACAATTGTTACACTCAAAAATATTACATTACTTGAGAATATTTTTGAATATATTCTATCATTGTACATTCCCCAGAATCATATATGTTTAGTGTTATTAGAGAGTAGATATATAATAAACCTATTTCATGAATGATATTCAACATATCCAACAATGTGATTCTCTTATATTACCTTAGAAAACCCCCATTTAAAATCATTCTTCATAACCCATGGAAAATGAATCATAAGAAAGGGTTATGTCAGATTCTAATCAATGGTAACTATTTATTATATAAATTAATAATCAGAAGTGAGAAGAAGATAGGAATAAGAATATGATAACATAATAATAACTTATAAAAGTCATACCCAATCATTCAAAGATCATGTATCATGATCAAAAGAATGAGGATTTGATATAAAATATACATAATCCATAAGAGTATACATTAATCAATAATAAATCATGATCCATGATTATATATTATAAAAAATATCTAAGTTTTTTGGAATAAATGTAAGAATAGAAAATAATTTCCTTATATGAGGATCACTTCCATGACAATCATAATGTGAACATTTATATATTGGATTAGGTTTACTCCCCATTTAATCATTTATATAGCAAAAAATCATTCCAAAGACTATCAAATGTGACAATGTCTATTAGTAAACTATTTTAACTCCCTATTATAGTTCATATCGTATAATGAGATATTTATCTATACCCATTTCATAGTAAGGATATATAATTTCTTCACCACCAATAAAATAATTAAAAT
This sequence comes from Viscum album, assembly GCA_963277665.1. NCBI lineage: Eukaryota > Viridiplantae > Streptophyta > Magnoliopsida > Santalales > Viscaceae > Viscum > Viscum album. The sequence continues at coordinate 1,325,294,831 of OY728143.1, forward strand.
AAATCCTAAGTTCAAAATTAGATCATAAAAACATTAATCATTTCATAATAACATAACTCTTGGAATGGAAATGGGTTTCATAAATATTTAACCATAACATAATTAACCCATGGTAAAGTAGAGAGTTTCATAGAATAATCCTTAAAATATCATCATAATATTCCATTCAACATATTAATATAGATAACATAATATGACCATGTCCCCATTAAATAAAAAAAATCCTTTGAGCATTTTAACATAGATAAATATAACATCAAAATAGTATTTTAATATATAATTGAAAATAGGTAAAATATCATTTTCAATATATATCTTCAAAAAAATACCTAGAATAATGAGAATACAATTTTTTAGAAAATAAAAATGTAAAAGCTATAAAGTTAAATTAAATTTCAATAATGGTCATAAAGGAAAAAAACTCATTCATGGTGAATAAGTTAAAATCAAACCATATTTTTATTTTTATTTTAAAAAGTAAAAACAGAGTTTTAAGTAAAATATTTTAAAATATTTCATTTAATAATTTTTAAATATTATTAATTTTATTGAAAATAATCTTTCTAAATTATTTAAATATATTTAAAACATCTACAAAACATTTTAAAAGACATGGTCATGGAAAGGAATGATTCTATAGTAGAAAAGAAGAAATAAGGTTGGAGTTTCATAAAAACCTTTCCTAAATATTTATATATAAAAAATAGGGTAAAATTGTAATAGTAGATAAAGAATAAAAATTAAAAATAGGATAATAAAATATAATTTTTTAAAGGATATGTATTATATGACTCCCCATAACGGATGTTTAATATAGACGATCTTGAAAACAAATGATATTATAACATAAAACCATATCATAATTACAATCATTCATTGAATGCATTAAAACATAGTATATAATAAATTTATATTTATTAAACAATTATTATATATATATATTCATAAATAAAATACAATATACCATTATTTTATAATTTCCAATAAACATTTTATTAGTATTTATTCATTAAATTGAACATTTGGGTGGGAAATGTCTTTTTAATTTATGTTTTTGTTCAATGATCCTATTACTTGAACCATGGTCCTAGTTAAATCATTAATTGAATATTAATATTTTCATATTTATTAATTATATAAAATTTTTAACCATCCATATTAGGTTGTGATGGAAATCATCTTATGTCACTCTGTATATAAGGTAGTTAATATTAACTCAAGAGTGATTATTAAAAAATTTTATGGATGAAATAAAAGAGAGGTATTGAATTATTAACCTATAAAAATCGTAATTATATCATAAATATAATATATAATCATTACATATATCCTAATTAATATCTATGTAAATAGAATAGTATAAATGAATCACATCACTCATGGAGGTGGTAGTCCACATGTATTCAGGAGAGAAATTATCATTTCCAATGGATTTGATTCTGGTATAAAATGTATATGACATTAAGAACAAATATAATAATAGTAGGGATTGTGTTTTAATCATTTTAATATGGTTATATGAAATTTGGAATAATTTTATGAATAATGAAACATAAAAATGGTCAGTAAGAACATATACCTCTTCCTTGGGTATCTTCCTGTGAAAATAATTATAAGGATTCTTGTATAGTTATGTTGGAAATAAAAGAACCTAAAGGTAAAGGTTATGGATTTTGGAAAAGAATTTTGGATGATATTGGTTGAGATTAATTCTCCATGTGGCATGGAAAAATTGATAAGATGAGGTTTCTTTTTATTAGTGTGGTGGATGGATAACATGTAAATATTTAGAAATTTAAAAGATAATTATGTCACTATATTTGTAAACTATCTCAAAATTTAAAAATAAATATTTTTGGTCAATTTTTAATTAACCAATCAAATAGAATAAATTATTTAGTGATATTTTAATCCGTATCTCTTTGTATAAACTCTTTGTTAACCCTTTTTAACTCTTACTCTAGTAATAATAATTTTAACATGGTAATTATTTTTTATGGATAAAAATTAAGTTAAACATATTAAATACTATTAATTAAGTTTATATAAATCATTTAATCCATCTTACAAGATTATATTCTTAGAAATCATAGAAATTTATTCAAATATTAATACACAAAATGAATAAAAAAAATTTAGAGAAAAAATATTATTAAACATAAAAATTGTTTTATTCTCATTAATTTCAATGTAACAACCATTATATGAATGTGAATATTTTTTAATGAATAAATTATTTAAATTTTATATTAAAATAACTCAAAATTTGTGATTAATTAAATTTTCTAATATAAAAATACAATGTTCACATGAAAACACTTTTAGGAAATATAACTCTTTACCTTCATATGATTTTAACATCACTTATGAACAATTAATAATTAATGTATGAATAACTAATCATTTTTACATTAAATAATAATATATATACTTAAAAATATAAATTATTAATGATATAAGTATAATATATATTGAAAAATAAAATTCATTAGAAATTTAAACTTTTAACATTATATGATTGTATTTTTATCATTTAAATTCAGTACTTATTTACAATGAATTAAGGAAAAATTATATATATATAATTTCATAATATTGTTTTATTATTCATACCCAACAATACAATGTCTAGGTTATAATAGTCACATATAACAATAGTGTATTTTAACTCTTTTGAACATAGTTTTTCATTTAAAGGAAGCTATCAAACACATCAAATACATTTAATGATAAATATATCAAGAAATAAAGGTGTAACATTATTCCCCCATTTAATAATTTCATCAGTGATATTTCATTAATTGAATAAAAATAAATAAACATAAATTAGCCTCATTACATCTTCAAGTTCCCACATGTCTTCCTCAAACTTATAGTTTCAATACAAAACATTCACTATGAAAGTGGCCTTGTTTAACATCATGTTCTATATTTAATATATAATATTGAATGGTTATTACTCATAAGAAATATCATGCTCAAGTGGTATAAAATGAAAGTTTAGTGAATCTAAAGGATAACATTTTTACTTCCTCAATAGTGATATTTACTAAAAATCAGGAACTTAGGAGAGGATAGATGAAAGGGCCAAGTGATGAATTTCCATCCCAATATAATCAATAATTCCAATGGGAATGATATATCTATCTCTCATATTTAACTTAATTTAAAATATATTAAACATATTTTAAATATATATTCTAGGGAATACCATCTTCAAACTGTTAATATCATATATATTTTTCAGTATATCACTTCTATCGGCTTTAAGTTTCACTGATGTTCTAATGAATGTACATTACCATATCTATCATATCATTAGATAATTTAAGTCTTAACATATTTGGTTCTCAGTCATTATCCCATCACATTAGTGTCATACACTTCCTTCCATTGATGTATTCAAAAAGAGGCCTCCAAATACTTGAGTTAAATATATTATTCCAATAAAACTCAACTAGAGGATGTTGTTGATTATTACCACAATTAAAACCCATAGAAAATGATCTCCATTTATATTTTTGTTTTGAATATACCTATCATAATGAACATCTATTTGAGATTAATTTACAATTTTAAATAAAAACACTATATCCAATTCTTATTGAAGTGTTCTAAAAAAACAAGATAAACCTCATATCATGAGAATATACAATTCAATGTGGTACCCCAACTATACTTACCACTTATATAATACATATTCTTTTTATTTGTTTAAGATAAAAATATTCCATAATAGTAATTAAATTGATTGAATTCATAATGTGATGACTATACCACAAATTATTTTTTGGACTTTAGGTGTTTAGGGGAGTCCAAAAATTAAATACAAGGTTATCCTATCTAATTTACATTATGTCATGGGTGATGTATTTATAATCCCTTTAAAATTGTTTCCCTCAAAATTAATTTATTAACATAACAATCAAAGAGATATATACCCCACAAATCCATCTTTTTACCATCCCCCTAGAAATACAATTTCAAGTATTTATATATATTCAACCATTGAGGATAAATAGAAAATAATGAGTTATAAGCTTCATACAATATCTCATTATACATATTTGGTATTCAAAATACATAAACTCAGTTTTTTAACCTTATCGTTATATCAAAACTATGGTCGAACATTGGATCATTACTCACATTCTCTTATAGTTTAACTTATTCTTTTTGTGCCTTTTTAATCCAATCTTGGATGTATGGTTGAACATTTATCTAACAAAGATAATATTTTCCACCTTTCCATATGATTTTATGATCAATGTTGTTCAAATCAAAAAATTATCGTTCTATCTATATCCTCATCATGGATAAACTAGCATGGTTCTTCTGAATGTGATCATTTTCTACCCAATTCTCATGCCCAGTGTTGTAATTTATTAAGAATTAATAATTTTTAATTCACTCTAACCATCTCACTTTACACATATTTGAATCCTTATTCATGAATATATAAATATTTTTTTATTATTATTATTTATATAAAAACTCTCACTATAAAGATAATGCCTCTATAATTTTAAGGAAGTAAATAATGAACTCAACTCCAAATCATGAGTCGGATAAATTTTTTCATGAATTTTCCTTTAGAATTAAGAATAATCTCTCACCATATCATTATTCATAAGGAAGAATCCTAGTACCTTCATCGATCAACCATTGTATATCACAAATTATTCCCCCAGGAGAGTAATGTGATTATAGGTTCACTAACAAACCTTCTTTTTATCTCCTTGATAATTTCATAAGATTCATATATACAAAGAATGTAGGGTGATTTACAAATCAACATGGATTTTGGATTAGAAAACTGTGATAAAATTCTCTAAATGTTCTAGTAGTTTCTAGTAAACCTAAGAAAACTACATAACCATATCACTATGGTTGTTCATGGCCATATCTCAATATCACGAATCATTGAATGATCCACCAATATACCATAACTTGAAATTATATATCACAATAATGAAAATTTTTATAGATTTAATTTAAGGTTTTGAAATTTATCATTCCTTGAGGTCATCAACACAATCATAAAATTACATCCATGTGATTTTTTTCTCCTACAATATATAATAATATCATATATTAAGACTGCCACAAACCCATTAAGGTAATATATAATGTATTTATTCATTTAATCTAGTAATATATAATGTTCATTATAAATTAAAAATGGAATCAATATAAATTAATATTTTCCATAAATTGTATGGATGGCTATATTTGTTATATCCCCATTTTTAATGTCATATTTTGATATCAAGATCAAAGATAAATTATTTTAGAATATTGATCTCCTCTTCAATGATCAAATAGATCATAGATAAGTAGTAGATTATGATTTTACATAATAGTGATTTTGTTATGTTCTTGATAATCAAGGAAAAGATTAATTGACCCATATTTATCCATAATAAAATTAAGAAGATCCCCCATAGCAGTATAGTTGGGTGCATAAATTTCATATTATTATTCTCCTAGAGGTGATTCTTCAATTTCATAAAATCAATTAGGTCCATTATATTGAGTATTGAAATATTATTGTCATCATTTATGATTTGTATTGAGAACTTAGTATCAGGATTTAGGGGATGTTTTATGAATTATTTTGGAAATAAATGAAATAATTCTATGATAATAGAAACTTCAACAATATTGAGTTTCTCTATAACTATTTGAGGAAAATATCCCTCATGAATATGTTGTTATAACTATATAATTTATGTAATCTACATTAGAATTTTAAATTCATCCTCACACTAAGAGACAATCATATGATGATTCAGAATATAAATTTTGAATTCACTTTTATGGGAATTTATGTGATCTCTTTATTAGGAATGGAAATAAAAATAACATAAAATTCAATGGGTTGTAGAATAATAATATTTTTAGAAAGAAATTTCAAAATAAAATATATCAGATATGAATTAGATACATCATATGGGACCATTATATCATTAAAATCTCCTACTAAAAACTCCAAATATAATCATTGATGATATGAATTAACAATACTAAAGACTCTTCATAATATACTAGAATTTATATGACTAATAAATAAGAAATAAACTTTAATATTCTAGCATACCTCTCACCACATATGTGTCACCATTCTACCATTAATCTCATGATAAATAAAAACAAGTTACTGATGTAATTAAGAATCATTAATCAGAGTGATAAATCATATAACAATAAAAATCATTCATAATATTTACATAATAATGACACCTTATTATAAAGATATTTTAATTTAGGTTCATCATATAGCACACCCATTTCATCAAATTAGTGTACCCATAAGATTATATTGACTCATATATTATATATATTTTTAATATTTTATATATAAATAAATCATTATGTTGAAGGAGAAGTTCCCTGGGTATATTCTGGAAGTAATTTATTTGGAACTTAATATTCAAGATGGTGGAAATATTAGAATAAAATATATGATAGATGTGAAATATATTACTGTAATATGTAAGGGACATGTTAGTAGATATAGGAAGGAAGAAATATTAGTAAAAGTTACTGATGTCTAGATAGACATTCACTAATGTTGTTGAAATTAACATATAAATATCTATTGATTGAGTGCATTATACCTCTCTATATTTATGATAAGTTCAGAAGATTGAATAAGTATTTTCATCTTCATTTTGAGTAGATAAATTAAGATTCCATAATGTTTATTAATATAAAATAAAAAGTGGGAAATTATATATAATGAAAATTCATCTCAATAAAATGGAAAAAGAATTATCATATACATGTGGATATGTACCTCAATATTACAAATGTATATAAAAAATAATTTCATGTTGTAATACATTCGATAATATATTGTCATGATTATGAAAATTATTTAATGTTTTATGTAATTGAATGTAAATTTATGAAACCAAAAAAATTAAGAAGAGTGGGAGAGATGATGAATTAATTAGACATAAAATTTTCAGAATGAAAATAATATACATACTTAATGATAAAAAAACTATAGAATGGTGTGAATTCATAAAAAGTTTTAAATATAAAAAAAATAAAAACTAGAATTATATGTTCATTAGATGAAATCTTATATAATATGGACATTTTTTATTTCAATGTTTTTAATTAAAGGGAAGAAATTAATAGAAAATATAGAATTATGAATACTAAATTCAAGGATTTCATGTATAATTTTGAAGTAATATTCGAATATTACCCAAATATTATATTGCAAATAAATTATAGTTTAAATAAAAAATCATTGGGATATAAACCACTATCACTATAGACAAAAAATTTTGATAACACAATTTTTAAGCTACATTTCACTGAGATATTACTTCTCTTACATGTGGCTGAATGAATCAAACGAAAATTAATGAGTATGAAGATGTGGGGTAGTATACATTGGATTTGACTTCACCAAATTCATATTATGGTTTTAATGTTATACTACATGACATAAGAATTATTTTTATTACAAAATTAAAGAAAAATTATCTGAAAAGCTATAATAAAAGGTATATAATATAACAAAATTAGGATAATTAGGATGATATGATCAAACATGAAAATACATATACAATTCCACTTGATTAATTGAAAATTTAATATCACACCTAATATTTTTTAAGATCAATAAAATTATTAAAAATATAATTAATATGTGATTATGGATATAGTGAAATTTTGTATTTAGTAAAATATAGAAGAAAAAATTACTATAAAAAACCAGAGAATATTTAGTGTGTGAATAATGTTGGAAACACATGATGGAAGCTTCAATATAAATTTCATTATTAATGAAAACATTAAATTCTTTAATTCTAGAATTAATTTTCTATTCCATATTGACATTGAATAGGTAGGTGAATTTATCATATGAGTTGATGTAGGGAAACATGCACTAGAAGGAGTTACATGTGATAATTGCATAAAATATAAGTGAGTAATGTATGTTATATGATGATCATGTAATAAACATTATATACAACATTTAGGTAACAAAAAATTAGTGTTTTTTCCATAAGAATTAGTGTAAATAACTGGAATATTCTGTGTAAATAATTCCATTATAAATTATCTAAATCTTCAAAATTAATTACTATCCAAATGGTAATATAAAAAATAATATGATGATTCACCACTATTCTATGTAACCATAGTTTACTATAAGGGAAATAATGTCCAATGATCTAGTGTTGACTAACCTTCAGAGTGTAAACAATGATTCTATGATTCATTTTCATGAGAAATCAATAGTAATTAAAAAAAGATACATTAGAATAAGGGTTTTATAAAAATAGTAGTAAAGAAAATCTCTATGTTTCTGTGGTACACATAGGCAATGTTAGGGTAGTTAATGTAATTAATTATAGCATATAGTGAAGTTTTACTGAGTTTTAAAAGATAAGTCAAGTAGTAACGATGGTTTGTGTATGGATATAGACTTATTATGTTCATATAGTAAAGATGTTTATCTACTATATGATGCAATTTATCTTCCAGAATAAAATGGTTAGCATATTAAATATATATATATATATATATCATATATAGAGTTGAGTGACACATGAGACAAATAAAGGAACATAAAGAGTATATATACATCCATAAAATGTTGTGTAAAATTATATTTTAGTAATGTTGAAAAAAAGTTTCTTAGATAATTTAAATTCATGATTGAATACTATTTAAGTGTACCTATGTATGTACACTGTACAATATTGTGAAACATCACATTTATTAAAAGTAAAAAAATAATTTGGCATTGATGATATCGATAATCAATACTATACACTCATGGATGAATGTTAATTATTATGGAACTATTTCAAAGAGGATTTAAAATGATTATTTTATTAGGATTTATGAGAATATATGGAATAACATAAATATTTTAGATTGTATTTTAAGGCATTCAAAATTGAGAATGGTTGTTTGGGGATTTAAAATCATTTACCACATCGGGTAATTTGAGTCTATGAAATGAGGTGAAATAATTTAGATAAATTTAATGAAATTGTAGTGGTACATATAATACATGAATGGTATCAATGAAGAGAAAATATTTAGTTGAATAAGGTGACTAGTTCCTTCAATAATGATTCAATTCTATTAAATATTTTATAAGTCTAGAAAATTATGTTTTAAAGATGTTTAGTAAGGTCAGAAGATTTAGTTGATGTGAAGATAATAGAAATAAATACTGCAAGTAAAACTACAAAAAATTCTGGATATTGAATTTTGATCATGTTTGATATCTATTTAATTATCAATTCATAATTTAGAACAAGAGAAAAGTGTAATTATCCCATTATAAGAATAATATGCATTCTAAGACCTATTCATGACACTAAGGACATTGAAAATTTATGGAAGTTGTTATAATATTATTTCTAAAGATGTATTTTTTGGGATGCATAGTTAGAGGTAAATATAATTTCCTCTCACATTATTCAAATTGATAATAATATTATTAGTTTAAAAAAAATATCTCAATGGTAGTCAAAAAAAGGATTATGTTCTCACAATGAGGTTTAAGATTGTAAAAATTCATGTGTAGTGTTTCTTAACATTAAAAGTTGTGTACCAAGGAAATTTCCACAAGATATTTGATAAATGAGAATAAAATGAAAAATACAAATATATTCTTCAAGAATAAATTTGAAGTGTCTTGGATTCGGATTCATTTTATAAGGGATTTTATTTTATACCTTATTATATCAATTTTACTTAGATCAATATTCTAGTTATTTTATGGATTCCCTTTATCAAAAAAATCTATCAAAGGCTAAATAAACAAGACAACTCACCCCAAGATCATGTGGGAGTCACCTCACCTATTTATAGGGGCCGGATCAGTCCACTATTATTGGAAGAAGGGTTTTGGAGGTAAGCGCATGTGAAAGTGGAGCAGGGCCATACTGTAGGTCGGTAGGTCAGCAGATCTGTGGGTTGACATCAGTCTTTGTTGGCGATATTCTAGAGTGGACCCTGATAATTTATTCTTATGATAGATGGAATTTTGATAAGATACTAAGATATCTCCATCCTAGAATGAAATTGATATGGGGAAGCTTCTGACTTGTTCATTATTCCTCCATAGCAAATATTGACAAAATCTCAACCACCTGATCAAATTTATTGGATCCATACGACCACTTTCCTAAGTCTTCATTAACCACTATCTCACTGAATGAACTCCATGGAATTGCAGGGTTGAGCCTGAGACACCTATCATCAACCCCATCCTTAGTGTCCTTCATTATATCTATCTAGGATGAGAAATCTAAGAATCCATTCCACACTCGACCATGCAATTATCTGCATGAAACCTTGCATACATGGGTATGTTTGAAAGAATAACTAATCCACCACATTATGTTCTAATATCACATGAGTTATCAAGTTTCATTTATTCATGTATCCTCCAATCCATTATTCATGAAATCTATATCTTGAATTAATGGGATTTTTTAGGAAAATAAATATCATGTGAGGAATCCTCGATTGCAAGGGGTTGTTTCGATCAAAAAACATAAAACAACACATGAATACTATCATCACTAAATCCATATTTTTTTAAATTCATGTTTCTCTTTTGATCCACTTGGAACAATCAAAAATGCATAATGGATCATTATATGGATTGGAGGCAGTCCTAAGGAAATCACTGGATCATGAAACATCACATGAAGAAATGTTTATGGTCACCCATGATATTGTACGAACACCATTCACCATTTCATAGAGAATTCACATGATACACTATCTATCATGTGATTATCAATCACCATGTTTTTTGAGCCCTCATGTATTCAAAATATCCATTGACTTCAACCCTCAACCAATGTCTTACAAGGGGATTTCTCCATGTAATCATAGGACATCGTGCTGTCATTTGAAGGCTTTGATACTATTTAAGGTTTGATCAAATGAATACCCAACACATAGACCACATGAAACCAATGAAATTAAGGATCATGAGATCAAGTTATGACTCTCATGTGAAGCCATTATGACTTCACCGACTCCATATAATAATAACGTAACTCCCTTCGTGATAGGCTTCCACCTTCAACATTTTTCTTCAATTTTCTATCCTAAATCCTTTATGTGTAGATCCACTAATATTCCATAAGTTTATGAGAAACCCCTAAGTAAATCATGTGAATATATATTTGGATTCCTTCTACCAATTATAAAAAAATCATTATCGATCTAAGGCCATTCATGCCTTGAATAGATGCAATGTTAAAAAAGGAGTATATTTATGAAACTGATCATGTTATTTCATGAATCAATCATAATGGTTTATAAGGGTCATGTGATCAATGAATTATTCTCATGAAAGGAAAGATTAGATCACTATGGATATTCATAAAAAAATAATGTAACTCCCAACTGGGAGATCCTCCTGTTATTTTTTCATGCGGAGCTCTCCCCCACCTCAGGCTAGTGTATGTTTCACCCTCACTATGAAAATTGGAAGTAATCTTAGTCTACCCCCACCGATAAATTAACTTACTCCTATAAAAAATGATTCACATGAAATGAAGTGAAAAGGGAGAAAATATTAGAAAGAAAACAGAGGAGGGGATCTATCTAATGCCTTCATAGAGTATCTCTAGGTAACCACAAGCCTTCCATCGCAAGAACACAATATGACATTCCATCATGATAATACTTCATGTGATCACCTTTTGATTAGATGGCCTCATGAATAAAATTCACATCATGTGAACCCTCTGATCATGCGACACATACATGAAGCTTGAGAATGCATCTCCTTGTCATGATGTATTGACATGTACCACCCCAATGGGTCCTCAATAATGAAATGTAAAAATTGGGGACATGGACCCCATATTCCATGTACCCTCATCCAACACATTTTTCTCTAATATACAAACTATACACATGTTCAACAATACATTACATGATCCCTTAGAGATTACGTAATCACTTGATGATGTAAATATTAGATGATGATATCACGTGGACCACTATTATGAGATACATGTATGATGCTCATAAATTCACTTATTTACCATACATAATTAATAAAAATAATCCTCATTGTTGGGATTACTATATTTTCCCATTTGGAGCAATACCTAGGCCATGTGGGACACCCTTACTGATATCTGTGGACATACGCCCTTGTAATGAAAACTCTCCTTGGCTTGTATCCCTTCCATAAAATAAAAACACCTGTGGATATTAACTCCTCCTCCCATGTCAATTATTGTTCATTCACCCTTGCCTATGATACCCTTTTATAGGTTTCTACAACACATTGATGTGTTATCTTTATCATGCATGTGATAATGGACATGTTCACGAGACCCTTTCATGTGAGTATCTTAATACCATGAAACCAAAAGCCTAACTGATATCACGACGCCTTCATGCATCCCTAGAGATTCCCACATTTTCATGTGACTATCAATTGAAATATCCTAATTTTAATGCAGAACCCAATGAAAAGTCATTTTAACCATGTAAAGACATCCACAAGAAGTCAGATTTACAATGTAAAGACATCTTGGACCATTAATTTTGATCATGAGATGACATCTTAGACATACTAAATTGACCATGTGAAAGGCTATGGAAATATCTTCTTCAATCATTTGAAACACCCTGGACATTTCAACTTCAATAATGTGAAGAACCATGGACCTGTAAGATTTGATCATGTGAAGAACCTGAAATATTTAAGGAAGACATATTTGGACATATCATCTATATCTGGAAGATAATTAAGACATGCTAGACTGAGACCCAGTACATGTTGAGAATAAAATAATGAAATGTTGGGAAGATAATAAGAATACACTAGATAGAAAATTGGGATCTGTTAGGTAGATATCCTAGGACATGTCAACATTGACTGATAGACATACATATACAAACACCATGTAAACCCCTAACCATGAATCTTTAGCTAATTACCCCATTTATAAGGAATTGTTTTTAATGGGTTAGGGTTACACACTCATGGGATCCTATTTGTGTTATGATCTTGGATGGTCACTCCTTGATAGACCAAATATATTCAATAGACCTTTCTTGGTCATCATCTCTCTTTATGTATTAGACTATAAAGATTGAATATATAACACAGTATTCCACACTAGTATAAGTTCCATGTTTTCAAAAACCTTGTTGATATTAATTTTCCATTCAAGTGTAATAACCTACCCTAACCCATCATAAGGTTGGGAATAATTGAAATATGAGAACTCTGATTCCCGAATAAACAAGATACATAGAATTCCTTCCTAGGGAACAATATTTAACATGCTTCAACAATTGTGTAAGTCCCTCCATATCCCAAATATTATTAACTCATGGGAATAAATTCACTAATAATTATATCATCTTTCATTAACCATAAGTTTGTGAGAAGAAAGATTATACATGGGAATCCTTTTATGTGAAAGCCCCCATCATTCCTTAAAGTACCTCAAACCCATCAACCTGTTAGGGGATAACCGAACTATGATGAATTTGAATACTATTATAAAAAAAAATTATAGGATTCATTCCTATGGGCTAATGTTGATACCATATTATCCACAATATAGGTAATCATACAAATATAAGGGAGAATTTAATGTGTATTCCCCATAAAAATTTGTTATCATACGATATTTCCAATCATCCACTATCAACTGTTTCTCACACAAATCATGAATCGGGTTGTATTAGAGACTGGTGAATGTTTTACCAATAACCTGATGAGGATTCAGTATGTGTGGGGCCTTTATTGTAATTTAATATCGATTAAATTCCATCTTCAATCAAAGGGTCATACTCTGAATGAGGAAATTTAGTAAAAACTAATAATAATAAGTCATGGTTAAGTCCACTATTTTCATATAAAAGAAAAATGTGGACACTGATTCCTATCATAATAGGATAAGTAGGACTCCTCATCAAGGCCCAGTTCCAATATTTATATCCTTACCACAAGAGGTCAAGCTATCATATATTCCATTCATATGACCTTAAACTATGTCAAATGAACTATGTAGGTTTTTATTTCCTATCTCACTTGATATGTAGGACTCCTTGTAGAGGTTCAATATCATCTACAAGACACCAACCACCTTCGTAGTTGGAAATCAACTCCAGAGAGGACAAAAAAGGTTATAAAGTAAAGAATCATAAATTAAGAAGATAATAACAGAGATCTTGTGACACACAAAATTTTCCCCATCAACACATGGTCTTGATCAAGTCATTGAAACAAGGGTAACTAGTCTTTTATCAGGGATTGCGAATGATTTCATTAAAATATCTTAAATTTATAAGACAGCCATGGAGTAGGAAATAACTCAACCCAAAAGGTTGTGGAGAGCCCAAACTCCCATCCTATCATTCAATGTGAGTTCATATGTATCATTGGGTTTGAAACCCCAATTGACTGCCTGCCTTTCGAAAGATGATTCATTTCTTATCATGTATGTGGGAACTATTCGTTGTTTTTATAAATAAATCCTACCAATGACATTCATAGTAAAACTATATTGTTCCATTCAAAAAAAACCATGAAACCAAAATATATGGATGAAACAAATAGTGAACTCGATGTGAAATTCATTAGCTAGGTCATCCCTTTGATGGGTTAAAATGGATATACTAGCCCATTCCATTCAAGATATTTTGTTCCATGAATGCTCTAGGAAAAAAATAATGAACTTAATGGGAATCTTCTAACTATGATGAATGTAAGAACCCAGTTTTTGGCTATAAAAGTCTTTAGAATATTATTGATGTTATTCCAGAGTAGCGCCTTATAACGGCATGCGATTCTGAGCCCCGGTGTGGGTGGAATTAAATTTTCAGTGATTTCACACTAGGCACACAAAATAAATAGGATAACTCATAAATGGTGCTTTAGATCATAAATCTGGGTGTACGGATGAGTCCGAAATGGGGTGTTTACCCCAGGAACAACATAAAGCATGTCAGTGCGGGACGTTTGGACCCCTCGCCCATTACCGGAACATTAAATGGATAAATAAAATAATTAATTTGTTTGTGTAATGGGTAACTGAATTATCTCTTAAATGGTAGTCTGGATTAAAAACCCGAGGGCACCGTTGAGCTCAGAACGTGCCGTTACCCTAGATAGGTCTTAACGTTCACGGGTGCGGGCCTTATGTGGAAAACGCCGCCAGGGTCGTTTTCGTAATTAAGTGGTCTCAGGCGTTAGATTTTATATCTTTCGAATGGAGCCTTGGATTAAAAATCTAAGACCACTGTTGTTCTTGGGACGTTGTTTTTACCCTAGGCGCGACCTAACATTCACTATGTTTGGGGTTTCAGATGCGGTTTTAAATTGGGTTGAGTTTTTTAAAATTAATTGAAGACTTAATTAATTTTATTAAAACCATTTCTTCCCCCACCCTCTTTTCCACTCCCTAGCGAAAGAGCTCCCCCATCTCCCTCAAGCTCTCATCTCCCACCTCCTCCTCCCTCTCGATGGAAATTCGACGTCCGTTTTTCATCGGATCATGATGATACATCGGACGCTGATAGATCAGAGCGCAGTGAACACAACTACGGGACCAAAATCTATGTAGGATTTCTATTTTTGATTCTGCAGCTCCTGAATGAAGATTTTATTGTCAATTTCAACTTCTGATCAAAATCAATGCTTTGAAAACATTCATCAATGGATAGATTAACAATGGCCATTGTCCGATTAAACTTTTTTTTGATTTTCATTCTTCGCATTCATCATCCATTCTTCGAGGACAACATTTCGATCCATAAAATCATCGACAAAAAATGGAGTAAGACATATGTCTGTGAAGCCCTTGATCTGTGGAGTCCAGATCTGTGCTCCATTTTGATTTTCAGGTGTCGGTGGAGATGCGATAGTGAGTAGAAGTGGCGGCTATTTTCGCCGCGTTATAATAGTGAAGAATCTTTGAGCAAAGGCCACAACGCTGTAGATAAGGTTCTGAGGATCCCAGATCTATTCTCGGAATAATTTTCTGGCCACTGGAGTTGTCCCGGCTGCTTGCGGAAGGTGCGGTCGGAGGAGAGGTTTAAGCTCGTGGTCCGACCAGCAAGTGGCAGAGACCCGCGTGAAAGGGGGGGTAACCTGATTAAAAGGGTGAAAAAAATGAAAAAACATTAATTGAAAATATATATATATATATATATAAATAAATGGATGTGGGGTTGGACGCGCACGTAGAGAATAAATTGGGGGGATTCACGATTCCCTCCCCCATTACACAATTCTTGTTTAATATATATATATATATATATATATATATATATATATATATATATAATCATTATTATTATTAAAACATTGTTTCTGATGCATGTATTTCATACGGTGTCTGATTCACACACCATCAGCGATAGTGTGAATCTATCTTCGATGCGGTCGTTTTAAGCCCAGTGTTGGGTACCTTTCATTGAATCGTGGTGCAGGTCAATAAAACACCCTATAAATAATATTATCATTATTATTTTCAAAGTCTGACTCAAACATAAATCCTACATGGAGAGTCTGATTAACATGTAATCTGCGGTAGTGTGACCATGACCTTGAGATGGTCATTTCGAGTCCCATCTCGGATACTTAATTTGGGCTTGTGGCTCGGTTGCACAGAACGCTCAAGTATAATAATAACATAATTATTATTATTTGAGGGAATCATGAATCAGACTGTATGTCTGCATACGATGTCAGATTGATGCGCCGTCAGTGGCATTGCGACCCTGGCGTTGAGATGGAGATCTCAAGTGTGGTTTCAGGCATTGAAGCTGGAGTTAAGGTGTGTGACCCACGGCTCGTCATTCGAGCTGTACACAGCTTTTTATAACTTTTTCATCAGATGTCCGTTCGGGGCATGCGGCCAGTCAATTTTGGGTGTTTTTCCGAGGGCATTGCATTAGCGTAGTCTTCCCTCTTTAATTCTGCACACTGGTGCGGGCCCTACGAGGACCATTTGGGAGTTGGCCGTGATTTATAGCTTTATCACCAGGTGTCCATTTTGGACCAGTGAATAGTCCGTCTTGTGTAATTTTTCGAGAGGATTGCAACAGTGCGATACATTCATTGAGCTTCAGGACCAAGGTGTGGGTCCCATGTAGAACTGCTCGTGCGTGGTTTGGAAGAATGCATCTTTTTCTCTAGATATCTGTTCCACTCAAGTGAGCATTCCTTTTGACATGTTTTCTCGAGGGTGGTCACAATGGAACGATGTGCCCGACTATTATCAGGGCCGAGGCTCGGGACCACGGGATGTTGTTCGGCCGTAAAGTGGTGTTGGCGACTTTCCCATCAGATATCCGTTGGAGGCGAGTAAGTAGTCGATCTCACATGTTTTCTATGAGGATAAAAACGGTGCGATCAGTTTGGATGTGCGAAGTCTCTTTAGATACCTCATTTAAACATGGAATCAAGTAAGGTGATCTATTAGTGGTTCATCCTACTATGTTTGTAGCGGACCCTTGGCGTGTGATCGGATGCACTCTCGTGTGTGTGAAGTAAATGTTTGAAGAGATGTAGTTGGTCATGCTTGGGCAGTTGAGGTGGCAAGTTGGTGTTTTTATGTTTATGCCCTTCACGTTGACGTTAGCTTCCATGTGCACGGTAGCCTTTGGGCTAGAAACGTGGTATACTCTGGGATTATACGAGAACGTTGTAGGTACATGTGGTTGTTTGTACCTGAGAATGTTTGTGTGCTCGGTTTGGGTTGAGTTGGGGCCACATGTCGTGTGGGACCCATGTGCGTGATGTGTTCTGATTTGTGTACCCTTGACCTCTCACAACGTAGAGGGTCCTTCTGTACTCATTTGTTTAACCAGCAGGATTGAGTTTTCCCCTGGTTCTGTTCTCGTTTGTTGACCAGCATGGTTGAGTTCCCCTGGTTCTGTTTTCATTTGTGGATCACCAGGGTTGAGTTTTCCCATTGTTTTATTCTCATTTGTTTCTATCAGGGGTGTTCAATGAGGTATCATCTAGTAGGGATGGCCAGTGAGGTACCATCCAGTAGGGATGGCCAGTGGGGTACCGTCCAGCAGGGATGGCCAGTACAGCGGTGTTCACTGAGCAGTACTGTCCAGCAAGGATGGCCAGAGGGGTTTTGGGTTTACCTCCAACAGGGCTGGGAAGTGGTCCTCGATGCCGGGTTTACCTCCAGCTGGTCTGGGAAGTGGTCCCAGATGCCAGGTTTACCTCCAGCTGGGCTGAGAAGTGGTCGCCGATGATGGTTCCGAGCCTCCCTCCAGTGGAGTACCCTTTTACAAGACTGGGCATTGGGACTCGTCGATGAATTTAGCCGGGTCTCCCTCTAGTGTTTTTCCATTTTACAGGACTGGGCAGTGAGGTACCAGTCGACTCTTGTCGGTTCTCCCTCTAGTGGGAACCCATCGACTTCCAGGGATTACCCTCCAGTGGGGCTGGGCTGGGGGTCGCCTGTCGATTTTGAGGAGACCTCTCAACTATGGGGCAGTGACGAAGTGTGGTTTGACATACCCCCAGAACTCTCAAGTACGAGGGGCGCTTTCCCCACCGAGACGCATCCTTGAGAAGTGACCTAAAACCATGTGGGTGAGTCAGTATCGCCCAAAGAGGATATTGTCGAGGTGTGGTGAATTGAGCCCCTTGACATGTAGTTCAAGGCAGATGTGTGAGATGCTGTGCATCGACGATGTTTACATCTGGGACTCTTGGCTACTCACTTTCTCGGGCTAAGATACGGGATGGAGATCCCCTTACGATCTTGTTTGGGTTTCTAGTTTGAGCATATGGATATGTATATACCTTGTTCTACTACCCAATTCTTGGGTTTTGGTTACTCTCTTTCCAAGAGAGGCGAAGACAGGCGAGGTATGCCATGTGCTTTCCGTGTCTAGCTTCTCGTGGTTGGACGAGCTTACACTCCTTCTATAGGTAGCGAAGACTCGACGAGAATTTCATCTTCTCACTGTTTCTAGCTCCTTGTGTTTGGACGAGTCTACTTCCTTCCTCTTGTTGGGTTGAGAAGTACTCTTTACTGTATTTTTGGTTTTACTCATTTACTTTTCCCTTGTTCAATATACTGCTCACCCTTCGGTACCTCCTTTGTTTCTCCCTCGATCCTTCAGGGTATCCTACTGAGTATTTTTATACTCACCCCTGCTTGGGATTTTCCCGCACTTGGTGTGCCCTTGTAGATGACGGACAGGAGGATCGTGACTTCAATGGAGCTTAGGAGTTTGGGAGATAGGATCGCGTGTGGTGGTCTTAGTCGGGTTCTAGGTGTGAGACTCTCCCAAGTGTTTGCTTTTGTTTACCTATTTTTGGGTTGTGGTACTTTTCTGGTTGGGCGTGTGTTTTTCTACTTTACGTTTTAGTTTACCTACAGCACTTGCTTTGTAATGTTTAGAGGTCAATGCACTTTTGTGGTTTATATATAGCAGTTTCCCTTTACTTTAATTTCCTTTTTACTCTGCACTTTTGCATTGAGTGTTCTGTGTGTGTGTACAGGTACTTAGGCAAAGGCCTCCCATATTTGTTGTGCCTTCAGTGTTGGTCGCCAGCGCCTGGCCCATGGAGGCGGGCTTGGGTAGTTGCGGCTTGAGCCCAGGTAGGGTTGGGTCGTGAAAAAGTGGTATCAGAGGTCATTTGTTCCTTGGGTTGTTTTTCGGACGTCCCTAAAGAGGAATTGGTTGGGATTTAGGGCAACAACATTAACATGTCTCAAGAGCGGCTCTCAGTACAGGGAGTTCAGTGATGGTGCGATAGCTGACATATCCATTCACAAAGACCTTGATAACCCTCTTGTCCACTCGGAATGCTGAGACACTTGTTGTAGGGAAAATTGTTTGTGCATCACATAGGATTGAGTCTTTGATTGTACTTCTTGAGTTAGCTCACCATCATTATTGTTGTTGTGATATACATATATGCTCATCTAACCACGACACTCCTTGATAATATTCAATATGTCTCCGCAAAGATAGCCAGATAGGATACCAGCTTTGGTTCATGAAGACGACCCTGTGAGCTACGAGGCCTCTATCTAGGACCCATCATGCGAGCCCCTTTCTCTGGGAGGGCCGGTAGCAACACCCCCACCTGGTGAGCAGTAGACAGATTCAGCAGAGCAGATTGAGCATGAGTGCTGGTTGAGCGCGCTCTGCGAGTTCCAGCGGAAGAGACCGCCGAAGTTTGGTGGTGAGTCAGATCCTCATGCAGCATAGGTTTGGCTAGAGACAATGGTTTTCCTTTTCAGGCTTGTGTAGACGCCGGCAGATCTTATGGTGGCTTTGGCCACCAACCTTTTCCACGAAGTAGCTTGGCATTGGTGGAGTCTGGTGACTCAGTTTCTTGATGAGTCGTAGCTTTCGTGGAGCGACTTTCAGTTGTTGTTTCATGAGGAGTTTTACCCCTCCTACTTACTCTCCATTCGGATTCAGGAGCTCCTGCAGTTTTAGTAGGGAGGGATGACGGTGGCCGAGTATGCGGCTAGTTTTGCAGACCGTGCATGCTTTTACCTGGACTTGGTCCATGATGGCAGCTTCCGAGCGTGGAAGTTCGATTAGGGTCTCCGCAGAGAGATTTGTGCTATCATAGGACCCTTGGTAATTCCCACATATTCCGGGGTGCAAGAGCAGGCGCTAGTGACAGAGATCTTTCTTTCACACTCTAAAGTTGGTGGTGGAAGCATGCTTGACAGGGCTGAGATGTCTGTTGCAACTAGCTGGCGTCAGCAGAAAGAACCTCGACGCAGGTGGATTTCTGATAACCGGACTCAGGGGCGTGGTCGAACGCCATAGTGGCGCCAGAGGGCACCAGGGTAGCCCAGAGAGCGTCGGTGCTATGTTTGCGGCAGGCGAGGTCACCTGGCGCGGGACTGCCCGACCAGGAAAACTAAGAATATCGAGCAAGCAGTAGGTGCACCACCACGACAGAGGCAGAATAGTGATCAGAGTAGCGCCCTGAGAGGTGGTGTTAGCAGAGGAGCGGGAGGAGTTGGGAGTGGGGGATGACTTTATGTGGTCTTCCCATCACCACTAGGCGGTCCACGTCAGGCTCCGAGAGCTGACAGTTGGGACCACGAACAGCTGTGAGCTTTGGATGTCTACGATCCTGCAGAGCAAGAGGTGGTAAGAGGTACACTCTACAGCTCTTCTACTCTTTGCAAGTAGAATTTTTAGACTCTGTGTGTGAAACGATTTCTTCCCTGCTTCATGCTAGAGTTGTTACCAGGGTGCTGCGGGGCGTCGGTGTAACCCTGTGTTGGTAAGGTAAAAGGTGTGGGACTTTTTTCTTTAGTCAATGGTGCTGACTTCTTCCCTCTCCCAGCATTTAAGAGAGTATGGGTTGCAAGACATCGACTGTGAAACCTTGTGTGACCAGATATCCTTGGGTGTTTCACCATATGTATATTCTGAAGTAGGGAATCACTAGGCCTTGTTCTAGGTGTGGGCGGTGATTCCAGTCATGGCATGTGACATATAGGTTTGGTCGGGTAGGTGAGCTAACCCCGAGAGCCTTCAGGTCGTTTGAGACCATGCAAAGGGATGGCGAGGTTCCCTACCGCCTTACCCTAACCCCTAAGTCTGGAGTGGGTGAATGACTTCTTCGGCATGACTCACCTGAGGAGATGTGTGTGTACTCTTATGCACATCATCGACAAGAGAAGACCTCATGTGAACAGATCAAACCCTTTGGTCTATGTGCGGTGACGCAGGACTGTGCAAGAGTTCTTCTTGGTACGGAAGAGCTAGGTGTGGGCTTACTACCCTTAGTTGTTCCCTAGTTTTTCTTTTCGAGGACGAAAATCATGAAGTAGGGAATGATTTCAGAACGTAGTTTTTGGCTATGAAGGACTTTGGAATATTCTTGATGTTATTCTAGAGCATCTCCTTTACACGGCATGCGTTTCTGATCCCTAGTGTGGCCGGAATTAAATTTTCAGTGCATTCACACTGGGCACGCCAAATAAATAGGATAACTCCTAAACGGTGCTTCAGATCAGAAATCTGACTGTACGAATGACTCTAAAATTGGGTTTTTACCCAAGGAACGACATAAATCATGTTGGCGCGGGATGTTTGGACCCCTCGCCCATTACCGGAATGTTAAATGGATATATAAAATAATTAATGTATTTGTTTAATGGGTAACTCAATTATCTCTTAAACGGTATCCTAGATTGGAAAACTAAGGGCACCGTTGAGCTTGGATCATGTCGTTTAACCTAGAAAGGGTGTAACTTTCACGGTCACGGGCCTTATGTAGAAAACGTCGCCAGGGGCGTTTTCGTAATTAAGTGGTCTCGGGCGTTAGATTTTATATCTTTCAAACGGAGCCTCGGATTAAAACTCCAAGACAACCGTTGTGCTCATTAGATGGTTTTTACCCTAGGTGTGACCTAACTTTCACTGTGTTTGGGGTTTTAGACACGTTTTTAAATTGGGTTGAGTTTTTTAAAATTAATTGAAGTCTTAATTAATTGTATTAAAACCCTTTCTTCCTCCCACCCTCATTTCCACTCCCTAGCAAAAGGGCTCACCCAATCTCCCTCAAGCTCTCCTCTCCCACCTCTTCCTCCTCCCTCTCGATGGCAATTCGACGTTCATTTTTCATCGGATCACAACGATACTTCGGACGCTGATAGATCAGAGCGCAGCGAACTCAACTGTGGGAACAAAATCAAGGTAGGATTTCTATTTTCGATTTTGTAGCTCCTGACTGATGATTTTATTGTCAATTTCATCTTCTGATCAAAATAAATTCTTTGAAAACATTCATCGATGTCTAGATTAACAACATCCATCATCCGATTAAACTTTTTTTGTTGTCTTTCTGCGCATTCATCATCCGTTCTTCGGGGAAAACATTTAGATCCATCAAATCATCAACGAAACATGGAGTAAGACATATGTATGTGAAGCCCTTGATCTGTGGAGTCCAGATATATGCTCTATTTTGATTTTCGGGTGTCGGTGGAGACGCGACAGCGAGCGGATGTGGCGGCTATTTTCTCCGCATTATAATAGTGACGAATCTTTGAGAGAAGGCCACAATGCTATAGATCAGGTTCCAAGGATCCCAGATCTATTTTCGGAATAATTTTCCCACCACCGGAGTCGGCACAGCTGCTTTTGGAAGGTGCGGTCGAAGGAGAGGTTTGAGCCGGTGGTCCGACCAGCAAGCGGCGGAGACCCGTGTGAAAGGGGGAGGGCTAACCTGATTGAAAGGATGAAAAAAATGAAAAAGAAAATTATTTAAAATATATATATATATAAATGGATATGGGGTTGTGCGCGCACGTGGAGAATAAATTGGGGGAATTCATGATTCCCTCCCCCCTTACATAATTCTTGTTTAATATATATATATATATATATATATATATATAATAATGTCATTATTATTATAAAAACGTTGTTTCTAATGCAAGTATTTCATACGGCGTTCGATTCACATGCCGTCTTCGGCAGTGTGACTCCATCTTCGATGCGGTCTTTTTAAGCCCAATGTTGGGTACCTTTCATTAACTCGTGGAGTGGGTCAATAAAACACTCTATAAATAATATTATCATTATTATTTTCGAAGGTTGACTCGAACATAAATACTACTTGGAGAGTCCGATTAACGTGTCATCTGCGGCAGTGTGACCATGACCTTGAGACGGTCATTTCGAGTCCCATCGTGGATACTTAATTTGGGCTTATGGCTCAGTTGCACAGAACACTCAAGTATAATAATAAAATAACTATTATTATTTGAGGGAATCTTGAATCAGACCATACATCTGCATACGACGTCAGATTGATGTGTTGTCAATGTCGTTGCGACCCTGGCGTTGAGATGGAGATCTCTAGTGTAGTTTTGGGTGTTGAAGCTGGAGTTGAGGCATGGACCCCATGGCCCGTCATTCGAGATATATTCATCTTTATATAACTTTTTCATCGGATGTCCATTTGGGGCGTGCGACCAGTCAATTTTGGGTGTTTTTCCGAGGGTATTGTATTGGCGATGTCTGCCCGCTTTAATTCTGCATGCTGGTGCGGGCCCCGCGAGGACCGTTTGGGAGTTGGCGGTGATTTCTAGCTTTATCATTGCGTGTCCATTTTGGAAAAGTAAATAGTCCATCTTGTGTACTTTTTTTAGATGATTTCAGTGGTGCGATCCGTTTGTTGTTCTTTGGGACTAGGGTACGGGTCCCACGTAGAACCGCTCGTCTGTGGTTTGACCGAATGCATATTTTTCTCTAGATATCCATTCCACTCAAGTGAGCAGTCATTTTGACGTGTTTTCCCAAGGGGGTTGCAATGGCGCGATGCGCCCGACTATTATCGGGGCCAAGGCTCGAGACCACAGGATGTCGTTCGGGTGTAAAGCGGTGTTCGCGACTTTCCCACCGGATATCTGTTGGAGGCGAGTAAGTAATCAATCTCGCATGTTTTTACGTGAGGATTACAACAGTGTGATCCATTTGGATGGACGTAGTCTCTTTAGATACCTCATTTACACATGGGAGAAAGTAAGGTGCTCCGGTGATGGTTCGTCCTACTGTGTTTGTAGCGGACCCCTGGCATGTGATTGCATGCACTCCCGTGTGATTGAAGTAAATGTTTGAAGAGATGTAGTTGGTCATGCCTGGGATGTTGAGGTGGAAAGTTGGAGTTGTTACATTTACACCCTTCACGTTGAAGTTAGGTGCTATGTGCACAGTATCCTTTGGGCTGGAAATGTGGTATACTCTTGGATTATATGGGAACACTGGAGGTACATGTGGTTGTTCGTACCATAGAACATTCCTGTGCTTGGTTGGGGTTGAGTTGGGGCCATATGTCGTGTGGGCCCCATGGGTGTGCCATGTTCAGATTTGTGTACCCTTGACCTCTCGCGACGTAGAGGGTCCTTCTATACTCATTTGTTTGACCAACAGGGTTGAGTTTTCCCCTGGTTCTGTTCTTGTTTGTTGACTAGCAGGGTTGAATTCCCCTAGTTCTGTTTTCGTTTGTGGATTAGCAGGGTTGAGTTTTCCCATGGATTTGTTCTCGTTTGTTTTCAGCAGGGTTGTTCAATGAGGTACCATCCATTAGGGATGACCAGGGAGGTACCATCCAGTAGGGATGGCCAGTGGGGTACCATCCATGAGGGATGGCCAGTACATCGGTGTTCACCGAGCTGTACCATCTAGGAGGGATGGCCAGAGCGGTCCCAGGTTTACCTCCAGTGGGGCTGGGAAGTGCTCCCCGATGACAGTTTCGAGCCTCCCACCAGTGGAGTACCCTTTTACAGAAATGGGCATTGGGACTCATCGACGACTTTCGCCAGGTCTCCCTCCAGTGGTTGAACCTTTTACGGGACTGGGCAGTGTGGAACCCATCGACTCTGGCCGGGTGTCCCTCTAGTGGGAACCCGTTGACTTCCAGGGATTACCCTCCAGTGGGGCTGGGCAGGGGGTCACCTGTCGACATTGAGGAGACCTCTTGACTGTGGGGTAGTGACGAGGTGTGGTTTGATGTACCCCAGAACTCTCAAGTATGAGGGGTGTTTTCCCCGCTGAGACGCATCCTTGAGACGGGACCTAAAACCGTGTGTGCGAGTCAGTGCCGACCAAAGCAGATAGTGTCAAGGTGCGGTGATTTGAGCCCCTTGACTTTTAGTTTGGGGCAGATGTGAGGGATGTTGGGATTTGATGGTGTTTACTTCTGAGAATATTGGATACTCACTTTCTTGGGCTGAGCTACGGTATGGAGATCCCCTTACGATCTTGTTCAGGTTTCTAGTTTGAGCATATGGATATGTATATACCTTGTTCTAGTACCCACTTCTTGGGTTTTGGTTACTCTCCTTCCAAGAGAGACGAAGATGCCGGGGTATGCCATCTGCTTTCCGTGTCTAGCTTCTTGTGGTTGGACGATCCTACTCTACTGCTATAGGTAGTGAAGACTCTATGAGAAGTTCATCTTCTCACCGTTTCTAGCTCCTGTTGTTTGGACGAGTCTACTTTCTTCCTCTTGTTGGGTTGAGTTGTACTCTTTACGTCATTTTTAGTTGTACTCCTTTACTTATCCCCTGTTCGATCTACTGCTCACCCTTTGGTACCTCTTTTGTTTCTCCCTTGAGCCTTTAGGGTATCCTACTGAGTATTTTTATACTAACCCCTGCTTGGGATTTTCCCGCACATGGTGTGCCCTTGCAGACGATGGACAGGTGGATTGTGACTTCAGCAGAGCATAGGAGTTCGGGATCTTGGACCGCGTGTGGTGGTCGTAGTCGGGTTCCAGGTGTGGGACTCTCCCAAGTGTTTTCTTTTGTTTACCTGTTTCCGGGTTATGGCACTTTTCTGGTTGGGTGCATGTTTTCCCCTTTACATTTTAATTTACCTACAGAACTTTCTTTGTACTGTTTAGAGGTCGATGCAGTTTTGTGGTTTATATATAGCAGTTGCCCATTTCTTTAATTTCCTTTTTTACTTTGCACTTTTTCATTGAGTGTGCTGCATGTGTGTGTACATGTACTTAGGCAAAGGCCTCCCCGAGTTGTTGTGCCTTCAGCGCTGGTTTCCAGCCCTTGACCTATGGAGGCAGGCTTGGGGTTGTTGCGGCTCGAGCCCGGGTAGGTTCTGGTCGTGACAAAGAACCTTTTATAAATAAAGGTAACACCACTTCATCTTTTAACTATGAAGGTAATTGATTAAACATGTACTCTTATATCTGATACCACAGTGATAAGGTGTCTTATTTCCTCTATAGGACTTCTTAGATTCAATACAATGCAGATGGAATATCTAAATGTGACAATGGATTATGAGATAGCATGACAAGATGTTAAAGATTACAGAACACCTCAAGCTTCTATAAATATCTATCGGACAAACCAATCATATACATCATCTATTATCGTAGCATTGTCCATGTGGCCCTAATGTACACCATCACTAACGTAACACCTCCAATTCTTGTCGGTGAACATCTTAGTCTTGGAGTACCCCGTGAATGAATCCATCCAAATATTATATGATGCTTTTGAAATCTCCTATGAGAATAACCCTCACTGGTCATTTTTTCCACAATAGTCCATAGGATAAGAATTAGACATTTTTTTCACATTCAACCACTTTTAGAGTTTATCCTTAGAGCGTAGAAATATATACCTTCCATACCTAAGGAATCTTGATGAGGATGATCATGATGTCAAATAAATCACACACTACGGGAAAAATGGGTATTTTCAATGGGTCATTTGCGACGGGATCCCGTCTCAAATGGCCTTTTGCGGCGGGGGCCCGTCGCAAATCGCCCGTTGCGGAAAACGTCGTCGCAACAACAATTATTTGCGACGGGGATCCTTCCCGTCGCAAATAATACTCTGTATATTTGTAAAAGCTTTTAAAAAAAGTAATTGCGACGGGCCCCGTCGCAACAGTTATTTGCGACGGGCCCGTCGCAAATAGAAATTGCGACGGGGCCCGTCGCAATTGCTTTTTTAAAAGAAAAAAAATAAAAACTATTATTAAATTATTTTAATGGATATAATAATAATACTATTTGTGACGGGAATAGTATCTCATCGCAAATACTATACAAAAAATAAAAAAATTATTAATAAATTATTTTATTTAATATAATAATAATCCAATTATAATTCAAAAATAAAAAATAATAAAATATTAATAAATGATTTTAATTAATATAATAATAGAATTATAATTCACAAATAAAAATAATAAATTATTAATAAATTATTTTAATTTATATAATAATAATAGAATTATAATTCAAAAATAAAAAATAATAGAATATTAATAAATGATTTAATTTATATAATAATATTAGAATTATAATTCATAAATAAAAAAATATTAATAAGTTATTTTAATTAATTTAAAAATAATAGAATTATTTTACATTCAAATATTAAAATAATTCAAATATTACAAAAAAAATATAATTAAATTATAATATTATAAAATTTTAATATATATATAAAATTTAATATTATAAAATATAAATAATATTATTATTCATATTAATAGTGTTATTTCAAAATATAATATTATTAATATTTTATAATGAGACAGAAACTACAAATAGAAAAAAAATTCATATTTTGATTTAACAAACTTTATAACATAAAAGCAAACTCTAATCTGAAGGAGGGGGGGAGGGGGGGAGGGGGGATCTGCAGATGCGGGTGGAGGAAACTCCATCCCTAAAGCATTAGTGAGTCTGCGCATGTACTCCATCTGTTCCTGGTGCTGCTGGTGCCACCGACTCATCTGCTCCTCGTACAACTACTGCTGGCATCGACTCTCCTCCTCATGTTGTTGCTACTGCTGATGCATCTGCTCATGATCCTGTCGTAGACTCTCTATCAATGCAGTCTGAGATCGCAACTGATCCTCATACTGTGTAGCAGAATAAGATGCACGATCTCCTCTTGAGCTGGACGCCGACATCGCAGCACTTCCATAATAATCTCTGGGAGTCAGTCGAGAGCTAATACCAACTACCTGGCCCTTCTCAAAGGCATACTGGGTGGCCTGCATCCATGCCGCCTCATCAAAATGACGGCCAGTGGTCTGATCTGATGACTCGGCCTGACTCTCAGGCCGGTTCTGTGATGCTGCGGCCTCATATGACTCATGTAGTTGCAATTTAAAATTAAAATTGTGAATATATTATATACAGTTAATTTTTAAACTTGAAAACAAATAATATTGACCACGATGTGATGCTGACGATCACCTATGAGCTCCCCAGTAGCATGATCACTATACATCCCCTGATATACGTCGTACTCCGTAATATTGGGGTGCTCGATAGCCTATAAGAATAAAAAATAAACTGTTAATATTTATAGTTATATAAAATATTTATAAATAATGTACGTACCAGATGCTGTCTATGAGTACTGAAAGAACGACTCCCAGCTCGACGAGTCACCTCCTGTCTCCCCCAATTCTACCTCCCCACCGATGATCTCCTCTGAAAGGCACCACTCAACCAGTGCACACATAATCCATTCCATACATGGAATGAAATGTACTCTGGTCGGTGTGCTCTACATGACTCGTCAAAATCTGACACTCCTGCTTTCTTCATGGAAGATTTTCATAAATTGTGCAAAAATTGACCCAAGCGATCACGCATGGCCACCTCTCATGCCTTGTGGATGGTGTCACGCATGGTATCCTCGATTGGATACCATAAACCCTACAAATAAATCAAAATATCAAGTTATAAATGAAATAATTTTCAAAATAAAAATTATTTATTTACGTACGTACCAACCAATGGCCGAACATGGCCTGCTGCACATCAATGGGAATCTGCTCCCATGTAGTCCACGGCTGAGAGAAATAGTTGCGCAAAATAGCGCTTCCCCGTCCGACTGCTATATGCGGAAAAATTTAAAAATAATAAACATTTATTATGTGAATAGATTAATGAAATCTTAGTCAAATCTGCAGATTATCACATAGGTTATCACACCTCTGTGTGCGTGGATCAAACCCAAGACGTGGACGTCGCTCGGGGACGGGGTCAGGAATCATCAATCATGCAAGACCGCGCCCCCTCCGCGTACTCCCTGGAGCGCCTACAGGCTGAGGGTCATCTGCCAGCAACTCATCCGCATCGAAATGCAGGTTAGCATCCGCCAACTCACGAAATGTCTCGTTGTCCATCTGAAACAGAAAATGATAATTTTGTTAGCAAATAATTGATAATTACTATTATATATATATATATTATGATTGTATATAACTACCATGGAATTCTATCAGTGTTCATCTTCATCATCATCTTCATATATGTCAATGTCATCTTCATATTCCTCCTCAACATCATCAATATCCATTCGAGTTCCAGTTGCTTCATCTCTTACCATTTCAAATTCATATGTGACATCATTAGCATCATCGTCATCACCGACTCTTAAATGTGGGGTGTCGTCATCAATACTCATGTCTCTTTGTAGAAAAGATTGATTTTGATGACTCTCTTGAAAAACTTCAATTCTTTGCGCGTTTGTGAAAGAACATTCACTTTGACTAAACTGATTGTCTCGAATTTTGATTTTTATTACACTCCACCAATCAGTCAAGTCTTTTGATGTAGCACAGTACTTTGCGTAATAAACTTGATGTGCCTGTTGAGCCAATAAGAATGGTTCATTTACCGCGAGAACACTTTTACATTTAATATCGATGGTTCCATGAGTCGGATGAACACGCACGGCTCTCTCTGTATCCAACCACCGACATTTGAACATGGTTATGTAATGTTGTCCAAGATAACAGAGTTCAATGATTTCATCAAGTATGCCATAAAAGTCAACTTCATTTTCTCGATGATGAGATCCTCTCAAGCTAACTCCTCTGTTCATTGTTTTTTTTTGATTCCCCGTATGCATGTTTGTGAAATCAAAATCCATTCACCACATATGCATTATAAGTTTTAACAAATTTGGAAGGTGGGTTACTCAATATACGCAGTCGTTTGTCAATTTTATCAGCATGTTGAGACACCTGAAAAATTGTGAAATAATTATCAATATAGTAAACTATACATTGAATGAGTTGCTAAAAGATAATGAATTAATGTTACCAGTTTTTGAAACCACTGAGAGAAATTTTTCAATCGGCGTTCTTCGAGAGTAGCTGCTGTAATTTGTGGAATTTGTTTCTTGATATGATTATCATACAACCTACAAAAACCAAAGTTATTTACTATAACATAAATTATAGAATAAGTTATATAAACACTTACATTACAACTGATGTCATCTCTTCACAGTTGAGCATAACATACATATGAGCTCTGTGATGTTCATCATCCGAAAGCCAGCGTTCATAAACTCCACCAAAACCAAGCTCTGGCTGGTTGAAAACAGATAATTGATTGTCGATTTCATCAATATTCCTCTCGTTCCGTCCCATTCGGTTCTGTTTTGAAGGATACTCAGATTCAAAATAATGGGAGCAGAAAAAAGATATTTCCTCTTGCAAATAAGCTTCTGCAATAGATCCTTCAACAGATGCTTTGTTACGTACTTTTATTTTCAATTTTTGCATGCATCTTTCAAATGGGTACATCCATCGAAACTGTACTGGACCACCACATTTGGCTTCATATGGAAAATGTAACATAAAATGTTCCATTGAGTCAAAGAAAGACGGCGAAAATATTTTTTCCAGTTTACATATAATTACAACAACATCTTCTTCAATTTTGCATATAGCATCATAATCTGCTGTAGACGCACAAATTTCACGAAAAAAATGAGACATGTCTGTTATGGAATCCCAAATCACAGAATTCAACAGACCTCTTAATCCAATGGATAGAAGTCTTTCCATTATAACATGACAATCATGACTTTTTAATCGAGAAATATGACCATTCTTTACACATCTACCCAAATTGGAAGCACAGCCATCTGGAAGTCTCAAATCTACAACCCACTGACAAAATAATAAATGGTTTTCTTTAGACAGTGTATAAGCTACTTTTGGTTTCAGTAGCCTTTCTGTTCTGACATTCTCAAATAGTTCCAGTTCTGGACGCCTGCAAATTTGGGCAAGATCTAAACGTGCATTTACATTGTCTTTGCTATTTTCTGGCGTATCTAAAACTGTATGAAACAAATTATCAAAACAGTTCTTCTCAATGTGCATGACATCTAACATGTGTCGGACCAACAAATCAGACCAATATGGAAAATCCCAAAATATGCTACGTTTAATCCAATTGTGTTCTTTCCCAAAACTAGAAATTTTCTGTTGGTTTATTGTGGAACCAAAAGTGATGGGAGGTAATGAAAATACAACTTATTTTAACTCCGAACCTGATAGCATTTTTGGAGGTCCATCCCTTTCAACTGTTCCTTTTCTGAAATGAGAGCTGTTTCTGCGAAAAGGATGATCAGCTGTAGGAAATCTGCGATGATAGTCAAAATAACAATGTTTCTTTCCATGAATGAGCATAAATTCTTTGTTCTCTCCCATACAGTAAGGACATGATTTCTGACCATGTGTACTCCAGCCAGATAACATCCCATAAGTCGGGAAGTCACTAATTGTCCACATCAATGCTGCTCTCAGTATGAAATTCTGTTTTGTTGCAACATCATATGTACTGACACCAGTACTCCACAATAAACTTAATTCATCAATAAATGGTTTCAAATAAACATCAATATTTTTCTTCAGATGTCCTGGAATTAGTAAAGTCAAAAAGATATATGCCTCCTTCATCAACATCCATGGAGGTAAATTGTACAGAGTTAAAAAAAAGGCCAACATGAATATTGACTACCATAAGATCTGAACGGATAGAAACCATAAGTGGAAAGGCCCAGTCGAACATTTCTAGCTTCTAAAGCAAAGGATGGATGCACTCTATCAAAATGTTTCCATGAATCACCATCGGCTAGATGATTCAAGCTTTTATCGGTTTAAATATTTTCTTTATGCCATGACATCATTGTCGCTGTATTCTTAGACATGAATAAACGCTGAATTCTGGATGTAAGCGGAAAATATCTCAACTGTTTTACAGGAATCAAACCAGACTTCCCATGTTGTCCTTCTTTATATCTCAGTTGCCCACATGTGGGACAACTATCCAACGACTCATTTTCCCCAGAATACAAAATGCAGTCATTTGAACATGAATGAATCTTCTGACAAGTAAGTCCCAAATTTTGAACCAGCCTCTTACTCTCATAGTAATTTGCAGGAAAAACATTTCCTTCAGGTAACAGTGTTTTAAGCAAAGAAAATATCTTGTCAAAACAGGTGTTTGACATTCCGTTATCTTATTTTATAGCCATAAATTTTTCAACTGCTTCTAATTTTCTCATCTTGTAACCATGATATAATGCATCCTCAGCAGACCTCAACAACTCATAAAATTCAGACGGTGCCAACTCAGGATTTGAAGCTATATCAGCCAGAGTTTCTGTATGTTGAATAGATGAACCCGCAACATCATGTACTAAATCTTGAAACCGAGATGGATCCGGAATCAAGTTGGTATCACCTGCTCTGGAACTGCGTTCACCGTGTTGATACCAAAAAACATAATCTGGTTGAAAACCAAAACGCAAGAGATGTCCCCCCACTTTGTCAAACGTGTCAAACGTTCTCAAGGCACATTTACTACAAGGGCATTTGATTTTGCCTTCTGAAACAAATTCTGGATTTGATTCTGCAAATGATAAAAAAGTCTCCACACCCTCTACATATACTGGATTTAAACCAGAACCGTTTGGATTTCTACATTGATTTATCCATATGCGGTCACCTAATAATGATTGTTGATGACCTCGTTGTTCCATATTTTTCTATAAAATATAAAAGCATTACTTGTTTTGAATAATTTTTTAGAAAAAACACTCAAGCAAGGATAATTATAGAGTTTACTAATTATTGGTAATTATTACTAATTATTACTAATTATTGGTAATTATTCCTAATTATCTGTAATTATTACTAATTATCGGTAATTATTGTTATTATTGGTAATTATTACTAATTATTGGTAATTATTACTAATTATTGGTAATTATTGGTAATTATTCCTAATTATTGGTAATTATTCCTAATTATTGGTAATTATCGGTAATTATTGGTAATTATTGGTAATTATTGGTAATTATTACTAATTATTACTAATTATTGGTAATTATTACTAATTATTACTAATTATTGGTTATTATTCCTAATTATTCCTAATTATTACTAATTATCGGTAATTATTGGTAATTATGGGTAATTATTGGTAATTATTACTAATTATTGGTAATTATTACTAATTATTACTAATTATTTGTAATTATTCCTAATTATTGGTAATTATCGGTAATTATTAATAATTATTGGTAATTATTACTAATTATTACTAATTATTACTAATTATTGGTAATTATTACTAATTATTGGTAATTATTACTAATTATTACTAATTATTGGTAATTATTCCTAATTATTACTAATTATTACTAATTATTGGTAATTATTCCTAATTATTGGTAATTATTCCTAATTATTGGTAATTATTACTAATTATTGGTAATTATTACTAATTATTGGTAATTATTACTAATTATTACTAATTATTACTAATAATTTGTAATTATTACTAATTATTACTAATTATTACTAATTATTACTAATTATTGGAAATTAATACTAATTATTCCTAATTATTACTAATTATTGGTAATTATTCCTAATTATTACTAGTTATTACAAATTATTGGTAATTATACCTAATTATTGGTAATTATTCATAATTATTGGTAATTATTCCGAATTATTGGTAATTATTCCTAATTATTGGTAATTATCGGTAATTATTGGTAATTATTGGTAATTATTACTAATTATTGGTAATTATTACTAATTATTGGTAATTATTACTAATTATTACTAATTATTGGTAATTATTCCTAATTATCGGAAATTATTACTAATTATCGGTAATTATTGGTAATTACTGGTAATTATTACTAATTATTGGTAATTAGTGGTAATTGTTCCTAATTATTGGTAATTATTCCTAATTATTGGTAATTATTGGTAATTATTGGTAATTATTTGTAATTATCGGTAATTATCGGTAATAATAGGTAATTATTGGTATTTTTTGGTAATTATTGGTAATTATTGGTAATTATTACTAATTATTGTTAATTATTACTAATTATTACTAATTATTGGTAATTATTCCTAATTATCGGTAATTATTACTAATTATCGGTAATTATTGGTAATTATTTCTAATTATTGGTAATTATTGGTAATTATTCCTAATTATTGGTAATTATTCCTAATTATTGGTAATTATTGGTAATTATTGGTAATTATCGGTAATTAGCGATAATTATCGGTAATTATTGGTAATTGTTGGTAATTATAGGTAATTATGGGTAATTATTGGTAATTATTGGTAATTATTGGTAATTATCGGTAATTATTGGTAATTATTGGTTTTTATTGGTAATTATTCCTAATTATTGGTAATTATTCCTATTTATTGGTAATTATTGGTAATTATTGGTAATTATTGGTAATTATCTGTAATTATCGGTAATTATTGGTAATTATTGGTAATTATTGGTAATTATTACTAATTATTACTAATTTTTGGCAATTATTACTAATTATTACTAATTATTGGTAATTATTCCTAATTATTACTAATTATCGGTAATTATTGGTAATTATTGGTAATTATTGGTAATTATTGGTAATTATTACTAATTATTACTAATTATTGGTAATTATTCCTAATTATTGGTAATTATCGGTAATTATAGGTAATTATTGGTAATTATTACTAATTATTACTAATTATTACTAATTATTGGTAATTATTATTAATTATTGGTAATTATTAATAATTATTGGTAATTATTACTAATTATTACTAATTATTGGTAATTATTCCTAATTATTCCTAATTATTACTAATTATTATTAATTATTGGTAATTATTCCTAATTATTGGTTATTATTCCTAATTATTGGTAATTATTACGAATTATTGGTAATTATTCCTAATTATTGGTAATTATTCCTAATTATTGGTAATTATTACTAATTATTGGTAATTATTACTAATTATTGGTAATTATTACTAATTATTGGTAATTATTACTAATTATTGGTAATTATTACTAATTATTACTAATTATTACTAATTATTGGTAATTAATACGAATTATTGGTAATTATTACTAATTATTACTAATTATTACTCATTATTGGTAATTATTACTAATTATTATTAATTATTACGAATTATTGGTAATTATTACAAATTATTGGTAATTATTACTAATTATTACAAATTATTACTAATTATTGGTAATTATTACTAATTATTACCAATTATTGGTAATTATTCCTAATTATTACAAATTATTACTAATTATTGGTAATTATTCCAAATTATTACTAATTATTACTAATTATTACTAATTATTGGTAATTATTCCTAATTATTGGTAATTTTTTCTTAATTATTGGTAATTATTACTAATTGTTACTAATTATTACTAATTATTGGTAATTATTACTAATTATTACTAATTATTGGTAATTATTCCTAATTATTACTAATTATTACTAATTATTGGTAATTATTCCTAATTATTGGTAATTATTCCTAATTATTGGTAATTATTCCTAATTATTACTAATTATTACTAATTATTGGTAATTATTACTAATTATTACTAGTTATTGGTAATTATTCCTAATTATTACTAATTATTACTAATTATTGGTAATTATTCCAAATTATTGGTAATTATTCCTAATTATTGTTAATTATTCCAAATTATAGGTAATTATCGGTAATTATTGATAATTATTAGTAATTATTACTAATTATTGGTAATTATTACTAATTATTGGTAATTATTACTAATTATTGGCAATTATTACTAATTATTCCTAATTATTTCTAATTATTACTAATTATTACTAATTATTGGTAATTATTCCTAATTATTACTAATTATTACTAATTAGTGGTAATTATTAGTAATTATTACTAATTATTACTAATTATTACTAATTATTACTAATTATTGATAATTATTGATTATTATTACTAATTATTACTAATTATTGGTAATTATTACTAATTATTGGTAATTATTACTAATTATTTGTAATTATTACTAATTATTCCTAATTATTGCTAATTATTGTTAATTATTCATATAATTACCAATAATTAGGAATAATTACTAATAATTAGGAATAATAACATTATTAGTATATTTTATTATTAATATTAAAATAATATAAATTTCTATATTATATACAATTCTCCTTTCATCTGTGTGTTTTCTGTCTCCACATACAAATATTACATGTGGAGAGAGCAAACACACAGTTGAAAGGAGAATTGTATTTAATATAAAAAATTATATTAATTTAATATTAATAATAAAATATACTAATAATGTAATAATGTAATTATTCCAAATTATTGGTATTTATTACTAATTATTAACATTTATTATTAATTATTAAAAATTATTACTAATTATTCCTAATTACCATTAACTATGAACAATACTAATAATTTAAATTTATTAAGTAACAAAACAATGTCAACATAATTAAATTTCAACTAATTAAGAATAATTGAAACTAATAAAAAATTTAAAATAAATATTAAATTAAAATGAAAATAAATACCTTTAAAATTGATCTAAGCTTGATCTCTGATCGCTCTTGAAAACTTCAATATCAAATCCGGAGAAAAAAATTAAACTTAAGAAACACTGAACTCTAGAAATAGAATTTTGAGGGAAGAAGAAGATGGAGTTTGAGAATGAATTGAAAAAAACGGATGAGGGTATTTATAGGTTAGATTAGTTGCGACGGGTCCATTTGTGACGGGTATCCCGTCGCAAATAATATTATTTGCGACGGTACCCGTCGCAAATACCATAGCCATCATTTATTACGGTCAACGGTTAAATAGTTATTTGCGACGGGTCCCGTCGCAAATAATAACCTGCCGGCATACTATTTGCGACGGGAAAATATTCCCGTCGCAAATACCTTTTACCGCTGCCGGTATTTGCGATGGGCAATAACCGCCCGTCGCAAATACGTTTCCCGAGATTTGGCGCGCAAAGCGCACCAGTTCTTTTGCGATGGGGAAAGCTAACCCATCGCAAAAGACTACTTATTTGCGACGGGCAAATACCCCCGTCGCAAATAAGTTTTTAACGGGGCTATTTGCGACGGGAATAAATCCCGTCGCAAATACCCATTTTTCCCGTAGTGACACAAGAGATAAATAGGATGGATCTCATCCATTTTAGACATCATCATCAATATATAACTATAATTATATAAGGAGATGTTGAGGAAGTTAAGCCAACCCCAACCATCCAAATTGGGGAATCTAATAAGAGAGCCCTCCAGGGGTGTCCAAATAATGAAACTCTATAGTTGGCCTATATCTATGTTTTTTCCTGTCTATTTAAGGCCAAATGTTGTATTATAGTAGCATCTAAAAATCAATACGAGATCGTCACTGGACAAGAGCCTCTGACCTCATCACAGCTGGTCTTAGTGACTATAAAATCCCATGCGTAACCCCATCCCATAGGTCTGGGGGAATTTTTATCATATTTTACCTTGAGATCATCTTTAATACCAGTATTTTTTAACCAAATGGTACAACATGAACCAACCCACGAAATGGTAGATAGATCACTATCCCACCAAATGGAATATTGGGCTCTGACATGTCAAATGATATAGTCAACTGAAAAGAGAACCAACCTTCTCATGTTAATGCTAATATTATATCAACCAAATTTTAGGATTTCTAAAATGATCTTGAGGATCATTATCTTAAAGAGTATAGTCTTTCCCATGTGTAGTCATTTAATCCATAGCAAGTTAGCCTAAATTCCACCTCTACCACTAGAAAAAGGGATTGAGGATATCTTTAAGGCATATATAGAAGGTATTATCAAAGTTGTTGGTGTTTTAGAGTGAAATTTAAATGGAAAATTTGGCCAATGGAAACAATAAATTATTCTATGGGGTCTAATTTGAGATTCCTATCTTCATCCAAACACCCTGCCATTAAATGGGGAATCCATATACCTAATTTATTATCAAATGTGTTCATTTTTTTGAGTGAAATATAGATGGAGCGTATGGATAGTAGAAATAATAGATTTAGTCTATGGGCTCCACTTTGAGACTCCAATCATCATCCACTCACCCTACCGTTGAATGAGGAAAATGAGTTTTCATGATTCCTACTAGTTATACCATTATGGATGAAAAATATATTTCGGTAGTGGCATAATTTAATTAACGCCCATAAGAGAACACACATCGATAAGAATGAATTGTAGGAATACTCATGGGATCTTATCCCTAGAATTACACATCAGTACCTTCCTATAATGGTCCTCTTTATAGTGAAGTGCCCCCAACCCAATGGGATTGTGTAATTTTTATATTTTTCATCCCCACTTCATGTTAAATCCATTAATTATTTCACCTCACCCTAGCAAATAGGGCTGGGGGAATTTTCTCAAGACCCACAACCTTTTGGTTTGTAGGAATTTCCATATTTTCCACTCCCACATCGGGAGTAGTTTGGAAACCGTCCAACCACAACTATTTCCACAATG
Organism: Viscum album; assembly: GCA_963277665.1. Lineage (NCBI taxonomy): Eukaryota > Viridiplantae > Streptophyta > Magnoliopsida > Santalales > Viscaceae > Viscum > Viscum album. The sequence goes on from OY728143.1 coordinate 1,325,334,025, forward strand.
TCCCTAGGTGAGTTGGGTTCATTTAATTAGTTGTAATTATCCACATCATCCATGGTCCCAAAAACATTAGTACTTACCCCAGAACCAATAAATACTAGGGCTCTGTACCCTGGACTCCAAACTCATAAATGTTTCAACACCAAGATAAGTATAGGTAGAATTTTGGAGAAGTGGCATAGTCACAAATCTATTGATGATAGGTGGAACAAAGTTAATTTCATCTAAAAAACATGTCCCAATGTACATTCATGATGACTTGGAGATTTTTTTGATATAACTCCAAATAATTAAGAATCTGGGTGAGGAGGTGTTATTGTCCATGAAAATCACTTCCCCTACCACTAACATCTCAATAAAATAATAGGGAGTTTCTTTGACTTTAATTATTTTATTGTAAAGTAGGTATGTGATAGATTGATAGAGTTAAAATATTCCAAAAGTCTTACAATATGCATAACATTCATCTATGACCCATCAGAAAAGTCACCCTCCTGATAGGTTACAACATCATACATCCTATCAAAATGACATTTAACTTCATGATACGGCCTAGTGGAATGACATTAAACTAAAGGATAAATCCAATCCACATGATGTGACACTGCACAATATTTCCTAATATCATGATGTTATATGGCTTGATACATAGTAGTCGTATGAAAATAAAATACAAGATATGTCCTAGTTTGAAAACATTAAAATGCATGGTAAATTATTGTTATATGACATTAAACTTCAAAACAATATCCTATTCATGTGAAGTTAGACTACACAGTGCATTCTAGTAGCATGAAATTGAATAGCATGAAAACATCCTAGTCACACGATGTTAAACTCATTCAAAAATTCCTTACCGTATGATGTAAAAATACATAGAATATGTATGAATCATAGGATGATAAACTTTGAGACAACTCATTAATAAGGAGATATCATTAGAATTAGGTAGTAATTGTAGTTTTTATGAGTACTACTGACATTGTACAATATTAATATGATAAATATCATAAAATCATCAGTTCCAATCAGTCCCCCACTAAAGGCATTACCTCACAGGTCACATCCCAAAAACAATTAGATATTGGAATCAAGGACACCCTGTAGAATGAAAAAAAGATGTAGACCTAAGAGTTTTTTATTATATCACCACCTATAATAAAAAATCCCTCCATAATGTTCTATATGAAATTAGTGATATTTCTTATATTCCTACTCACCCAACAATGGATTCTCAGGAGGATCAAGCTCAGGTCTTAGTTTGGGGATCTCATATCTAACATTGAGCATATAATTTCTTTCTCTAAAGAATATGGATTCATATCCATGTAGATATACCTCCAATATTTCAATAATGTCTGAAATAGCCCATTAATGGGAAGGAAAACATATTACATCATGATAATATGCCTTTAAAGACTTTTGAATCTATATAAATTAAGGTGGGTTTCTACAAAAACAAATGAAAAAAACTAATGGTGGATGAAAATATGCATGTTTTAGTCCCTGATGGATTGAGGACCTCCCCTATAAATCCCTAGAGTTTTCTTGATAGAGATTTTATGATTCCCAGAAAATTGATTTAGATAGTAGATTTAATCCCTTTAGGTTATTATGAAAGACAAACTTTATTGGCTCGTTGCCACATCAACTAAATGGGATTTTTCAAGTAGGGATCCAGGTACTTCTCAATAGAGATCTGATAATCCCTCACCCCCATAAAAAAATTGATGTTTCCCCTATAAAATTCTACTCAATCTAGATGTCTAGTATCCTCTTTCCCCCAATGGTTGTATAATGAAAAATATCCATCCTCATAATCTTTCACTATGATGACTCTAAAATATTATGATGAAAATGTGTCTTCTCAGGGCCACTCATTCCTCAATACTCATTAAGATTCCATATGATTTCCTAACACGTATAAAAATTACGCCATAGATTAAATTATCGAAGATGAAGAGGATGACCTCAATAAAATTCCTAGCATATTTCAGGAAGGCCAATCCACTTCCATTAATGATCTCCTATAAGTGAATATGGGAACAAAATAAGAAATTTTACCTATTTTTATTACTATCACCATGCATTTTGAGGAGAAATATATTTATATTTTGTTTATAAATAAACATCAAAATTTGTTCACTTAGAATTATAATGAGATTCCCAAGATAAACTGTTAGGTGGAAATTCCTCCCCTAGGGTTTCCTGATGACCATCTAGGTTTCAACTATACATATTGGATAATGCATCCCTATTATTCTAATAAGTCCTAGAATTGAGACTTTAAACTGCAAAATGTCCAATGTCCTAGTCACATGAATTTAAACGATGTGATATGACCTTATGAAATGGTGTTAAACTACAGAAAAGAAGTCATGGAAGAAAGAGTTTAAATGAAAACATGTCTGTAACAACCCGAACATTTGAATAATATTTTGTTTCCTAAAAATGTATGTTTTACTATGTCACATTCATTAAAACTGTACAAGTATAAATTGAAATGTAACTATCATTTTTTGACCATTATGTGACTATTGTTCAATTAGAGCCAATGATAAATATGACCATTGTAAACAATAATAAATTTAACATTATAATTAGTATTTATAAATAGAAATGACAATGGAAAATTAATTAAGAAAAAAGATTTGATGGCCTCTACCAGAAGAATTGTTACATATGAAGCCCATTTGTTAGAGATTCTGAGGGAGATATCATTTTTGGGCTTTTCCTTAAACCAAGCCCAAGACGAGATCCAACAACTTAAGCATGATAGAAACCATTTATGGGGGATGTTCAAGCTCATTGAGATCGTGGCCCAGGCCATGTTTACTAAACGGACCCAAAAGATCCCCACTATTACACACTTTACTCTTAGGGTGTATGGTTGGGTAATAAAGGGATTTTTAACAAGAAACTAGTATTATGATTATGTGTATTTTTTTATATAATAATGAATATAATTTCATTCTATTATGGTTACTTTTTAAATGATTTTTAAAGCAAAAATATAATTTTTTGTTTAATATTAAAATTCAATTAAGACACATATTTTGATGAATTAGTGGATTTTTGTATTAAATAATAATTTAATAAAATATTATTATTAAATTATGTTGTTAAAGATAAATTATTATATAATTTTTATGTAGTAAAATGTAATTTTGATTAAGGTTTGAAAACTACTTTTGTCAAAACTCCTCAATTTTCAATAAATATATGGTTTTATTTTAAATGTGAAAATAAACATATTTAGAAAATTATATAGATAAAATAAATATTATATTTGGAATTAGGATATTGAAATTATCCAATGGTGAATTTTTCATAATTTTCTACGACTGTCAAAATTTTGGGTAAAAATTAAATATCATATAAATATATAATGTGTTTTATGACATCATAATGACTCAATAGTGATGTAATAAAATATGATAAAAGGTATATTAGTACAAATATGTTTTTTAATTTAAAATAATGTAAATTAAATTTTATTTTATTTATCTTATAAAGCCTTAGTGAATCCTCCAAGACAAATAAAATATTTTAAAATTTTAAAATATTTTCCATAAAAATGTGACTCACCTCCACCTAAGAAAGGGAAATATTTTAATATCTTTGGACCATTAAATTATAAAATAATTTATAAACCTACACTTTTCTAGATACCATGGGCCAAAACTATTTTATTGTTTTTCGTTATGAATATTTTAGTGTGTAGTGTCCAAAACCAAAATAATAAAACATTCCCCCTCCATTCCTATATACACCCACCCAAGCACCCATTTCTCTTCACTAAAGATATTTTAAGCTTGAAAAACCTCTACAAATACTCCCTAGAGTCTTCCCACAGTTCCACAAGCTCCCAAAAATCCTCACCAAGCCTTTGGGATCACACATCTATGTAAGGGATCTCCCTCTCTCCTTTTTCTTCAAGCACATCCTTTTTGTCATGACTTTTAATTTCTATTTTCTGGATTTCAGATTTGATCTTCTATAACTCCTTACTATAAATTTGATTTATATATTATTTTATCTTCATTTCACTCCCATTAATCACAACTATGATCCTTTAAACCCACTTGTTACTATGCAGAAATTCTATAAGGGATTTCTCTCTTCTTATTTCCATTCAAGAATTTTATTTTATATTATGCATCTAAACTACATTTAACATGTTGGTATAGGGGTTTAACTGATTCTTTTATGTTAATGATGAAGTTTTTTAAGTTGTTTCCACATTTACATGTTATGATAATCATGTTATATCATGCCATTATGTTCAGGTTTCTTTTATGATCCCTTGATATGCCTATTTCCTAAAATGTGTTGTATTATAAATTTTATGCCTTGTTTAATCCCTTACTGAGCTTTATAGATCACCCTTTTCTTATGTATTTCCTTGGGTTATCACATTAAATGCTATGTACAAAGGAATGTTGTGGTCATATAAAAGTATTTTTCAATAAAGATCGATATTTCATGTTTTAAGTTTTTATGTAATGCTTCTAAACACTGAATACACTAGAACTCTAAATCTTCTATGTTTTATTAATTTTATGTTTATGTAATAAATCAGGTTTAAATATGAAATAAAGAGTAGGGTTGTTATATTTATTACTAGAGGACATGTTTAGTTATTTTTGGGATTAGGATTAGAAAACTCTAGTGAAATATTTATAGACAAGACTAAGTATTAAAAAAATCCCTAAATTTTGGTGAGTATAAAGTAATTGGCTTATTAAAAAAAATACCCCCATTTCTAGATATGAACAAGTAGAGGTGGCTTTAATAAGGATATATCTATGGATAAAACATGAAAACACAACTCTGAGCTAGACTTGAATGGGAACTGGTGCACAAAAACGGGCCTTGTAGCACTCTTGTTTTAACACTCCCAAGGAATATTCTTTCATAAATTCATAATCTTAGTACGAACCATTATTATGGGAACAAAGAAAAAAATCCCATAAGAATATATGTTATGAAAAATATCATGGATAAACTATATTGAAACATAGGGTATCACAAATTAAGACATTCTATACAAGTTTATCCTTCTATATACAATGTTTTCTTTTCTTATTATCTTAGTATTCAACCCCCCTTATTGAATTTTATTTTTCCTAGTTAAAATATAGGAGTAATATCATGAACAAATTGTCTCTATCTTCATAAATAACTACTTGGAATGATTATCATGAAGTCATGCTCAGATGACTTTGATTTTTTTTCAAATATCATTGATACATGTAAACCACTTTATGGGGAATCCAATACCTCAAGAATTTCAAAATTATTTTAAGGATAAAGTACCATATATAATAGAATATTTTACTCTCAACTTTTGTACCATGCTAAGAGGGGGAAGTACCATTAACGTCTTCTCAAATTCTCCTCTTTATTTCAAAATGATCGAGCACTAAATGATTTTCTAGATGCTTTAAAAGAGGGAGACCTTGGATCAACCTATATGTATCATATTATAGATTTTGTTCTTCAGGTAAATATGAACCCTGATATAAAAAAACCATGTTTTTAAATATTGGAATATGAATTAGTAATACTATTTTATAAAAAATAGGTTCAAGAAGATATTTCAATATTGTATCTAAGAAATACCTTTTTAAATACTTATCAGTGCCTCCATCAATATAATCCATGACTCTAGAGGTCTTTTGGGTAAAGGAAGTATATGATTTTGAAAATATCCTAAGGTACCATTGTGACACATGAACCCTTTCTACTTAAAGGAAATACTAATAGGAAAGACTGAAGACCTCTTTGAGAAGAATGTAACGACCCGAAATTTTGAATAATTTTTTTTACTAAAAATGAATGTTTTACTATGTCACATTCATTAAAAAAAATAAAAGTATACATTGAAATGTAACTATCATTTTCTATCCATTATGTGACTATTGGTCAATTATAACTGATGATCAATATTAAAGTTGGAAATAATAATAAAATTAATGTTATAATTAAGTATTATAAATAAAAATTAAAATGGAAAATTAATTCAGAAATAAGAGTTGATAGCCTCTTCTAGTAATATTGGGCCATAAAAATACCATTTGTTAGATATTCCATGGGAGATAGAATTTTTGGGATTTTTTCTAGAACAATCCCATGCTGAGAGCCAACAACCTAGACATGAGAGAAACCATTTATGGGAGAAGTTAAAGCTCATGAGATCATGGCCCAAACCATGTTCAATGAATAGCCCAGAAAAATCCCCACCATCGCACACCTTACTCTTAGGGTGTATGCTACTGTCATAAAGGGATATGTAACAAGACACTAGAATTATGATTATGTGCACTATTTTTTATATAATAATGAATATACTTTCATTCTATTATGGTTACTTTGTAAATGATATTTAAAGCACAAATATTATTTTTTGGTTATTATTAAAATTCAGTAAAGAAATATATTTTGATGAATTAGTGAATTATTGAATTAAATAATAGTTTAATAAAATATTATTAGAAAATTAATTTTATTAAATATAAATGATCTTATAATTTTTATGAAGTCTAATGTAATTTTTATTAAGTTTTAGAAACCATTTTTGTCAAAACCCGTTAATCTTCAATAAATTTCAGTTTTTATTTTAAAAGAGAACATTCAAACACATAGAAAATTATTTAGATAAAATGAATATTATTTTTAGAATCCAGACATTGAAATTATTCACTGGATAATGTTTCACAATTTTCTAAGATAGTTAAATTTTTGGGTAAAAATTAAATATCGTTTAAATATATCATGTGTTTTATGACATCATAATGACCCAATAGTGACGTAATAAAATAATATAAAAGAACTATTTGGCCAAATATATGTTTTTATTTTAATATAATTCAATTTTAGTTATATTTGGTTTATTTTATAAAGCCTTAGTGAATCCTCCATGACATATAAAATAATTTTTGATTTTAAAATCATTTACTTTAAAGTGTGACTCACCTCCACATAATATAGGGTTATATTTTAATATATTTTCCCCTTAATCATATAAAATAATTTATACCGCTCCACTGTGCTAGAAACCATAAAAAACCCTGGGATGGTTGGTAGTTTTGAATATTTTATTTTGTAGTGTCCAAAACCAAAATAATGAAGATTTCCCCCACCTTTCCTATATAAACCCACCCAAGAAACCATTTCTATTCATTATATCTATTTGAAGATATACCAAACTCTTCCCCCTAATCCCTAGAGTCCTTTTAAGGCACCTTCATGCTCCTAAGAAGCCTCCCCCCAAGCCTTTGGATCACACATCCAAGTAAGAGATCTCCCTCTCTCCTTTATCATCAAGCACCTCTTATAGGTCATGCCTTTTAATTTCCATTTTCTTGATTTGGGATAGGTTTTTACATACCTAATTAATTTCCATTTGATTTATATATTATATTATATTCCTTTCACTCCCATTAACCCCCCTATTATCCTTTAAACCCACCCGTTACTATGCCGAAATTTTGTAAGAGATTTCTCTCTTCTCATTTCTATTCAAGCATTTTATTTTACATTATGCATCTAAATTCCATTTAACGTGTTGGGATTTTATGTTCAATGATTCCATTATTGTACATCCCATGCATAAATTATGAGATACTCATTTCTCTCCCATCAACCCAATTTATTAATTTCCATATGACTCCATTATGCTGCCGAAATAGCAATGTGATTTTCCATGCCAAAATCATCATGTAGTGAATACCATTCCCATAGCTCTATCAAGGGTATTCACTTTTGTGCACACATAATTATAAAATAGTGAATTACATGTATGAATTAAATGTTACTTGATCTTGGAATAAATGATGATGTTTAATGAATACATGTTATATGGTCTATGTGCACACTTAAGCATGAGATTGAAACGATTATGAAGGGTGCGCCCTGATATCACTCCAATGCATTGGGTAATGTTTATTATCATGATACATCATGTTAGGATACGGGTGTAAATGATTCATTTATAGTACTTTTTTCCACCATATTGGGATAGGGTTTACCTGATTTCTTTAGGTTAATGATTTATTGTTATAAGTTTTTTCCACATTTCCATGTTATAATAATCATGCTATATCATGCCTTTATGTTCAGGTTTCTCTTATTCTCCATTTATATGCCTATTTAGAAACATTTATTGTATTTTTCATGTTATGACTTATTTACCCCTTACTGGGATTTATAGATAACCATTTTCTTATGCATGTCCTTTGGTTATCTCATGCAATAATAAGTACGAAGGAATGTTGTGGTCATATAAAATAAGTTTTCAATAAGGATGTGTATTTCATGTTTTCAGTTGTTATGTAATGTTTCTAAGCTCCAAAGGCACTAGAACTATAGATCTTATGAGCTTTATTAAGTTCATGTTTATTTAATAAATCATGTTTAAATATGAAATAATGATACGGGTTTTTATATTGTATTACATCCTTAATATATGATGATAAAAAGAAAATAATGTTCTCTTACCGTAAGATGTTGAACTGCATGAAGGAAGTCATGGAACAATGAAATTAAATTGCACAACATACCATGTATGGGATGTAAGAATTTAAAATACAAAAAATATTTTATTATCTCTTTATGGAATTAAACTAAATGTAAGTCAACCTTGACACAAGATGCTAAACATCATATAGAGGTTGTTGCCACACTACCCAAAAAGAAATGTCCCATATTATCCTGGTCACAATACATTAAACTATACAATAACAACTTCATAACAGGATAATAAAATATAATATTACCATATATACAAATCAAAGGATTCCTTGGGAATACGATTAAAGAAGCCTCATGTCACATACATGGGGTGCCTCTGTTGAGATGATTTCCCAAAATGCTAGACAATGTTTATGGGGCTTCATGCCTTCTTTTTCATGTTGATAAACCTTCAACATTACTACATGACCTTAAAATGCATGGTGAAAATGCCTCAAATTGGACATTAAAATGAACCCTGAATAATGTATCGATTGATTCTCATTCCAATGAGATACGTAGAGACACATAGACATTATATCATGGCCTAGAAACTACATGATAAAAATTCTTATATCCTTTCATGTAATCACCACTTTGTGGTGAAAGAAACCTTTTCCATTTTTTTCTCACATAGAGCATAGCTCATATGGGCTGACAAATTTTTTTAAGGTATTCTCCACATTATTGGGACATACCAGTTCACATCAGGGTTAACATGGTCCTAGATGAATGTTCTTAGTAGGCACACCTAACATCTTTATTGTATAAGTTTAAACATTATGGTTGGCATCCCTATCATTCAATAGTAAAATTATCCCATAACCATTTACATCATGATTCACATTCCAATGAGATAAATAAATATTACAAGAACCTGTATATTTTCCCATCCATTATATGATAGAAATACCCTTGAATTTTCATTTAATTTCCACTATTTGGTGAAATGAAACATCTTCATTCCTTATTTCTCACATCGAGCATAGCTCACATGGGATTATGAACTTTGTTATGGACATCCCTACATGGTCAGAACATATTAGTTCATATTAATATTATCATGGTTATGGATTCATGACCTTAAAAGGAACATGAAATTACTTCACCATATAATGTTAAACTCAATGGTTTATGTCTCCTACATGATGTAAAACTATCAATTACTTTGGTCATTGGCTGAGAGGACCACTATGGTTTTTGTTGGTCTCCCAAACCACCTCCATCGTATAATTATATGGGAATTTATTATTATTACTATAGGATATGTAGTGATTCAGAGATCTCCAATTATTGGTATAACCAAAATATCAACGGAAAAAAATGCCCCCTATGTGTATGGGTCATACCTTCTTCATGTTTTTTAAATTCAAGAACTACGTGTGGCTTGAGTCATATTGCCATAGGATATATAGTGATTCCAAAATCTTTAATCATGAGTTCAACCACACTATCAATGGAAAAAAATACCCCCTATACATATGGGTAAGAGTTGGTTGGAGATGTTTACATTCATGAAATACATGTGGCTTGATTCCAATTATTGTATGATACGTAGTTACACCTATATCTCCAATCCTATGTTTATCAATAGTATAAATGGAAAAAATTGCACCTATTCATTTGGGCCAGACATATTTGGATATTTTTTCATTCAAGAACCATGTAAGGGTTTATTTCTATTAACACATGATACATATTTATACCTGGATCTCTAATCCCAGGGCATGCAACAACATCAATGGAAAAAATGCCTCCCTCTACATATGTGTTAGACCTATGTGGAGAGATTTACATTTAAGAACTATATGTTTCATAATTCCTATTATTATAGGATAGATAATGATACCTAGATCTCCAATACTAGGTCTATAAATAATATCATTGGTATAAATACCACCTCTACATATGGGTCACATTGTCATATGGAGTTCTCCACTAAAGAAGTACATGATCCTTGATTTATATTACATTAGGATACATAGTGATGCCCAAATATCAAATCCTAGTTCCAAAAATAGTATTATAATATTCACCAACCCTACACAAGAGTCAGACTTGTTATATAAACTTTCCTACAAGAACTAACTGTAGCTTGATTATTATTATCATTGGATTCATATTGATACCCAAATCCCAAATCCCGGGTCAATATATAATAATCACCTGAAAAAATGACCCCCCATGTATGTGTTAAACCTTCAAAGAGTGGTTTTTTTCAAGACCTATGTGTGTCTTGATTCCTATTATCATAGGATACATTGAAACACGCATATCCCAAATCCTGGGTCTAGTCACAATAATCATTGAGAAAAATACCCCCTCCTTATATGGGTTATACATGTGTAAACATATTTCCATTCAAGAAATATGTGTGGATTGATTACCATTATAACTGGATATGTATGGACACCCATATTCCAAATTTCAGGTCCATTTGCAATAATCAATAGGAAAAATTTCACCTCTACATATGGGTCAGAATTGCATGGAGATTTTTATACTCAATAACTTCAATTTCCTATATTACTATCATCACAGGGTAAGTTCCGACACTAATATCTCAAATCTTGGGTTTATCATCAATAAATAATGGGAAAAATCACCCCATTTAGGAATGGGTCAGACCCACACATAGAATATTCCATTCAAGAATAATTTGTACCTTTTTCCTACCATCACATAATACATAATGATGTTTGGATTCCTCATTTTAGGCCCAACCTTGGGTCTCTATCACCTACAATCATGTTTCTCATTGATATTCATATCTACGTTGTGGTTTTAGTCCAAAATAATTTTTAACACCCCCAACATATTCCCCATCATGTAATGTCATGTTTTTTATCAACTACCTAGTTATCCCTTTTTTCTCACATCAAGTAAGTCTCATGTGAGCATAGGGAAACTGGAATGCTACTCTGGATGGAGCAAATGAGATTTATCATTAAGAGTGAACCACATCCAAGTAACTTGATTTTATACTAAAGAACCATACCCTAGTCACATGATGTGAAACCACAAAACGACATTATAGTTGAATGATGATAAACTGCATTATATATAGTCTATCCTGCAAGACCTAAAATTCCTTAGAGAGGTCCATCATATATATGATTTTGTTTTAGGTATGAACTTATTAAATCCATACTATAATAAAATATTGAAATTCCTTATCCCTATGTTTTTTATTGATCTTTTTAGAGGACCACTTAGTCTACCTTGATGTCGATACTCAATAAGGGAAGAAAAGAATGACCATAGACTCTCTATATAAGTCAAATATATGAACTAGGGTCTCCATAAAGGAGATAAATATGGCATTATTCCTATCATAATAATATTTATCAGGAAACCCATGGAATACCAACCAAATAAAATTGAATGTACTACTTTTTAAGGAGGGACAAGTCATACATACACTCTCTTCCTATGTATGAGTCATATCTATGTATGGATTTATTATGCCTGAGGTAAATCTATGAAAGAATAGATATAACATGTGGCTAACCAAAAATAATACTATGCATGGATAAAATGTTTCTATCACATCTAAATTTCCCCAAACAATTAAAGGTTTCCTCAATAATATCATTCAAAAAATCAGATATATTCTTATTTCCTTACCAAATGACTTTAAACTACAAGGAAAACATCTTTATTGAATGACTTTAAAACTGATTGAATGATACTTCCCCATTTTATGATGTTAATGTGTGTAGACCATCAACCATCATCATTCATTATCAATGTACCACTAGTTATTAACCACGATCAACAAAAGTGTGTGGTTCTTTCATCATATTTAAGAACCTCAACCTATAAATCATAATTAATTTCATGAGAGCCTCAGGTTTTTGAAAACCATTAATGTCCCCTATAAATGGGTAAAGATATCATTGTTTTACCATGATAGAGGTGTACTAGTTTAAGGCCCATATACCAACTAAATAGAAGAATATTGGAAATATAGGAATGGTTTTCTGATCCTTGTGAGCCCTGATGTCATCACATTAGAGGTCGTCCCCATAGAGTGATTAAAAATCATTTTTCAGAATGCTTGTCCCATACCATTACTCATGAACTAAGAAACCCAGTCCCTGATTTACATCACTCCCATATCCTATTAATCATGATGTTGGATTACCCATTATCCAGGGTATACTAATTTGGATATTTTAAAACATTACACTCATATGAGTTCCACATGTTTCATGACCTTCTACTACATTAACTTTGGTCAAATATGTAAAAATATAAACTTTATACATTGATGGTATAAATCACAAAAAAAGTAAAAATTTATGTGTAAGAGACATAGAACATGAGAGGTTATAAACTTGAAAAGGGTGGCTATAGAATAATTCATGTCTCTATTCACTAAACACTTCATCTATTGAGTTTATTTAAATAATAAAGCATACAAAAAATAAATCATAAACATAATAGTGCCTACATTATAGCCCTAATTATATTTGATCCATGCTCCATAGACCCTATAGTCTAGAATATAATTTAGATAAATTATTTATCACAACACTATGGTGAGATAATTTTTTCACTAGGTAAAGGCACAACTTTTAGGGTTTTCGAACCCTTCTTGAATATTAAATTTTTCGTAAACCAACTTCATGTATTTTATGTGTGAGATAACACAACCAAATCCTCAAGTTGGTTTCCTTCTCTTAGAACACCATGGAACTTGGGCTCCCCTTCTTTTGGTTCTTCCATTTAGAAAACCGGTAATAAGGACAAGAAAATATAGAAGGATCCTGATAATATTCATTAGAGAATTGATACCCTTATAAAGAGATTATCTGTAGAGGATTCTTACTAGAGATAAACCCCACTTAAATAAAAGATTTAATATCATAAATGCATATAATATTAGCATCCTCTATTACCAATGGTTGAGATATACCCACTGGTCTTGTCCTCCAGTTATCTCAAATATTCCTAGACCATGATTTACAATCCCTATTTCTAGACTATTTAGGCATATTCGATATCCTTGAAGTTATATCAATGTATGTTGTACCCTTTATCAAATAAGGATCAAAATATTCCATTATCACACCATTTTATGGGCCAACAAATGTCACTTGAAATGGTATGTAATAGGGTTCGATCTTCCCAAATAGGAACTAAAATTCCATAGGGTAAAAAAACACTTATTAGATATATATTCTTCTTCCAAATGTTTTAATATTCACAATTATTTTATGGGCCTTAGAAAAGAGTGTAGAAACATCATCTTGAACATGAATGTAAGTCTTACAAGTTCATTCATTATGTCATCTTACCCAAAAACAAGAGGAATATCTCCTTTTTGTGAAAGGACTTCCAATCTATGTGAGCCCAAGAAACAAATCTGTGGAACTCAACACATTAGGGTGTTTTGGAAAATCCCAAAAATGTATTCCTCATTCCATATTTATTGGTTAAAAATCATATAAATGATATTTACCAGAACCATATTCCATGTTTTCATATTTTATTAGCATATTTCTCATGTTATAAAGTCTAATATGTAATAATTTAAACTTTATAACTTCCCATGTCCCAATGGAAAGAAATTAAAATGTATAAAAATTTACATCCTTAATACATTATGTTAAACTGTATGAAATAAATCCTTACCACATGAAGCTAAACTAAACAGAATTATTTCGTACCACATGAATTTAAGCTATAGGTAATATAGCTTTACTAAATGATGTTAATCTATATAGAGAATGTAATGTTGTGAATGGTTCACTACCAGCAGTATAAGGTTAGAGCTGAAAGACACAAAACTACATAAGCATATGGTACATGATGGAAGACCCTAAACTATAATAGTATAATAGACTAGTATATAATATATTGAAATAGAAAATTTAAAGCAACAAAATGATCAATAAGTTGAAACCCCAAAATGGAACACTGAGAAAATGTTGAGTCTCAACTTTTAGGACAAGAACTTTGTGTGATCCAAACAATATTGAGCACTTATAAAATGGAAAATTCATAAAACATGTCATAGAAAAAAATCCATAAAAGATATTCCTAGGAAAAATCCATGTCCATGCCTCAAAATAATTCCTGATAAAAATAATAGGTAAAAGTTAAGTCAATAAAACAAAGAAGAGAAAATCCTTATAGGGGCCCTCGAAAAAATCACGATATGCTCTCTCGGCCCACTAATATAAGAAACAATTATAGTGAATATCTATTTATCAGGAACCTCCTGAGGGTAACTAGTAATATCATTCCTTAAAACTATATGATACATTATACATCTTTTAGGAACATAAAAAACATAGAGTTTCATACATTGTGTGGCTTGAAATAGGGCATGATATTCAGATCCATGCAATATCTCCACCAAATCATGGGTCCCTACTAATGATTTCATAAAAAACTATGAAATTATTCTTCATAAGAATGGGTTGGATCAATATAAGGACATTAATCGTAGATTAATTCATCCATGAACTTAGGTTCTTTATAAATGATATTGACCTGCATAAAATTATTTTATCCCAGAGCTATGTACATTTTGACTCCCATTCCATTGGGATACATAGTGACATCCAAAAATGTTATCTTGGATCCATCAATAAATTCCCTTTTCAAACCAATCCAGTTTACATCTTGTAATGTGTTATTATTCACCAATTTAGAGTATCCATGCTTCATGTCACTTTTATACCTGTAGGAAACTCAATTAATTGAAAAGATCACATATCTTAACAGTATAGAAGATATCCATTCTAGAAAATTAGATACCATGAGTAGAGAATTTCATCTTTTTGGGACTCAGAGGCCCATTATATGTTCTTTTACATGGAAATGTTATTTTCTATTAAATTAGAATCAAAATCATTTCATTAAAAATCTATCCAACTCTAGGGTGGGGGATTTTTACACCTATAATTGTGTACCAAACACTATACCACCTAATATTTGAGTAATTTGTATACTATGAAAAAAAATATAAATATATTCTTCATGAAGGATTTAGAGGTGGATTGTCCTATGATTTCTTTTATAAGGGATTATATTTTTTCCCTTGTAATATCTAATATACTAAGATAAATATTCTAAGTATTTTATAGATTCCATTTAGAAAAAAAAATTCCATCTAATGATAGCTAGCCAAGACAAATCCTCTCAAGCTCATGTGAAAGTCACCTCAACCATTCTTTGGGAGCCAAATCAACTATCTAGTGTAATAAACCCGAATTTTATCAATTGAAATTCCCTTATTATAATTATGTCATATAGTATATATCATATAAAATCACATAGATAAAAAATAAAAAAAATTATAAATTAATAATTAATAAAGTAAATGGTATTTCTAGAAATTAGTGAATGTATACCGATTGAATAGAAACACGAATGTTGGAATAGTAATAAGACAATTAGAAATAGTAATTCAGAAAATAGAATAGTAACCTCAACTATTAAAGTATAAATAAAATTTTTGTATCTTATAAATAGAAATATGATATATTTATAACACGGTATAAGTAAAAAATGTTTTTAAAATGATAAATTAAGGATTGATGTTTTGTTAAAATGTAAATGTTTGTTTAAAATTTTAAAATTTACATAATGATTTAGAATTTTATTTATTTTCCCAAAATATATTCATAAATTAATATTTTTTTTTCTTATGATTAATATAAATTTTTATGAGGGCTTAATGAATTTTTCCAAATGTTGTAAAATTGGTTATAATATTAATATCAGTATATATCGAATAAATTATGATTCTAATTAAAAAAATTAAATTTATCATATTTAAAAAATTATTTTCATAATATGAATTCAGTTTTTTAAATCTACATGTCGAAAAATGGTTGGGGTAGAATTTTGGGATTTTTTTAAAATAGTATAATTTTTTGTGAATAGTGAAATATGATAATTTATTATATTTGACATCTTAAGCCAAATATATGAATTTTTGAGACATTAATGATGTAATAAACCATTAATGTGAAATAAAATAAAATTGTTTCTATAATTAGTCACAATAATCAACTCCATTGATATTATTTAGTCAAAATAATAAATAAATTAATAAAATGTTCAAAAAACACCCATACCCTCCCTTATAAATACCACCATTCACCATCTATTCTCCTCACACCTTATAAGATTTGGATATTCGTTATATTCTACAAAATTACTCTATGAAACCACTTCTCTAAATTATATCCTTTATGGTCTCATGAAAAGATCAAAACCAAGTTCCCAAAAGAGGTTCTCAAGGAGACGACACTCAAGAGGTATGATTCCCCTTTAGTATTATTTTAATTTTTCTTCTTTTCATATCCTCATCTCACCTTCCTTATCCAAAAATAGCATGATAACTCTAGATATATATATATATATATATATATTGGAATCTTATTTTTTTAAGGGTATATCCATCTTCAATTTTATTCTCTTCCCCTTCTATTCAAAAAAAATGAAAACACCATCCTTGATGTGTTGATTCACCACCTTAATGGATGATGAGTTTTAATTTTTAATTACTGGCTTCATGTTTGGATATAAAACTTTTTTTTATGGTTAAAAAATATTATAATATGTGTATTACAACTTATTTAATGATATGGAACCATTTTGTAAAAATAATATTAAATAAAATGATACTGGTTCTTGATGGTCATAAAAAATGCCAAAATAAACTAATCATTTTCTATTACCTTTTTATCTAATGAATCATCCTCATGTTAAAAAATAATATAATATATGGTACCATTTAAATTTATGGAATTTAATTAATACCTTATAATTTCACCTCTATTTAATTATTTCAAATTGACAAGAACTTCCAAAATTATACAAAAGCGGACCAAGTGTGAAATCCATGAAATGAACGCTACCAGAAAGAAAAAATTAAACACTTTAACTATATTAAATGGTAATATATAAACCTAAAAAATTATTATAAATAAAATATACATTAAATAGGTTATAAATAAAAATATTAATGAATATAATTATATTATCTAGTATATTAAATACCATTCTAGAATACTCTTGGACACAAGGTAAGGAATGCTCTCTCATACTCTACTTTTCTTTTAAGTTACACTTTCTCTAACTTTACCCTAATTATATTGTTAATTATTCTTATATAATACTCATATATTACATTTTTATGTTCAGAAAATATGTAATCTCCCAATCATTCTTTCTTTAATGGTTAAATACATGTTTTATAAGGTTCTTATTTTCAATCCCTCTCGATAAGCAATCCAGATTAAAGGGATTTCCCCAATTTCATAACCATTTTTTATTACACTCCATTATCTATTTTAAGCCACCAATATTTTTATAAAACCACTAAATTTATCATGAAAAAGGAAATTATTTCATTTTTTATTAAAACAATTATTCTTTTTTCATCTTTAAAATCTCTTTTATATATTCCCTTGAACAACACTAAGGTGACTCATTTATAGAGATTATTAAACATTATTTTAACATGTTTTCACTTCATTTGGAAATAATTTATCATAAACTATTCCTTTTTTTCATTAGGATTGTATAAGTATTATTTAAATCTATCCATTCAAGGACATCGTTATGATATTCCCCTTGGTTATGCCTTATGACATGAATATGATACCCATTTCATTCCATGGGTGATCATTTTGTTTATCCCTTAGGTTTGATTCATCATTTGTTACACGTATTCATGAACATGTTATGATGGGTGAACCCATATAGATAACCAATGCACTATTTAATGTTTATTCTCACGAGATGTCATGTTGGGAAAGGAGTAAACCTAATTCTTTTATCTAACCTTGTCCACTATGTGATGTTTTCTTGGAAGTTATCCATGGATCATGTTTAGGTCATATTATTTGTTGGTTCTAAATTTCTATGTAGCCGTGCTTATATTATCCCATGATCTATTTTTTATGATTAAACATGTTTTTTATCTTCTATGTCATCATGTTATTCCTTATAAATCATTCTCTAATATTTATTCATATGTTTATTCCTTTACTAGACTTTTTTATCATCTTTTTTTTTTCATGTGTTCGCCACGTTATCCTATACATATGTAAGAGCTTATATGAATTTAGGATATCATTATATAATTTATAAAAATATATATTTATTTTGGTTTCATTCTATTTAATTATGAACCTAATATTCCAAAGACATTATACTTTACGATCCTTGGTTGTAATTTGATGGTTAATTATGCATTAAATCACGTAATAATATGTGTAGAAGGATAGGGTCACTATAGTCTATATCAAATCATAGTCTAGTTATTTTTGGTATATCAGGAATATAAAACTTTATCAAGAACCCTAAGGATAATTCTATTACAATGGAAAACTTATATTGATTCATATGGAAACATAAAATAGGATATACATTCCATTTATAAGTTTATCTTTCTATGTTCCATGTTGCCTTTTTATATACTAATTATCTATGTATTAAAGCCCCCAAATTTTATTTCCTCTTATTAGTTAATAGAGGTAAATTATAAAACCCATGACAATAATCAATGTCATAGAAAATTTAATGATTTCTCTAATGAAATTCCAAATTTTATAGGAATGAGAGCTCAAAACTTGATGACAGTAATTACTCAACTAGATCAAGTTATGTGTAACAACTGGAATTGTGTGGAAAACCAACCTTCTCTTAATAAAGATCAAGTTTCATTCAAATCCTTTAAATTAAAAATTCCTCCTCTATTTAGTGTATCTTATGATCCCCTCATTGTTGAACAATTTATTAATTATATTGATATGATATTCTCTATCCTCTAGTGATTAGAAGAAGAAAATGTTCTGTTGGAGGTGAAATGTTTTGATAAAGAAGTTGAGCACTAGTGAAGACTAATTAGGAAAATAAATTCTAAGGAGTGAATTGATTCATTGGAATGGGAAGCATTCAAGAAAATACATTTCAAAAATTATTTTCCCCAAAAACTCTATCTTCGGATTGAAAGGAAGTTCCTCAAACAAAAGAAAAAAAATAAGATGAGTCTATAAATTCTTATGAATAAAACATCACAACACATGAAAAATGAACCTTTGGATTTTTCATGAACATTGAAATAAAGGGGGATCACTTATCTGTGGACTAGAGCCAATTCTATGAAAAGCGTTGGTCATTTTAGACTTTTAGAGCTATGAAGAGATTGTTCGTTACTCCCTTTAAGAATGAAATAGAGATCAGAGACACTTAGTTGTCTTTTGGGACAAGTGATAAAAAGTTTAATATGGAGTTTAATATGGTTGGATCAGTAGAAAAATCCCATGAATGAAAGGAAACCCAACATTCCATGTGTCAAATGTGTGGGAAGAAGGATCCTGGAAACTGCCTATGGGGAACCAAGAGATTCTCAAAATGTTGTATAGTGGGGAATTTGGATAATAATTTCTGAAGGGATATGAATAAACCCAAAATGTAGATAAATAAATAAAGGTTTATCTCAATAATAAACCTTTATTAAAGTGTTTCAACTATAAAGAACATGGGTACTATTGAGTCATTTCCCAAATCCAAGGGTTGTTGGATGCAGTCAACAACAACAAACTACAAGAAAACTAGGAAAAGCATATGATATCACTACTATAGAGGTGGAGCATAATAATTATGTGGTGAAAGGTATACTAGTTCTTCATTTAATAATATTCAACGTACTATTTTATTCGGGATTTACGAATTCTTTCATATCTTGTAAGTTTAGTATAACTATTGAAACACCACCTCAAAATAAAGAGATTGAGTTATCTATGAGAACAACAAATCGGTCAATTATTTCATCTAATATATAAAACTCATCCCTATTTATTTTTTGTAGAATTAACCTCCCCAAAAATATTTTATTACTTCCTTTAGTGTAGTTTTAATATATATTGGGCATGGATTGGATATTATTATACAAATCCAACGTCAACTATCAAGAAAGTGATATCACTCTTCATATCCCAAAGAATTATACAATTCTATATAAGTTTAAAGAGGAGGATGAATGTCCTTTGTAATAATCATCTAAATTGTGGATATTATTTCCTTATTATAAATAATATCGTCCACAAATGATTTTTATAAAGGAGAGAATAATGATCGAAGGGATGCTCGTTGTGAGGGAATACACAGATGTGTTCCCAGGAGAATTGTCTGGTATTCCTCTAGATCATGAGTTTGAGTTATCAATTGATCCTAATCTTGGGATTATTCCTATATTAATGAAAAGTATTTTAATATAAACTACTGAGTTGGATGAACTAAAGAAGAGCTTACAATAGAATCTACACTAGGGTTTTATACCCTCGAGTGCTTCACCAGGGGGTGCACGAGTCATCTTCATCAAGAAGAATGATGGATCAATGTGGATCGGCATTGATTGTCTTGAGCTCAAAAAATCACAATAAAGATCAAGTATCCCATGCCATAGATAGATGAATTATTTGATCATCTATGTGGGTCCAATTATTTATCATTGGAGGACCTTCGGTCAGGATATGACCAAATATATTTTAAAAAGGAAGATATTCCCAAAACAACTTTCAAACAGGGTATAGATAGTATGATTTCATTGTGATTACCTTCTAGCTCTGTAATGATCTAGTATTTATCATGGACTTAATGAATAGAGTCTTTATATATTACCTAAAATATGTTTGGTAGTCTTTATTGATGATATTCTGATATACTCCAAAAGTAAGGAGTAGCATGAAAAGCATTTGAATAATGCGGAAAAGACTTTTTTAAGGGATACAATATATAAAACGTATTGCAAATGTGAGTTTTATATAAAGTATGTATCATTATCAGGGAATGTAATCACTAGTAATGTGATATTTATGGACCATTCTAAAACAAAGTCAATTGATGAGTGCCCTAGACTGGCATCTGTAATTGATATTCATAGTTTATTTGGTCTAGTTGGGTATTACCGATGATTTGTAAAGAACATAACATGATTTTAATCCTACTAAACAAGCTTAACCAGAAGGGGGTAAAATTATCTTTTCCAATGAATGGGGGGATTACTTCAAAGAGTTAAAAAGGAGGCTTATTGTTGCCCTAGTACTCACACTTTCAACAAGTGGGGAGATTTTTATGGTGTACAGTGATTCTTAAAAGAATGTATTAGGATGTGTACTGATGAAAAATGATAAACTTATTGCCTACCCCTTAATGAAGTTTAAAATTCAGGAGAAAAAGTATCCCACGTATGATATGGAGTTGGCAGTTGTGATTTTCGCATTAAAAATACAACAACATTATATCTATTGGGGAGAAGTGTGAGATATATACTAATAATAAGATCCTAAAATATAAATTTTCATAGAAGGAGAATAATATACACCATAGAATATGGTTAGAGATCATTATTGATTACAAATTCTCAATCTACTATTATCCTGGTAAAGAAAATAACGTAGTAGACAATATAAGCAGAAAGGTTCTTGTAACATTATAAAAATGATAGTTGAGAAGGATCCATTCTTATTAAAATTGAAAAGTATAGACATGGGGATCATTAGGAAAGTAATACCATCAACCATTTTTTAAATTATTTCTCAACCATCCTTATGGATAAAATTATGGATTCCCAAATAAATGATCACGAAATTTAAAAATAGTTTGAAGACATTAGAAATGGGAAATGATTTGAATTAAAAGTTGAAAAGGAAGGAGTCAAAAGATGTGGGCCATGATTATATATACCATCCAATACCAATATAAATAAATAGCCTCTGAATGATACACATAGATCAACTTTCTCTATTCACCAAGGAAGCGCAAATATGTATCAAGATCTCTGAGAGCACTAATGGTGGGTCAATATGAAGAAGGATATAATTGAATATAAATCAAAATGCTTTATATGTCATCAAGTGAAATATAAAAAGAGAGATTTTAATGGGATTATTTAGCCATTACCCATACAAACATGGAAATGAGACAACATCATCATGGAATTTTTCAATGGACTTTCAAATATATCAAAACGAAATACTACTATATGGGTCATTTTGGATTATCTTACAAAGATATCTCACATTATCACAATTTTAGAATAATTATCACTTGATAAACTTGTATAGATATACATCAAATAAGTGGTAAGGATTCAGGGTGTACCACTACCGATTGTATTTGATCGAGTTCATAGATTTACCTCCATGTTTTAGAAAAGTCTCCAACATTCTCTAAAAATTGAGTTAAGCTTTAGTATAAATTATAAACCTCAAAATAGTGACCAATATGAGTGGACTATTCTGAAATTAGAAGACATATTTAGAACATGTTTTATGGACTTAAATGGTGTATGATACCAACATCTACCTCTTGTTCAGTTATCTTAAAACAACATTTTCCACTCAAGCATCCAAATGGGTCTAGATGAAGCCCTTTATGGGATAAATGTAGAACACCATAATGTTGGGATGAAGTCAGCTAATGTAATATTCTAGAACATGCAATGTTCAATGAAATGGTAAAAAGGTGAAAACCATTTTTTAGCACATCAAGGTTTCCCAAAGTCAATGGAAGATCTATACATACAATCATCGACAAGACCTAGAGTTCGAGGTTGGAGACATTGTATTCCTCTGTATATCTCTATAAATGAGGATCATGATATTTGGGAAGAAATGAATGTTGATGACCAGTTACATATTCCCCATAGATATTTATGATCTTGTCATAGTTATTTCCTATCAACTACCACTTCCACCTACTATTTCTCTAGTACACGATGTCTTCCACAAATCCCTATCAATGAAGTACATATTGGATCCCACACTTGTACTAAATACAGAGGTGTTAAAACTAGAGAATGACCTCTCATATGAAGATTAGTTGGTGAAGATTTTAGAAAATAGAGATGATGTTTTATGTAACAATACTACTCACCTGGTTAAATTACTATGGTAGAAAATTAAATATAAATATGTGACATGGGAACCAAAGGAATAAATTAAGGATAAGTACCCTCGCCTATTTTCACCTTAGTGTGTAATATAAAATTTCAAGGGTGAAATTTCATAAGGGGTAAGAATCTAATGACCAAGAATTTTAATAATGAAAATTAATTTCTAATAGTTATATCTTATAGTATAAATCACATAAAATCACATATAGAACACAATAAAAACTTTATAAATAAATAATGAATTAAATAAGAGGTATTTCTAGAAATTAAAGAACATATAATTATGTACTACTAACCTGACCATTAGAATAGTAATATGACAATTAAAAATAGTAATCTAGCCAATTAAATAGTAAACTTATAATATCCCATACATTACATGCATATATATTACTTATAAAGTGAATAATATTGGTTAAAACATATTATAACCATGCCAAAACTGTATAATTTTAGGGTATTTAGAAACAAGTAAACATAAACATGGGTTCGTAAAATGACTACGTCATCTCCTGCTTATTTATTCATATCTATAATCCTTTTTTCGACACATCTTACCAAATACCGTTCTTCATATCTGGGTAAAAAGAAATATAAAATATTAATGTTAGACACCCAGTAAGGGAAAATAATGGAAACATGTTTACATAGTCATGAGTATAGGATAGAAGATCATACCATACATATCAAAGATCACAAAAATAAATCAAGGTATTAACATTGGAAATTCATAAGAAATAAATCATAAGAAAATAAAAAACACAATCCATGAAATCATAACATATGAAGAAGAAATGGAATTTATCGCAGATACATAAGCATATAATATGACTTCCATAGTAGTAAAGGTATTTCTACGAATACCATCTTTGTATTATGAGTTCACTCTTCATACTCTCTTGGAAGTTATGGTTCACTCCAATGGCCATATCAGTAGTCAAGGTTTTCTCCAAAGACCATCTTATTCTATATAATGAGGCATAAATAATTACTTAATGCATTTGAGGGAGATATACGTCCCACCAGTCATATAATGAAATCATACATGCATGCTCCAAAAGAATATAAACCATTCATTATATCATAACCCTTGGAATAAAGTGGGCATCTTAAACATCATAAAATAACCCATGGAAATGAAG